>CM035837.1:94522443-95722443 GCA_020510985.1 Pholidichthys leucotaenia
GTCTGGGCTTCTCTGCTTGAACTGCTGCCTCCGCGACCCGGACCTCCGGAAAAGCGGTAGAAGATGGATGGATGGATGGATGGATGGCTTCTAAAACCATTTCCAAAAAAGGTTTTATTAATTTATTCTTAAATTTTTTATAAAGGTCAACTGGAAGACCATCTGGTCCTGCACTTTTTCCTGATTTCATATTATCAATGGCTAGCCCAACTTCTTCTTGACTAATTTTAGACTCCAATATCTCCCTGTTTTCATTTGGAATACACGGTATAGATAGTTCGTTCAAAAACCCATTTAGTTTTGTTAAATCAGGTTCATTTTTGGTATCATATAATTTTTCATAGTAATCTCTAAAGGCTCTATTAATTTCTAAAGGATCTATAACTACCTGTCCGTTACTTATAATACTGGTAATTGGTGTTTTAATTTCCAATTGTTTAATCTGCCATGCTAATAATTTTCCTGATTTTTCACCTTGTTCATAAAAAGATTGTTTCAATCTTAGAAGACTCGAGGCAGCTCTATTCGCTGATTTTTTGTCGTATTCAGCTCTCAAAATCAGTAATTCATTCTCCAACCTTGGGTCACTTCCTGCATACACTTTTTCCTGAAGATTTTTTATTTTATGTTCCAATTTAGCTCTCTCCTCTCGAGTCTTCTTAGATTTTGATCCTGTATAACTAATAATATGTCCCCTAATAAAAGCTTTGAAAGCCTCCCACTTTACACATGCTGATGTTTGTGTAGTATTGATGTCAAAGAACTTGTCTATCTGTTTTTCTATATACTTGACAAATTCCTCATCCTGAAGCCATTTATGCTGAAATTGCCATCTACCTGATTCCTTTGTCAATTTTTTATCTACATATATTAGACAACAGGGTGCATGATCAGAGATCACAATGTTATCATAAAAGCAGTTTTGAATCTTGGACCTTAATTCTGTGGAAATCAAAAAATAATTAATAGGTGAGAATGTCTTGTAGGTACTGGAATAACAAGAATAGGCTTTAACTTGTGGTTTCATTTCTCTCCATATATCTAACAATCTCAATTCTTTCATAAAATGATTAATAGTCATCCTACATCCAATGTGCGTACAATCCAGTCCTGTTGATCTATCCACACCTGGATTCAATGTACAATTAAAATCCCCTGCTATTATATGTTGCCCTGTAAGTGATGATAAGATGAGAAATAAATTAGCAAAGAACTTCTGATCATCTATATTGGGACCATATAAGTTCACAAGATTTATATTTTCTAATAGCAAAGAACCTTGAATGATTACATATCTTCCAAATTTGTCTCCAATTACATTTTTCACTTGAAAAGGAACTGATTTATGTATGAGAGTCATAACTCCCCTGGCTCGGGATGAAAATGAAGAGGTGAATACACTTCCCTGCCATCTACTCCTAATTCTTTTAACATCCTCCTCTATCAGATGAGTTTCTTGTAAAAACACAATTCTTGAACCCATGTCCTTTATTTTATTCATAACTTGTTTAAGTTTTTTTAAATTTTGTAGACCTCTGCAATTCCATGAAGTTAAATTAAGATTAACACTTTGGTCCATGATCAATAGAGAGTTTGGGATTACCTTGCAGTGTAAACATGCTCATACAGAGAAGCAAAAACATGAGTGGTTGAACATTCATCCTACAAACTACACACAAACAAATTTCCCCTTCCCACACTTGTGGCAAACCCCCCAAAATCAAAAGAAAAATTCTGTCTCCCGATATAGCCATCGACCGTTCCACACCCACGGGGAACAGCCTAAGCCACTCCTTCTTCATCCTCCCAATCACCCTAACTCTACTGCTTTTAATGACGTAACATTAACTCTCCTCTGTAGTTTTCCAACTTAACTCCAAAATTTTTAACAACTTTGTACATCATAGTTTTTTTTTTTTTGTTTGTTTTGTTTTTGTTTTGTTTTTTTAATATATAATACAATCTATATTTTGTAAACTTACTATTTACTTCAAGTCAGTCAGATGCCTGTGCAAATGCTTAATTATTCTACCTTATATTTTGTTCATGCTTAGCTCCCACCAGTCTCTTCTTCTTCTTTGATCTTCTTGATGAACTCCTGCGCCTCCTCTGGGGTCTTGAAGATGTGGGTTCTGCCCTCATACGTGGTCAACAGTCTCGCAGGATAGATTACACCATGACGAATCCCAAGGTTGCGCAGCTCCTTACGTACGGGATCAAACTGCTTCCTCAATTGCTGGATTCCTGTGGCCAAATCTGGGTAGAACCGCACCTGCTGGTCCTGGTGTTTAATCTCTCCTTTAGCACGTGCAGCGTTGAAGATCTTCATCCTGTCTCTGTTGCTAAGAAACTTCATAATTAAGGTCCTCGGCGGTCCCTTATCTCTCCGTGGGCCAATACGATGTGCTTTTTCCAGAACCACTGCTGATTGCAACTCCTCGCTGCCCAGCACCTCCGGAATCCACTTTTCCAGAAAGGAACATACGTCCCGACCTTCTGATTCCTCTGGAAGACCCACCAGCCTCAAATTATTCTGTCTCGACCGAGATTCCAAATCCAAAATATTATCTTCCAGAGATTTATTTTTTTTTTCCAAAGTGCGCACCTTTAATTGAAGACGGGTGACGTCATCTTCAGCACTAGCGAGACGGAGCTCCATCTGCGCCGTTCGTTCTACACAGTCACCCAATTCCTTTCTTATTCCTTCCAACGCTGTCATAATCCCATCAAATCTAGAGGAAAAGTCCGCTCTCATTGAACTCATGGCAGCCATCAGCGCATCTGCGCCATTCCCCGCAGAAATCGCACCGTTGCCAGCCTCCTCCGCCATATATGGAGTTTTGTTTGCTGCGTCACAGACCTGAAAGTCCGTTAATTTGGACTGTTTCGGCGGCTCGCTTTTTCCTTTTCCTGGTTTTCCAGCCTTAGGCTTCGCCGACATATCCTCGCCCAAATGCTGGGATACGTTCTGTCCCAAATGAGAGAGTTATTTGCCGATTTTTTTTCTCCAGGAGCAGAGCAGAGCGAGACACGTCCGTCCTACGTGGCAGCCATAACCGGAAGTCAAAACCCAGTAATTTTATTTTAAAAAAATAGACAAAAAATAGTCATAAAATAATCCACAAACTTATAATAAAGTTTCAAATGTACAGTTTCAATTTTACAAGAGGAAATTACAAATTTAAGGAACATGGCTTCAACTTTAGATTTACAGAGAAAAGTAGAAAACTATAAGAAAATTGTTATAAATTTTTGAGAAAAACCTCAAACCTTCAAGACTGAAGTCATTACTCAAGTTTTTAAGTGGGTGCTCGTTGTACTAGTGGTCGACTGATTATCGGCCGGGCCAATTATCGAGGCTGATATTTGGAATTTTGACGTATATCGGCCTTTTTTTTTTTTTTTTTTTTTTTAAATCCAACGGGCCGATATCAAGAAATCAATTTAAAACTGGGTTATTTTGGCTCAGATGCAGCCGCGCCTCTCTCTCCCCTGCCACTTCTGTCTCCAGCCACCACCCACGGCGCCATCTGATTGGTTAAGCAAGCCACAGCATGCACAAGTGGCAGAGCCAATCTGAAGCGGAAGCTGTCCTCACACACACGGCGGAAAGGAAAGTTTTTTGTGTGGAGAATGTAAGGAGAGCAAGCACACATGTCAAGGTAAACGCAGAAAACTCTCTCGAAATTGTAATAAACATCCCCGTGCTCTACATCTCACAACTACTACTAACGTTACAGTGAGCAGGAGAATAACGTAAGAGCGGAGTAAACATTAGCGGCAGCTCTGCTAGCTCCCCATATGTTTGTGAATTACTTGAAACAATGCTGTTGGTAATATCAATGTGGAAACAGTCCGTGATTGTAGAAGCCTGTGTGTGTGATTGTGAGAATGAATGTGATTGTGAAATCTCTGCAATTTATGAACGCAAGAGAAGCCGTCTCACTGGAGAGCACGCTGAACAACTTTGCTTTTTGCAAGACAATCTCGTGCTGCTCAGTAGGGACTACTAATTGATTTGACACTCACATTTCTGTGCAAATTTTAACTTTGTTTGCTATACTTTATAAAACCTCTGGAAGCAAGTTTTTATTTAACTTTACTAGAGATGCTGCTGAGCCTGAGAACTCCCTGCACTTTTTGTTTTTGTTTGAAGTTAAAACAATGATAAGTCATTTCAGTTATATTAAAATTTTACTTTGTTTACTGTGGAAAATTTCATGGAGCTATTTAAGTTTTTATTTAACTTTACAAGAGTTGCTGCTGAGCCTGGGAACTCTGCACTTTTTGTTCCAACTTTAAACAAAGTTCAAAGTCATTTCAGTTATTGTGAAATTTTACTTTTTTTACTGTAAAAAAAAAAAAATCACAGAGCTACTATATAAGTTTTTATTTATTAACTTTACAAGAGTTGCTGCTGAGCTTGTTAACTCCCTGTACTTTTTGTTGTGTTTGAACTTAAAACAAAGATAAGTTATATTTAAATGTTACTTTATTTACTGTGGAAACATTTCAGGGAGCTATTTAAAGGCCAAATGTCACGTAACAGGGTACTTTAAATATCTTGAAACTAGATATAAAAGGGAACCAATCCGTTCGGGTATTGGTGCATATGCTTCAGTAACAACGGAATATTCGTTAATTTAAAACTGCCGCGCTTGGCCTGACACGGCCCCTGGAATCGCCTGGGGAAGAAGGCGGAAGTGACGAAATCAATTGTACCCTAGTTTGATGCTTGGGGTATTTCAATTGATTGTTCATATGGAGACTGGAAGGTTGAAGTGAGCAACAAGAAAGAAAAAATTGGATATTTCACCCATACCTTAAAACGGGACTATCAGGGACAGCTGGGTAATAAGGGACACTTCTCTGGGAAATGTTTTCATACCTGTCAAGTGAGACGTTTTCGCCGTACTTCAACACCGTAAAAAGCGGCTATAAGGAACGGCGGAGCAACAAGGCACACCTCTCTGGGATCTCTGTCTGTTCCGCAACCGCTGCACAGCTCAACATGTTAAACCACTGTCCTAATGACTTCTCATTGTAGTGAGAACAGCTCAAGCTGAGCGATCAGCCCGCCCAGACAATTAAACTAATGAGTGACTCCACACTTCTCATGGTAGTGCGAATAGCTCACGTTGAGCGATCAGCCCGCCCAGACAATTAAACTAATGAGTGACTCCACACTTCTCATGGTAGTGCGAATAGCTGACGCTGAGCGATCTGCCAGCACCAGCTGTGGCTGATCACACACACGAGTGCTCCGCAAAACACTCAATTTTTTTTCCAGTATATTTTTCCTTTTGGGCGTACAGAAATGGCAATACGCCCGTTTTTGCTAAAATTGCATTTTCCCCGTATTTTCCTTAAAATATTTGACAATAACAACACGAACTACATTTAAAACATTTCCCAGAAAAGTGTCCACCACCACTCCGCCCACCAAAATACGGCGAAAACGTCTCCCTTGACAGGTATGCGCCTCCATTTTCATACTGATCTGGTCAATTTCTTGACAGCAGCGGCTCTCCTCCACTGTAATAATAATGGCTTCCGAAAAATCAATATTTATGGGGCGCCCTCGACAGACCCCCTTCGGCTTCGCAATTCTGGAGGCGATTAATGTCCAGTTCAATGACATTTTCCACTGGTTCTGCTCTCTGGTCATCGTTGGAACTGTTGTCATCAGACAAAGCATCTGATTCCGTCTCGGACGGCTCAAACCGGTAAGGTTCTATGCCTCTGTCACTGTCTGAACCACTGACAAAAAAAAAAGACAAAAAAAAAAGACAAAACTAAACTAATTTGTTCACAATCGCTGTCACTTTCCGTCATGATTGTCCAATGTTGATAAGTGTGAATGTGGATAGGCAGGGCAGCCAGGGTACAACTGGTGATGTCAAAAACATGGGCGTGGTCTGGACTGGCTGTCACAAGCCAGCAAGCAAGGTGGGGCCTTCACCTGGTGTATTTTGTGCAATTATGTAAATACAGGTGGGTGATATGGTCTCCGGTATGAATATTTGGTTTAAGCCATGCGTATTTTATCTAAATTCGTTGTCATTTAGAAAAAAAAATTACGTGACATTTGGCCTTTAAGTTTTTATTCAACTTCTGGAGCTATTTTTCTATTTGTTTGGTTAAATAAACATGCTTTAGGCAGTTAAACGAAGTTAAGTGTTTGTATTAGTCAACATTTTTATGCCAATTTTTACACTTTTACTGCAAATGAATATTGGCTCCAAATATCGGTTATCGGCCTCCTTAACTTCTAATAATCGGTCCTGAAAAAACCATATCGGTCGATCTGTACTTTGTACCCTTAACTCAATTAGAAATTTTTGGTTGCCTACTTTTAATTATTAATTTCAGAGCACTGCTTTTACATGAGTAGAATTTCTCGTTACTATACCCACCTGATCATATAATTTAAGTATGCTTGAGTACATTACTATTATGAATGTTTCTTTGCCTTCCCTACTCTCAATGGAAAAAAGAAACACTAGAATAAAAATACACATATTTTTGTTATTTATGTAAACCATGTCAAAAAAATCCTGCAGGACAAAACATGACACTTGGTATTTTCTAACCTGTTTGTATACCACCATAGACAGAGACAGAACCTGAAGTAGACAGAGCTCAGAGAGGGTAAGATGAGACAGAAGACAGGAACCAAGGAGAGGAATGTGTTCAGGCAGAGGAAGGAGAGAAAGGCAACACCACTAAAAAGTCTAAACACAGGATGTCTGGGTGGGACCCCAACTGGCCCAATATTCAAGCCTCGGTTGTACAATACTTCAAATGGTAAGTTCCATATGCAACATTACTGCGTGAAATTTAAAAAGAAATAAATAGTATAAAATTAACATATTCTGGTATGTCTACCCCCCCCCCCCCGCCCCAAGAGAAAAATATGTTGCCACTGTGCCAAGGTCTTTAAGCCAGAGGAAACACTGAAGTGAATTTCACAGGTGTGCAGACTTAAACAGGTGAGGTTAAATATGACCTGGAGCCCCGACCATGAGCTATGCCAACAGGAAGCAGAGATGGTAGAAATGACAGAAATCATCGCGATTAGTCGACTAACCGAAAAAAATAGTCATTAGATTAATCGACTACAAAAATAATCTTTAGTTGCAAGCCCTTCTCCACTCCACTTGGGGCAGGAGCTTGTCTCCAACCCAGAGAGGACAATCCACCTTTTTCCGGCTGAAGACCATGGACTTGGACTTGGAGGTACTGATTCTCATCCCAGCCACTTCACACTCAGCAGCAAACCCTTCCAGCAAGGCCTGTAGGTCATTGATTGATGAAGTCAACATGACAACATCATCTGCAAACAGCAGAGATGAAATCTTGTGGTCACCAAGCATGACACCCTCCAATCCTTGGTTGTGCCTAGATATCATGTCCATAAAAATTATGAACAGGATCGTTGACA
Source organism: Pholidichthys leucotaenia (assembly GCA_020510985.1). NCBI lineage: Eukaryota > Metazoa > Chordata > Actinopteri > Cichliformes > Pholidichthyidae > Pholidichthys > Pholidichthys leucotaenia. The sequence continues at coordinate 94,529,888 of CM035837.1, forward strand.
AAGGGCAGCTCTGGCAGAGTCCAACTCTCACTGGAAACGAGTTTGACTGGGTGTTGGCAATACAAACCAAACTCTTGCAACGGTTGTATAGGGATCGGATAGCTTGTACTAATGAGCCCGATACCCTATACTCCCACAGCACCCCCCACAAGAGACCATGAGGAACACGGTCAAATACTTTCTCCAAGTCCACAAAACACATGTGGACTGGTTGAGTAAACTCCCACAAACCCTCGAGGGGAGGAGTTAGGTATCTTGGGGTCTCATTCCCGAGTGAGGGGAGAATGGAGCGAGAGATTGGCAGACAGATTGAAGCAGCATCTGCAGTGATGCAAACATTGTACTAGTCTGTTGTGGTGAAGAGGGAGCTGAGCTCTAAAGCAAAGCAGTCGATTTACTGGTCAATCTACGTTCCTACCCTTACCTATGGTCATGAGCTTTGGGTAATGGCCGAGACAATGAGATTGCAGATACAAGCGGCTGAAATGAACTTTCTCCATAGGATTGCTGGACTCACCCTTAGAGATAGGGTGAGGAGTTCAGTCATCTGGGAGAGGCTCAGAGTAGAACCGTTACTCCTCCACATCGAAAGGAGCCAGTTGAGGTGGTTTGGGCATCTGATCAGGATGCCTCCTGGACGCCTCCCACTTGAAGTGTTTCGGGCATGTCCCACTGGGAGGAGACCCTGGGGCAGACCCAGGACACGCTGGAGAGACTACGTCTCCCAGCTGGCCTGGGAACGTCTTGATATCCTCTCTAAAGAGCTGGAGCAGGTGGCCGGGGAGAGGGAAGTCTGGGCTTCTCTGCTTGGGCTGCTGCCTCCGCGACCCAGCCCTCTGGAAAAGCAGTAGAAAATGAATGGATGGACTTCATTAAGACCTGTGGGAGCTGTTAAAATGTGGGAAAATTGCAGTCAATGGCACCTTTAAGGGTGTGCAAGCCAGTATATAACCAGATTATTGTATATTTAGCATTTTTTCTATTTTCAACTGGATTATACAGATTAGACATCACATTAAAGTTGGGAAAAGTTTTGAAATGATTCATCTTTAATTTTTTTTCACATTGCAAAAAATGAATTTTTAACAAGTGTGTACACTTTTCTAACCACTGTATTAAGTCCAGGATTTGTCAATTTCAAACAGAGTGCAAGGTTATTTAATGTGGTAGTAATATATACTGTTTAGAAAATGGATGTGAAATTGCTGCTTTGGCATATGTAAATTCATGGTAATTCACTGTTGGAAAAAACAGCATTTCACCACGTTTATAGTTTTCACTATCATGTACTGTTTTCAGCCATATAGTATTACACAGACATTCTTTAAGGCATACATTAGTTCTGATCCATTATGTAATTAATAATAAGCTGCCTTCCATGGTCTTGTGAGCAAAAGAGCCACATCAGGAGCTTTTTAGTTCTTTTTTTTTTTTTTTTTTTTAGTTCAAAGAGGATTTTTGTTATCTTCTAAAAACAAGGTTGCCACTAGGGGCTAGAGGTTAGGGTTACTTCTTGTAATCAATTTTGGTTTGGACCTCTACGACGACTTACACAAGACTAATTAATCTACACAACCAAGTGGTTGCCATTTTACTGCTAATAATGAAGTAAAGAACAGATGTTTGCCTCAAATCCTTAATTCTCACAAGAAATAACTGATCCATTTCTGTTATATTATGTTCCATCACACCGTCACAGCTCCAAAGTGTTCACTTTGAAATCAGCAATTTGCATAACCAGCATTAATGCATCATCAAATTAGCAGGAGTACCCTTGGTTCTGGACAATTACTAGGCATGAAAACAGCCTAAAGCACTTCTGAAATTGTTCCTGGATGTCATATGGCTTTTACCTCAAAAGATTTTCTTCTTCTTCTTCTTTTAGATTTGATTGGCGGTTGGCAACCAGCTTACAGGTGCCTGACTTGATTATCATCACTCTATATCTTTATATAAGGAGTTCTGAACATCTCCTTATGTGTGAAAAAATTATCTGTCCTTGGACTGTGTCCGAGGTGCGGCCAAACTCTGTCTGTCATGACCATAGGACTCACTAAAATTTTGTTTGACACATTGCTAGTAGTATTGCCTTAAGGATCTCATCAAAACATTTTCCTGAAGTATAAAATAATGTAAAAATCTGTGGGGCAACACATAAAGCAAGCTCACCTTGTTCAGAATCAAGGACACATTGCAGTTATTTGCACTGCAGGTATTTCTGAAAAAAAAACAACACAATTTTGTGTAAAATAGACGGACCTGCCCGGTGAAAAGCACACACTAGTACACAAATCTGACTTTTTTTTCTGCTTGTTACAGAGCATTCAACAGCTCACTGCACCAAACAGAAACCCTGCAGCCTGCCTCTCCTGTGCTCTTTTCTTGGACCAGAGCCCATGGGCAGGCAAGCATACTGTACACAAGAGTGCAAAGTCACACACACACACACACACACACACACACACACACACACACACACACACACACAAAGAGTCATACAGAGATGCTGGCCCACAACAATCAGCCTCAGCATGAACACCTACGGTACACACAAACACACAGTTAAATGACATGGTAACACATACGCTCAGGCACAGATCACTGTCACAACATTGGAAGACCATTGTTAGCCTTCCTTCGAGGTGTGGGTAGCTGTAGCTGTAACAGCAAATGCAACAGATGAAACTGCAGCAAGAAGAGGCCAGGTAAGGTGAAATGGAATTGAAGCTCCTGCGCATGTGTGTGGATGTATGCATATTAGTGCAAGCCAGCACCCGCATCTTTCTCTCTGACTATTTTAAGGTGGTTCTTTATAAATGGTAGAGCATGACCAAGTCTTTGGCAAGGATTCAAATGGACAGTGTGCATAATACATGATAGTCAGACAAAGAAGCACAGAACAGAGGGAAGAAAAACATATGCCAGAAAATAAGGTATGCAGAGACAGTTTTCAATGCAGCAGCACTTCAACAGTAGTGACACCTCCACGACAGTCAGATCAGAGGTAGATCTGCTACCTCACTAGCATAGTCTGTGACATTATATGCAGTTGCATAAAGACAGAGTGCCACGATCCAACAAACATGATTACCTCCACTCTCACTGACATAAAGCGTGTGTGTGTGTGTGTGAGAGAGAGAGAGAGAGAGAGAGAGAGAGAGAGAGAGAGAGAGAGAGAGAGAGAGAGAGAGAGAGAGAGAGAGAGAGCGAGGGAGAGAGAGGGGAGGAGAAAAAGCAATACCAAAGAAGACATGCAGCCTCAGACCAAGCAATGATGCTCTTAAAACACCCACCTCAGTTTGTAGCTGATTCCTGTCGCAGTGTGCAGAACCAAGAAATAAATGCAAAAAAACAGCAGCTACAATGAAAGAGCAGCAGCCAAAATCCAAGAGCTCTAGCAGAAAAGCAGAAAGATAAGACAGAGGAGGAACGGTAGAAGGCTGGTGAATGTGAGAGCCTGTGTGACCACGATTATTTGCCAGAGTGAAATGTGCATGTATGTCTGACATGAGAACATGAGAGAGGAAAAAAGTGACAAGACTGACAGAATCGGGCAGGAAACATGGACTAAGAAAAAAAAGGAAGGCGACGGAGAGGAGACAGAATAAATGTGAGAGCTTGGAATCACTGAGCTGAGCAGATGCATTGAAGGAAATGCCCCTCCCTCTTTCCTTCTCTGTCTCTCGCGCGCTCTCTCTCTCCCCATTTGCACTGTCAGCATTTGAGTAAGCATGCATTCAGTGAATCAGAGTGAGCAATAAATGGTGAAAGAAGGGTGGGCCAGAGAAATGCAAACAGCAAATGTGTTTCACTCAAATAGAACGACAATGTTTCCATCTTGCAGCACCCACAATTTTCAATAAAATTAGCTCAGCCTTAACTCCCTTCCTGTCTGCAACACTCAGAAACCCCACTTGCTCATAGAAAAACACCTGTAACACCTATATATTAATATGCCAGAACATTACTAAAACATTAATATGGGACTTCAGGTTATGGCGGCCACGTAGGAAGACGTGTTTCACACTGCTCTGCTCATAAAAATAAAAAGTTGGCTAAAACTCTCTTAATTGGAACAAAAACCCGTCCCAGCGTTTAGGCGCGGCTATGGTAAAGACTAAGGTTGGGAAATTGGGCGGAGGAAAAAGTAATTCGACAAAACAATCCAAACTAACAGACTTCCACGCTCGTGACGAAGCAGAAAAATCTCCAGAGACTATGGCGGAGGACGCAGCCAGCGGCGGAGCGGGAACTGCTGAGGAGGGGACAAGTGCGGTGCTCGCTGCCATCAGCTCCATGAGAGCAGACTTTTCGTCTAAATTTGATGGGATTATAGCAGCGATAGAAGGAATGAGAAAGGAAATAAGCGACTGTATGGAACGAGTATCGCAGGCGGAGCTCCGAATTTCAAGCGCTGAAGATGACGTCACCAGCCTACAATCAAAGTTGCAAACACTGGAATTAAAATGGAAACGTCTGGAAGATAACGTTCTAGACTTGGAATCACGCTCGCGACGGAATAATTTGAGGCTGGTGGGTCTCCCGGAGGGAGCGGAGGGACGGGACCCATGTTCCTTTCTGGAAAAGTGGATTCCAGAAGCGCTGAACAACGTGGATGTAAGTGTTGTTATAAAATTATATATTTTCTGTACGTTACATGTTGGTTGTTGCAACTGTATAGTTTGTTGAAATTTATTGTTTCCTGACCGGAACTGATGTCTCCGTCTGGAGTGCCGCTGGGATTGTTTTTATTGTAGCACATAGCGGAAATGAGAAGAACGCTGTGCCACGTTATTCAGCTATCTGGCACTTAAGTTTGATTGAAGATTGAAGCCAAGCAGTTTGTTTTACCTTCAGAACTCTTTTCATGACAAGCGGCCAATGAGGTATTTGTTTTGTAACTTGTTTATATTATTTCGCTCTGTACTGTATATATGGTTATGCGTTACGTTTCCCCATACAGTTCTCACGGCGTGACAAAGAGGGGGGTGCATAAGTCCCAATAAACGCCCGTTTAAAGGAACCAACCTGTGTCTGTTGTCGTGAAGAGAGCTACAGTGAGAACTCGCCTGCTCAACACGGGTAACAAGGACTCCGAGATCACGGCGGGTAGCGAGGAGAGGAAGATCCAGGTCGTCAGTTAAGCAAGTCCATACCGCACTGTCGTCATAGCAACCGCAAGTAACGGCCGTTAGACTGTGTTAAAGCGCAACTTTACAAGTTAAAGCCAAAAGGCGCTCCACCTCAAGTTTCAAGTTAAGGTGGTGTGAGAAGTGGTTTAACTTGGACATTGCAATAAGGACTCAGATCTATCAGCTTGTGTGCTATTTAGCTGTTGTGGTTGGAGATTATCAGATGTCCTGATTTTCACAGTTGCTTCATGTTACAAGGTTAAAGTCGATGTTAAATTTATATGTAAATTAACAATCTTTGATGAACGTTAAAAAATAAGGACATTTTAATCTGAAACTAAGATTTATGCAAGCTTTGTGTCTATAAAATTTCAACAAGCTTAAAGGGCATTTTCAGTGACGTTAAAGGGCACTTAACCCAACTCTGTTTTTTCCTATTTTGTAAAATAAGCAATTTAATGCATTTCTAAACATATTATCTCATCTGTTAAAGTTCATATTTACATATTGTGTTAAGGTAATTTCACTGTTTTTATTCTTGCTTTGAAATTGAAGTTAGCTGAAAAGTGGCTAAGTTTAAATGTTTATACAGTTATCTTAATGCAGTATTGAAGTCAGTATAATTACAAACTAGTCATCATCCAGTTGTTTCACTGTTGTTCAAGTTATCTCAAAATGTCTGACACAAACACTGAGACCTGCCACAAGATGGCTGACTCATCTGCCCAACCTGAAGTTACCAAATCTGCAGAAGCAGAAGGGCTGCGAAGAGGCGAAAGAATTCGAACCCTCACAGAGAAGGGGAGAGAACTCCAAGAAGACAAGATGAAAAGTATCCAACGACGGTACAGAATCATTTATGAGAAATGGAGGTACCATGCTAGAATAGGCAAGGAAATACTGACCAATGAAGCCTCAGAGGATGAATTGAGTGAGCTGATTGAAAATATAAGCAGCACTTGCTCCGAGGTAAAAGCCATATATGAAACATTACGCAAAATACAAACTCCTGAGCCAGATCTGCGACGCAGAGTAGACACCTGCGTTTCACTCTCAGAGTTAATCATTCAAAAGGCAAAAGGGCAGCTTAAGAAGCCTAAAACAGAAGAAGAGGATGAACCTTGGCCCGATGTTGGATCAGTTCTAAACTCAACTTGCTCCTTATCAAGGCCACCATCTCATCAATCAAAATGTTCTATTCGTTCTAGTACTAACTCAGCCAAAAGATGTGAGGCTGCAGCGGAGGCTGCCGCATCCCAGGAAGTTTTAGCAGTATTGGATGAACAAGAAAGAGAAGAGGCTGAACTCCAAAGGTTAGAGGCTGAAGATAAACAACGGCTTGCACAATTTGAATCTGAAACCTTTGCCAGACAACAAGAAATGCAAGACAAACGTAGAAGGCTTAAACGCTTGGAAGAAGTGAAGAAGTTAAATGCTGCAAGAGCACGAGTAATGGTCTATGATCAAGTTGAAGAAAATTTTAAAACAGCTGAATTGCTGTATGATGTTGAATTTGGAGAAACACAAGCCCTCAATGCCTCAAGTCCCTCCTTCATCCCTCAGTCTCTGCCAGTCACCACACAAGCCCTCAGTGCTTTAAGTCCCTCCTTCATTCCTCAGTCCCTGCCAGTCACAGCTCAAGCTCCACCCATTCCTACAGTACAGAACACCTCAGATTTGGTCCGCATGCTAACGGAAGCTATAAATGCGAATCGTCTTCCAACACCAGAGCCTGCATTATTCACTGGAGACCCCTTGAGATTCAAGGACTGGCGACTCTCTTTTGAAACATTGATTGACAGGAAAAACATCCCAAAGAATGAAAAACTGTATTACCTAAGGAAGTATTTAGGTGGTGCTGCAAAAAAGGCCGTTGAAGGATTCTTCTTATTGGGCACTGAAGCTGCATATGACTCGGCCTGGCAGCTTTTGGAAAAACGTTTTGGAGACCCATTTATAATTGGGAAATCCTTCAGGGACAAACTACATGGATGGCCAAAAATAAGCACAAAAGATGGTTGTGAATTAAGGGAATTTGCAGACTTCCTTAAGAGCTGTGAGGCTGCAATGCCCCACATGAAGACATTAGAAATTCTTAATGACTGTAATGAAAGCCAAAAAATTCTGCTGAAGTTACCAGATTGGCTGGTATCCAGATGGAACCGTAAAGTGATGGAAGTCAGACAAGCGAACGCTGATTATCCACCATTTAAAGAGTTTGTAGACTTCCTGTCTAAGGAAGCAGACCTTGCTTGTGATCCCATATCCTCAATTCAAGCGCTCAAAAGTGTGGAAGGTGAGAAAACAAAACACACCCGAAGCCAAACTATTCAAGCAAAGACACTGGCCACAGATACAAAACAGAGCAGCATTCCATCATGTGTTTTCTGCAAAAGAGCAGGACATGACCTTGCTAAGTGCAGAAAGTTCAGTGAAAAGACAGTTCAAGATCGTGTCAAGTTTGTGCAAGCAGAGAAGCTTTGTTTTGGATGCCTGAATGTAGGACATCACTCAAAGGAGTGTGACAACAGAAGTACATGCCAGAGGTGCCAAAGAAGACATCCGACATGTTTGCATGAGGAGAAGTTTAAAGACCGTCAAAGGCTGACTGCTCCAAAAGGAGAAGATAACTCAAAGGACAAAGCAGAGATCAAAGAAGTAGCTGCGACAGCAACTACCAACAGAGTCATACAAGAGGGCCCAAACACACAAACATCCTCAATCGTACCAGTCTGGATCTCGTCTACAAAGCACCCAGACCACGAAGTTCTTGTGTATGCACTCTTAGACACTCAAAGTGATACAACTTTCATCCTAGACGAAATAGCCCAAGACCTCGATACAAGCAAAGAGAATGTCAGCTTGCGGCTATCCACAATGACTACAAAATCAGTAGTCATAACCTCTCAGAAACTGACAAACTTGCAAGTGAGAGGATACAACTTAGAGAGAAGAATTCCATTGCCAGCACTTTTCACATGAGAGTTCATCCCAGCAGATAGGTCACACATTCCAACCTCTGAAACAGCACTAAAGTGGCCTCATCTTGAACAACTGGCAGACAAGATTCCACCACCACTAGATTGTGAAGTAGGACTACTAATCGGCTACAACTGCCAACAAGCCCTTCTTCCAAGAGAAATTCTGTTTGGGAAAGACAATCATCCATATGCACAGCGAACTGATCTTGGCTGGAGTATTGTCGGCTGTGCAAATCCCGAAGCTAACTACAATGATGCAAAGACATTCCACACATTCGTAGCCAACCGGATCCAATGCATAAGATCTAGCACAGATCCCGCACAATGGCGACATGTCAGCACTGAAAACAACCCAGCTGACTGCGCTTCAAGAGGACTGAGTGCAGCTCAGTTAAAAGAGTCTAATTGGCTGACAGGACCTGATTTTCTTTGGCACCAGAATCTTCCACGTGAAGAGGAAATGGTGGGAGATGTTGAAAGAACTGACCCTGAACTTCGCAAAGCCCATGTCCATACAGTCATGATGAAAGGAATAGAGTCAGTGGCGAAACGCCTCGCCAAATTCTCTGACTGGTCCAGGGCAGTTAGAGCCATTGCTAGGCTCAAGAGATTTGCCAAAGAAATCAAAGGACTTCAGCCAAGAACAAATGAAGCAACCAGTCTTGAAGAAAGAAAGGAAGCAGAAAGCTTTATCATCAGGCTAGTGCAAGAAGATGCCTTTGCTGCGGACATACAAAAAATCAAAGCTCAGAAGGGAGACACCTTGAACAAGTACAGCAAGTTATATAAGTTGAACACCTTCTTGGACAAGAACAATGTCTTAAGGGTAGGAGGACGATTGTCCCAGTCAGCCTTGCACCATGATGTAAAACATCCGGTGATCCTTCCAAAGAAATCCCATGTTTCAACACTGCTTGTCAAGCATCATCATGAGCGTGTATACCACCAAGGAAGAGATATAACCTAGACTGGTTTACCTTCAAAGGCCCATTCACAAGGTGGTTACCTTGCTTGAGGCAAATTAAGTAGAAATTAAACAAAGTGAGTCACATTCTTTCAGAGTTCAAATAACCCAAGCCATTGATTCCATTTATAATCTGTGTTTAAAAGAAATCCCGCATTTAAATCAATGAGTGATTTGGTGGGAGTGTAAGTGTTGTTATAAAATTATATATTTTCTGTACGTTACATGTTGGTTGTTGCAACTGTATAGTTTGTTGAAATTTATTGTTTCCTGACCGGAACTGATGTCTCCGTCTGGAGTGCCGCTGGGATTGTTTTTATTGTAGCACATAGCGGAAATGAGAAGAACGCTGTGCCACGTTATTCAGCTATCTGGCACTTAAGTTTGATTGAAGATTGAAGCCAAGCAGTTTGTTTTACCTTCAGAACTCTTTTCATGACAAGCGGCCAACAAGGTATTTGTTTTGTAACTTGTTTATATTATTTCGCTCTGTACTGTATATATGGTTATGCGCTACGTTTCCCCATACAGTTCTCACGGCGTGACAAAGAGGGGGGTGCATAAGTCCCAATAAACGCCCGTTTAAAGGAACCAACCTGTGTCTGTTGTCGTGAAGAGAGCTACAGTGGACCTGCAGTCATCGGTCGTTTTAGAGAGAGCTCACCGAATCGGCCCACCGAGAGATAATAAGACACCACCGAGGACGCTGATTATGAAGTTCCTCAACTTCAGGGACAAGATGACTGTCACCAACGCGGCGCGAGCTAAAGAGGAAATTAAATACCAGGATCAACGGGTGCGGTTCTACCCAGATTTGGCCACAGGAATTCAACAATTAAGGAGGCAGTTCGACCCCGCCCGCAAAGAGCTGCGTAACCTTGGGATTCATCAGGGAGCGATTCATCCGGCAAGACTGCTGGTCACATATAAGGGGAGAACCCATATCTTCAAGACCCCTCAAGAGGCGCAAGAGCTCATTAAGCAGATCCAAGGGGAGACTGGTGGGAGCTAAGCATGAACATGATAAAGGTAGAACATTTAAGCATTTGTACAGGCATCTGATTGATCTGAAACATATAACATGTCTACAAAATACAGACTGTATTATAAAAAAAAAAAAAGCTATGATGTAGAAAGTAGCTATAAAACTTTGAAGTTATGTTGAAAAAACTACAGAAGAGAGTTAATGTCATTAAAAATAGTAGTAGAGTCAGGGTGATTGAGAGGAGAAAGAGAGAGTGGTTTGACTGATCCTCGCAGGTGTGGAACAGTCACTAGCTATAACGGGAGATGGAATTTTTTTGATTTTGGGGGGATTACCACGAATGTGGGGTAAGGGAATTTGTTTTTGTGTAGTTTGTAGGATGAATGTTCAACCATTGATGTTTTTGCTTCACTGTATGAGCATGTTCATATTGCAAGGTAATCTCAAACTCCTTATTGATCATAGATCAAAGCGTTAATCTTAATTTAACTTCATGGAATTACAGAGGTCTACAAAATCTAAAAAAAACTTAAGTTATGAATAAAATAAAAGACAGATTCAAAAATTGTATTTTTACAAGAAACTCATCTAATAGAGGAAGATGTAAAAAGAATTAGGAGAAGATGGCAAGGAAATGTGTTCACCTCATCATTTTCATCCCGAGCTAGGGGAGTTATGATTCTCATACACAAAACGGTCCCATTTAAAGTGAAAAATGTAATTGGAGACAAATTTGGAAGATATCTAATCATCCAAGGATCTTTGTTATTAGAAAATATAAATCTGGTGAACTTATACGGCCCCAATACTGATGATCAAAACTTCTTTGTTAATTTATTCCTTATTTTATCATCACTTACAGGGCAACATATAATAGCAGGGGATTTTAATTGTACATTGAATCCCAGTATAGATAGGTCAACAGGACTGGACTGTACGCACAATGGATGCAGGATGACCATTAATCATTTTATGAAAGAATTGAGATTGCTAGATATATGGAGAGAAATGAAACAAGTCAAAGCCTATTCTTGTTATTCAGGTTCAGGTTCAGGTTACTTTATTTGTACCCGTAGGTAGATTTGTTTTGCAGTTGGTGACATCCATATTTACAAGCCACTAATTACATTCAACATAGACACAAACACAGGCACAGGCACACATCTTACAAAATAGGTAAATATAAAATATGTACAATATAATTTTTATAGCTTGTTCAACTCTTTGACAGCAGCAGGGACAAAGCTGTTTTTGTAGCGCTGGGTTCTACTTTTTGGGACAGCAAACCTCCGTCTGGAGGGAAGAAGCTGAAAGTTGCAGTGCAAAGGGTGGGAGTCATCATTTAAAATCGAGTCGGCCATCCTCTGTACTTGTCTGGTGTACAGGGATGTCAGGCTCAGCTGTGACTCACCAAGCAAACAACTGGACCATCTGACTACCTGATCCAAGGATTTCCTCTGTTTCAGTTTTATCTGACCAAACCATGACATTAAAGAAAAGGATAAAACAGATTCAATAAAAGCCCGATAGAACATAGTCATTATGGTCCGGTCAATTTGGAAGCGTGCAAGTTTCCTCAAACAATGCAAATTTTGCTGACCCTTTTTGCACACCCTTTCACAGTTCACCTCAAAGTTCAATCCACTATCAATAATCGTCCCAAGATATTTGTACGATTGTACACATTCGGTGGTCTGGCCTTTTAGTATGGTGACTTTGTGCCTGGGAGTTTTCCTCCTAAAGTCAATAATCATATCTTTCGTTTTTGTTGTATTCAGCTGCAGGTAGGAATCCTCACACCAGTGAACAAAGTCATCAACTACTGGGCCGTGGCCACTCTCACCATCCTGGAGGAGACTGACAATGACTGAGTCATCAGCATACTTTATAATGTGTCTGTTGTCATGTCTGCTCCGACACATGTTTGTGTACAGGATGAAGAGTAGTGGTGACAGCACACACCCCTGAGGAGAGCCAGTAGAAGAGCACTTTAGGTCAGACAATGTGCCATTGACCCTTACTCTCTGCGTCCTGTTGGTTAAGAAATCCAGAATCCAACCCACCAGATTATTGCTTAAATCAAATTGTTGCAGGAGCCTTTCAACTAAAATATGAGGTTGGATTGTATTAAAGGCAGAAGAAAAGTCCACAAATAAAAGCCTGGCGTGTGTCCCATTAAAATCCAGATGTTTAAAAAGCATGTCAAACAGAGTGACAGTGGCATCCTCCACTCCTCTGTGAGGCCTATAGGCAAACCGCAGAGGATCCAATGCATGTTCAGTCTGCCTTAGGACCTCACATCTGACCAGTTTTTCAAAAATTTTCATTAAAATTGAAGTCAAAGCAACTGGTCTAAAGTCATTTACCGTTTTAGGACAGCTGGATTTTGGAACGGGAACAACCACGGCATCTTTCCAGATCTTAGGCACATGTTGTGTCTGTAAGGACTTATTGAACATGTGCCATTCTAATACCTATAAGACATTCTCACGTATTGACTGCTTTTTGATCTCTACAGAATTAAGGTCCAAGATTCAAAACTGTTTCTATGATAACATTGTGATCTCTGATCATGCACCCTGCTGTCTAATATATGTAGATAAGAAATTGACAAAGGATCCAGGTAGGTAGCATTTTCAGCATAAATGGCTTCAGGATGAGGAATTTGTTAAGTACATAGAAAAACATAGATGAGTTCTTTGATATTAATACTACACAAACAACGGCATGTATAAGGTGGGAGGCTTTCAAAGCTTTTATTAGGGGGCATATTATTAGTTATACAGGTTCAAAATCTAAGAAGACTCGAGAGGAGAGAGTCCAATTGGAATGTAAAATAAAAATTCTTCAAGAAAAGGTGTATGCAGGAAGTAACCCACAGCTAGAGAACGAATTACTGATTCTGAGAGCTGAATATGACAAAAAAAAAATCAGCGAATAGAGCTGCCTCGAGTCTTCTAAGACTGAAGCAATCTTTTTATGAACAAGGTGAAAAATCAAGAAAATTATTGGCATGGCAGATTAAACAATTAGAATTTAAAACACCAATTACCAGTATTATAAGTAACGGACAGGTAGTTATAGATCCTTTAGAAATTAATAGTGCCTTTAGAGATTATTATGAAAAACTGTATGATACAAAAAATGAAACTGACTTAACAAAACTAAATGGGTTTTTGGGTGGATTATCTATACCGTGTATTCCAAATGAAAACAGAGAGATACTGGAGTCTAAAATTAGTCAAGAGAGAAGTTGGGCGAGCCATTGATAATATGAAATCAGGAAAAAGAGCAGGACCAGATGGTCTTCCAGTTGACCTCTATAAAAAATTTAAGAATAAATTAAGAAAACCACTTTTGGAAATGGTTTTAGAAGCATTTCAAAATAGTAATTTACCACCATACATGAATAATGCCTTAATTATACCGTTGCCAAAACCAGGTAAACCCCCTAATAAATGTGAAAACATGAGACCAATAAGTCTATTAAATGCTGATCTTAAGATAATCTGTAAAATTTTAGCAAGACGACTACAAGAAATATTACCAAATATTATTAACCGAGATCAGAATGGCTTTATAATGGGAAGACAAGGCTTCCATAATGTAAGAAGACTATTTAATATTATTTATTCCAATAAAGAAGCACTGGATACAGCTCTCCTATCATTGGACGCCGAAAAGGCCTTTGATAGGGTCGAATGGCTCTATCTTTTTGAAGTCCTACAAAGGTTTGGACTTGGAAATAATTTCATAAAATGGGTCCAGATAATATACAATAATGCTACAGCAGAAATCCTAACAAACAGCAATATCTCAAAATCAATAAAAATCAATAGAGGATGTCGACAAGGCTGTCCACTTTCACCCTTATTGTTTACTATGGCAATTGAACCTTTATCGATGGCAGTACGTTTACATCCACAAATATATGGAATTAAAGTAGGACCAACAGAACATAAAATCTCCCTGTATGCCGATGACATAATTTTGTTTAAGTCGAATTTTAAAAAAATCAATTCCGACCTTGTTAAATTTAATAAAGAACTTTGGGGAAATATCAGGATATAAAATAAATAAAACAAAATCTTCAATATTAATGCTAAATGAGACCCAGAGAAATTACCCAGCTCCTGAGGTAAATCAATTCAATGTTGTAAATCAGTTTAAAGCGTACCTGTGGTGGTCGTGAAGACGCATTTGACTTGAAAACATTATGAAAAAGTATTTCTTATTTTGGTAAATAATTTTTGCCAGCCATATACCACCAGACATATATTCAAATAGGACCTTGGCCATGGGCAGCCAATGAAAACTGTGGGCGCAGCCATGACACATGCGGATGTGACGTCACTTCGTTGATACTCAACAGTCAATGCTCCGCCTGTACGAGAGACTAGGGTGCTGTTGTGAGTGTTTTTATTCTATTATGGCTGAATTGTCGGACTCTGAGGAAGAATTTGTCCAACATGGCTACAGGTTTGAGCCAGAAAGGTCTTCTGAGGGTTAAAGTGACGAAGTGGTCCTCACACACAACGCAATTTCGTCTGAAATTATTCGTCTGTGCCCTGTTTCCGCTCCGATCTTCTGACAAGGTGAGCTGGGTTTGGGTACACAAAAAAAGTGTTTCTTTGTTTTTTTTGCTTATTATTCAGACATCCAAAGGCTTTACATTCCGCCATGTTGCGATATCCATATCGCATTGTATGTTTTTGTTTTTCCAAGAGCACTGAGTGTCTGCTGCTCTGTATATAGTTGTAGAATCATCTTCCGTGTTGCGGCAGTTACGAGATCAGATGAGACAAGCAGCTGAATTTAAGCATTTATTTATTTTCTACTCGTTTCAGTTCAGCATTTAATATGAACCCTGAATTTGAAATAAACGTTTGAATTTTGGTCCTCACACAACGCAACGCGCTGTCTGCCGCTCTTTATAGCGGCGAGGGAGGAGCTGAATCAATCTGCTGTGTTGCGGCTGTTAACGACCTCAGATCAGACAATAGGACCCGCCGAATTTAAGCATTTATTTATTTATTTTCTACTCGTTTCAGTTCTGCATTTAATATGAACCCTGAGATTGAAATAAACGTTTGAATTTGAATTTGAATATCCCCAAAGCCGCTGCACATCCGGGTACTCGAGGCTCAGCCAATACTGATCCAGATCGCAGTAGCCACGAAATTACGTCACAGGAAGCGTCCTGGAAGGCCATGTAGCCGCTAGTATGGCTGTACCCTTGTTTTGCTGACATAGCTGAACCAGTACATCAGCAATGGATTTATATCAAATTGCTTTGAACGTGAATTTCAACTTAAACTTGAACTAGAACGTGAGACAGGGGCTCAATATAATATCTTTTTTTTCACGACCACCACAGGTACACTTTAAATATTTAGGAATTCAAATTTTGCCTAAGCTAGAATCAGTCGCCAGTGCCAACTATGAAGCCTTAATGACAGATATTAACGAGTTACTTCAGAGATGGATGTCACTACCAATGTCGATGATCGGGAGAATTAATATACTTAAAAGTAATATCTTACCAAAAAATACTATTTCAATATATTCCTTTACCACCACCTTCAGGTCTATTCTCAAGAATTAAAAAAAAGTTAGTGGAATTTATATGGAACAATAGGAAGGCTAGATTACGTTTGTCCTTACTATATTTACCATTTGATCGTGGAGGTCTGAAATGTCCAAACTTTATGTTGTATTACTGGTCAGCACAACTGAGGTCTATGACATATTGTTTTTCATCAAATGATCCTCCTCACTGGACTGAAATGGAATCATACAAAAAATTACAGAAACAAGTTAAAAATCCAATTGTAAAGCACATGATCAAAATATGGTGTGAAACCAAAAAATATTTAAAAGAACCACACTTATTGTCACAATTTAGCCCAATATGGGGTAATCAATATTTTACACCAGGGAGAGCAGATGCTGTATTTAAAGTATGGAATTTAAAAGGGATTCAAAAGATTCAAGACTTATATTTGTCACATTCAGATAACAATGTCTTTTGAAGAACTGAGGATTAAATTCAATCTTAACCTCTTGCACTCCGTTGTACCGCGGACAGGCAAGTCTCTGCGTCCTAAAGCGCACGAGGGCGCACGAGAGCGCCCTTGTGCGCTCTAGGACGCATGATGGAGATTGTGATGTAGGTGGTGTATGGCGTCCAAGTGCGCACTGAAAATAAAAGCTGCAGACACAGCCGCGAACAGATTAGTTCATCTGATTGACCTCTCATTCGACTAATAAGAGCCTTGAATTGGGTTTCTGAAACCTTGAAGAACCAATGACCGAAAACCTAGCAAGAAGGACCCGCCTCCCAACGCTGTGAATGCAGTGAGCCAATTGAAGCAGAGAAGTTCGCGAGCTGTTTTTTTTTAAGGCTGGGTGAAGACTGACTGCTGCAGCGGATCAAAAAAAAGGACCCGCAGGAAGAACCCCACAGACCCAGCAGCACGGAGACCATCCACAAATGCAACCTGTGTGACAGGGAGTGCCATTCGCGCATCGGCATGTTCGGCCACAGGCGGTGCTTATTTTGTTTTTGTTCCAGCAGAGTAGACGTTATGATTTCTTCCATGGTCATAGACTGACGGAGGCTGACGACGAAGGCTGAGTGACACACACGCCTTCGCCAGTCTTTTTTTAATTACTACTGTTATTTGTTTTGAAAAATCGTTCGCCAAAAACCGCAATAATGGAATTATGTTTTGATCGGGTCGCGAGACCAGAACCACGAGCGGACCAGCATCGCGTTCGTCCGACAATGGGGAAGAGAAGTTCGCCAGGACACTGCTGTGAAGAGGTAAGGTGTTATAAGCTATATTATTCTTTATTCCTGAAAATTGTAATCCAAAATGACTTTTGACCGATCGGTAAATTACAACTGTGCGGCGCACGAAGTCTGAAGTTCGTGCACCGCGGTACAAGGGGTTGTTCGCCGCGTCCAGACCGTGAACGCCGCCCCCCCACCCCCGCTATTCTTCTGTAGCGAGGGGGGGGGGAAGCCGCGGTGACTGCGCTGCTGTCCCACATCACCACATGAGGCTAATCCGTTGTGTAGCGATGGCCGATGTCCATCCTCTGTAGCGCTTTCATTAGAGCTGAAAATGAAGCTTCTACATTGAAGCATTCAAAAGTTAGACGTTTTTCCAAACTGTGCCATTTGGCACAATTTGGCACAGTTCCAAAACGCCTGGGAACTACCTGAGAACAAAGCTGTGTAATATATTCATTTTTTGTGGTATTGTTACAAAATTTGGACCTCAGCTGGATAACACTTGGTTCTACATTTCTGTTGCATTTTCCAGCCCGGATCTGAAGCTGTGTGTTATTTGCAAGCATTTGTATCCAAAAAAACACCCAGGCCCAATTTATTTTCTTCAAGTTCACTATGTTTAGATGACTGTAACTCAGTGGCCGGAGCACTTAGAGAGATTGTGACTGTTTTGCCAAAAAATTCAAAGTGTTTTCTTTTAAATGAGACCAACCCCATGAAGATGCTGCAAAGGGTTGAAGAACAGCTTCTGATTTAATTTGGGCACGTTAATTTTTGGCGTTTTTAGGGAAATTGACCGGAGTGCAAGGGGTTAATAGAACACATTTTTTAAAATATCTTCAGCTTAGAAATTTTATTCTATCAAATCAAAATAATGCTCTCACCCAACCTACTTATTCATCCTTGGAAAAAATTTGACAAAAGATAGTAAGAGAAAGGGTATTATTTCAGAGTTTTATAACTCACTGACACTATTCTCAAGTGAAAACTCACAGAAAAGACTGAATTATTGGAAAGAAGACCTGCAAAATTGAAATTTCAGAGGAACAATGGGAAATGGCTTGTGCAGAAGCTTAAACCAAATCAATAAATGTACGTCTTAAACTGATACATTTTAAATGGTTAATGCGGATGTATGTTACACCAGTGGAGTTAAATAGATATAACAAAAACATACCAGATACATGCACAAAATGTATGGAAAGTAAAGGAACCCTATTTCACTGTTTATGGGAATGTAGAAAAATCAGAATGTTTTGGGAAGAGGTGAGGGTAACAATTGAAAAAATAATTTCAAAACAATTCACATTGAACCCTAAACTGTTTTTGTTGGGTCTGTATTCAGAAAAACATAACTTTAATAAGAGTGAAAGAGCATTCATAGACCTTGGTTTGCTTAATGCCAAAAAATGTATTGCACTATTGTGGAAAAAGACTCATAGACCAGATGTGACTCAGTGGTTAAGACAGATGTTAACAAACCTTCCACTAGAAAGAATAACATACATACTGAAATCAAAGGAAAATGTGTTTGAGAATATATGGAGACCTTTCATTGATTATGTAAAGAAATTAAACATAACTTCTGAAGAAGAAGGTGAATGATATGTGTGGACCTTGCAAATTCCAAATTGGTGAATGTATAATATGTATTCTTATGTAATAGATTACCTAGACTAAACAGAGGAGCATTGTTGTTGACTTGCCTTTGTTAATGGTTGTTGGTGTTTTTGGTACATTTTTTTTTTGTAGTTAGTGGGGTTTTTTTGGTTTTTTTAAATTACTTTAGTGTTGGTGTTTGATTGTTTGTGCCATGTTTGTAAAAAAAAAAGGTTCAATAAAAAATATTGTGGAAAAAAAAAACATTAATATGGCAATGGCCCAGAAAACACAAATCAAGTAACATCCAATAACTAAAGTGCCTCTCAGGACTGCTGTCCCAACCGCAACTTAAGCAAAGGAATTTTTTACTCATCATCCATATCAACAACCAACTTGTTATATATGGCACTGTACATCAAGCCCAATGCATCATACATTCTTAACATCATCTATCCTCTTAAACTTTTAAGTCAATGTACATAAGGGCAGTTTCTCATAACTGACCCTACCTTGCTGATATTCACAAGTGATGCAAGCAGAAATCGATGAGCTGTAAAACCACAGCTTTAAAGAAGTTAGTGATTTAAACATTATAAAGCCAACAACCTAACTACTCTAAAGACCAGCCCAGACTATACAATGTATTTTTTGCCTTCCATGACACCACCATGTCATGTCAGACTAATGAGATAAATTCTTGTCGCGTCTTGATGAGGAGAATGGCAGCACTCCACGTTTGATGGCAGTTAGCTGTCCTATGCTACCCTCATAGACTTTACTTATCTAGACAATACAGTACAAAAACTTCTCAAATGCTAGTCTTGCCAAGTCATGGTCGTGAGGTGTCATAGCACCCCACAAAGCTGTTCATGGACTAAGTAACACTACACAGCCCAACATACATAATTACATCCAACATTATACAATGGTTGGCTGCGATAAAACTGGGGCATTATCTGGCTGAACTCATGCAGTCTGAATCAGGCTTTAAGGACCATCCACACCAAGCACGATAAAGATAACTAAAAAATTGTAGTTTTAAAAATCATTCTAATTGAAGTGGATGGCACAGTCCACACTACAGCAATAACTATAACAAAAGTGACAGACAATATCTTTGGGATCGCTTTCAGGGTGATTTTATGAACAACAAAAACACTTTCAGCCAATCAGCAAACATCCAACCATCGCTGTCACCTGTTTTGACAGCAGGGCTGAAATAAGTGACAGAGGCTGGGAACATTTATCTACCTGCTTTCAGCAGGAGCTGAGTGCAGCAGGGGGAGGAGGAGGAGAAATGTTTGGATGCATAAAGCAGCCCTCTGAAACAGCTCTATGCATCCAAGCTGAAATTATTATTATTATTATTATTATTATTACTATTATTATTATTATTATTATATTATAAAGCTATTATTATTATAATCCTATTATTAATTATTTGCAAGCCCATGTGATTCCGTTATGTGCTCACTTTATCCTACCTGTGTGAGTCGAAGGAAGCTCTGGAGATGAGAGAAAAATCAGGCAAATAATTTCACACACTTTTTGCTTTTCTTAATTTTTTTTCTTTGCTCAAGGTATAGGTGTAGTTTAAAGGGGTCATTGACTAGGGCTGAAACAATTAGCCGATGTTGACGATAACGTCAATCAAAAATTTGTCGACACAGATTTTTATTGTCAACAAGTCGTTTAATTTTAAAGTTTATATGCATGCCGCGGAAATGTTCAGTTTAACTGTTCCAGCGAAGAAGAGGAACACATCATGGTGACACGAAGAGAAAATCACAGAGAAGGCCAAAAGTTTCCAAAGTCAGTCCCTCCAGAATTTCGCGGGATGTTTTTATAACTGTCGCAGCCCAAAAAGCCTGAATCCGTGGGAGCTTTTTTAAAAAGCTGCAGTGTTTTTAGAGTGTTTTTTGCACTAAAAGTTGTGGGAAGAATTACAAATTTTAAAACAGATGGGGTTTTTTCCAGTTTACTGCAGTGATATTCTATGTAACAATACAAGAAAAGCACAGGATTGACAAAAATTTCCTATTACAGTGATTTGTAAATTAAGCAGAAACGTCTGCTATACAGAAAAACTCTTTTGTGCAACAGCAAATACAGACTTTAACACAATATTCATTACAACAGCTAAATTGCATTGAATACATGTTAAAAGAGTATAGATTTGGAATTATTGGCAGCACCTTCATTTGAAAACCGCAGCAGTCCCCAACCACTCGGTACCAAGCAGAGAGGAAAAAATAACTACCGTATTTTTTGGACTATAAGGCGCACTTAAAATCCTTTAATTTTCTCAAAAATCGACAGTGCGCTTTATAATCCGGTGCGCCTTATGTATTAATTCTGGTTGTGCTTACTGACCTCGAACCGATTTTATGTGGTACACGGCGCTCAAAAATCTGTCAAAAATGTTTTAGTACAACTTTGGTAAGCTACAAAGTCGAACCGCTTGATGGATTGTCGGAGCATTACGGTAGTCAGGAGCCTCGCGGAGTAATATGTGCTTCAACATAATGGCCGGATGGCTTTTTCCACAAATCTCCATCCCTATTGATCTGCCACTCCATGCGCACCCATCTCACCGATACTGTCAAAACCCATGTGAAGCAAACTAATTCGGAGCTTGCCATCATTCCGGGTGGATTAACCAAAGAACTCCAACCGCTATATTGGTGTCAACAGGTCGTTCCAAGTTAAATTGCTAGCGAGTTACGCCACTATCTGCCAATGGATCGTGGATCGAAACTGCTCCTGTTTAGCTGTAATTAATATTCAAAAATGATATTTTCGTGGCGAAAGAATTCAAGCGTCCCGGCATTTGTTTACTTCTCGGGGCTGCCGCCGGAGATCGAGCCGTATCGAGGACCGAGCAAGTACTGAGCGAGTATCCTGGCCACTATGGCAATGTAAAGAGCCACGGACCAAAAAAACGTACATTTGCTCGTGGAACAGGTCATTCACACTCGCAGACAATCGCGCTATATGTGTCTATAATGACTATAGATAGGATTTTCTTTCCATGCACACAAAAAAAAAATAAAAAATTCCCAGATCTGACTACCTCGCGAGGTAGTCGATACCCAAAAGCCGATGGTGTATAGAACACGTATATTAGGATTTGTATGTGAAATTTCGGCATCGAAACTGCTCCCGTTTAGCTGTAATTAAATATTCAAAAATGATATTTTTGGGATGAAAGAATTCAAGCGTCCTGGCATATGTTTACTTATCAGGGCCGCCGGCGGAGAGCAAGCCGTATCGAGTACCGAGCGAGTACCCAGCGAGTATCCTGGCCAATATGGCGATGAACAGCCACGGACTAAAAACATTCCGCCTGCTCGTGGAACAGGTCATTCACACTCGCAGACAATCGCGCTATATGTGTCTATAATGACTATAGATAGGATTTTCTTTCCATGCATGCAAAAAAAAAATTTTTCCCGGCTCCGACTACCTCGCTTTAATGTGCCTTATAATCCGGTGCGCCTTATGTATGAAAATAGACCATCAAATAGACCGTTCATTGATAGTGTGCCTTATAATCTGGTGCGCCTTATAGTCCCAAAAATACGGTAATTTATTCTGTTGCTCTGTATTGTCTATTGGAGTCTGTTTTTCTGAAAAAAAAAAAAAAAAAAAATTACAGAGAATATTCTCTCGCTTTCCGTGCCTAACTCCTACCTGTCTGTCTGCTGCACGTCGGTCTCAACACACACACATCTTTCATTTACGGTGGGACGGCGGGGTGGGGGCTGCGTTTGTGTGTCCAGACCAGAGATTCACAGCTTTAAAGCTCATTGACCAGATGTAGTAATGATTTTATCTCTAAAGATGTATAAAATGTTCTAACACTGGCTGTACTGTTAGATTTGCATGTTGTGTTTGTGGTATTACAGCATCTCTGCTGACGCGCACTCCCGCGACGGGGTGCTTTTGGAGCAGGCGGACGTTTTTCAACACAAACCCAGCGCTTCGTACACGCGGTCAGGATGGAGACGTGACGACACGTTCACCGGCAGGCTGGGGGAGACGGAGGAAGGGACAGTGTTGGAAACCTTGCAGGTGAGTGGGTTTTTTTTAAAATCACACACTCTGTTTGCTGATGGGTTCCATGAATACTCACTGTAAACACGGAAGTGAACGTGATGTAGCGATGCATTTGGTTGGTTAGACTGAGTGTTTCAGTGCCAGTCAGAGAAATTTGATTGGTGAAATTGGCAGAAGTTGACAAGGATTGGCCAAAATTGCGGGAAAGTTGCAGTGATTGGACAAAGTTGCAAGGTCGTGCAATAGTTGCGCTGATTTGCTGATTTTGCGTGACCTGACGCGATCACAACATCACGAAATCTTGGAGGGACTGCAAAGTATGGGAGAATAAATGAAACAAGTTAAATGTACACTGTAAAGCAGTGTTGTCATATCCAGTGTTTCCTCTGGCTTAAAGACCTTAGCGCAGTGGCTCAATGCATTCACAGCAGGCGGGTCCTTCTGGCTAGGTTTTCAGTCATTGGTTCTTCAAGGTTTCAGAAACCCAATTCAAGGCTCTTATTAGTCGAATGAGAGGTCAATCAGATGCACTAATCTGTTCGCGGCTGTGTCTGCAGCTTTTATTTTCAGTGCGCGCTTGGACGCCACTACATCACCATCACCACCTACATCACCATCTACACCATGCGTCCTAGAGCGCACGAGAGCACCCTCGTGTGCTCTAGGACGCAGAGACTTGCCCGTCCGCGGTACAACGGAGCGCAAGAGGTTAAATTACCAAAGATTCAGTTATTTCTGTTATAATATTTCTATATATTTATAGTTTTTTAGAACTCTCCTCACCAACCAGACAGCAGGAAAAACCCCCCCTTATTTGGAAATCCAAAGGTTGGCACGTTTACAGTAGTTTGTCTGAAGGCTGCTGACCAATTAAAGTCATTGACTTCATGAATTTCAGTCATCTTAACTTGCCAAGTACATAATAGTGAACATAATGTACTGGCTGGCGAAATAAATCCTCAGCAATTCATCAGTCCCCCTTGCCTTTCCCTGCATATCAAGCCAGCTGCATATGAAGCCTAACCCTACCTGTTTGCTAAGTGACACTAATAGTACATGCTGTTTAAAAACTTTACCTGCTGTCAGAAAATAATCTCTCTTTGACAATGGTTGCTGACAGCTGAGCTGCTTCTGTTATGCTGGCTAATATGTTAACTGCAGTAAATGGGTGAATTACATGAGCAGCTTGATCTTTTTTGTATTCTCTATTATTGTTGCAGTAATAAAAGCCCTCATTCTGAATATTAGTGCATCTCGGTAAATTAGAATACCATGATTTGTGATTTAATTAAAAAAGGATAACCATAATCATCACAAATAAATTAAAACGGCTTGAAAAATATTTCACTGTATGTGTGGTGAAGGCTCACATTCCTGCAGATATTTTAAATGTTTGTAAATTTATTTTAGACTGGAAGGAGTTATTTTAATTTTCTTCTGAAGCCTAATTAAACTTTTAAACTTGTAGACCCAGCAAAGTTTCATACAGGATGGACTAACTTGTTATTTTCTTTTTTTACTTTAATGGACTTGAATATTACTCTAGTTTGTTCTGAACATGCAGCATTACAACAGCCCTCTGTATAGTAGCAGAGGCTGCTATTTGAGTTTTTGCACTTTATTTGGGGGGTTAAAAGACTGCCCTTTAAACATTATTTAATTGTGTTGCTACAAACACTTCTAATTAAACTGTCAAGTTCAAGTTTCCAACTCATGTTTGATGGGTCATTACTTTATTTAGCTATGGGAACTTGTTATAATAGGCTACATTATATTAAGGCAGACACTGACAACAAAATGATACTCACAGGTCTGCAAGCTTAAACAGATGAGGTAAAACATGACCTGGAGCCCTGAACATGAGCCACACCAACAGGAAGCAGAGATGGCAGACATGAGAAGAATAATTGTTATTAGTCGACTAATCAAAAAAAAAAAAACAGTCATTAGATGAGTCGACCACCAAAATAATTGTTCGTTGAGCTGACTGCTCTTTTTCCACATTTTAACAGCTCATACAAATCTTAATGAAGTGTTTGTGACATATTTTGTTCACATTTTCTTTATTTTTTTAGTTAATTTAATTGAAGCAAATTTGTTTTGGTTTTTTTTATTTATCTTGGCTTTTTTGACATGCTCGGATTTAAAGCCTATCACTTTATGAAACATCCTCCAGTTACCCATTAGCTGTCTAGATTCTAGTCTTCTTCTAGCTTGGATGAGCAGCACTGGTTCCCCGATCCGCAGTCGTTTGTGCATCTCACATCATCCCAGTCCACCCCCCAACAACCCCGCGGAAATGCCACAACAAATTGCCAGTGCCGAATGATCCACTGATCGCTGCAACCCAAGGCTGCTGGCCGAGCCACATGATCTCAAAGGGCAATGTCTCACTCCGCGATACTCTGCTCCCCTCCCACGGCCAGCCGAGGAGGTGTTCCCCATCACAAAGCGGCTCTCTCAAGGGTATGCCCAGAGGATGGTGAGGGAGCTGACCCAGCACCTCCAGGCAGCCGCGCCCTGGGTGCCGGGGCAGCCAGTTGCCGCGACCCAGGGATGCTGCCTGGAGCTGCTGGTTCTCAGCTCCCCGTGACCAGCATGCCGGCGACCCACCACGGAACCACGGTGAAACCACCAGGAGAAGGGCCAGAGCAACACAAGGCACACTGTGGACTGTGGACCAGTTAACCAGGTGGTAACTGGGATGGTTATTAGGGTGACATAGGATCTGAAGAAAATAACAATATATGCCACGCTCAGTTCAAGCTTCCTGTTACCAGTGTTAGCTTGGGGGCTAGTAGCTCAGGAGCTAATAGGCTACCTTTAGCCCCCCTTCAATCTACATGACAGACAGCAAGGCCAATAATAGAGCAGTGGGCTGGTCTCAAGGACGGTGGTGGGTTAGCTTTTTCTAGACATGACGTATAAGAATTTCAAAAAAAGTCAAAAACGTTTCTGGTGTTTCTGGGAGAGAAAAATGTTGTTGTTTTTTTAAGAGAACTGACAGTTTTGAAATTTTCTGGATGATTAGGTGACCAGTAGACTCATTTCAGACAGTTTAAACCTACAAACACACCACTTTCAGTCAATGACCCCTTTAAAACAAGAGCACTCTGAGGTGAGTGCAATATCCCCTACCTCCATTTTCTTTGACAATCCTAATACTTAATGACAGAGAGCAGTTTTCAACTTTTCAATATAATTACTGTGGCAGAATCAAATTATGATAAGGCTATCATCCACGAATTTACAACAAAGTATACAACACATAGCTGTAGGCCAGGATCCCAAGGTGAACCCATGCAGCAAGTATGGTGACCCTTGAAAGATTTACATGTTCTATAGTAAGAGATCATAGGGAGTGCCAACCTTGACCTTTGGACCCCAAACCTGTAGTCAGAGGTTATGGTCTCAGAGTGAACCTGTGTACCAGGTTTGGTGGCCCTAACTTTCTTTGTTGTTGAGATATACTTTATAAGGCGTTTTGATGTTGACCTTTGACCTTGCGATCCCAAAACCACAGTCACACTTCAGGGTCACAGGGTGAAACAGTGTACCAAGTTTGGTGGCCCTAGCTTTACTCGTTGTACAGTAATAAGGCATAAGAAATGCTAACCTTGACCTTTGATCTTTTGACCCTAAACCCATAGTCAGAGGTCAGGATCCCAAGGTAAACCTGTGTAGCAAGTTTGGTGACCCGAGCTTTCTTTGTTGTTGAGATATAGTTTATAAGCCATTTTGATGTTGACCTTTGACCTTACAATCCTAAAACCATGGTCACACTTCAGGGTCACAGGGTGAACCTGTGTACTAAGTTTGGTGACTATAACTTTACTCATTGTACAGTAAAAAGGCATAGGGAATGTGAACCTTAACTTTTGACTTTTTGACCCCAAACCCATAGTCTGAGGTCACGATCCCAAGGAGGAAATGTGGACCAGGTTTGGTGGCCCTAGCTTTACTCGTTTTATACTAATCATGCAAACTGAATGCTAACCTTGACCTAGGGCTGTGCGATATGACAAAAAAATTCTTATCACAATATCAGTCATCTTATATCACAATATGCATTTTCTGTAAATTCTACAGTTTAGATAATCACATAAAAAGGACCATCTTTTTTTGTACATGTACCATTTTCTCTCAATTTTGCAGTGTTATAAAATATTTTTTTAATGTGCATTTGAGACTTGATTCTCAAAAATTTCAGGTTTTTCTTCTCACTCATATATGAATAAAAAGTAAACATCAATAAGTTGAATATTTCCTGAGTCAGTGGAGAAAAGCAAAAAACAAAAAACATAACATACAGTGGGGCAAAAAAGTATTTAGTCAGCCAGCAATTGTGCAAGTTCTCCCACTTAAAAGATGAGAGAGGTCTCCAATTTTCATCATAGGTATACCTCAACTATGAGAAACAAAATGAGAAAAAAAAATCCAGAAAATCACATTGAAGGATTTTTAATGAATTAATTGGTAAATTCCTTGGTAAAATAAGTATTTGGTCAATAACAAAAGTTCATCTCAATACTTTGTTATATACCCTTTGTTGGCAATGACAGAGGTCAAATGTTTTCTGTAAACGTCTTCACAAGGTTTTCACACACTGTTGCTGGTATTTTGGCCCATTCCTCCATGCAGATCTCCTCTGGAGCAGTGATGTTTTGGGGCTGTCGCTGGGCAACATGGACTTTCAACTCCCTCCAAAGATTTTCTATGGGGTTGAGATCTGGAGACTGGCTAGGCCACTCCAGGACCTTGAAATGCTTCTTACGAAGCCACTCCTTCGTTGCCCGGGCGGTGTGTTTGGGATCATTGTCATGCTGAAAGACCCAGCCATGTTTCATCTTCAATGCCCTTGCTGATGGAAGGAGGTTTTCACTCAAAATCTCATGATACATGGCCCCATTCATTCTTTCCTTTACACGGATCAGTCATCCTGGTCCCTTTGCAGAAAAACAGCCCCAAAGCATGATGTTTCCAACCCCATGCTTCACAGTAGGTATGGTGTTCTTTGGATGCAACTCAGCATTCTTTCTCCTCCAAACACGACAAGTTGAGGTTTTTCTATTTTGGTTTCATCTGACCATATGACATTCTCCCAATCCTCTTCTGGATCATCCAAATGCTCTCTAGCAAACTTCAGATGGGCCTGGACATGTACTGGCTTAAGCAGGGGGACACGTCAGGCACTGCAGGATTTGAGTCCCTGGCGGCATAGTGTGTTACTGATGGTAGCCTTTGTTACTTTGATCCCAGCACTCTGCAGGTCATTCACTAGGTCCCCCCGTGTGGTTCTGGGATTTTTGCTCACCATTCTTGTGATCATTTTGACCCCACGGGGTGAGATCTTGCATGGAGCCCCAGATCGAGGGAGATTATCAGTGGTCTTGTATGTCTTCCCTTTTCTAATAATTGCTCCCACAGTTGGTTTCTTCACACCAAACTGCTTACCTATTGCAGATTCAGTCTTCCCAGCCTGGTGCAGGTCTACAATTTTGTTTCTGGTGTCCTTTGACAGCTCTTTGGTCTTGGCCATAGTGGAGTTTGGAGTCTGACTGTTTGAGGTTGTAGACAGGTGTCTTTTATACTGATAATGAGTTCAAACAGGTGCCATTAATACAGGTAACGAGTGGAGGACAGAGGAGCCTCTTAAAGAAGAAGTTACAGGTCTGTGAGAGCCAGAAATCTTGCTTGTTTGTAGGTGACCAAATACTTATTTTACCGAGGAATTTACCAATTAATTCATTAAAAATCCTTCAATGTGATTTTCTGGATTTTTTTTTTTTCATTTTGTCTCTCATAGTTGAGGTATACCTATGATGAAAATTGGAGACCTCTCTCATCTTTTAAGTGGTAGAACTTGCACAATTGGTGGCTGACTAAATACTTTTTTGCCCCACTGTAAAATGTCTGAAAATGAGAAAACTACCCATAGCTGTCACCTACAGATATAAATTAGCTGTTAGTTTAAATTTGCAAAAATTTAAGTGTCAACCTGCAGCCTGCCATTCTGGCCTGATTTAACCTGTTTGCTTCTTAGTAAAAATATTTCAGATTGGTCATGATCTGAAAATCAAAGACACAAAAGGTAATGTAATAAAATACATGTGATGACGAACTTTATTCATTATCAATACTTGACTAATTAACATAATTAGAAATCAAATAAATTACATTAAGAGCCAACTTGCTCCTCTGACCCGTTTTAATGATTATTTGTGTCTATGTGCCATCATCATGCACTTTTGCAGCTTAATCAAATTTTTTTCAGACAACACTAAGAAACTCGGCAGTAATTTAAACAAAAAAAAAAGATGGTCTGCTACAGTTTCCAGTTAGCACAACTTAGCATTGCTATTTACATTTTATAATTAGACATAGTGTTAACGTTACTTACCTCCTATTAAAACGAGATTAGCAAACTATCCTCTCTGATGCAGCATGATGAAAAACAGTCCCACATCCCTGGCAAACAGGAGTAGCAGCTATCTGAACCAGTCATTTGGAGTTAGCATTAGCATCCACCGGACTGAAGCCTAGCCACCCACCACACCTGTTCCACTGCACGTACTGCAGAGGATAGACGGGGCACTGACAAGTAGTGGTGAGGTGCTTTACTGAATAAACAGGAGTATGTGCATTTTAAATAACGACATAAACAATAGAGTATTCTATGAAACAACAGACGTTTTTATATCGTCATCCAATATATATGTCATATCGCACAGCCCTACCTTGACCTTTGGACCGCAAACCCATAGTCAGAGGTCAGTATTCCAAGGTGAACCTGTGTACCAGGTTTGGTGGCCCTAGCTGTATGCGTTGTAAAATAATAAGGCATGAGGAATGGTAACCTTGACCTTTTGACCCCAAACCCATAGCCAGAGGTCAGGATTCTAAGGTGAACCTGTATACCAGGTTTGGTGACTCTAGATTTACTCATTTTATAGTAATAGTAAATGTAACCTTTATCATTTACCATAGTGCAACTGCAATGTTAACTTTGAACTTTGACTCCTTGACCCCAAACCCATACTTAGGTGAGGGCATAAGTCATCCAAGATGTGCATTAGATACAACTCCTGTATCAATTTGAAAAGCCTACAACATTTCTTTCAGTCGTTGTGTTTAGAAGATTTAGGGAAAAATCTGACCTCTGACCTTTGACCTCAAGGTCATCCAATCAGACTGAAACTGCAATAAGCGCATCATCAGAGTATCTCAAACCATGGTACCCCAAGTTTCAAAACAATTGGAACAAGACTGTAGGAGGAGTTTATTTTACAAGACAGTTGCTGCCTATGAAGTGAGGTGAAACAAGAAGTCATAGGTCAGGGTCTACAATTCCTGGAAAAATCATCCAATCATAGCCAAATTGCAATATGCGTATCCTCAGTATATATTACTGATATATATATATATATATATATATATATATATATATATACTGTATATTACAGTTCCAGCTGAATTGTTAAATTACCAGAAGATGCTGAATCCAATCAGTGGAGGAAGTGAGACTTCTTTTTTCACAAGAGGGTGCTCTGGACATTAGGGGTGTGCCATATCGTATCGTTCACGGTAATCCTGGGATAAAATTTGATCCCGGGGCAAAAGTTAATATCGCGACATTCTGATTTGGCTGTGAAATGATGTCATGCTTTTGACATTAATGGTATGTGTCCACTGATAAGTTTTTTTCGTCAGAAGGAATAGGCCTGTAGCGATAAAGGCTAAAACGATAAATCGTACGATAAGAAAAAGCAACCACAAGTGTCCGAGTGTTCTGGCCACGATAAGTCACCATTTATGTGTGTACAAAATCCGCCAACATTTCAGCACTGCTTCTGTCCGCACACTCCCCGTGCGAGGTGGGGCTCATGCTCACAAAGTGGGGACAGCTGGAAAAAGTGAAGTGGAGAGCTGGGGTCTGCTCACAATATAAAGTTTGTCCTGACTGAGCCCAAAAGTCTGCTCCTTTTTAACAGAGTGATCGCTTGGTGGAGCAAAGCCCTCATTTTTTCCCCAACTGGAGAGGTTGGGTTCAACTGGCTTGATTATGTTTACGACTATGTTCGTATGATGTATGATTGGTGCGACCATTCTTACGTCAGTCATTTTACAACATAGTACGAGAAAGCACTACCAGAAAAAAACAACTCAAAATAGATGGAAAAGTCCATGAAGTTGAAGTTATCACTATTTAGTTCTGTCTCTGAGATAGTCCATTAGAGGTGGAAAAAATAATCATTTTTCCAATGCAGCACAATGCAGACGTGAACGATTCTGAATCGATGCACAAATAGCAAGATTCTATCCATCCATCTTCAACTGCTTAATCCTTTTTGGGTCGTAGGGGGACTGGAGCCTATCCCAGCGTCTTTGGGCAATTCTTAAACATATACAGCCGTGGACAAAATTGTTGGTACCCCTCTGTTAATGAAAGAAAAAACCCACAATGGTGTCAGAAATAACTTGAATCTGACAAAAGTGGTAATAAATAAAAATTCTATGAAAATTAACCAATGAAAATCAGACAACGCTTTTGAATTGTGGTTCAACAGAATTACTTTAAAAAAAACTCATGAAACAGGCCTGGACAAAAATGATGGTACCACTAGAAAAGATTGAAACTAATGTGACCATAGGGACATGTTCAACCAAGATGTGTCCTCTAATTAACATCACAGGTGTCTACAAACTTATAATCAGTCAGTCGGCCTATTTAAAGGGTGACAAGTAGTCACTGTGCTATTTGGTGACATGATGTGTACCACACTAAACATGGACCAGAGGAAGCAAAGGAGAGAGTTGTCTCAGGAGATGTCACGATCCCGAGCGGTCAAGGCACACCAGAGAAGGAACAGAGGCTTCCAAACAGTTTTGCAATCAGCAATTTTCCATTTATTACAAAAATACTTCACAGGCAACAACTCACATGAACATCCGACACCTACCACAAACCAAATGACAAACACCTGTTATATACTAAGTGAGATAATTAGACTTAATTGGACCATACCAAAATCCCAAGCAAAACAATAAACATTTTCATATTTCCACATACCCAATAATATCTAAAAGAGACATAAATACATAAATAATTTCCCCCCTATTTACAGAATAAATACACACCATAAATAATACAATAAATAGTTTTAAACCCTTATTTACATATTAAATTACCCCTTACTCAACCACTACATGCCTCCTTCCTCTTGGCATCCTTTAAAAGGCACTCAAACCCCTAAGGAGTCTTTTGCCTGGATACCACCAGGAAGCATGCTGGCAAAGGTACGTGGTCTTATGATTCAATTACCTCACCCAATTAATATAATTAACCTTAACATTTATCTCACAAAAGGAATTCAAATCAGTCAAAACAGATCTCCAATTATACTGTATGTGCACTTTATCAATACAATCATGTTAACATTTACAGATTCTACACATATAATTCTTAATTACAGAAACTGTAGCAGTGGCGACACTCCGTCGTCACAGGACATTAGAAAGAAAATTATAGACAAGCATGTTAAAGGTAAAGGCTATAAGACCATCTCCAAGCAGCTTGATGTTCCTGTGACTACAGTTGCACATATTATTCAGAAATTTAAGATCCATGGGACTGTAGCCAACCTCCCTGGATGTGGCCGCAGGAGGAGACGGATAATACGAATGGCAACAAAAGAGCCCAGAACAACCTCTAAACACATTCATGGTGAACTCCAAGGTCAAGGTACATCAGTGTCAGATCGCACCATCCGTCGTTGTTTGAGCCAAAGTGGACTTCATGGGAGACAACCAAGGAGGATACCACTGTTGAAAACAAATCATTAAAAAGCTAGACTGGAATTTGCCAAACTGCATGTTGACAAGCCACAGAGCTTCTGGGAGAATGTCCTATGGACAGACGAGACAAAACTGAAACTTTTTGGCAAGGCACATCAGCGCTATGTTCACAGACGCAAAAATGAAGCATACCAAGAAAAGAACACTGTCCCTACTGTGAAACATGGAGGAGGTTCTATTATGTTCTGGGGCTGCTTTGCTGCATCTGGCACAGGGTGTCTTGAATCTGTGCAAGGTACAATGAAATCTCAAGACTATCAAGGTATTCTACAGAGAAATGTGCTGCCCAGTGTCAGACAGCTTGGTCTCAGTCGCAGGTCATGGGTCTGGCAACAGGATAATGACCCAAAACACAGCTAAAAACACCCAAGAATGGCTAAGAGCGAAACACTGGACTATTCTTAAGTGGCCTTCTATGAGCCCTGATCTAAATCCTATTGAACATCTGTGGAAGGAGCTGAAACATGCCATGTGGAGAAGGCACCCTTCAAACCTGAGACAACTGGAGCAGTTTGCTCATGAGGAGTGGGCCAAAATACCTGCTGAGAGGTGCAGAAGTCTCATCGACAGTAACAGAAATCGTTTGATTGCAGTAACTGTCTCAAAAGGTTGTGCAACAAAATATTAAGTTAAGGGTACCATCATTTTGTCCAGGCCTGTTTCATGAGTTTTTTAAAATAATTCTGTTGAACCACAATTCAAAAGCATTGTCTGATTTTCATTGGTTAATTTTCATAGAATTTTTATTTATTACCACTTTTGTCATATTCAAGTTATTTCTGTGGCCATTGTGGGTTTTTCTTTCATTAACAGAGGGGTACCAACAATTTTGTCCATGTGTGTATGTATAACGTAATTTTATGTTGACAGAATGAAAAAAGCGGAACCTTAAACGTGTGAGAATTATATAAAATAATGCGAGATCTCAAGAAAGACTGAGGAGAACCGACTGCGATCACGTGATAGCAACAAGGAAGTGTGATGTACCAGCTCTTCACTTGGATTTTTGTACTCTAAATAATATGTAAATAGCCCAGAGCTTGTCCCCAACTCTCTCTCTCTCTCTCCTGAACACTTTCCTCTCCATGGCTCCTCTCTTCTGTCTCATCTTTCCCTCTCTGAGCCCTGTCTAATTCAGGTTCTCTCTGTCTATGGTGGTATATAAGCAGGTTAGAAAATAACAAGTGTCATGTTTTGTTCTGCAGGATTGTTTTGTCATGGCTTACATAAATGACAAAAATGTGTATTTTTTTGTGTTTTTATTCTCGTGTTTTTTTTTTTCCACAGAGAGTAGAGAAGGGAAAAAAAACTTTAATAATAGTAATTTACTCATGCATACTTAAATTATATGATCAGAGGTGGGTATAGTAGCCAGAAATTCTACTCATGTAAAAGCAGTGCTTTGAAATTAATAATTAAAAGTAGACAACCAAAAAATTTCTAGTTGAGTTAAGAGTACAAAGAGCACCTACATTAAAACATGAGTAATGATTTCAGTCTTGAAGGTTTGAGGGTTTTCTCCAAAAATTTATAACAATTTTCTTAGTTTTCTACTTTTCTCTGCAAATTTATCTAAATTTGAAACCATTTTCCTCAAATTTGTAATTTTCTCTTGTAAAATTGACTTTTCTTGTACATTTGAGATTTTGTCTTTTTAAAATAAAATTAGTTTTTTTAATAAATTTGAAACACTGTGATAATTTTTTTTATTTTTTTCTTCTAACAATTTACATTTTTGACCATAATTTTGCCGAGCCAGAACAATTTAACTCTGATTTCAAAGAAAAATATTTTTAAAAATTATTTAATGAAATAAATTAACTTAAGTGACCAAAGATGCAGTTATTTCTGTTATAATATTTCTATATATTTATAGTTTTTTTTATAGAAATCTCACCACCCAGACAGCAAGAAAAACCTTTATTTTGAAATCCAAATGTTGGCACGTTTAGTTTGTCTGAAGGCTGCTGATGGATTAAAGTCATTGACTTTATAAATTTCGGTCATCTTAACTTGCCAGGTACATAACAGGAAACATAATATTGTAGCGGCTGGTGAAATATATCCTGAGCAATTCATCAGTCCCCCTTGCCTTTCCTTTCATATGAAGCCGGCTGCATATGAATTCTAACCACATCTGTGAGCAAAGCGACTCTTCATTATTGCTCCCGTTACCAGCAGGTTAAAGCCATGATAAATGCCTCCAGTGCTTGCATACCTCTTCTGATTTTTTCCACGTTTAAAGTACTTTAATAAACTCATGTTTCTCTCAGGCAGTCATGCTAGCGAGACACTTTGCCTGGCAACTGAAGTGGTCACGCAGGCGGGGCGCTTCTGAACTCTGCGTGAATGACCGTCACACGCGTTGTTCATGCGCGCGTTTGTGGACCGACATTGCTTCATATATTTTTCTTAAATTTATATTTCCTCATAAGAGTGGTGGAAATTTTTCAGGGGTGGTGGGCCACCACCCAAAAATGTTACCAGAGGAAACCCTGAGTTACTTGTTTCTTTTAACAATCAATAAGCCTATATACCAAAATAACACAATTTACAGCTAATAAGGTGTTTTCATATGTCTGGGAAAGCTGGTGCTTTGATGGTGTGGATATCGATGCAAATAAAATACGTTTATGGAGCAAGAAAACAATAATGTAAAAATAAGTAATCTGTGGTCCCAAATGAAAAGAAGTACCTAGAACAATAATACAAATTTTACATTATCTTAAGTACCCACACTAAATCTAAGCTTTTGTTGATGTATGAAATGATACTGATGCTGGATAAAAAACCTTGTTACCTTTTGAATTTTCCATATGTCGTGCATCTAAATAACCCAGGCAATCAAATCCTGACATCACTGTCTGCAGGCTAGTGCAACTAGGGGATGTAATCAGGACATGCAAAGTGCAGCACTCTAATTGCATCATTAGCTAAACCACTGACTCAGTCACAGTGACTTCAGCCTCACCCTACCCTCCTCTGCCCCATCCAGAAATAGGGAGTCAAGCCTCAAGCTCTTTACTGTACCACTGCTCAAGCAGAATAATTCAAACATGTTTTGTGCAACAGTGCAAAATGCTAATGTCCCAGAAACTCCCCACTCAAAAAACAGAATTAATGAGACTATGCTACATAATTGTAATCAAGACAGTGATACTATTTGCCTTATGGAGAGCATCAAAAATGACATTTATTTTGAAAACTAAAATTAACATGGGGCAGAAAGGTGGAATGATGGTGCAGCATCACTTTACAACTCGGAGGAACTGCCAATCAAATCTCAAAGAAGAAGAAGCTGAAGAAGGCCTTCGCTGTGAAGTTTGCATGTGCTCCCTATGACTAACAGGGATGGCAACAGGAAATTCTGATTTCAGCTGAAATCTAATTTGGTCAATTGACTTATGGGGGGGCTGGGGGGCACAGCCCTCCCTGAAGCTGGGAGGTTTTCAGTAAAACAGAAGTAATTTAGACTGAAAAAAATGATAAAAAAAAAAATTAAATACTAGACTTGGATAAATCATTCAATTTAATGAAAAGTTAACTTACTTTTTCTTCAATGTTGTCTCACTGTCTTTAGTCCAACATATTTAACAGTTCTATAAGAGTTTATTACACTATTTACACTGGACTGCAAAACAAATCTACCTACGGGTACAAATAAAGTAACCTGAACTTTTCTCTCAAGCCAATTCCATCGGGACTTATTTTTGACACTTCTGTCTATTTCTAGCACTGATGACTCCTGATCCTTCGATAAAAATCTCATAATTCCACTGAAAACAATACCAAAAGCTCAGAATTCCAACACAAACCAGGGATGTGACTTGGGGTTGGGGAAATTATCTGAAAATTCAGCAGGGGGTTTGGGGGAGGGGCTCGGGGGGCTTTGCCCCCCGAAGCGCCTGGGTTTTTATGATTTTTAAGTACCAGAACTGTGCTTAAATGACATAAAACAAACAGCTGAATGCCACTTATTACTGTATAATATTGACTTATGTTCCAAGAAGATAGCATTCCTAAACTAGAAAAGCACTTGGAGAGCACAGACCTCCGCCAAGCGCCACAGTTCCCCCCCATACAGTGTTTAACATCATAAATATTAATCCTCCATTTATTTTGTGTAACTTTATAGATACCTTGACCATGAAAAAAATGCCATTCGCAAGTGGCATATATTAGCTATACTGTGATGCTTGTTGCGTGTTTATAGCTTCATTTGTTCTTTTAAAAATTTCAAAGGTTCCCTATTTTTTAATTTTTTTGCATCATTATCCAGATTTATTCCATTTCCTTAGGTCTTAAATGTCTTGTAGAAGCTGCTGAAAACTTGTCCAGTATTATGCAAATTACTGTGATTCCCGTTTTGGAAATCCCAATAAGTAAAAAAATTCCTGGATCCAGACGGTGATCCGGATCACCACCAAAATCTAATCATCTGTAGGATACCCCATTTCTGACAATCTCTGAAAATTTCATGAAAATCCGTCCATAACTTTTTGAGTTATCTTGCTAACAAACAAACAGACAAACCAACGCCAATGAAAACATAACCTCCTTGGCGGAGGTAAATATTCCAACAAGCATTATCCATCACATGCTTTAACACTTGATCAAATAAAAATCAGTTAATTTTATCTATTCCATAATAGAAATAAAATTCCAACATACCATTACTTTTTATAATTCCAGCATTCATTTCAGATCACCAGTTTCAATCTCCATTGAGACTTGAGCAGTTCATTTTGCACAATCACTGATGTAGCCAAGTCTTGGAAATATTCAAAAGTTATGAGTTAATGTCCACTGTGCACTGTCAATTTCAAACTGTTTGGAATCATAAAAGGGGATGGTTAACTTTTATTACTGTTTCCTCCCCCGCGCAGCCCAGCTCATACAGCCGTTGTACGCCGCCAGTAACAGAGAGTTAATGGCTCTCCACCTGGCCATACGCCACTTCCAGTCCTGCCTGAAAGGGCGCACCTTCACTGCGTTCATGGACCACAAGCCGCTAACGTACTTAACATACTTTATCTTCCTGGAAGATAAAATAAAGCGGAATTCGGCGAATTAGCAGAAAATCACATCCATGAGAACACGCCGCCATGAATTTTTGAAAAAGCATACAACGAGCCATTTGATTGGTCCAATCGTTAACAACTATCCAGTCGCAGGGCTGTTTACAATTCAGCAGTAGCTTGAACACAACACATCCGGGTTATCGCGGGAGACGACTTCCGGGGAAGCTCCGAGCGCTTATGTAATCGTGTTGATTTTCGCTAAAATCGGTAACAATAAGGTACCTTACCCCCCCCTAAAATTTTCTCAACGG
Organism: Pholidichthys leucotaenia; assembly: GCA_020510985.1. Classification (NCBI taxonomy): domain Eukaryota; kingdom Metazoa; phylum Chordata; class Actinopteri; order Cichliformes; family Pholidichthyidae; genus Pholidichthys; species Pholidichthys leucotaenia. The sequence continues at coordinate 94,567,597 of CM035837.1, forward strand.
ATTTAGACGATTCACAGAAATGATCAATTTGAAAATAAATCAGCGGAAATCCGCGGATCGGCAGAAAATTGCCAGCCCTGCTGTAAATTTCCTCCCATTCTCCAAAATAAATGCTTGCTGGTGAATGGTTCTATGCTGGCTATACAGTACATGTGTGGTGGGACAAAAGATCGATTCAGCGGTGGATCGCAATACTTGGCACTAGCGATGATGCACCAATCCCTGAACGCATGCATCAATGGTTTATTAATTATATTTATGTAAATGTTGCATACTCAATTGCATTTTCAGTCCACTTAATGGCACAAAGTAAGCACCCAGTCAGGTGAAGTCATAGCTTGTTTCACGAGATTTGCAGCCATGTGTACAACTTAATGTTAAGTGTCCTGTGGATGGGACATTTAAATGTTTCTGCTGTGACACAGTGAAGTGTAGTAAACATGTTTAGAGTATCCTGCTGCACAAATAAAAACAAGGTCCTTGGTGGAGGTATGCAGTCTCAGATCATCACCAAAAGTTAATGTGTTCATCCTTGCCCCAAGGGCTATCTGTAGTGAAAATGTCATCAAATTCCATCCAGTAGTTTTTGCGTAATCCTGCTAACAGACAGACAAACCACCCTGATTACATTACCTCCTTGGCGGAGGTAAAAATGTTCAAATTCCAAAGGAAGTGATGACAGTCATGGCTATAGTTTACATGACCTGTCCCTGCAGTTTTAGTAATTGAGTACGGCTAGAAGTGTGCACAGTTTGGTATATCACTTCACTCTATAAATTCAAGAAATCTCTGTGTGTCTGTCTGTCTGTGTGTCACGATCATAGGACATCATAGGACGGCCTATGATGTCTGCATCAGAGGACAGCCTATGATGTCCTTATGCCTTTGAATTTCTTTATGATGTCATATAGACCATCAGGACTTGCGATGCCGTCATCACTTCACTTCACTAGGACATCATAGGACGGAGTGTGATCTCTGCTTGAACATCATAGGACGTCCTATGAACTCAGGCATCATAGGATGACAAATGTGTCTTTATGATGTCCCATAGCCCACAGAGATCATAGGACAATTTGTCACATAGATTTGTCTATGTGCATAGGACATGTGTTTTTATGATGTCATATGATCACTGCCTGAACATCATAGGACATCCTATACCATGTGTCATTATGATTTTCATGATCCTGTCCATGAACTGAAATTACGACGCACCTATCCCTCAATCAGTGGTCTCAAAGAAGAAGAAGAAGAAGACCCACCAGATGGAGCGCAATAGAATGACAACTGCTGCATGTCAGAAAAGATGCCATGAAGATGAAACACCTGAGGTTCCAGCAGTACACCCTTCATCAGCATAGGGTACGACAGACTTTAAAGCACGTTTCTAGGACATCATAGGACAGCCTATGATCTCTGCCTCATCATCATAGCGTGTCCTATGAACTCAGGCATCACAGGACGACTCGCCATGCCTACATGACGGCAAATGTGTAACATCATAGGACAACTTGCCATGCCTACATGACGGCAAATGTGTAACATCATAGGACGACTTGCCATGCCTACATGACGGCAAATGTGTAACCTTGACGAATGCCAGTCTACACTACAAATGCGTAAAATGCCAAGCAAAGCACTGATTTTCTCCGGGTGCTCCAGTTTCTTGGTTTCTACGGGCATGCACGGGCCTTCCTGAACAGGGTCGAAAGCCACTTTTTCAGGATCATGCCCATGAACTAGAATTACGACGCACCTATCCCTCAAACAGTGGTCTGAACAAAGAAGAAGACCCACCAGATGGAGAGCAATAGAATGAGGAGAACTGCTGCACGTCAGAAAAGATGCCGTGAACATGAAATACCTTAGGTTCCACCAGTACGCCGCAGGCATGACTGTGAACAACACAGCCGTCTGAGACAGGAGACCCTTCAGTGGTCTGAACGAAGAGGAAGACCCACCAGATGATGACTATATGACGGCACATAGACAGAGCACATGACTCCCTACAAGACGTATATAGACACAGGTAAGCAACATAACACAGAACAGTGACAGGCAGGAGAAGAAGTAACAAGCAGGGGCAAACAGCCCCAGATGGCAGGGCATATTTTGTGTGATTTTTATGTTTTGCTGCATACAAAAGCCGTCGCATGTGATTGCCACTTAGTGCTGTGTTGCTACACCAACTGTCCTGTAACTGGTAAGAATTCTGCTCCAATGCATCCCCTCTACGGCCAAGCATGGGTATGCACTAGTATAGGCAAAAGGACGATACCGTCATATACACAATAGGACACAGCACTTTAAAGCACACCCATTCAAAGCAGTAAATCTGGAAATCTTACAAAATATCACTCTATAAATTCCAGAAATCTGTCAGTTTCTGTGTAAATCTGGAAATCTTACTCATCACCCGATTAACAATAGGACACACTAAACCACACTCATTCAAAGCAGAACATCATGTCTGTGTGTCACGATCAGAGCACATCATAGGACGGCCTATGATGTCTGCATGATGTCCTATGATGATCCTATGATATCAGGCAACATAGGACTCGCAATGCCGTCACATACACAATAGGACTGGCTACTTATGATGTAGGCATGCGGTCCTATGATACCTGCCTTGATGTCTTTATGATGTCATATACACCATCACTCACCAAAGAAGAGATACTCATCACCTGATTACCAATAGCACACAGCACTTGAAACCAAATGGGAGTTTCCAGAAACAGGAAAGAAGAGATACTCATCACCTCATTAAGAATAGGACACACTAATTTAAACCAGCATCAAATGCAGCCATCATAGGACTTGCTATGCCATCATCAAAGATCACAGGACAGCTTCCAAGATCAAACGCAGGCAAGAATCATGATCATATGACTCCCTATGACATCACAGATCATAGGACTCACTATGACACCATCAAAAATCAAAGGCGGGCATCACTGAATGAGTGCTGACGAGCTTGCTTACACCCTTGCTTACACCTGCTTTCTATGGGCATGCAGCAATACTTGCTTATACTTGGTTTCTATGGCCAGGCACTGGCATGCACAGCCATGTACTAGTTTTTCACATTTGAAAAGGTCAGCCACAACAAGAAAAAAGTATGCCCTTCAGACAAATACTGCTTCTCATTTGTCAAGCTTAAAATGTCATTTAAAGCAATTGAATAGAGGGTAGGTATAAAGTAAAACAGGCAAGGTAACATGTCAGCCCTTGTGGGTAACATAACAATTGCTATACCAAGGCTAGTATCACTCCTTGGTTCCCAACCTATGATCTGGGGTTCCCTTAGGGAGACTCAAGGCTTTAAAAAAATTCACAGACAGAATAAAAACATATGTCTGTTATGAATGTCTTTGGGTAGGGGTGGTGGAGGCAGGCTGCAGGACTCAGATTTTCATTGAAACAATAGTTTATAATTTATTGGTTTGTCAGGGACCACATACAGAAAAAAAAAAAACCACAGGGTAAAGATGCTCTGTTCCAGATTATAGCATTCTCACCAATTTCCATCTGTAGTCCCTGAGACTTGGGGGGCTTGAAAGAAAAAAGTTGGCATAACTGATGCCAACAAACTTTATGCTAATAAGACACAATTTCTGATTATCTCAGTTTCAGTAAGTCATTTCATCATTAACCAAAAGTCTTTATATGCACTGTAATAGGAACGCAACCCCTCTTTTGGCTTGCATGATGAAGAATGGGGAATAAACAGACATGAGTTGCTCTCCACTGTGGCTGACCTCTGACAGCTGTGCTGTGGTTCTGCATGCTTCGCTAAGACTGAGTGCCTTCGAAAATAGCAGTCCTAGCAACTGAGCATGCAGTCTAAGAAAACTTGCACGGTGTTTCCTGTCTATGTGAAATGAAAGACGTGATGATAGCACCTCTGGTTCTTCCCGTTTCAAGCGTTAAAAGAAATTCTGAGTGTATCTTTACTGTCAAAGAGAATAGATCAACGGTAAAGACATCCACTTAAGATCTTTTAAAAAAAAAAAAAAAAGTTTTCATGCGAAGGCCCTCCTTATTTATATTTAAGATAAGATAAGATAAGATAAGATAAGCCTTTATTAGTCCCACAACGGGGAAATTCCAGGATTGCAACAGCACAGGGATAGCAGGGATACAGGGATGCACTGTATGTGTGCAAGTGTATTCAGTATTTACTGGCTTATTTGATAGGGACATTGGACATTAATTCACATTACTGTAAAATGCACCAGAGTCAGCCGAGATGATGGTTTCATCCGCAGTCCCTGGGAGGAAAATGGTTCGACTGATTTTTTTTTTTTTTTAAATCTATTAATAAAGCCAAGGTTGCAAAATTTGCAAAGATGTAAACATTTCAGGAAGTAAAATCCCTTCAAATCAGTCATTTCAACTGTGAAGAATGCAACAGGAAGTCAGCATACTAGTTTTAAGGATGCCAATGAAGGCATATTTTCACTCAAGTCCTTGGATCTAAATGTGACTTTTGGCGACAGGAAATTTTAAGAGCTCCTGCAATAACGCAAACGCTTGAATGTATTTAAACGTCTTTCTAAAACGGACTCCTACACCGCATTTTAACCGTGAGTGTGGGGCATTTGCAGCGGTTCTAGGCACCCTGGCCTCTGCCGCACTGCAACGTATGCAGCAGCAGTCTGACTGCGACTGCTGCTTGGAGGATGGAGAGCTGCTGGAGCTGACGTCTCCATGTCGGGTCACATCTGCAGAGCGATCTCCCAGCGTTAACATACGTCGCTCCTCTGGTTTCACTTCGAGTCTGAACGAATTTCTGAATTGAGAGCATGCGGAAAAACGTTACCCCGGGCTAACGGTGCTCCGTCCCCGGCCAATGAACTGCCCGATGTCAATCCATTATGTCATTATGGATTGCAGCGAACTTGGGGCTCACCGCTCCACACACTCGCCGAGCTAATCAGTGCTCGTAATGACACCTAATGACAAATGTGTCATTTTAACGAGTTGCTGCCGAGTTGGGTTTTTTTTTTTTTGTCGTTGACGCTTAATATTGACAGTTAGTAGCTAATTAACGTGATTGACGTTGCGTAAATTGGTCTTCCAATACAAAATATGAGGCATGAGAAAAACCCCAGCGCTGCTGCACCCATTTTAGAAAAACATTAACGTTTATAATATGACTAATCAACCACGACGGCAAATACAAACGCTCTTACCTTTGGCGAAACCCGTCTCTTCCTTTTCGACTGAAGACCCCCCAGGATTTTGTTGCTCTGACCACCGCTACCACGCGTTACCTTCTAGCCCCGCCCACCGACCAAGAGGCGATCTGTGATTCGCCAGTCAATTCACAACTGCGGGTAGAACTGGGCTTTTCATTGGCCCAGCTCCCTGTCAATCAATTCGGATTTCTCTTCCCGCCTTCTGAAGCTGGTGCCCAATACCTTACAATACAGCCTATATTTAGGTGTCAACAACCACATTGAGGTATGTGAAAACAAGTCACAGTGACCTCCAGCAATAATAAACCATACAACAGGGCAAGAAGAGAGTGGCCAGCTCTTGCTTTAATAACAGGTCACATAATATAGCTGTCAAAATGAGAAAATATAAGCTGTAGCAAAATAAAATCTCATTTGGAGTCAGTGCAGGATTACTTGTATGGAACACCAGTGTCAAGTAACACACAGATTGCCTTTTATTGACAGCTAAGAAACACAATAACCTGGCTTGGTTTTTATTGCCAGCTACATTGAGTTAGTGGTCTCAGTAGTGCCAGACTTGTATAGCGAGACAGGGCTGCTTGCAGGATTGTAAGTGAACACAGCTGAAGTCAGTCCTTCATAATCAGAGGAGCTTTGACTTGAGCTGCAACCTCAGCCCCCATAAGTTCCTCTACAATTGTCAGGGCAAACTCGAAGCTGGTTCCTGGCCCACGGCTGGTGATGTAATGTCCATCCTTCTGTACCCGAGCCTCTGAATATTTATAGTGGTCTAAAAAAAGAAAGAGCAACACTATAAGGATAATGCACAGACAATACAAGTGCTTCACGCTATGAACCAAAAGGCTCACATGTTGGAATCACAGCGGATTACAAGCTTGTACACGGAGATGACATATCACCATTTCGGCTGACCCATTTCTAGTGTGTTCTGTCAAATTCCTGCATCCGCTTTTCACCTCTTAGTGGTGTGCTCTGCTCTCCTACTGCATAGTGGCATGATTCTATATAAGCAACAATAAGGAGCTAGTACAGCACCATCTACTGTCTTTATCAAACACATACAACTCCTTCACCGAGATGCAGCAGTAAATGTCAAAAGCCTAGCAGTCCATGAAGCCAGTTTCTTTACCTCCAGCCATCATCTTCTCCTTCATGGCGGGATGGGTAGTGACTGTGCTGCCGTAGCCAATGCCATGTGCCAGAAGAGCAGTGGGACCTGCGGATGGGCAAAGCTGTTTAAGGTTCATTAAACAGCTTCCTGTTGTGACACTGAATAAAATGTTCCACTCGTGCCCGTCTTAGTTTTCATTTTTAGACTGTTTAAATTTCCATAAAACCCACAAAGGCAGAGAAAATACAATATTGGTTCCAGCAAGAACAAATGAATGACACAGGGACAGAATGTGATAACCCCCATGTCATAAAAGGTGCCCTTAACTGTATCCTTGTTTCCAAAATTACATATAAACAGTATATAGTTTCAGCGACTCTCCAAAGACACTGCATCACATGGGAAAGACAAAGGGGGGGGCCTGAAGACATTGAATGCAGCTGCATTAACTTTGGTAATGCCCTAGCACTGCAGTGAGCTCATCCAAAAACTGTTAATAAATAGAAAGTTATTGATTATGCTCCTTGGCTGCCTTCCCATGCAGTCTAAAGATTACACTTTTCCCCCAGCAGAAACAGCAGCCTGCCAGTTAAAGCCAAGCTACTCCTGTTACACAGAGCCCCCACCCTCAGGACACCAGTCTAGGAGACCGAGACCTTCTGAGAACAAGAGCCAGGAGGAGAGGCAGATGCAGATAAAATGGATAGGATGACTAATGATGTTTGAGGACATGGTCATATAAGCACTTAAGAATTTAAATGAAGGAGCATGCAATGACATATTTATACATTTGGTGTATTGTGTCTTCTTTATCATAGAAAACATTTTCTTATGCCAACATTGTAGCTGTTATTTTTCCAGCAGAATAATAGGTCTTGCAAACAGGCCTTTTGCTGGCAGCTTAAACTGTATATTCCAGTGAGGATTTTCAATCATTTCTAGGACATTCTTCAATACACTTTGCTGCACTGCTCCCCTGTATCCATTGGAAATGTCCTTCCTGTGTCCTTTCTCTTGTCAAATAAAACATTGTGACTCTTGGGTGCATGAAAGGGCAAGTTACTAATCAAACCCTGACCCTTTCACTGTGCAAAGGGGAATCACAAATTACCATGAATTAATGAAGTGTCCTTTATTGATGGCATTTTTTTTTTTTAATCCTGTGAAAACTTTTGGGCTATAGATGTCAGAAAACATCCCAAGTCAAATTTGTGCAAGCAAAAAATCTATCATCTTTATGCCTTCAATTCAGCAGAGACCATGGGCAGCATTAGGCTTTTTTTTTTTTTTTTTTTTTTTTTAAAGGGGTGTTGTAGCACCCCTAAATTTAAACTCGGCACCCCTTAAAATTGGAGTGAGAAAAGTTGTGATTAAAAGATTTTAGTTTGTCTTTGACAAGCTGAAATTACATCCAAAACATATTCAGTAGTTTGTAGTTTAAACTTTTAAAAAATGAAAACACCCCCCACCACGCAAATGGTATAGTCCCTCCTCTCCCACACGTCCCCCCCGCATCTGCATGCGCTGGAGCCCTGACATGCACACACACACAGATTCCTTGGGCCCTCCCAATTCCAACAGCAGGAAAAGGGAACAGGAGGCTGATGCAGCTCTTCTACAGGTAATACACTCATAATGATGTATGACGCCAGGCTCAGCTGGAATATTCTCCAATGTTAACAGTTTTTGGGTCTGTCTGAATTTATTCGGTAACAGTATGATGCATACCTGAAACAATTAGGTTTCAAAGTACATGAGGTTTTCACTTGGGGTGGGGGTTAGAAAATAGGCCAACAATAGGCTACAAAAAGCCTACAATACTGTATATGTAACAGAAAATACTGCATCTTTGCTCATTTTCTATCCATCTTCTACCGCCTTTCCAGAAGTAGCAGTTCAAACAGAGAAGCCCAGACTTCCCTCTCCCCAGTCACCTGCTCCAGCTCTTCAGAGGGGATACCAAGGCGTTCCCAGACCAACTGGGAGACATAATCTCTCCAGCGAGTCCTGGGTCTGCCCCGGGGTCTCTTCAAAGGGGGACGTGCCCGAAACACCTCAAGTGGGAAGCATCCAGGAGGCATCCTGATCAGTTGCCCAAACCACCTCAACTGGATCCTTTCAATGTGGAGGAGCAGCAGTTCTGCTCTGAGCCTCTCCCGGATAACTGAGTTCCTCACCCCATTTCTAAGGGTGAGTCCAGCAATCCTACGAAGAAAGCTCATTTCAGCCGCTTGTATCCACGATCTCGTTCTTTCAGTCATTACCCAAAGCTCGTGACCATAGGTGAGGGTAGGAACATAGATTGACCGGTAAATCGACAGCTTTGCCTTAGAGCTGAGCTCCCTCTTCACCACAACAGACCGGTACAACGTCCACATCACTGCAGATGTTGCTCCAATCCGTCTGTCAATCTCTCGCTCCATTCTCCCCTCACTTGTGAATAAGACTCCCAGATACTTAAAACTCTTCCACTTGGGGCAAGAGCTTGTCTCCAACCCAGAGAGGACAATCCATCTTTTTCCATCTGAGGACCATGGACTCAGACTTGGAGGTGCCGATTCTCATCCCAGCCACTTCACACTCCGCAGCAAACCATCCCAGTAAGACCTGTAAGTCATTGCTGGATGAAGCCAGCAGGACAACATCATCTGTAAACAACAGAGATGAGATCCTGTGGTCACCAAGCATGACACCCTTCGTTCCCTGGCTGCGCCCAGAAATCCTGTCCATAAAAACTATGAACATGATCCGTGACAAAGGGCAACCCTGGCGGAGTCCAACTCTAACTAGGAATAAGTCTGACCGAGTGTTGGCAATACGAACCAAACTCTCACCCCCCACAAATACCCATGAGGGACACGGTCGAATGCCTTCTCCAAGTCCACAAAACACATGTAAACTGGTTGGGCAAACTCCCACGAACCCTCAAGGATTCTTGAGAGGGTAAACAGCTGGTCTGATGTGCCATGGCCAGGACGAAAACCACACTGCTCCTCCTGAATCCCAGGTTCGACCAACGGCCAGACTCTCCTCTCCAGTACCTTGACATAGACCTTCCCAGGAAGGCTGAGGAGTGTGATCCCTCTAAAGTTGGAGCACACCCTCCGGTCCCCTTTCTTGAAGAGAGGAGCCACCACCCCGGTTTGCCATGCCAAAGGCACTGCCCCCAACCTCCATGCAATGTTGCAGAGGCGTGTCAACCATGACAGCCCTACAACATCCAGGGCCTTGAGGTACTCGGGGTGAATCTCGTCCACCCCCAGAGCCTGGCCACCAAGGAGCCTTTTAACCACCTTGGCAACCTCAGCCCCTGTGATAGGTGAGTCATCCCCCTCGTCCACAAGCCCCGCTTCCTCTGTAGAAGGCATGTCAGTGAGACTGAGGAGATCCTCGAAGTATTCCTTCCACCGCCCGACGATATCCCCAGTCGAAGTCAGCAGCGCCCATTCGCACCATACACAGTGTGGACAGGGGACTGCTTCTCCCTCCTGAGCTGCTGGACAGTTTGCCAGAATCTCTTCGAGGCCAACCAAAAGTCTTGTTCTAAGGCCTCACCGAACTCCTCCCACACTCGAGTTTTTGCTTCGGCAACCATCCGAGCTGCACTCCGCTTGGCCTGCCGGTACACGTCAGCCGCTTCACGAGTCCCACAAGCCAACCAAGCTCGATAGGACTCCTCCTTCAGCTTAATGGCCCCCCTCACCACTAGTGTCCACCACTTGGTTAGGGGGTTGCCACCATGAGATGCACCAACAACCTTGTGGCCACAGCTCTGGGCAGCCGCTTCAACGGTGGAAGTGGAGAACATGGCCCACTCAGACTCCATGTCTCCAGACTCCCTCGGAATATAGTCGAAATTCTTCCAGAGGTGGGAGTGGAAGACCTCCCGGACAGAGGCCTCAGCCAGATGTTCCCAGCACACTCTCACTATACGTTTGGGTCTGAATGGCATCCTCCCCTGCCATCGGATCCAACTTACCACCAGGTGGTGATCAGTTGACAGCTCTGCACCTCTTTTTACCTGAGTGTCCAAGACATACGGTCGCGGGTCTGATGACACGATAACAAAATCGATCATCAACCTGCGACCTAGGGTGTTCTGGTGCCAAGTGCACATATGGACACCCTTATGCTTGAACATGGTGTTCGTTATGGACAAACTGTGGTTAGCACAGAAGTCCAATAACTGAACACCACTCGGGTTCAGATCGGGCAGGCCGTTCCTCCCAATCACCCCCCTCCAGGTTTCACTGTCGTTGTCCTCGTGTGCATTTGCCCACTTGCACATTTTATTTTTGATTTTTAATTTATGAGGAAAACTCCACACATTTATAAGTAAAGTCTCAAATGTACAAGAAAAAAGACCTAAATTAGCATTAAACACAAATTATGAGGAAAAAGTTGATTTAAGTGGGAAAAAATCTTTCAAATTTACAAGGAAAAAGTAGTAAATTTAAAATAAAACTGCCATAAATTTAGGAGAAAAACCTCAAACTGTCCAGACTAAACTCACATCTCAGTAACTTAACTATTTTGGGGTAAAAACTCTTATGTATCCACCTTATTCCTGGGGGTGCCGCTGTAGGAACGATTATAGGCGGAACTTCCGGTTTCGGCTCACCTAGTGTTAAATCGGTCAGTAAGAATGGAGTAGCAGAGGCATTTAAAATAGCATTTTTAAAAGTTTTTCAAATTCATTTTAATGTATAGTCCACATGTGTTTTGCACTCAAGTGGCAGCTAATTTCAGCACTTGTAGTTTTTGCATTTTTGAATGTTTTTGCGTAGTTCTGGTACTTGCTGCTGTTTATGGTGTGAGGCTCCTCACAAATAAGCACAGCTAAATCTGTGGCTTCAACAGCAAGGAGTAGATCATGCACTGAAAACTAAAGGATTGTTCGTGTGATCAGTGGTACAGACACCAAGACAAGTGCCAGGTATGTTTTCACTTGTATGAATGTCACAGATTTGACGTTTTACCTCAAATTTAAAACGCCCAAGCATGGTGGTGTGGTTCTTTGTGGCTCTGACTAGACTCCACGTCTGCTGTGAGGTAAATATGAATATGTCCAACATATTTTAACAAAATGCGGCCAACTTTATTGTGGTGGAGACATCGATATATCTCAAGAGCTTTTATTTGTTTACAGCGTTAGCATGTTAGCAACAGAGCTAACTAATGGAGCTACTGGCGACTTTTTAAGGTCATCTTCTCATCCCTCCATAGTCGTGGGATGTGGTATGACTATATTACTGTTTTTGAGGTGCAAAAGGCCGTGTTCCTGTATTTTTGATGCCAAAGTCATTGTTTTTTTAAACAAGGAAAAGTGTCCCATTTCAGTGACAGCAATACGTTCTAAACTAGTACAGGAAATTGCTACCATAATTCACGCAAGGCATCATGGGGCCTAGGAATAAGGTGGATATCTGAGTGATAATATATAAAGATACCTATGTTTACTTGTGTACAGTTTAAGGCTATTCTACCATCTAAATTTGAGATTTTTTTTTTTTTAACTGAAAATGTAGAAATTTTTTATGTGAATTTGGAGAGTTCTCATAAATTACCTACTTTCTCTTATGATTATTTTTATTCTTTTTTAATTATATGCTTTTAGGAAATTTCATGAAATTTGAAACTTCGTGAAAAATTTTTGCTCATGGATTGACATTTTTTTCTTGAATTTGTGACTTGTGTCATAAACTGGCATCTTTTTTCTTCCATCTTTGCCTCAATAATTTTCCCTCGTCTGTCCACTGATTTTTTTTCCTTACTTTTTTTTTTTTAATTAATGCAAAGGAGCTACAGTGGTGTGAAAGTGTTTTCCCCCTTCCTGATTTCTCATTTTTTTTTAATCTTTGTCACACTTAAATGTTTTAGATCAAACAAATTTAAATATTGGACAAAGATAACACAAGTAAACACAAAATGCAGTTTTTAAATGAAGGTGTTTATTATTAAGGGGGAAAAAAATCCAAACCTACATGGCACTGTGTGAAAAAGTGATTGCCCCCTAAATCTAATAACTGGTTGGGCCACCCTTAGCAACAACAACTGCAATCAAGCGTTTGCGATAACTGGCAATGAGTCTTTTACAGCACTGTGGAGGAATTTTGGCCCACTCATCTTTGCAGAATTGTTGTAATTCAGCCACATTGGAGGGTTTTCGAGCATGAACTGCCTTTTTAAGGTCATGCCACAACATCTCAATTGGATTCAGGTCAGGACTTTGACTAGGCCACTCCAAAGTCTTCATTTTGTTTTTCTTAAGCCATTCAGAGGTGGACTTGCTGGTGTGTTTTGGATCATTGTCCTGCTGCAGAATCCAAGTGCGCTTCAGCTTGAGGTCATGAACAGATGGCCGGACAATCTCCTTCAAGGTTTTTTGGGTAGACAGCAGAATTCATGGTTCCATTTACTGCAGCAAGTCTTCCAGGTCCTGAAGCAGCAAAACAGTCCCAGACCATTACACTACCACCACCATATTTTACTGTTTGCACAATGTTTCTTTTCTGAAATGCTGTGTTACTTTTACACCGGATGGAATGTGACACACTCTCGTCAGTCCACAGAGTATTTTCGCAAGTCTTGGAGATCATAAAGATGTTTTCTGGCAAAAGTGAGACAAGCCTTTGTTCTTTTTGCTCAGCAGTGGTTTTCGTCTTGGAATTCTGCCATGCAGGCCATTTTTGCCAAGTCTCTTTCTTATGCTGGAGTCATGAACACTGACCTTAACTGAGGCAAGTGAGCCCTGCAGTTCTTTGGTGGTGTTGTGGGGTCTTTTGTGACCTCTTGGAAGAGTCGTCGCTGTGCTCTTAGGTAATTTTGGTCGGTCAGCCACTCCTGGGAAAGTTCACCACTGTTCCATGTTTTCACCATTTGTGGATAATGGCTCTCACTGTGGTTTGCTGGAGTCCCAAAGCTTTAGAAATGGCTTTATAACCCTCTCCAGGCTGACAGATCTCAATTACTTTGTTTCGCATTTGTTGCTGAATTTCTTTGGATCGCAGCATGATGTCTAGCTTTTGAGGATCTTTTGGTCTACTTCACTTTGTCAGGTAGGTCCTTTTTAAGTGATTTCTTGATTGAGAACAGGTGTGGCAGTAATCAGGCCTGGGTGTGGCTAGACAAATTGAACTCAGCTTTCCAAAGATGTGATAAACCACAGTTAATTTATGTTTTAACAGGGAAGGGCAATCACTTTTTCCACACAGGGCCATGTAGGTTTGGATTTTTTCCCCCCTTAATAATAAACACCTTCATTTAAAAACTGCATTTTGTGTTTACATGTGTTTTCTTTGTCTAACATTTAAATTTGTTTGATGATCTGAAACATTTAAGTGTGACATACATACAAAAAAATGAGAAATCAGGAAGGGGTAAACACTTTTTCACACCACTGTATATAAAGATAACCTACGTTTACTTGTGTACAGTTTCAGGCTACTCTACCATCTAGATTAGAGATTTTTTTTAAATTGAAAATGTGGAAATTTTTTTGTGAATTTGGAGAGTTCTCATAAATTACCTACTTTCTCTTATGATTATTTTTATTCTTTTTTAATTATAATTTTAAGAAACTTCATGAAATTTGAAACTTGCAAAAAAAGTTTTGCTCATGGATTGACTTTTTTTCTTGAATTTGTGACTTTTGCATCATAAACAGACATCCTTTTTTCTTCTGTCTTTGTATTTTTGCCTCAATAATTTTCCCTCGTCTTTCCATTGATTTTTTTCCTTCCATCCATCCATCCATTTTCTACCACTTTTCCAGAGGTCTGGGTCGTAGAGGCAGCAGTTCAAGCAGAGAAGCCCCGACTTCCCTCTCCCCAGCCACCTGCTCCAGCTCTTCAGAGAGGACACCAAGGCGTTCCCAGACCAGCTGGGAGACAGTCTCTCCAGCGCGTCCTGGGTCTGCCCCGGGGTCCCAGAGGGACGTGCCTGAAACACCTCAAGTGGGAGGCGTCCAGGAGGCATTGTGATCAGATGCCCAAACCACCTCAACTGGCTCCTTTCAATGTGGAGGAGCAGCAGTTCTACTCTGAGCCTCTCCTGGATGACTGAGCTCCTCACCCTATTTCTAAGGGTGAGTCCAGCAATCCTACGAAGAAAGCTCATTTCAGCCGCTTGTATCTGCGATCTCGTTCTTTCAGTCATTACCCAAAGCTCGTGACCATAGGTGAGGGAAGAAACGTAGATTGACTGGTAAATCGACAGCTTTGCCTTAAAGCTCAGCTCCCTCTTCACAACAGACCGGTACAACGTCCGCATCACTGCAGATGCTGCTCCGATCCATCTGCTAATCTCTCGCTCCATTCTCCCCTCACTCGTGAATAAGACTCCGAGATACTCCTCCACTTGGGGCAGGAGTTTGTCTCCAACCTGGAGAGGACAATCCACCCTTTTTCTGGCTGAAGACCATGGACTCGGACTTGGAGGTACTGATTCTCATCCCAGCCACTTCACACTCAGTGGCAAACCTTCCCAGTAAGACCTGTAGGTCATTGCTGGATGAAGCCAGCAGGACAACATCATCTGCAAACAACAGAGATGAGATCCTGTGGTCACCTGCGCCTAGAAATCCTGTCCATAAAAATTATGAACAGGATCGGTGATATGATTTTTTTTCTTAATTTTTTTAATTAATGCAAATGAGCTACATTTCTCTTGTGATTTTCTGACCTGTCTCAACAATTTACTCATTTTCTTTTTCTTAATGCAGTTAGCAAATCTTTTAAATAACTTCCTGTGTTTACATTCTTAATGACTGTAACTGTACATGTGTGAATTTTTTACTCATCAATTTGTGACTTTTGCCATGAATTTGTAACTTTTATCCTTTATATTCAAGGTTGTTTTTCTTGTAATTTTGCATTTTTTTCTCTTATGAATTCAGTAAATAAATGGGCATTTGTCCCTATAAATCTGTTATGTTATTCTAGTAAATTTGAAGCTTTTATTGTATATACTGTATGTTCATGTTTTTTTTCCCCTTGTAATTGTGTAATTTCTCAAAGTTTCCATCTTTGGAAAAATTTTGAGATTGTAAAATAATGACAATATTTATGCAAAATAAATAATAAAGTAACTTACATTCTTTCTTCAAAACCACAGGAATTCACTTGCTAAGGGCAAAAGTGAGATAATTCTGTCCTCTGTTAGACCATGGTTGTGATGGCTGAATGTTGCTACTTAACAAAATGGACCAAAAATGCCAGGGAAGATTTTTTTTTTGTCCCAGTCCAGCCCTGGCTAAGACAGCAAGTAGCTGACGGTTTTCTTTAATGGTTGCATTGTCAATCAACCACTGTGTACTGTTTGAATTCAACAGAAAGAAGCTGTCATTGTTTTTGGTTTAAGCAAAACATTAAATCCAAGTGGTCACTTTGAGCGCCTGGTCCTGTCCCACCTCAAGTCCATCACCACCCCTCTCCTGGACCCGCTGCAGTTTGCCTACCGAGCCAACAGGTCTGTAGACGATGCAGTCAACCTGGCCCTCCACTCCATCCTGCAGCACCTGGACTCCCCGGGAACCTACGCCAGGATCCTGTTTGTGGACTTCAGCTCCGCATTCAACACCATCCGCCCCGCTCTGCTCCGGGACAAGCTGTCCCTGCTCAACATGCCTGACTCCCTCTGCAGGTGGATCATCGACTTCCTGACGGACCGGAGGCAGCATGTGCGGCTGGGAAAGACTGTCTCAGACTATACTAGCATCAGCACCGGATCACCCCAGGGCTGTGTACTTTCCCCCCTACTCTTCTCCCTTTACACCAACTCCTGCACCTCCAGCCACCAGTCTGTCAAGTTGATCAAGTTTGCGGACGACACCACCCTCATCGGGCTCATCTCCAGCGGCGACGAGTCCGCCTACAGGAGAGAGGTGGCCCAGCTGGCGACCTGGTGCAGCAATAACAACCTGCAGCTGAACGCTCTGAAGACAGTGGAGATGATTGTAGACTTCAGGAAAGTCACTACTCCTCTGCCCCCCCTCACCCTCTCAGGCTCTCCCATCACCACTGCTGATTCCTTCCGCTTCCTAGGCACTACCATCACCAGGGACCTCAAATGGGAGCTGACCATCAGCTCACTCATCAAAAAAGCCCAGCAGAGGATGTTCTTCCTGCGGCAGCTGAGGAAGCTCAAGCTACCCACCAAGATGTTAGTGCAGTTCTACACAGCCATCATCGAGTCCATCCTCACCACCTCCATAACCGTGTGGTACGCAGGAGCCACTGCCAGGGACAGACTAAGGCTGCAGCGCGTCGTGCGCACTGCTGAGAAGGTGATCGGCTGCAAGCTCCCATCTCTCCAGGATCTGTACATCTCCAGGACCCGGAGGCGTGCTGGCCGGATCATAGCCGATCCCTCACACCCTGGTCACGTACTGTTTGCCCCCCTCCCCTCTGGTAGAAGACTTCGGTCCATCCAGACTAAAACCTCCCGTCACATGAACAGCTTCTTCCCCTCTGCCATTAGACTGCTGAACACTAAGTGACTCTCGTGCACCATGTACAGCAGCTCAACCAGACTCATGTCAATCATCACTGTTTTCTTCCTGCATTACCGACTGCACTATATAGTTCTCCACAGTATCTGCTGCTGGCTAATATATATTTTAACTGTTGACCAGTATCACTTAATCTTATCCTACACTTTATTACATGTATAGTTTATTTCTCTTATCTTATCATGTTTAATGTTGCAGCATTGTACCGAGACAAATTCCTAGTTTGTGTACTACATGAACAATGGCAATAAACCTGATTCTGATTCTGATTCTGATTTATGTATCATCACGTACCATGTTCACCAACTAGAAGCCAGGGAGGAGATGTATGAAAGATGATAACTAGCAAAATAATGTGTGTGTTGGTAGAGCTCGTTGGGTGCTCAGCACCCCTAAAGCTCTGATCCTAGAACCACTCCTGGCCGAGACAATTCCCAACCCAGTTAATTCTTGGTGCATTTAAAAACCAGGACATCACTACTTTCTAGAGTTATTTCTAGTTACGGGGGAGGGGGGTACATGGTTAATTTATGTTAAATTTGCAAAGGAGAACACAATGTTTTGCACACAATTGCTTATAATTATTGCAGGGTTTTTTCTTCCTCATTTAAATTATTTAAAAAATATCAAGTATAAGGTCACAACATATTTAAGCTTTGTCCCATAAAGAGACATCATCATTAGTGGACTGTCCTACATAGTTATGACTCTGGTTTGTTTCCACAAAGCATACCTGCACAGATGGCAGCAATCAGGCCTTTTCTGCCATCTTGATCCTTCAGCACCTCCTTCACAGCAGGAGACTGCAAGAGAACGCGGAAACCAGATGCATGCTGAGTCACTGGCAGGCAATGTGGTTTCATTTTGTATATGCTGACTACACTGTAATCACTGAAGCAAATAGGGAATATTTTAAAACACAGCAAGTACATGGAGCTGCTCTAAAAACATGAAATGTAGTCTCTGTCTCAGAGTACAAAGGATAAACAATGTCAACAAATTAAACTGTAAATTTATTCTTAAGTTTAAAACATAATTGGCAGAAACATGAAATAACCCACATATCCAATTTATGATTTTAACAGATTTATCATTATGAACAATCTGAAATTTTTAAAAGGAAATACAAGTGCAATTTTACCAATATTATGCGTCAGTTAATCAAAGGCACAAAACATTACGTCAGAGATATCTGGAACTCAAAAATAGTGTTTCACTTTATAATAAAACAACTTGTCAAGATAAGGGCCTGCACTTATATAGCGCTTTTCTAGTCTCAAAGACCACTCAAAGCACTTCACTAATACTAACCCTCTATTCTAAGGGCCTATAGGAGACAGATATCTAGGGACAATTTAGAACAACCAATTAACTCTGCTCAATTAACTCTCTCGGCGCCACACCAGTCGGCTGCCTTTTGCAACAGCGGCTCGATTCCGAGTTTTTTTTCCCTTCCTCTCTCTTTTGATCACTTTTTTTTTTTTCACCCCACTTATATCACGGACACACAGATCGTCCCAAATGTCTCCTGAGCCGGTGGACGGAGCCACTGTTTATAGCAGGATTCGATACAGCAGGGAAGAGCTGCTAGCATTTAACCGCCACCCGGTCCCACTGGAAAAACTCGACATACCGAGAGAACTGAGGCGAAAACGCCGCGGCTGCCGGGCTGGAGTAAGGCGGAGGACAAAAAATATAAGGTACAGACCCTCCCTTCCATCTGTTGTCATGGGAAATGTACGGTCAATACTGGGAAAGTTAGATGAGCTAGCGGCTATCTCCCGTTATGATAGCACTTACCGGGAGTGCTCTCTCCTTTTGTTTACTGAGACGTGGCTAACTGAACTAGCAGCAGATGCTAACATTGAGCTGGAGGGTTTTCACATGATACGAGCTGACCGAACACCAGAGAGTGGCAAAACTAGGGGCGGTGGAGTGATAATGTATGTTAACAACAACTGGTGTAGACCGGGACATATCACTATTAAACAACGACACTGCAGCAAAGACATTGAGTTGCTAGCTGTTAGCATGAGGCCTACATATCTCCCGAGAGAACACTCACACGTGATCTGCATTGTTGTTTATGCAAATCCGACGGCGAACGCTGGGACAGCGCGTGACGTCATCCATTCAGTAACCAGCAGGCTGCAGACAGAACACCCAGATGCTCTTCTCCTCATCTCAGGCGATTTCAACCACGTTTCACTGTCTCCCATTCTGCCCACTTTCACCCAGTATGTCACATGCCACACTAGAGACAATAAAACACTGGATTTGTTCTACGCAAACACTAAGGAGGCGTACACCTCATCACAACTCCCCCCACTTGGGAGATCGGATCACAACTTGGTTCATCTCCGACCGGTGTACAAACCCCTAGTGCACAGACAACCTCCGGCCATGCACACTGTGGAGTTATGGTCTGAGGAGACAATGGACACTCTAAAGGACTGTTTTGAAGCCACTGCCTGGAAGCAGCTCTGCGATCCACATGGTGAGGACATCGATGGCCTCATTCACACCTTCACGGGCTACCTCAGCTTCTGTGTGGACAAATCCGTTCCCACCAAGACCATACGGCGTCACTCAAACAACAAACCCTGGATCAACCCTGAGATAAAAACACTTCTGAGAGAGAAGAAGAGGATCTTCAGGTCGGGGAACAGGGAGATCCTGAAGTCCGTACAGAGGGAGCTGAGGAGAAAGATCAGAGAAGGCAAGGACAGCTTCAGGAAGAAGATGGAGGACAAGCTGCAACAGAGCGACATCAGCGGGGTCTGGAGAAACCTCAAAACCATCTCGGGGCTCCAGAATACCTCCCCCCAGGCCACGGGGGGCAGGGAGTGGGCGAACAACCTGAATCTGTTTTTCAATAGATTTGACCAACCGCCCTCCCCCCTGTCTGCACAACAACCACTGCTGCCCCTAAGAAATCAAGTCCTGCTACCCACTCCCCACTCCACCGACACCCCCCCCACTCCCCACACACAGCCCCCCATCC
This sequence comes from Pholidichthys leucotaenia, assembly GCA_020510985.1. NCBI lineage: Eukaryota > Metazoa > Chordata > Actinopteri > Cichliformes > Pholidichthyidae > Pholidichthys > Pholidichthys leucotaenia. The sequence goes on from CM035837.1 coordinate 94,587,435, forward strand.
TGACCCTGACCAAGACCCAGGTGAGGACGGAGCTGAGGAAGATCAAGGCGAGGAAGGCGTCGGGACCGGACGGCATCAGCGCAAAGCTCCTCAAGTCCTGTGCAGACCAGCTGTGTGGGATTGTGACGTATATCTTCAACATGAGCCTGAAACTGGGGAGGGTACCACAGCTGTGGAAAACATCTTGTGTGGTACCTGTACCAAAAACTTCCCACCCCAAAGACCTGAACAGCTTCAGACCGGTGGCCTTGACGTCCCACTTGATGAAGACCCTGGAGAGACTGCTCCTTGCTCATCTCCGCCCCCTGGTGGAACCAGCGATGGATCCACTCCAGTTCGCCTACCAGCATGGCATTGGGGTGGAGGATGCGGTGATCTTCCTCCTTCACCGTTCTCTGTCCCACCTGGAGAAGCCCGGGAATATGGTGAGGATCATGTTCTTTGACTTCTCCAGTGCTTTCAACACCATCCAACCGATGATCCTGAAGGACAAGCTGCTGCGCGCAGGGGTGGACCAGCACCTGTCATCATGGATCCTGGACTACCTCACGAACCGGCCTCAGTTTGTGAGAACCCGGGACTGTGTTTCCGACACGATCATCAGTAGCACGGGGGCCCCCCAGGGAACGGTGCTGGCTCCCTTCTTGTTCACTCTTTATACTGCGGACTTCTCACACAACACAACACATTGCCATCTACAGAAGTTCTCTGATGACTCTGCGATCGTTGGTCTCATCTCCAGCGGAGATGAAGCTGAGTACAGAGGGCTTATCCAGAACTTTGTGGACTGGTGCCATCGGAACTGCCTCCAGATCAACGCGAGGAAAACTAAGGAGCTGGTGGTGGACTGCCGCAGGCATGGGCAGCCCCTCACAGCACCAGTAAATATACAGGGAACAGACATCGAGATGGTGACATCCTACAAGTACCTGGGTATTCATCTGAACAATAAACTAGACTGGTCACACAATACTGACGCACTCTACAAGAAGGGACAGCGCAGGCTGTTCCTGCTGAGGAGACTCAGGTCTTTTGGTGTACAAGGGGCGCTGCTGAAGTCATTCTATGACACGGTGGTGGCATCAGCCATCACTTTTGGAGTGGTCTGCTGGGGCAGTGGCATTACTGCAGCCGATAGGAAGAGACTGAACAAACTGATTAAGAAAGCTAGCTCTGTCCTGGGGCAACGCCTTGATCCGATGGAGGAGATAGGAGAGAGAAGGACGGTGGCTAAACTGTCATCTCTGCTGGAGTCCGAGTTCCACCCTATGCAGGACATACTGGATGCACTGAGGAGCTCATTTAGCAGCAGACTACATCATCCCAGGTGCACAACCGAGAGGTTTCGTAGGTCCTTCCTACCAACGGCTGTCAGACTGTACAACCTAAGCAGGGCTGCTCGCAGAGATAGCAAAAAGACGTAACAAACTAATAGTTTTTTTTTTAATGCAAAAGATGCAATAGACTTACACAATGGTCCTCTCCGGCATACAACTAGGAACATACCGGTCGCTATGGAGGGTGAGAATATGTATGGGCACATAATCATACCATGTAGGATAACTAAATAGACGGTTATGCTGTTTCATCCCACCTAGCAACAATGCTCTGCACTGTGTGTGTTTATATATTTACATATTTATTCCATCTAGCTACAATGCTCTGCACTGGGTGTGTTTATATTTATATATCTATATATTTATTCCATCTAGCTACAATGCTCCGCACTGTGTTTTTATATATCTACATATTATTCCATCTAGCTACATTGCTCCGCACTGTGTGTGTTTATATACTTGCATATTTATTCCACCTAGCTGCAATGCTCCGTACTGTGGGTGTTTATATATTTACATATTTATTCCATCTAGCTACAATGCTCTGCACTGTGTGTTCATATATTCATATATTTATTCCATCCAGCTACAATGCTCTGCACTGTGTCTGTGTGTCTGTGTGTGTATATATATATTTTATAGTAATATGTACATATGTATATTAGCTGCTCTTGCTTGCTTGTTTGTTTTTTTTTTCTTGCCTTCTGATTGTTGCTCTGAGTGTTGCTATCCCTGTGCTGTTGCAATCCTGGAATTTCCCCGTTGTGGGACTAATAAAGGCTTATCTTATCTTATCTTAACTAACATGCATGTCTTTGGATTGTGGGAGGAAACCGGAGCCCCCGGAGTAAACCCACGCAGCACAGGGAGAACATGCTAACTCCACACAGAAAGGTTCCTACCCCTGCCAGCCAAGATCTAGAAATTATTTTAAATTTACACACATTTCAACATCCGTCATTAGTCCTAACTATCTGAATTGACTCACCACACCAGGGATGGGCAATTTTGGTGACAATGAGGGCCACAAAATTTTTTCCTCATCTCCCAAGGGTCAGGTGAAACCTTCGGGGGGGGGGGGGGGGGGGGTGAGTACTTTCTTCAAAGTCAAAAGCTACTCAGTGTTTTGTCATTCATTCATTCATTCATTCATCTTCAACCGCTTAATCCTTTTCAGGTCACTGGGGGGCCTGGAACCTATCCCAGCATCTTTGGGCGAGAGGTAGGGTACACCCTGGACAGATCACCAGTCCACTGTGTTTTATTATATTGGGATTAAAATTACTGATAAAATCATCAACAAAAATTATATCGTGACCTCATTTTTAAAAAACTCTCCCCATCAAAATGATGGGCAAAAAGAAATTCCTGACAGTAATTAACAAAAAGGCCAAGAAGAAAAGGAAATATGACAAGGCTTAATTTGCTGGATTTGTTGTGGGTGTGAAGGGGCAGAGAAAGACCTGTGTGTGTAAATGGGCTTGGTAATCATCTGCCTCCCCAAAATGGGGAATAAAAAAAAAGTTTAAGAACCACTGGTATAAATGAACAAAAACATCAGAAGATTAAAATGACCACACAGCCTTCTGAATTTTTATTGCCGACATGGGATTGAAACCGTCAGTGCCTCGCTCTTGAGAGTTTGTTATGGCTTCAGTTGGCCACCAGATGTCACTGTTCTTAGTTAGAATGAAGCCTCAAAGCTTTGAATCTTTTTCGGCACAGTTAGAAGGAAAGCCTCAGACCCTCATTGAGGTTTCACCTGCCCATCACTACTGAGAAGCATTTTATTGTTGGTTAAAAGCAGCGTACCTTGTACATTTACTGCTGTTTACAGCCTGTTGATGTTAGCTTTACTCTTGCTCCAATCCCAGCATGCAACATATACCGTACAATGCCACTCACTCTCTCACTCCACCACTCGTAGAGTGGCACCTCGGTTTCAATTGGAGCTCCCTCTGCTGGTGGACGCTATATTATCAGAACTGCATTCTTAATTGCATTTAAGAATGCAGTTCCAAATACGATCAAGATATAAATAAATAATTAATTTTTGGAAATGGACTGGGGGCCTGCACTGAATGAGGGAGGGGGCCGCATGTGGCTCACAGGCTGCCAGTTTCCCATCCTTGCACCACACAAGCTAAAGTGGGTGCTATTAAGGAAAAAAGTTAAGGTATCCCCCTGACTTGTAAATGTATAAAAAACATAAAAATACATCAAAGTTATGTGCAATATGGCATGCATATTGCTGTCATCTGCTGTTTCGTTCTGAGTCTTGGTGTTGTTGTGTCTGCTACTCTTAATAAAATAGTATGACACCCAGTGTACTAATTGAGAATATCAGTTACTTCATTGAAAAATGGCAGCCTATGTCTATGTTTCTCACACTTTGCAATTTCATCTCATGGGCCTGTTTGGACACTCTAGCAGGCCACGTTTGGCCCGCGGGCCATATGTTTGACACCTCTGCCTTAAGACAGATCCAAGCACAAATAATGTCTTGAAGTTTCTGACCTCTGCTAAATTCTGGGCACCTGGCATTCCTCCTGGTAGAAGTACCACATCATAAGGACCCTTGGATGATAAAAGGACAGAAAAGGTTTGAGATTAGAGAATAAAACCTATCAGAACTAAAATTAAGCAAACAGTATATACAACCACGTGTCTACCTAAAGCATAGGTGCATCACAGTCACGCTTAGTGGAGGTGGGGCATAAATCCACCTTTAGCCAATCATAGTACATGACTATACTGTAGCCACCAACTAACAAAGTACCCTGTGATTCGCTATTGAGATGGGTTGTAAAACATGACATTTGCAGTCTTTTCAGTGTTGCTACCAGGAAATGGAAAGTGGCATCATCCTGCTTTAAAAGGCATTGATCACATTTAATGGTCACAAACAACAGAAGTACACCTTGGAGGTCTAACTACACAAGCAAGAAAAATTAAAATGATCCGTCATTTGAGCAAAATTTGCATGTTTAAAAAAAAGTTTATGGGAATACAAGATCCTATTTTAAGCCAGGATATACTGGACCCTTTCACTTACAATTCAAAAAAGTTGCGATTGGTTGATTTTGTCACCTCTTTCTACAGATAGGTGACTGTGGTTTCTGCCTTCTGCGCTAAATGTAGATGACTTACTGTAGCAAACAGATGTGGAAATATCTCAAAGACAAACGGACAAAGTTTACCAGAGGTCATCTTGAAATACTGTTGAGAACACCACACTGAAAAAAAAAAAAATGGCACACATACTACAACTGGCTGAGTCTGACGAACTCACATATCGGTCTGTTACATGAAGCAACTGCAACAATCACATTTATTTCAGAAATTAAACAAAAATAAAATGTACTTGGGTAAAATGTGGTGCCTTCTGAACTGGAACGCCAGCATTAAGTCCAAAGTGAGGCCCACCTGTTTGCTGGCATCCTCCAGGCTTGCATCAGGACAAATCACCACATTCCTGCTGCACTGCACTGGGTCTTTTCCCGTCAACCCTGCAACCGTCACCGAAATCTGCAGGTGGGGACAGGTAACAACAGTGCAGAATTAGCACTGTGGTTCAATGTGAAGTCCTGAAACTGCACAGCATGACTGGCTGAGGCTCTTATTTTGAAATGCTAAGTGCAATGACATTAGACTTTGACATTTAACTTGGCTCGGCCTGTCTGTTCTCTATTAAAAGGTTGTGAATACGTCAGTTGGCAACCCAGTATGATTATATGCAGATTTGATTGCCAAGTTCAGACTTGCTTACACATTCCTCAGTAACTATTATCACGCCAATAAATATGCATTAAAAAGGTTGCAACATCTATGAAGTCTTAAATGTGACCGTTTTATGAGCCACTGAGGGAAGCTAATTTTAACTCCAGCTAACAGGCTAGGCTGCTAACACAAACAGGTTAGCCTACAAACAAACCCCAGCTCGGCGCATGATGTCCACGGGAATAACCGTCTCCATCTCCTCGGCACCTTTAGACAGGATCACCAAGGCTCTCTTTCCTGCCATTGTTACCTCGCAGTTTGGCTACTAGCTTGTCCACTGCAAAGATGCTAAGTTCAGTGTGCTGCAGCCACCATGCACTGCACTGAATTTGACAGCAGGGTTGCCAGACTACGCCGCTATCTGTCCGCCTTTTCAAATGCAACTCCCTACCCACTGGCTGCATGCACATGACACACTGTAAGTAGTCTGATATTCCTATTTTGAGGAAATCCTCAAACAAAAAAACGGGTTGTAGCTCACCGTGTCGTGTATTTACAAAGATTTTTAGGATCTGAGGTTGCCAGCCACAGTAACACCTGTCCCAAACATGGTGATGTCAGTCATGCTTCTTGATATTCCTCTCCAGATATTTAATAAACTGGGCTTAAGTGAAATTAACTTAAGGGCGAGTTTTATGCTAGGCAAAAATATTAATGCGACAGTTTCATTTTCACCCTTGTGACACTCCCAAAAGATCCCATAGATTTCCTATGCAAAAAAAAAAAAAAAAGACATTTATTGATGGGTGTCTACGGATAAGGAAGCGTTGACAAGCCCACGAACCTTTTTCAGATCAGCTGGTGAGTGTTGACCTGTGACCGGAAGCTCGCTGGTTTATTCCTGCTGTCGCTGCCACGCCCACGCTATTTTACTTGACATGAGATGAATTAAAATTAAGTGGTTAGGCTTAGGATTTTGGAAAAGGTAAGGTTAAAAATGTTAATATTTGAGGAGCTAGCCTTATGATTTGGCAAAGTGTAAAGTTAAAAAGGTGATAGATATTATTTTTTTTTAATTGAAACAAATTATAGGTTAATATGAGAAATATATTTTCTTCAATAATTGATAGCCTACCTCAGAGTTACAGTGCTGTGAAAAAGTATTTACGCCTTTCTGATTTCTTATATTTTTGCATATTTGTCACACTTCAGTGTTTCAGATCATCAAACAAATTTTAATATTAGACAAAGATAACCTGAATAAATACAAAATGCAGTTTTCAAATGATGATTTCATTTATTAAAGGAAAAATAATCTATCCAAACCTACCTGGCCCTATGTGAAAAAGTAATTGCCCCCATGTTACATCATGAATTAACTGATTAACCACATTTTTTTGAAAGCCGAGTTCAATTTTAGTAGCTACACCCAAGTCTTATTACTGCCAGACTTGTTGAATCAAGAAATCACTTAAATAGAACTTGTCTGACATCCTGAAATAGGCTAAAAGATCTCAAAAACCAACACATCCCACTGTGATCTAAAGAAATTCAGAAACAGATGAGAAACAAAAACCCAGAACAACATCCAAAGAACTGCAGGCCTCACTTGCCTCAGTTTGGACACTGGTCCACGATTGAACAATAAGAAAGTGACTGGGCAAAAATGGCATCCATGGGAGAGTTCCAAGATAAAAGCCGCTGCTGGACAAAAAGAACACAAAGACTCGTCTCACATTTGCCAAAGAACATCTAGATGATCCTCAAGACTTTTGGGGAAATATTCTTGGGACTGACGAGACAAAAGATGAACGTTTTGGAAGGCATGTCTCCTGTTTTATCTGGCATAAAACAAACAGAATTTCATAAAAAGAACATCGTATCAACAGTCAAACATGGTGGTGGGAGTGTCATGGTCTGGGGCTGCTTTTGGACCTGGACAACTTGCCCTAATTCACAGAACCATGAATTCTGCTCTCTACCAAAAAATCCTGAAGGAGAATGTCCGGCCATCAGTTCATGAAGCCCTCCAATGTGACTGAATTTAAACAATTCTGCACAGAAGAGTGGGTCAAAATTCCTCAACAGTGATGTAAAAGACTCATTGCCAGTTGTTGGCACAACCAGTTACTCAGCTTAGGGGACAGTTAGGGGCAATAACTTTTTCACATGGGGCCAGGTAGGTTGGGATAGCTTTTTTACCTTAATAAATGAAATCATCATCTAAAAACTGCATTTTGTATTTACTCAGGTTATTTTTGTCTAATATTAAAATTTGTTTGATGATCTGAAACATTTAGGTGTAACAAATATTTAAAAATATAAGAGCTCAGGAAGGGGGCAAATACTTTTTCACAGCACTGTATGTACCTATAGCCATTACCTTTACTGAACGCTGAACAGCTGATCTTCTCATTATTCTGTAGTCAGAAATTCAACTGAATTTCCCACAAAGCTTGCAAGATCTGAAGCATTGTGTTGTGTGATAAAGCGGCACATGATTTTAGTATAGTTGCACCTAAAACTACCACCCTAATGCACATTCCCACTGTTTAATCAGGAACTTAAGATACTGTACATATCTGGTTGTAATGGATTATCGCTGGCAAAGGAGATGCACACATCAGCATAGACTTTAATTTTTTTTTTGTTTCTTCAGGATTTGATAGAAATATACAAAAGCCCATCTTGGAGATTTTTAAAAAAAAATCTTTTATACACAAGATTGTTACATTTGCAAAGAAGATACTAACTTGTATGTGCAAGACTTTTTTTTAAATCATGCTCAGGATTCCAGTGGCTGCATGGAAATATGATTTTTGTGAGGATGAAACGTCTTACATCTTATAGTATATGTGTTGTGTTTATACTATATTTGTAGAATATTTCTAGATTATTTGGAGTTTGCAGGAAATATAGCTGGGCTATGTAAATATATAAGGTGTATATATTGATAAAGAAAGTCACAGTAATCTTTCAGGATGTGTCAGATTTGTTGATCTGAATCTGAATTACACCCAGGACCAGAATAGAAAATTGTCAGTGTGGCATAATACAAAATAAGGCATCTGATATACAACCCCAATTCAGGTGAAGTTGGGATGTTGTGTAAAACGTAAATAAAAACGAAATACAATGATTTAAAATCATTTTCAACCTATATTCAGTTGAGAATGCAGAATGTATCTTGGCATTGTCTTGCTGAAATGAATCAAGTGCTCTTTGGGTAAGCATTAAAACCTAACTACTGCATATTTATGTCATAGTAAAAGTGGCGGTACCAGAGATCTCTGACCCTAAACAGCTGGGTGGACTGAAACTCTGTGCTGGATAAGGACAATAATACTGATGGATGCATGAAATAAAGGATGAATGTGGTTTCAGTACCTTATAGGAGTAACTGTAAATATCACCTTGAAAAAAAAAAAAAATGCTTTAACAAGACGCCATTCACTTCTCCTTCCAGCAGGTGGCAGTATTAATCAAAGAGTCAGAGAGGGACGTGAACTAGTTTGAGAAAGTTTTTTTGTTTTTTTTTTTGCAGTAATGTGCACCACTGTCTTCAATCTAAAGGCATCTACTCTGACAGTGAAAGCACTACTAAAATGCTTATTTGATCCCAGGCCCAATTAAGTCACCTCTCGATTGCATCATAAAATTCCATTAGGCCTTCAAGGTCACAAAGTTCCTAAATATTTATCGGAGAACTTCTTCGCCAAACTCTTTAAAGACAGTTACAGAGTTATATTCCAGTGTAAATCCCAGACTTAATGTCTGGGGCTTTAGCGTAGAAGTACACATCTCCGTTAATGTGCCTCTGTGCATTCTGCTGCTGAGATTCACTTTCGTATTTGTGCGACCAACTAGAGCCCAGTGAAACGGCGGATTAGACAGAAGCGTAGGGGGTGCTGGCAGCAGCTTGTTGATTGCGTGCCTGCGAGTGAATTCGAGCAGCAGCGGTGATTACCGACATATGCAGCTGGGGATCAACTGAACCAGACCCACCATGGCACTCCAGCTAATTTCCATACATCAATTCAGTTATGTGCATTTACTAATTCCCTTCAGTGTGTAATCACAGAGTGCATGATGACAGCGAAGAAGTGTTTCTTGAAATTCATGATGCAGCGTTAAGGATGACCCAATAATGATAATGCATATAATTACCTGTTTATGTTACATGGTAATGAGGTTTTATCTCCTCAGCTGGTCAAGTCTATATGCAAGTGATTGAAAGGAAAGGACAAATGATAATGAAAGTACATTACAAGAGGAGGCTGGGCACTGTTCTCAGTATTCTTGCCAACAATTTACACTGCCTGTGAATAGTAGTCACCCATTAATGTTTTCTTAATGGAATAGCTGTAAATAATATTTTGGATTTTTTTTTTATGAAATTGGGAAAAACCCCTTTAAAACGATTGATTTCATTTAAACAGATGTCCAGCCAGTTGGTTCTAGTATTCTCCCAGCTAGTTGAAATGGAGATCACCTGAGTGCAGTGAATGTGGCACAAGGGATTGTAGTATAAAGGCACCTGTTCATGGAAGGCTCAGTCACTGGTTAATCAGGTTTTCTGGCTGCTATTGCACAGAAGAGACACAAGAACACTCCAAGCAACTCTGAGCAAAGGTGACTGAGGGGTTGGATACCAACCTGCTGAATTACAGTAGGTCTGTCATTTTGAGGGGCTGAATATTTATGCAGTCACCTACATATTTTATCTAACTGACAATACTTTGTAGAATTTAGTTTTCACTTTGATATTTTAAATAAAAAAAATAGTGACTGTGATTTTGTTCATAAAAGTAAAAAGGCAAATCATAATAGAGGATGAATACTTTTGGCATTGTTCATAAAACTTCTTAAGTAATAATGATAATAGTAGTTAATGACCATGTTTACATGCACACAAATAAACCGATTATAATTGGATTCTGGAGTTATCTGATTATACAAGTGGCCATGTAAACAGAATAAGCCGATAAAGGCCATCATCAGTTTATGAGAAGTTCAGTTGACTCATGTAGTTTATGGTCCAATAATCTGTTCATTCAGTGCGTGTAAACACATCAAATCCGATTATTACATATCTGTTTATTCCAAGTTACCAGATAATTGTGACCATGTGACTGTGGTAGCACAGCAAGAAGGTTGTGGGTTCAGTCCCACACCCCACTTTGACGTCTGGCTTCGTCCTTGTCCTCAGAAGACTGTGAACGCAATAGCTTGAAGGAATTCACATAGGGTTTTCAAAAACATATGCACATGTGTTTGCTAAAAATCACAGACAAGTTCAGATTTCAGTGACCTTGATCTCTGACTTTGACCTAATTCTCAGAAAAGCTTTTAAACACGATAATTTGAGGTTTTTTCAAATCCATGCCATTCATGTATTTACTAAAAATCTCAGATGAGTTCTGTGTGGAGTTTGCATGTTCTGCCTGTGTCTGTGCTCATTTTCCCCTGGTACTCCAGCTTTCCTCCCACATGTAGAGGAGCTTGAAATAACGAGGCGATGTGATTCATAAACCAAAGTTTATTATCAGCTCCTCTAACAAGTCTCATCTAGGTGCAGCAGCAGAAGAAATAAGAGAGCGAACACCTTCGGCTCTACGAACTTATACTCGCACATAACAAAAGACATGCATATCAAAAGCTGACATCCCTCACTATCTTAATCCCCTCTTTTGTCTTTGTACTCCTCCACCTGGCCCTGGGGGGTCAGGGCAACCCGTCCGGTCTCCACCGCAGTGCCTCGGATGCTCTTTGATCTTCACTGGCGGTTGAGACTCTTTGTCCTGTTCTGAAGTGTGAAGTCGCTTTACATATGTAATCACTAAACACTCTCCCATGCTTAAACATATGTAGGTTATGGGATATATGATTAATATAGACCACAGCCCCCCCCCCCCCCCCAAAACGACTAAGAAAAGGACAATAGAAAAATTCACAGTTTAAGGTAATTATTATGACATACTAACTGCTACACCTCTTGCCACAGAAGAAACTTTCCAGCAGCCATGCTCCTAAGAGAGTTCAGTGGTAATCATAACAGCATAGTAATATCACAAGTCAGTCCTAAACTGTTACAGCACAATTAGTGAACAACTGTTGAGTAGTTTGCATCAGTCTCTGTGCCGTCTGGGTTTTAATCTTCTCCCGAATCTGCTGTGGGTCCACTTGGGCGTCCTGGCGGGACTCCCCTTCCTGTAAGGAATCTGCAGCTTGGGGAGGAGAGTGATTAATTGTTCCCTGCAGGGGGGCTGAGTCTTTTCTCTTGGGGGGTCTACCCCGCCGAGGTGCTCTCGCCAACCGTGCAGGCTCGTCTCTCAACAAGAAGGCAGGTTTAAGTCTGTCAATGCTGACTGTTTCTTTTCTATCCCCAAAATCAAGCACAAAATGCTTATCACCAGGTTCCAGCACTCTGAATGGTCCATCGTATGGTGGGCGTAAAGTTGGTTTTAAAGCTTCATCCATCCATCCATCCATCCATCCATCTTCTACCGCTTTTCCGGAGGTCCGGGTCGCGGAGGCAGCAGTTCAAGCAGAGAAGCCCAGACTTCCCTCTCCCCAGCCACCTGCTCCAGCTCTTCAGAGGGGATACCAAGGCGTTCCCAGACTAGCTGGGAGACATAGTCTCTCCACCGAGTCCTGGGTCTGCCCCGGGGTCTCCTCCCAGTGGGACGTGCCTGAAACACCTCAAGTGGGAGGCGTCCAGGAGGCATCCTAATCAGATGCCCATACCACCTCAACTGACTCCTTTCAATGTGGAGGAGCAGCGGTTCTACTCTGAGCCTCTCCCGGATGACTGAGCTCCTCACCCTATCTCTGAGGGTGAGTCCAGCAATCCTACGGAGAAAGCTCATTTCAGCCGCTTGTATCCGCGATCTCGTTCTTTCGGTCATTACCCAAAGCTCGTGACCATAGGTGAGAGTAGGAACGTAGATTGACTGGTAAATCGACAGCTTTGCCTTAGAACTAAGCTCCCTCTTCACCACAACAGACCGGTACAACGTCCGCATCACTGCAGATGCTGCTCCAATCCGTCTGTCGATCTCTCGCTCCATTTTCCCCTCACTCGTGAACAAGACCCCAAGATACTTAAACTCCTCCACTTGGGGCAGGAGCCTGTCCCCAACCCGGAGAGGACAATCCACCTTTTTCCGGCTGAGGACCATGGACTCGGACTTGGAGGTGCTGATTCTCATCCCAGCCGCTTCACACTCAGCGGCAAACCGTCCCAGCAAGAGCTGTAGGTCATTGCTGGATGAAGCCAACAGGACAACATCATCTGCAAACAACAGAGATGAGATCCTGTGGTCACCAAGCATGACACCCTCCATTCCCTGGCTGCGCCTAGAAATCCTGTCCATAAAAATTATGAACAGGACCGGTGACAAAGGGCAGCCCTGGCGGAGTCCAACTCTCACTGGGAATGACTCCGACCGAGTGTTGGCAATGCGAACTAAACTCTCACAACGGTCGTACAGAGACCGAATAGCTCGTAACAACAAGCCCGATACCCCATACTCCCGAAGCACCCCCCACAAAAATCCACGAGGGACGCGGTCAAATGCCTTCTCCAAGTCCACAAAACACATGTAAACTGGTTGGGCAAACTCCCACGAACCCTCAAGAATTCTCGAGAGGGTAAAGAGCTGGTCCGATGTGCCACGGCCAGGACGAAAACCACATTGCTCCTCCTGAATCCGAGGTTCGACCAACGGCCGGACTCTCCTCTCCAGTACCTTGGCTTTAAAGCTAAGCTTTAAAGCTTCATGCCAAACAAAAATGAATTCAGCGTTTTTTAAAGCTTGGAGGACAAAAACCCGTGGAAAAGAGTGATGTGCCGGTCCGGGGAGAGAGTCCGGTCCGTTGCTGCCTAAAAACCTCGGGGTTGGAAGATGCCCGGGCTCTGGGTTCTCTGGTAAAAATTCACCTGGGAGCCTGAGAGGTTGTGCAAAAACTAATTCTGCTGGGGAGGCGTCTAGATCCTCTTTGGGCGCAGCACGCAACCCCAATAAAAGCCAGGGAAGTTTATTTACCCAATTTGTATCCGTTAGTGAGGCTCTGAGGGCAGCCTTTAAAGACCTGTGAAAACGCTCGCATAACCCATTAGCCTGAGGGTGATAAGCGGTGGTGCGGTGAATTGTCGCCCCTAAGCTGCTGGCCATGGCTGACCAAAGCTCCGAGACAAATTGAGGCCCCCTATCGGACGTGATGTCCGATGGGACGCCGAAATGTGCCACCCAGTTTGTCAAAAAAACACGAGCGACTTCCTCCGCTGTGGTTGACGCCAGAGGGACTGCCTCTGGCCAGCGCGTGGTGCGGTCTATCATTGTTAACAGGTGTGTGAAACCTTGGGAGGAAGGTAGCGGCCCCACGAGGTCGACATGAACGTGGTCGAACCTTCTAGCAGGGATTCGAAAAGGCTCCAGAGGAGCTTTTGTGTGTTTGTGTACTTTGGCGCGCTGACAAGAAATGCAAGTCTTTGCCCATTCTTTTACATTTTTGCGCAGGCCAGGCCACACAAACTTTTCGGCGACCATTTTAACCGAAGCGCGCACACCTGGGTGCGCGAGGGAGTGAATCGAGTCGAAAATATGGCGGCGCCATGCAGCTGGGACTAACGGGCGAGGTTGGCCGGTTGAGATGTCACATATTAGCGGGGGCACACCGTCGCGTAAAACCCTTTCCTCCAGCCTTAACCCTGTTGGTCCAGACAAGAGTGCGCGCAATTCCGCGTCACTACTTTGCTCCTCTGCCATGGCTGCATAATCTATCCCTGCGTGGATGGGTGCTGCGTATGTGTCCGCGTTGGCGAAGAGTTCAGCGGCTGAGGTAGTATAATCTGTCTCCTCGCGCTCTGGCGATGTCACAGCGCGAGAGAGGCAGTCTGCTACCACGTTAAGTTTGCCTGCCACATGTCGAATGTCTGTGGTGAACTCTGAAATCGCAGCCAACTGTCTTTGTTGCCTGCCTGACCACGGTTCGGAAATTTTAGCCATAGCAAAGGTGAGCGGTTTGTGGTCTACAAAAGCCGTGAAACTCCGCCCTTCTAACCAGAACTGGAAGTGGCGGATGGATAAATGAAGTGCTAGCAGCTCTCTGTCAAAAGTGCTGTATTTACGCTCAGTTTGGTTTAGCGATTTGCTGAAGAATGCCAAAGGTTGCCAGATTCCGCTGACGTGTTGTTCTACAACTGCCCCTATGGCCAGGTCTGAAGCGTCTGTAGTTAGCGCAATGCGGGCCGAGGGATCGGGGTGAACCAACAATGTGGCATTAGCTAGGGCACTTTTTACTTCCGCGAAGGCGCGTTCGCGCTCCGGGGTCCATTCGACCGCGTTGGAAGGTTTTTGTTTTCTGAGCGCGTCATATAGGGGCTGCATGAGCTGAGCTGCGTGGGGGAGGAAACGGTTGTAAAAATTAACCATTCCCAAAAATTCTTGCAGCGATTTGACCGTCTGTGGCCGTGGGAAACTTTTTACTGCGTGAACTTTGTCTGGCAGTGGGACTGCCCCCTTCGGAGAAACTCTGTGTCCTAAAAAAATCAATTTGTGACACGCCGAATTTGCATTTGGCTGGATTGATTATTAACCCGTGCTCTTCTAGTCTCTGAAAAAACATAGTGAGATGCTGCTCGTGTTCTTCCTCAGACGAGCTGGCTACCAGCATATCGTCGAGGTAGACGAACACGAAAGGGAGGTCGCGTAATACTGCGTTCATCATCCGCTGAAAGGTTTGAGCAGCACCTTTGAGGCCGAAAGGCATCCGCAAAAATTCAAAAAGACCGAAGGGGGTTATTACAGCTGTTTTAGGAATGTCCTCTGCTCTAACTGGGACTTGATGATAACCGCGGACTAGGTCTATTTTTGAAAAAATGCGCGCACCCGCCAGATGTAATGAAAAGTCTTGAATGTGAGGAATTGGGTAGCGGTCATGCGCTGTCGCATTGTTTAATCTGCGGTAATCGCCGCACGGCCTCCAAGAACCATCAGATTTCGGGACCATGTGAAGTGGTGATGCCCAGGGGCTTTTCGAGCATCTGATAATGCCTAATCTTTCAAGGGTGGTAAACTCGTCCCGAGCTATGGCGAGCTTGGTCGCGTCTAAGCGCCGAGCTTTGGCGAACACGGGTGGGCCCGTTGTGGGAATAAAGTGTTCGACCCCGTGTTTAGCCACTGTGGCTGAGAATTTGGGAATTGTGAGTGCTGGAAATTGGGTGAGGAGTTGATCAAACTTACCTCCTGCTGTGGTGATGCTAGCCTGCACGGGTGGTGGAGAAAGCCGGGCTGAGCAGGGAATAGAAGCAAAGGACAATGCATTAACCAAGCGTGTGTTCGCTAGATCAACTAATAACCCATGCGCACACAAAAAATCTGCGCCCAACAAGTTAAAACTCACCGCCGCTACAACAAATGTCCATCTGTAGTTGCGGCCGTGGATGCAGAGGGGCAGGCTCTTTTTGCCAAAAGTGTCGATGATGGAGCCGTTGGCTGCCACCGCTCCATTGCCCCGGGGGCCCATGGCCCGGTCTGCTTGGGAGGGCATGACAAAACTTAGTTGAGCTCCCGTGTCGATAAGGAACTGCTTGCCGGTGTGTCCGTCCGTCACATATAAAAGCTTGCTTTTTTCGCTGAGAACCGCCGCTGTTAACGGCTCTCGGCTTCGGCGTTTTCCCGAAATTGTGAATTTGCAGGGGGGAACGCATTTGTAAGCCTTCTCAGCGAAGCGGTGGTGGTAATAACAAACATCGCTCCGTCTGTTGCGTCCTGGCTGTGTCGCTGTCACCGTGGGCTGATTCTGCTCGGTGATTTGTGGCTCCTTGTGGCTCCGGACATCAGCGTTGAGGTCTGCGGATGCTGCTGTGGGTGTCTGCTCCTTGCAGGCGTTGAGCTTCGTGAGCCAGCGTGCGGAAGTCTTGCTGGGTGCTGCATCGCATGTTGGCAAGTGTCCCTCTCATGTGTGGCGGCAGCGTACTGAGGAATATGAAATGGAAGAGGAAGTTGTCATTGTCCTCTTCTTTAAGTTGCAGCAAGTCTTCCATGAGGGCCTTGGGTCTGCCTCCTCTGTGGCCGTAGACCGCCAGGATCCTCTCGGCTCTCTCCTCGGCTGAGGAGACGTAATTTGCCACGATGGTCGCTTTCAGTTCGTTATATTTGTCCTGGGCCGGCGGCCGCTGGATTATGCTCCGCGCACATCTCGAAGTGGCGGCGTCGAGTTTGGCGACGATGTGATAGAACTTTGTATTGTCAGCCGTGATGCCCGCAAGTGCAAACTGGGCTTCAGCTTGCTGAAACCACGAGGTGGGGTCTTCCTGCCAGAAGTCCGGCAGCTTGACGGTGACGGCGTTTGTGTGGACCGTCACTGATGTGTCCGCAGGGTGAGAGTGCCTTGCTTCGGCTCTCTCCGCGGCGCTGGTGCTCGGTTGAGCCCTCTCTATCACTTCTGCCGTGGGGGAACGTCGTCCATCTGTTCCCCTGTCTGCATGGGCGCTGGCATCTGCCTGGGTCGCCACAGATGAGTCGATCGCGGGGGAACGCCTCTGGTCCATTCTCGCGTCAGGGTCACCAGTGTAGAGGAGCTTGAAATAACGAGGCGATGTGATTCATAAACCAAAGTTTATTATCAGCTCCTCTAACAAGTCTCATCTAGGTGCAGCAGCAGAAGAAGTAAGAGAGCGAACACCTTCGGCTCTACGAACTTATACTCGCACATAACAAAAGACATGCATATCAAAAGCTGACATCCCTCACTATCTTAATCCCCTCTTTTGTCTTCGTACTCCTCCACCTGGCCCTGGGGGGTCAGGGCAACCCGTCCGGTCTCCACCGCAGTGCCTCGGATGCTCTTTGATCTTCACTGGTGGTTGAGACCCTTTGTCCTGTTCTGAAGTGTGAAGTCGCTTTACATATGTAATCACTAAACACTCTCCCATGCTTAAACATATGTAGGTTATGGGATATATGATTAATATAGACCACACCACAGTCCAAAGACATGCATGTTAGGTTAACTGGCACCAACGGGGGATAATTTGTCATTAGGTATGAATGTGAGATTGAATGGTTGTATGTGTCTCTGTGTGTTGGCCCTGTGATGGACTGACAGTCTGTGTAAAATTTATCGTACTTCTCACCCAAAGACACCAGGATAGGCTCCAGTCCCCCCGCGACCCGAAAAGGATTAAGCAGTTTAAGATGAATGAATGATTTTCTGGGTACTGTTGGCCTGTAATGCCTTACTTCCTTAGAACTACAGTGCTGTTTAAAATAAACAAGCACATTTGGAAAATCATCACCACTGCTGCACTGGCTGATTTGTGCTATTGTAACAAAACTTAACACCAACCCAGTGGAAACCATGTTAATCCATCCTTAAATCTAGCCATAACGCTTATTAAATCTATTGCATCTACAGTATAAGGGTTTGGGAGGAGCTGATTTTCTCTAATTTGTTAAAATAAATTATACATGCTGTAGTGTAAGCATATTTTAACTGGTTTAGCTGATAAATGCAGCATGACAGGAAATTGTCACTATATGTACATTTCTGATCAGTGTTACGTTTGTATGTTTTTCATCTTGTGTAATGTTAGGTTGGGCTGTGGAGTTTAAAGAAGAAGAAGAAGCCAGCTCTATTGTCATTCAGTCCATCATGTACAGTAGAACGAAATTACATTTCTCCTATCTACAATGTTAATCACATCTAGAATCAGAGGGGTCGCTGCCATGCAAGGAGCCACCACAAACAACTTCTCTTTCCCTTATTCTATTACGCTGAGCACCAAGCTAGAAGGCAGGAAGTACCATTTTTATATGATCTTTGGTATGACCCGGCTGGGACTTGAACCCCCAACCTCCCGGCTGTGGGGCGGATGCTCTATCAACTAGGCCACCACTCCGGCTTTATAACAACTCATCAATGGATTCTTTTGCTTATTGTTATTTCTCCAACGCTTCCTCACGCCTGCCTAGCAAGCAGTTGCTCTGCTCCGTTTTATCTGGCCCTTTTCAGAGGTCCGCTCAAAACCTGACGGGCTTCTGGATTCCAACCTCCAGGGAGACAAAAACACAAACATTTTCTTATAAGATGGCAACAGAGCAAAAAGAAAATCCTCAAAATGAAATAAGGGAATTCCACAAATTACCATTTGTCACAAAGTAATCCTTTTACTACTGCAAAGAGTATAACATGGTGTAAACATAGAAATAAACTGCTAATATGGATGTAGCTTGCAAGCAGGGGCTCTGTTCAGCTCAGATATACAGCAGCAAACACAGATCCTCGCTAAGAGCAAAGGAAGAGTTGCTGAAATGCTTGTACATGGAAAAAAAAAAATCCTGTGTACTTTTTGCATTACTACAGTTTAGCTCCTTCTGCTTTTGCTCTAAAATGACAACATCCAGTGCTCACTGCTACAGTTAGAAAACTGATGAATATGTAGAAGCATTTTATCTTCCCATCTGCGCGTAGGCTTTATCTTTTGTCTGTTACACGCCAAGTGCACGGAATGACTGACAAGCATGTAATGTTGATTGCATGTTGGTGCTATTACTGTATGCTGCCAAGCACTCAGGTGACAGCTGGGGGACGGTGGTGGGCGGCGGGGGGGGGGGGGGCGGTGTTTCTGGGCAAAAAGGTGACTTTGAATTTTATATGCACCTGAATCTGCAGACATGTGCACCAAAACAGACACGAGATGGCGCCAGATGAGTGAGTTCAATTTTACAAAGGGCACAGTCAAAAAAAGACGAGGGGAAAAAATTCAGCAGCAACTTATTTAAATAATACAAAAGTTGTGTTTGCAGAAATATAAAGCAGTTTGATACCGTTAAAAGTTTTCAGACCTATTGTTGGTAGACTGAACACACACATATTTGGATATATGCCTCGACGTTCGTTAAACAATTTGTGTTAAGTAGTTGTGAATTTTCCGAAATGAGATTCCTCCAAATCCAGCGCATGACAAATTGTCTTCAGCCACAGAGGCAGTATTATAAATCAAGGCAGCACATTAATGTGTTGTTTAGATTATTGAGTGTGTATAACAACATGGACCAGAATTGCCTCACAGTCATTTGTGGTTGCAATAATCTGCCTATCCCCAAATTATGCCCCCACCCCAGGAGGAAGAGGAGGGGATGGGAGGGGGGGGGGTGTATCTGAGGACTCTCCATTTTTTTTTTCCTTTATTCTCTACCCTCTGTCTCAGAGTAAGTATCTACTTGCTCTGCTCTCCACTTGCCTTTATTAGATGTCTCAATGCTGCACAGTGTGGCCTGTATCTTCAAACAGGAATGGTGATGATAGTGGCCCTGCAGCAGTGCATCCCCCCCCCCCCCCCACCAGCCTCAGCCCCGGCCTGCTCCTCAGAACAGAGGGCAATAAAGACACAAGGAGGATTAGTGTTGTGTGCCTAACAGAGTGGTTGCCAGAGAGTGAGAGGGCCATGCCCATGGGCGCAACCACAACCCTGTTCGACTCTGCTTGGTTCAGCTGAGGACCACCCCCCCCCCACCACCACCACCCCAATCACTCTGGCTTCCCTAAGGTCCGCTCTCTCTCGGGGAGCTCTGTGGATGTGTGATAGACTCCGAGTGGGTGAATTCATGTTGATGCTAAAGAGACAGAGGATACAGCAAGATAATCCACAGCTTATGCAGAACTTTTCCCCGTGTACAAGGGAACATGTGTGCAGTTAAATACAATTCACATATTCATGGTGCACATATTTCCCTGTCTCACTAAAGACTTTACATGAACTCAGATTTAAAAAAAAAAAAAAAAAAAAAGTTCCACTCCACACTAGTAGGCGCTTGAAACAAAGACCAAACACTTCATCGGGTCGTTTGTCGTACACAGCCACCTTACAGTCCAATATAAGGATAATACGCTCTCCCTGCTGATTTATCCCACTCACCATCCAGTGGAAAACATAATTTACTGCAGTGCACAGGCGGGCTAAAGGCCTTACAGCACGTTTATGGCCATCTCCCCTTCTCTAACAAGAGTACTTATACAAATGGAGCACCATATAATGATACAAGCGTGCCAAACGGAGGGGCTGTGGTCTTGTAAATGTTGTCATATTAGATAGTGGTGTTACAGCTGATGTTCCTGTGGAGAACACGCCTGTGGGTGCAGCCCGGCGAGGACAGTAGCCCCTGGTTTGATGGAGAGCCGTGTACAGGACAGGACAGGTGAACCAAACAGCTGCTACTCCCATTTTTCTTTAAAAAAAAAAGAAACAAAAAAACCCGGCGTGACAGATCAGGCCGCGGCTCTCACACATAACGGTCCACTTTTCACACGGTAGCCGTCTAGGGCCACGTCACACACGTCTTTTAGATGGTCCACTTTCCGCATTGGGTAATGAAATTTACGCTAGAGACCCCCAGAATATGCAGACATATGGCGTCTATTAACGCTGCTCTCTCTCTCTCAGCACCTCTGCCCACCACTGCGGTCTGTTCCGGCCTGCCTGTTTTGGGTCTTCTTCAGTCTTCAAGCGGTTTGCCTTTTTACTTCTGTCACAGCAGCTAGGATTCACACACCAGCGTGGGCCACAGCCCATGAAAGGCCCCGTTCTGTTAATACTTGGCTAAGTTTACATGTTCATTCACACTTGATTATAGGGGAGCCCTGAGTTGGGAACTGCTTCAGTATGTCAGTGAGGTCAACAAGGAAAAGGCCTTCGATCCTTTCGGTAGTATAAATTTAGAATGGTTTCAGACATTTACATACAATGCTGTGAAAAAGTATTTGCCCCCTTCCTGATTTCTTATAATTTTCATATTTGTCACACTAAAATGATTCAGATCATCAAGCATATTTTAATATTAGACAAAGATGACCTGAGTAAATACAAAAGGTAGTTGTTTTTTTTAAAGATTAATTCATTTATTAAGGGAAAAAAGCTATCCAAACCTACCTGGCCCTATGTGGAAAAGTAATTGCACCCCCCAAACCTAATAACTGGTCGTACCACCCTTGGTATAACCCACAATTAGTTTTTCTACATAGGGCCAGGTAAGTTTGGATCACTTTTTTCCCTTAATAAATGAAATCATTTAAAAACTGCATTTTGTATTTACTCTGGTTATCTTTGTCTAATATTAACATTTTTTGATGATCTGAATCATTTAAGTGTAACAAATATGAAAACCATAAGAAATCAGGAAAGGGGCCAATACTGCTATACTATAATTACATTAACACTATAATTACATCTGAATGAGAAGTAAACTTAGCAAAAATAATAGAACCGAATTTATATTTTTCAGGAATGTTGCGAAACTTCAGCATTTAGTTGAGTGATATACAGTAAGTTAGGACAGACTGGTTTATAAAGCTATCATACCCCATTTTATTCCTATGTGGTAAGACTTCTATATTTGCGACTGAAGATAATTTGCAGTGCGACAAATTTACCAAAAAAATTCAGATTCTGTTCAGTTTTTCCTCTTCAGGGCTCTGAATTGATAGCAGTCATAAGCTTCACTCTTTGAGCAAAGACATGCTGGAAAAATGATGGCGAAATATCCCTTTTCCATTATTTGGTAATGGCAATGGATGCTCAATAGCCTCCTTGTGCAAAAGTGTTATTGTGGTAAAAAGGCATGCAGGTGTAGTCTATTTTTACCTGCATAAGCCTTTATAGATTAACACAGTTTACCAGTCCCTGCTCAGCTTTCGGTACACTACCCTAACTCTGAAATTAACCGGATTCCACTCACTTAATCCCCTACTTTTTTATACACCTGCATACTGCATTATCTGACTTAATGTCTGAGACATTTCCAAACAATTTTCCTTTAAAATGTCCACCAATTCATAAAAAAAAAAAAAAAAACATTCCCCACAAAAATGATGGCTTCTTTATTGTTGTTGAAGGGGTATTTGCAGCATGGAGTGTAATTTTTCTGGGTTATGGAGACAAACTATAAATCCTATGAGATCTCAATTATGTCTGTCCCCCCCTACTATTCCCACACTTTTGATTTCCACTTTAAAAAGCAGAGTGATATATCCCTATGATTGGAAATGTTCAATGCACTTCTGGAAGTGGGTGCACTGTCCCGTGCAGATAAGGTTGCGAATGCGAGATCTGTATGTCTGAAATAGAAGCCTGACAAACAGCGCTGTCTCTCGCAGACACAGTGGGAGAGGAGTGCGCTCAGATGGAAGCCTTTGAGACCGGGCTTTTTAATATCGGCGCCTCTGTAACATCAGTAAGGTGACATTTCGGCAGCACCATCAAGATCCAACGGTGGCCATGCTGCTCCGACAATCAATTATCCATGCATAACATCCCACCAGTGTGTGCGACATGAATCAGGCCTGGACCAGGCTTCTCCTCTGCCTTGATTCTAAAGAAAAAAAGGGACCTTTCATTCGACCCTTAAGAAAGACAGAAACGCTCTGTGTGTTGATAAGAGAGTGAAGAGGAGGAAGCTAAAAAATATATTTAAAAAAAAAAAACAGGCAAATCAGGGCTGATGTAGATTTTCATTATCTATAAAGAAGCTCAAATTGGTTTCATTCCAGTGACTGTGAATTGTGATCCAGAGAGCACAAAGAGCATCACCAAGCAGAAGGCAACCCCACGACTGAACGGACGGGGACACTGGGTGGACTGCAGCGAAGAATGCGTAGTATCTGTTGCCCAAGGAGAAGGAAATGCATTTCACAGCACATATTGCTCCTATCAGGTTTGAGACCAGTTTAGTTGTTATGTGATCGTTATCAGTGTGGTGGCTCTGCATAATTTACTTCCACAAATAACCTGCGTGAACGACATCTCAGTGGACTTTTGAAGAATCCAGCTCAGAATAGGTTGGTCAAGTCTTTGATAAAAAAAAAAAAAAGATATAGCAGGTAGTTAGTGGAGTGATCTAAAGTCTGTAGGAGGGAAATGTTATTAAAATATTGCTCCACAAGGCCACCCCCTCTCCTTATAGCAAATAATGATTGTATGCCAAAAACTGAGCCATATGAACAATATGGAGGAGTTGTTAACAAAGTTGGACTTTGAATTGCTGAATGAATGCCAACTGCTGATATAAAGCATTTTAAATACTGTCCAGTTTTCATTCATTTTCAGGAATATACTCAGTTGGTCATTAGAAGCAGGGGCAGTCAGCAATGATTTTAAAAAGGATTCTTATGGACCACCCTAATACTTAGCTTGTAGTGTTTCCAGTTTGCTTGTGGTAGTCAAGTAACATTTATTTTTTAAAGCACTTTTAAAACAACCAGTTGACCAAAGCACTGTACGTTTGTAATTTTAGGTCAATTAAGACTACTTCTGTCTGCCTGAGGAATAGTTTTTATCCTACTGCTGTTCACACTTTAAATGGTATTTCTTATGTTGAACGATCTCCTTTATCTGGTATTCAGTGTATTTGTTTGAGCCATCTGATTAGGACATTCTTTGAGCCATCTTGTTGTTTAGCTACAATATGCATTATTTAGTCTTTTATTCTTGACAGATCAAAACAAATTTCACTGCACGTTTCATGTATATGTGACTATATATGTATTTACACAGTACGTATGTGTGTGTGTGTGTGTGTGTGTATATATATATATATATATACATATTATTAGAAGAGACACAAATTTACACTGATTTGCTACTTTTATGAGTAAAAGAAGTAGCACATATTATGAGAAGCAGCACATTTATGATCACTGTCAAGTCAGGCATTGGTTTGCTTGCTACCGGATAACCATGAAAACCGGTACTACCTGTCTCATGGATCGGGCCATCGGCAACTGAACCGTCAACCCCGCCCTTCCGAGGGTGTGGAGGGTGAAACTGGGCATCCTGGCAGAACTAAAAACACTATCTGTCACAGGTCTGTGGTGGACCACTCCCAGTTACACGGGGTGAGACTGAACATCCTGGCAGATAAGCACATCTGTCGCAAGGTCTGTGGTGGACTTTTGCCAGTCGGTGCATTGTGACATGCACTACACAAAGAGCAGAGATAAACAAACCTATCATCTGGTCAGTCACTGCAACAGATACTGGAGTCAATTTGTCCTGGCCTGTCCTTGCCACTGATAATACCTCTATTTGCCAAGAATGTGTCGCTAGTCCAGCAAAAGCTAGCGGTACTCAAATACTTTGCAAGCAGTTTCATGAACTGGTCAGCCAGAGAGCAACTCATACCGGCTCGGACGTTGCCCGGGTTAACAAGGTCAGGAGTTCCTGGCAGCGGAAGGCGAATTGCAGAGCTGCGTGGAGGAATCTGATCAGACCTAAATGAAACAGTCATTGTCACCCCCGACAGACTGCTATGATGATGATCACACACACACACACACACACACACACACACACACACACACACACACACACACACACACACACACACTATACTATAAAACGATAAAATTTGATTAACAAGATTAAATAGGTAAATGCAAAATGTTTGGGGGGGGCTAAAAAACAGCAATATCTAAAAAAGTTTGACTGGATTTCTAACACGTCATGGAGAAAATTAGAGTTTTAAGTAATGATTTTAAACTATCCAAAGTAGGTGCAGCCCTGATACAATGGAGGAGGCTGTTGTAAGGTTTGGGGGCAGCAACAGTGAAGGAACGTCCGCCTCTGAGCTTCACCCTTAATTTTGGAACTTCTGAAGCTAGAGACACATCAAGTTGAAATCTCTTGCAAAACACGATAAACAATGTCCCGCTGCATTCCCTTTTGTTGAGTTTGTCGGCATAGAAAAGCTGCACTTGACTTGCACACATCGGGAAGACGGCAGCCACTGGCAAACGGGCATGCATGCACTGCGCCTGCGCTCACCCATTCGCTACGGTCAGAAGCTAATCAGAGTACTCTCATTAAGCAATAACTCTGGTGCCGATTCCAACACAGACGAGATTTGTTTTGTGCTAATGGTACTGCACAGACCAAGCGGACTAGGATCACCAACACCTCGAATGTGCCAGATGGTCAATCGTTGGCTTGATGTGTCTCCAGCTTCAGCGTCTCTGATCAGAGGACCTTAGTGAAACTGTGAAGGGACGTAAAAGAATAGACAAGTGGGACGGAGCTACAGTAATTTAATGATTTAAAAACAAGTAGTAAAATCTTAAAATCAATTCTCAGCCAGAAAGGTTCAAAAACCCGCTGCGTTATTAGACGACAGCATGATTCCTCTGGTATTACACCAGACAGCATTTTGTTATTTTCAGATCATATCAGACAAACAGCAGCCTAAGTTACTTCTGTAATAACTTTAAATTGATGATTTTTGGTACTAAAACCTCCACCGGGCTCGGGGCCTGGAGATCCAGTCTGGTGTAGCAACCTGCTCCCTGTGTACAGAGGTTTCCTCCAGCGTTTGACAAACAGCACCATTCCCCTGCTCGCCTTCATTTCCATCTGTATGCTATCACTTGGCTGTCAGTGGCCGGATTGGCCTGTAGTTTGCAGGATGAAAGGCAGAGAGATCCTGTTGAGTGAATAATCTTGCCAGTTTACAGAAGAAGGGTGGATGTCAACTTGACAGACTGAGAGTAGCACACAGATTTGGGATTCACGGGCAATCCCATAGTCCCCTTAAGTCTGGATGTGTGAATGTGAAATCAATAGTACATCCATACAACGGTTTGTTTGCTGGACCCTGGAAAGCTTTGTTATGAAAATAAGAGTCATGGATCTTTACCTTGTGGATTGAGGACACAGAAAAAGGGGGACTATAAACACGGAATTTCAGCTTGAAAATGCAAATAAAAAAAGCAGTAAATGGAGCTGTGCACCATTTAAACACCCAATTTATAAACACAACATAATTTAAAAACATTTAAGCAATAATCAGGTGCACATATGGTGTTAATATGAAATCTTATTTGTGTAATTATATTCTGCTTGAAAGGCTGAATTTCAATTACCACATTCACCTGTGATGCTTCAAATGAAAAGTGTCACATCCCGTAGGTAGAGCCCACCATTTCAGACATCTCCTCACAACTCTATGTACTCCACGTACAAACCACCTCATCCTCAGACGCTCACCACGACCTGCATCATGGGAGAGATTCAATAGAATTCAATGGCACCTTTACAGACGTGTGCATCTGTATACATATAACATAGCCGTCTGGTTTGGCACTGCCATCTTGCCCTGCTGTTTATTTGATATGCAAAAGAGTGCTGTGGAGCAGCTCCACGGTCTTTGCTAAAGTACTTTACACCTCACATAACCCAAAGTGGCAGCAGCAGCATCAGGATGAGCTCCAAAAGCGAGGTGGCTCCCTCTCAGTAATTTATAATGCACTTAACTCCTCTACCCTGTTGATTGTCTGCATTACCAAGAATCAAACACGAGGCAAAACAAATAAAAAATGCCACTTTTTATTCAGGTTTAACACCGTCAAAAGCACAAGTCTTTTATTGCGTTCCTGCTCGTTCAATCAGGGTCTGTGTGCAACAGAAACCAGGGATTATGGTGGCAAAGGAAAGCCACTTCAAACTGCTTCCATAAACACCATCAAAGAGGAGCGCCTTATAAAGCCTGAGCGAAAAGGAACGAAGCCGGGAAAAATAAACACCGTATGTGCCAGCTAAAGCATGGTTAAATTCAATAAAGTTTGAAAAATAATGCCAAAAATATCATTATTGAAAACACTCTGCGCTGTAACATTTGTAAAAAAGAGACTCTCCGGGTACCCTAGTCACACCCTTTATGGCATACAGGCAACCCACAACCTTACTGCCACTCCAATTGTTGGACTGCCTGTCGTTGGGAGGGGGGGCCATTATTAAATGTGGAGGGCCTGCAGGTAGCTCCCAGGATCAGACACGGGGAGAGGGAGAGGGGGTTGTTTGGCTTAAGTGTTTTTTATTAGGGTGGATGGAGACCTAAACTCCATAACAAAACTTCATCCATCTCTCCCAGACGGGGGCCCACTTTCCCTTCTCTCTCCAAACAGGCCCATATCAAAACACTGGCCCCTTACAGACATGCCCCACCAATATGACATGTTCTTTTTTTTTTTTTTCCACCCAGCTCAGCTTTCTCCCTGTGAAAATACAAATGCTTCAAGATGGAATTCTGCAATTTCCTTTATCATCAGCACCAAGCCTGTTTCTCAAAAGTTAAGCCCATAATTATTGTTGAAAACAACCACACACACACACAGCACTGGCAGTGTCCGTGCATGTGTATACTGTTGGATTAATGACAACCTTAAAACTCTGCTGTAGGTGCATATTGTCTGGGTGCAGCTAAATCCAAAGCAAGAAAAAATATTGTAAGCTACTGTGCCAGGTTTGAGTTTGGCTCAACCTCTGCTCTGTATTTTTCACATAATGCTGCGGTGCATATTAGAGCCAGCTGGCTCGATGACATAACTTCCTCCACCAGTTGTAACAATATGGTGACATGAACATGTGTAAGCCTGCTTTTACACTGCCCATCACTGACACCAGAACAGCTTGAACATCTGCTCTGAACAAGGACAGTAAGTTGGCGACAAAAACTGCCCTCAAAAGCCCCCATCCCTGTATTTGATGACCAGGACCAGATGTTAGGAATCTCTTTGATGGAAGACTTTCATTTAAAGCTGCAGTGTTTAATATTCAGTGCAATCTAGCAGTCAGATTTCAAAGTGCAACCACTTCACATTTAATCAGTCCCCTGCCTCTTCCAAAACACGTTTGGTAACCTGCAGAAAGCATTTGTGTAATTAAAGTTTGACATAATGATTAGGAATGACATTATGGCGTCCAAAGTGGCCGCCGACATGGGGACGGACCCTCCTCCTGTGCATAAAAAAACTTATCTTAAGGGACAGAAAATGCAACGACTTTTATTTGAGTGTGAATATATAATAATAAAAACAAAGTTGAGATTTTATGCTGCATTAAATTTCAGAATTCAATCTAATTTTTTTTACAAACTGTACCTGTAAATTTTACAGTAAGTTAAAAACAATGTGATTACTTTCACTGTTTTACATCATCGTTTCCGAAACTATTGAGGTGGAAATGTATTAAAAGCTGAAAATGTGTATTTGGTCATCCCTTTTCCAGGGCAGCTCAGTGGAGCAGTGGTTAGCACTGTGGCAGCACAGCAAGAAAGTCACGGGATCGATTCTACCCCTGACCATTGTGGGTTCAATCCCACCCCCTGACCATCAGTGACACTTCTGTGTGGAGTTTGCATGTTCTCCCCATGTCTGCATGGGTTTACCCCGGGTATTCCGGTTTCCTCCCACAGGCCAAAAACATGCAAGTTAGGTTAATTGGAGACTCTAAAGTGACCCTAGGTGTGAATGTGTGTGTGTGAATGGTGAAGGGATTGACGCCACATCATGGCTGCCTCATCCATCCAGGTGGATGCCCTGAATTTCTCTGGGATTAATAAAGTATACTAAATAAAGAAATAAAATAAATAACTATACCAAGAAAACAGTGATCACATCCTTGAAACTGAAAAAGATATGCTCATTGGGTGATCTATGATCCAGTGGTTAATAATAACAATGGATTAGGTTTATATGGTGTAGGGCTGTCACAATAACTGCAATTTTGTAGTACCGCGCTATGAACAAGCCTACCACGGAGGATAATGAGCAACCGCAACAACCGCAGTGTTCACTTTTTTTTAAGTGTGGGGCTATAGCTCGTTGTTCACTTATGTGCCCCTGTTGATAATTAAATAAATTGTTAAATGTTAAGTGTATTTTTATTGCCAACAGCATGTTTGCACCTGATACCGACGGTGGCAGCACTGTGTTGGGCACTCTCTCTCCAGATGGACTCCAGCAGGCAGTTAGTGGTGGAAGCGTTTGGACGAATTGCTAAATACAGCTGTGACAGTAAGCACTGATAGGATACAAAGCGTGTTATTTCCTTCTGAGTGGAGTGTTTATGATCCTGACAATTGAACTCCGAGAGCGAAAAAAACTTCTGCATAGTGCATTGCTTGTTTGAATGTGATTTTTCGGACAGCGGCAAAAATCCAAAAATCACAGCGACAAGAGCCATGCAGGGTCCTGTATGGAGGCTGTCCTGTTTAAATATGCTGAATTTTGCTGCAATTTCCAGTCCACACACCCTATAGTTGAAATACTGGAGTTACCACCACTGTATTTTATGAAAATGATTTTTTTTTTTTTTTTTTTTTTTTACAGAATTAGCAGTTCATGCCTAGGAAGATGGGAGCTACACACAATTGTCTCTCACACACACACACACACACACTCACACAAAAAGTTGAAAGTGGAGCTGCAGCAAGTTTCTCACAGCTTCCATCATTTGTCACATAAGTTATGAACCGTGTTTAAATTTCGAGACCACGGGGGTCCTAAAAACATTTGCAATAATACCGCATATTGTGGTGTTGAGCTATCCACCATCACTGCAGGGGAAATTCCTCCAATGTGACAGCCCTAATATGGCACTTTACATGTCACCTCAAAGCACTTACAGTGGGTCCATTATTCACTGGTGGCAGTGCATTCACACGCAGCAGCTAGAGGTTCCAAACTACTGCACTCGTTTGTGTGTTTTTCTGCCTTTTTCTGTGCTCCTTCTGTGATGGACTAATTACCAACAGTCACCAGGAACTTCTAGGCATCGGTCGCCAACTTACCTCTGGCATCTCCGGCGGTCATTCCAGTAATCATCACAACCACATCTCTGAGGAGATCGCCAGACCCCCCCGGTGCCTCATGGTTCGTTATTGGGCCCCACAAACGGCGTAGATGCCGGAAGAGGAAGCAGAAACAAGGCTACAGGGCTGGCCTCCGTGTCCAGCTGTGCAAACTACACACCAAACCACCGTTACCTTCAACTTTTCTCACAAACACCAGATCCCTCGCCAACAAAATGGATGAGCTGCGATCGGAGATCGCCTATAATTGCTACGTCTGGGACTGTTGTATTCTGATTGTGACCGAGTCATGGCTGAACCCATGCATTCCTGACGCCGCTGTGGAACTACCTGCCAAACTACACATAGTTTCAGCCACAACGCTGATTCTGGTAAGGGTAGGGGTTAGGGCTGAAATGATTACTCGACGTTGTCAGTAATGTTGAAAATTAAAATTTGTCAACAAAGATTTTTATTGTTGACAAATCGTTTAATTATAAAGTTTATATGCATGCTGCGGAAATGTTCAGTTGTAACTGCAATGCATGACCAGAAATGCTGTGGGCAGTAGCGCCTCTGCTGTCCAGCATGCAATTTCCAGTGAAAAAGAAGAGGAGCACAGCATGGCGAAGTGAAAGGATAAACACGTAGAAAGCAGAGATAAAAACAAGCAGACCCAAACTTTCTGTAGTATGGGAACATTTCACAGAAAACAAAACAAAACAAAAAAAAGTAAAATGCAGACATTGTAAGGCAGACCTTTCCAGTCATGGCAGCACTACAGTGATGCCTGAGTATTTGAAACGACGGCACCCGTGAGCCACGACATTAATGTCTGCTTGGTAAGTTTTAACGAGTAAAGAAAGTTAGCACCGCTTATTTTCAATGGCCAACTACTTCAAGCTTCAGAAAAATGACAATACTGTTAGTACGTGCTGTTTATGTTAGCTTACCTGTTTGACAATAAGCTCTCTGGTTGCTGAGGGCTGAGCTGTTTAAGTCATGGCTAACATGTTGTTGAATGCAGTAAATGACTGAATTACAGGTGCTGCCATCTCTTTTTCACCTTTGTTAATATTAGCCCTCATTCTTTGATATTAGTGCATCTATGTTAATTAGAATATTCCAGTTTGTAATTTGATAAATAAAAGCCTATAACCATAATCATCAAAATTAAATCAAACGGCTTGAAATATCACTCTTAAGTTCAGTGAATACTGAATATGAAGGTTTACCTTTTTGAATTATATTGTTAAAAAATGCACTTATAGAAAACTTCAACCTAATGTTAGTTTGTGGGTCAGAGCAGATCGATAATTCAGTTGTAAGATATTTAATCAATTGTTTAATTGACATTAGGCATTATGTTGTCTGTGATAAACTGATATATAACCTTAAACTTGTGATAATTAATACAGCTTTCTTGTTTTTTTGTATTTAGCTCTGGAAACTGCTCGTAAAATGTTATATTAAAGCAGGCAACAACAAGGTTATTTTCACAGTTGTGCAGGCTTAAACACCGGGTGAGGTAAAATATGCACTAGAGCCCCAACAGGAAGAAGAGATGGTGGACATGAGAAAAATAATCACGATTAGTCGACTAATCGAAAAAGTAGTCATTAGATTAGTCGACTACCAAAATAATCGTTAGTTGCAGCCCTAATGGGGTGGAGGGCTCTGTTTATGTTCTTCAGACTTGGTGTAATAACAGCAGAATAATTCAAAGCCACTGCTCACCAGACTTGGAGGCCATGTCCTTCCTGTGTAGGCCTTTTTATCTTCCCTGCAAGCTAACTGCAGTAATTGTAACAGCTGTTTACGTTCCTCCAGACGCTAATGTTAGCTTAGCACTCAGTCACCTCCAGCACATTGTCAGCAGGCAGCAAAGAGATCACTCCGATGCAGTCCACATTATTGCAGGGGATTTTAACAAAGCATGCTTAAAAACTGTACTCCCCAAATTCCACCAACATGTTTAGTGTCCCACAAGAACGGAAAGAACACTAGATCATGTTTACAGCAACATTAAGTATGCCTCCAGAACCACCCCCTCCCCCACCTTGGACAATCAGACCATCTATCTCTGCTTGTAATACCTGCTTACACCCCCCTCAGGAAGAGTTCCCCCCAACCAACCAACCAATTAAAACCAGGCCTGAAAATGCTCTCATCCAGCTATAAGATTGCTTTGCCTGCACTGATTGGAGCACCTTTGAACAGCAGGACCTGGACTCCTACATAGAGTCTGTCCTTTTCTACATTAAATGTTGTGTAGAAAATGTGACAGTTACCAAACACATCCGGGTCTTTCCAAACCGCAAACCCTGGATGACCAGTGAAGTCCAGGCTCTGATCAGAGCCTGCAACTCAGCCTTCAGACAGAGGGACAGCTCTCTGTACAGCATCGCCAGAGCCAACCCAAGGAGAGGCATAAAACTCGCTAAGAACGCCTATAGGAGGAAGGTGGAGGGCTTCTTCACAGACAACAACCCCCTGACAGATGTGGAGAGGCATCCAGGCCCTCACCAACTACAGGGGCCAGGGCCCCCCAACATCAGACAGTAGCCTCATTCTGGCAGAAGAGCTTAACAGCTTCTTTGCACAGTCTGAGCACACACACACCCAAACTCGTCCCCCACTCCCCTCTCTCACCCCTCCTCCTCCCCTCTCCCCTCCCCCCTCTCTCTACAGGTGCACGAGGTGAGGAGGCAACTGAGAGCAGTGAACCCCCGCAGAGCTGCTGGTGCAGACGGCATACCAGAAGCAGAGGTCAAAGGATGTGCAGACAAGCTGGCAGGACTCCTCACCAAGTTGTTCAACCTCTTCCTGACACACGCCACCGTCCCCTTCTGTCTCAAGGCCTCCACCATCATCCCCAGCCCCCAAAAGTCTGCAATTGACAGCCTGAATGACTACAGACCCATAACACTCACGTCTGTAGTCATGAAGTGTTTTGAGTGACTGTTGTCCCTGCACATCAGGGACGGGTCTTCCCCCCCCTTCGACCCCCACCAGTTCGCCTACAGGGAGAACCGGTCTACAGAAGACTGCATTGCCACCACTCTCCACTGAGTGCTGAGCCACCTGGAGAACCCAAGGAGCTACATGAGGATGCTCTTTGTGGACTACAGCTTAGCTTTCAATACCATCATCCTGGACATCCTGATCATCAAACTGCACCTCCTTCAGATCCCCCCCCCCCCAAAAAAAAGGTAATTCCTCATTTTCCTTGAAACGACAGCATTGTTGTTGCTATAAAAAAAATGTGTGTCACTCTCATGTTCATAGCGGGTGAACGAACTGGCATGTTAGCGCATTTGCACTACTCGTAGGGCTGGGGCGAAACTACAGATAACAGTTGTGCGCATGTGTCAACTGTTTGGTCTGGTAGATGAAAAAAGTGAGCATGCACAACGCTGTGTGCGTGCCAGACTTGTCCATAGTGCACATGGACCAAAGCGGGCCAGAGGGGAAATGCAGCATGAATAAGGCTTAAGTCCTCTACTGTACTCCCTGTACACCTTTGACTGTATTCCAACCCACCCAACCACCGTCATTGTGAAATATGTGGATGACACCACCTTGGTTGGGCTCATCACCGATGATGATGAGAAGGCATACAGGGCGGAGGTAGAGAATCTGCTACTGTGGTGCCAAGTAAACACCTGAAACTGAATGTCCAAAATAACCAAAGAATTCATATACTGGAGTAAGGAAGAACAGACAGGACCCCCCCCCCCCAAAAAAATTGGCGACCGCATGGAAAATGTCCCTGCATTCAAGTTCCTGGGAACCCACATCTTCTCTGACCTCTCCTGGACTGTCAACACCAAGGCCCTGGTGAAGAAAGCCAAGCAGTGGCTGCACTTCCTCTGTGTCCTGAGGAAGAAGAACCTGGACCAGAAGCTGCTGCTGGCCTTCTAACGCTGCTCAGTGGAGAGCGTGCTGACCTACTTTCTGGGTGTGTGGTACGCCGGCTCCATGGCTGACGTCAGGAAGGCTGTGCATAGGGTCATCAACACCTGCCCCAAAAAAGTTATCAGCGGCCCTTTGCCCTCCCAGGAAGAAATCTCCAGATCCTCCTGTCTCAGAAGGATCAAGGCCATCACAGGAGACCTCTCACATCCCACCCACCACCTGTTCGACCTGCCTTCCCTCTGGATGACGGTTCAGATTGATCAGGTTCCACACCTTCAGGCTGACAGTTTCTTTCCCCTGGGCCATCCGAAATGCAGACCAGAATCAGAAAAAAGAAAAGAATTAGTGCCAAAGTACATTCTACAAGTAAATATCTGGTAAATATACGAGGGATTTGACTTGACACTGAGACTGACATAGGTGACATTTTCAGCGAGACGCAGGCGGCCATGGTAGGCGCCTCGTCAGCAGGAATGGAACAAGAGATCAATGGGGAGAGGGGGGTAGACACAATAGGGAGAGAGAAAAAAAGCATTGTTATCAGAATACAGTTTCATATATATGCAATATTATGATTACAAGAAAAAACTCTCAATGCATCAATTAGCAGACAATAGAATCCATACAAATACACAAAGAGAGCAGTTGAGTGAAATGAATCTTCAAATCGAGTATAGTGAGAGCAGTGTGTGCGAGTGTGTTGAGTGCAAACAGTGATTATCAGTTTAAGGACATCAACAAAGTCTCTCGCTGCAGCAGATGTTATCGGCTACCGTCTTGAGCAGAGGGTCGCAGTCGCTTGGCACGGCAGATGGATATAGGTCTGCCGACAGCTGAGCTGTCCTTGAGAGTCAAATGCAGCCGCGTAGTTATGAAAAACAAATATACTGAAGATATCTGGAGGACTGGGTGCTGAGGGGCGTCAAAACAGGTTGAATAGCACTGACTTCAGAGAAAAAAAAACTTTCTATTCTCTTACAGATTCAGTGCTCAAATCATCTTGGCCAGAGGCGTTGAAATCGATTCATGGACGGCTCTCAGCGTGATCGTGATGTTAATCCATTTTCCTAGACAGTTCTCCATTAGGCCGCTGTCAGAGTCCCTGCCCAGTTGGTCAATTTGATGGTGAGCCTCGCCGGGTCCGCTTTTTGAATAGGCTCCATCCATCTTCTTCAATTTGCGGTACACCAGAACAATCCCAGATCCAATCAGTAGATTCCGATGACCATTGCTCCAAAAAAGGTATAAATCTTCAATATCTTCGATAGAGAGTAGCACACAGGGCACAAGAGTTTCCAATTGCTTGTGTCCTTCAAATAACCCACAGCAGCTGTTCCTGCGGGGCAAATCGGCTCCCCCGGGCCACTTTTTCTCGTTGAAAAAACAGTGTCAATTGCGTTCAAAGCCCAGCTTATTAAATCCATAATTTCGTTCGATAATCAGCAGTAGAGACACGCAGACAGACAATAGCAAGCTGGGATCCAGTCAGTTAGGGAAGGAGAGAGATAAGGAGCCGGAGCTGGGAGGAAAAGCATCTGCTGTCTTTTGGAGGGCGGAAGTGAAGATCAAGACAGATCAGACAGTCAGAGGCCCCACCCCCTCCCTCCAAACACTCATGTGCTCAGAACTGAGGACCTTTTAATTATCACAATAACTCACCTGGCTCTGCATTCCGCACTTTCATGTTCATTGACCCATCCGTGATACCACTACTGTGTATAGTTTCCATAAGCCTTGGGCCATTTTACTCAAGTGTGTGTTCAACTGTGTGTCTGCACTCTGCACTCTTATGTACATAATTTCACCCACGTAGCCACTACCAGACCTGTGTAAATTTCCATATACACATTTTTATTTTACTTTTATTTCAGTCGTGTGTTTTCGTGTGTTCTATAACTGTGTTTTATCTAATAGACAGCTAGATAACTTTATTGTCTGTCCCAGTTGGTGACAGAAATTCTTCTTTGACACAGCTACAATATAACACATTCAACACTCTCAAAGACATGTTCAAAATCCTTCTCTCCTACTTTACTGCGCAGTAGCCTGGTGGAACACCCACACTTTCGTTGTACTGTACTACTGTGCAATGACAATAAAGCCCATTTTATTCTATTCTATTCACTCCAAACAGACACTGATAATAGTTAGCTACTTCTGTAGCCACAGCTGCCCTGGGGCAGACTGATGGGGATGTGGCAGCAATGGCTGCTCCAAACATTTATTCACATTCATACACTGATGTCACGGACACTGGAGGCAAGGTGGGTAAAGTGTCTTGCCCAAGGACACAGCGGCAGTGGGGGGAGCGGAATTCGAGTTGCCAACCTTCTGGTTATTGAATGACCCGCTCTATCTCCTGAGCCACTACCAACCTTAAGTTCAGGATGTGTATCACTTGGATTCAATCAGTAGTTGTTCATCAACTATATACAATGATGACATTTTCCAGTAAATGACGATTATTAGCATTTATGGGAGTGATTGTAGCTGGTAAGTGCAATTGCAGCACGGTAGACTCTACCACAGCTGTCACACACATAGGAACCATCAAGCTGGGGCTGCAGAAGTTTGTGTTGAGTGAGCGTCTTCACATGCAACACTTCTCTGTTCTCCACGTCAAATGTCGTAATGCCAGTATGGACAATGTTGCACCACTGCACCCGGTCGGTAGCTGTTTCTTCTCGGCAATTCTTGGGATTGTAGGTTGATCTTACACAGCTTTAAGTAGAGCTTGAGGGTGTTCTTGTAGGGCCTTCTCTGGCCGCCTTGATTAAGTTTCCCATTGACAAACTCAAGAGAAGACTTTGGTAACTGGTATTCAGGCATGCAGACCAAATGACCTGACCATCAAAACTGAACCATTACAATCTTGGACTCATTGCTGGTAGAATTTGCTTGAGACAGAATGTCTACATTCTGTACGTGATCTTGGCAGCGGATGCCTCAGAGTAGACACAGCTCACACTAGTCAAAGCATTTCACATCCTTCATGCACCTGGGTAGGTGGTCCACGTTTGATACCCATAAAGTCATCATTGTGATGCTGTTGAGTGCTGCCTCTCTCACCACGTTCACTCTCGAGTAGAGGTCTTGATAATGCTATGACCATCAATCCATCTGTTCACTGCGATTTATGATGATCTCGCCGATGGATGACTTTAGAGGGGCCGTTTTCCTGGCACTAGGTCCGAGGGCTTTTCTCATGCCTTCGTAGACTCCTTGTGTGTTCCCACTGTCCACAGACTCTTGAATGCTGTGACAAAGCTTCAGCCAGTTCTGGTTGGCACAGTATCTAGCGGTTCTCTGAGCATTGTTCCTGGCTGCCCTCTGAGCAGTGAAGTTCTTGGCTGATGGCTCCCTCTTGTAGTTCATCAAGGCATCACGTTTGGCATTAATGATGGGTTGCAGCCCTGAAAGACTCGCTTCGTACCAGTCTGGGTTCTGTCGTTCTTTCTTGCCAAATGTGGACAAGGCCTATTGATGGTATCCCTCAGAAAATTCCACCTCTCTTCGGCGATCTCAGCTGCTGGTTGGCCCTCAATGGCCTTCTCAATGGCATCAGCAAACTGAGCGCAGATGTTGAGGTTGGATATCATCGCGGTGTTAATGCGTGGGAGGCCAGAATGCTTGGAGTGGTGGAACTTCTTTGGCTGGAGACGTACTTTGCTGTGAACCAAAGAATGGTCCGTGTTGCAGTCTGCACTATGGTAGCTATGTGTAGTTAGTACGCTCTTTAGCTGGACTCTCCTGGTGATAATTAAGTCCAGCTGGTGCCAGTTATGGGACCTTGGATGCATCCAGAATACTCAGTGATATGGCTTAGTATTGAAGAACGTGTTACTGATATGGAGCTTACGGTAGGAGCAAAGTACCAGTAGTCTCTGTCCATTCTCGTTCATTCTCCTAACACTGAAGTGTCCGATGCAGTCAGGCGAAGAGTCGTGGTCTCCACCCACCCTGGTGTTGAAGCCCCCAAGCAGAAACAGTGGCTCAGATTCTGGTAACCTGCCAATGGTGGTGTCGAGATCTTCGTAAAATTGGTCCTTGACCTCCAAGGCAGAGCAGAGGGTTGGGGCATAGATACTCATGATGTTCACAAAGCCCGTGGAAGTGAAAAGTCGCAAGATGAGAATGCGTTCTGTACCATCAGGTGGCTGGATAGTTGACAGTAGGCTATTCCTCACAGCGAATCCTACACCGTGCAGACGTACTTCACCTTCAGCTCTGCCCTGCCAGTAGAAGGTGTAGTCCTTCTCACGGAGTGTGCCACTTTCTGTAAGCGTGGTCTCCTGAAGAGCGGCCATGTCCACATTTAGCCTGGAGAGTTCTGCGTCAATGACAACTGTTTTCCTTGAATCACTGATTTGGCGCAAGTTGTCAACCAGACCAGGGCACATAGTCCTGATGTTCCACCTCAGGAGTTGCAGGGCTGGTAGCTTCTTCTTTCTCCTTTTGCTTGATGCAGTGTTACGGTCTACTTGTTGAGTGTTGACTCTAAGCTCCAGGCACCCACTGAAGCAGGCAGACCGTGGCGGATTGGCACCTTATTGACCGGGGCTGCCTGGCTTAGGGTGGGTGGTAGCTGACCACTGGGACATGAAGATCTCTCCCACCGTCTGAGGCAACCCATAGCATCCTACCCTTCGCCAAACAGGTTGGACTTATCACTCGTAACTGCTGCCTCCTGTGTTGTTTCTGCTGCTTTGCAGCAGCACCGAAGTGGCCTCTCTGGGGCGCAGGACTGGGCAAATTGTATGGAGACTCAGGGCTGCCCAGACTCCGGAGTCCCCCTCTTCGCCTCACCGGTGTAGTCCAGAAGAATGCGGAGCAATACATCTGGCACCAGAATAGCTGCAGGAGCTGCCAGGAGGTCAATAATGATGTCCATCCGCCTTCGGGGCTCCACTCTGGTTTTTCCCTCAGGGTTGACTCCCGAAGCCTTTCCTGTAAATGGGTGTGCAGCAAGGCAGCAGAGGTTTGAGATCAGGGTTTTCCTTCCCCTAGGTGAGCTGCCTTCCTGGGCTGTCAAGCCCCACCTACCCAGAGCTACTGGTTTTAAGGCACCAGTTGCCCACCTTCGCCCCTTCTCCTGTCAGTAAAAGCAGTTCTGCCGGGCTTAAGAACTAAGCCACACGAGCAGACCAGGAGTTGGACTTGGGTTGACAGAAACTATTTGAGATGCGTGCCAGCTGGGAGCATTTTATAGGCAGTGGGGGAGGGGGGGCTCAACCCCCACTGCCAATGCCCTGGCTTTAACAACCCTTGGAACCCCATAAAGTAAGGGCTGGAAATAAATGTGTGTTGGAGGATTAAGGTGGTGCCGCTGGTGCACAGTGACTGCTCCACACACTTGGCCAAGCAGGCATTGGTTCCGATGGCAAGGCGAGTCAAAATGACTGAAAATGCTGACTTGGTTGCAGTGGATGACTGAACCCTACTAATGTGTTTGAGGGGAACACCCTTAAGACAGATCACAGAGCCCTGTTGCACCACCTAAAGCCGATGCAGACTTAAAGCGAGGGGGACCAGATGAATCATGTATCCCAAGCATTTGCATGTGGGCAGCGAGGAGATCATCCACCCTTTGATAAGTCTGTTGGTTTGTTTTTTTGCCTTGCTGGGTGACATGCAACCCTCCACACCAGCAAGAAGCTGGTGTTGGAGCTGGTTTAGACACTGACTGCTCATCTATGCGGCAGGTTGTACTGTATTATAATGTTACCAGTAGCAGGGTCACAGGTTGTACTCTGACCTGACATAACTTAGATTCAATACCCATAAAGTAAAAGGTTTCTGGCTCAGTGAATTTTTGCAACATGTCACACCACTGCTCTCCACCATCTTCCCCGTCTCTCTACTTACTGTCCTGTCCAATAATGCAACAAAAATCCACTAAAACTCATGTTGCAAAAAGATATATTTATTCATAATTATGCCTCCATGAAAATGGAGGCATACAGTAATCACTGAGTGTGTCTGTTTGTGGCTCTGTGTGTGTGTGTGTGTGTGTATATCTCTGTCTGTCTGTCTCTCTGTTTTAGCTTGCATGGTCAAAATTAAGTGGAACTAAAGGCTTGTATCATTGTATCACCATATTTTCTCAACTTTTAATTTGCCAGAATTTTGAAATAACGCTTTGTTTTTTTGAAATAAACACAAAAATAGCTCACCTTTACAGTCCATGGAACGGTACTGCGCATGCTCCTGGAAACTCTTGCCAGAGGAAAGTACCGAGGAATCCGCCAATACTGGGTGAACAAATGTCCTGTTTTCTTCCTCTGCCACTCAACAGCAAAAGCAGCTGTTTGTCTTGATTGTCATTGTATTCACATACCTCCATTGCTTCTGCCATTTAAACCGTCTGCCACCATGCTCTTCTTTGTGTTTGGGTTGCAGCTGTTCAAATCAGGCTGGTGGCTCTTGGCTGCCGCCGACAGTATGGGCATGTGAACCACAGATTATTTTCACTGCGCATGTGTGTATTCCAAAACTACTGGATGGATTTGGACTGAATTTTTTACCAGAGGTGGTCCTTGGGCTAGAGAAGAACCCATAACATTTTAGATAGATAGATAGATACTTTATTTCGAACAAAGAAGTATAACAAAAACAAAACAAATGATAAATGCAATAAAGTAACAGTATACAGTGTTCGAAAGGGAGAAGGAAGAAGTGAACACTTATTAATTCCATCTCCTCTTTTCCATAAATACACCCATGTGAATTATATACAAATTACCACCTTTAAGACCCCAAGTAAACAATTTACTGTATTTTTTACATATCAACATTAACACCCATCCATCCTAACATACATTGATGTCCATACATCAAAACCAGCCTCAAACAACACAGATATACACAGTGCTGTCCCACCCACCATTCCATAGTGTCCCATAATGTCCCAGAGTGAGCATAGTGAATCGTACATATAAATACTACCCTTCTAACATATATCCTTTCAGCAAATAATGTTTATACCTCTTTTTGAATTTTGGTGATGATCCCAGAACGCACACCTCCACCAAGGCTCTGGCATCGAGGCATCAGCAGCTTGGTGCTTTCATTTAAAGCAGCATTACAAAAACAATCTGTTTTAAATTTAAAACCAATACCTTCATTGGCATTGGGTCAGTTATAAAGTAAAGCTGGATTTATCCACCCGCATCACATTGACACCATTACCGGTGCCCGTCCCAGACACAGTGATCGGAAATCTTTTCTTGTGTATTGGGTGAAATGCTTTGTTCCGTTACCAAAACGGGTTTCAGCCGATGTGTGTAGTGATTTGTGTTCGTCGTGTGTTTTTGTTTATGAAGTAGCAATGGACAAGAGCAGATTGTGATGGAGTTGGAGCTAAAAAATATTAAGAAAAACAACTTTTAATATGATTGTTGCACAGAGAAAAAGAGAAGTCAGAGAAAATGGTGTGTGTGATCACCGCCGCTGCCATTTTGATGAGCCACATAATGTTCTATATGTGCTCACTAGCTCAATATTCTTTTGAATTTGGACCGCTGTTTAACTGACTCACCTTGGAAGTAGGGATGAACCAATCCGATCCGCCGTATAGGCTTTGATCCAGGCAAAATGGCTGGATCGGTATTGGTAAGGAATAAAAGTAATTTACCGATCTGATACATTAATAATAATAAAATGAAGGCACGATCACGTTGTCAGCCACACTGTGCGTGGCTTCTGTAGACAGATACACCAAGTGTCACATCACTGGAGCCTGTCTGTGGGACTCACCTCAGTATGTTGCTGTGTGGTACCAGCATTTACAATTTTACACCACCAACTTGATTCAACACTTGCAAAAGTATCATGGCAAGGAGTATGCTGAATTCTGTCAAGAACCGAGCAGAAGGACGTGTGTTGCGCAGCAGCAGCAGCTGCTGCAGTGCCCGTCACAGCTGCGTTGTGTTGACGCGGATGCATAACTTGCTGTAATGGAGACTATGCTTTCATTACCTTATGTATTTCATACCTAATAACAGAAAATTGATGCAGACACGAGTTTAATGAACATACATGCACTTACTGTTTTCATATTTTATTGTGTTGCACCTTTGAGATTTGGTTATTCTGGCAGTTGTTGTATTTGCAGGCAATGAGGGACTGATTAACCTACCTGTGCAAAGACAACATACAACTTTAGTCAGAGCTGTCCGTTATGTCTAGAAATAGTGAGACGTGAGCTGTTATGCAGCAAACAATGAACACTATTATTCCACACACTCAACTATATATACAGTACAGCAGCACCGCCCGACGTCATCCGTGCTGATTTCTGACGTCGGCTACGGCAAGCCCCAGTGTTCAACCCCCCCCCCCCCAACTCACATACTACATTTACCCCCCCCCCCAAAAAAAAACCTCCCAAAGCGCCCCCCTCCCTATCATTACCCTTCACTCTGTCTTTTTTTTTTTTTTTTTTTTGAAGAGTGACTGGGCGCTTGGGTGGACTACCAAGATGCCCTCATGGTGGAGTGGATTATTCTGCCACCTTTCAAGCCAACAAGCTCTAGCTAGCCAAAACGCACACCAAAGTCTTTCAGGTAACGAGGCCTCTGCCAGACCCTGGATGAGCATCTCACAGGCTGCAGTCCTGCTGCTGGTCCCTCCACCTGCTCCCGAAGGTCTTCCTGTTCCACATCAGCGAAGTCCCAACTTGAGTCCATAATGTCTGTTGACATCCTCTGATCCGGGGTCGGCGTGATTTTCTGAGGTGATTACCATGCCACTGTGACCCGTCAGAGAGGTGGAATGTGGCAGGACCCAGATGAGCTGTGATTTGCAGTGGCAACATCCAGAATGATTGCAGCTTGTGTGTGCAGTTGGGGCACCTAATCCTGACCCAGTCCAATACCGCAAGACCGTGCTTCTTCACCCGGTGTTTCCTGTCGAACCACCGCTTCATTTGGCGTTGCTGCTTGACCACCTGCCCTCTCGGCGATGGTCCATCTGCCTGAGTGGTCGCTGATGGGGGCCGCAAGCGGTCCAGAGTAAGGTACATTTCACACCCCAACATCAACATCACCGGTAAGCGCACCCTCAGCCCATTCTTCAGGGTGTTATTGAATCCCCCCCCCCCCCCCCCCGTTTGCTTGTGGGTGGTAGAAAGCAGTCTTTATATGTTTAATGCCCCTCTCACTCATGAATGTCTTGAAACCCCCTGAGATAAATTTGTGGGCCATTGTCTGTTGTATTGGCGTCTGGCACACCCCAACGAGTGAAGAGAGAGGTGAGAAAGTCAATGACCACGTCAGCTGTAACCAAGTTGGTGGGCATCACCTCCGGCCATTTTGAATGTAGATCGTAGGCTACCAGCAGGAACTGTCCACTTGCCAGGACTGCATGCAGCTCGCCACAGATGTCCAGCTGAACATGTTTCCAGGGGGCCACTGGATAAAGTAGCAGTTGAAGTGGTGGGGGTGGGGCTGTCCTGGTTTTTCCGCTCTCCAGGCAGGGCACACAGTCCTTTACCATATTCTCTATATCTTTGTTGATGCCTGGCCACCAGACCGAGCTCCTGCACTGCTGCTTCACCCTGACCACTCCCAGGTGACCCTTGTGCAACATGGATAATATATGGCTCTTCAATGACTCCGGGATTATTGTGTAGTGTCCCCTCACCACGCAGATGCCATACCAACAGCTCAGGCCATCCTTGACTCTATGGAAAGGCACCAGCTCTCCCGGTGTCTTTGCGGGCCACCTTTCCCGGATGAATGAACGAAGCTGCATTAGGGTCAGGTCCTGTTCTGAAGCTGCCTGGAACTCCTCGAATTATACTGTGTTCTGGAGAGGATTGTGCAGCATGTTGATCAGCTCTGTCTCCAGGGGGTCACAGTCGCCATCTAGGCTGGTATTGGGTGTGGCCCAGGATAAAAGATCCGCCACTACGTTTTCTCTGTCCGGACTAAACTGGGTGGTGAAATTATAAGCTCGCAGTCTTTCAGTCCACCTGTGGATGTGCAGTGGCAGCGGCTTGTGTCCTGACCCGGACGTTTCCAGTAATGTCGTCAAGGCTCTGTGGTCCGTCCGTAATGTGAAGTGCCGTCCATAGAGGTATATGTGCCAGCATTTGCACGCCCAGATGCACGTGAGCGCCTCCCTCTCTCCCACTGCATACCCGTGCTCGGCTGATGTGGGGGACCTCAATGCAAACGCCACTGGGCATTCCGTTCCATCTTGAAACTGAGATATAATGGCACCTACCGCAGAGTCCGACGCATCACATGTCACGAAAGTTGGACTCTATGCGCCAAAGTGGGCCAGCACCGGTGGAGAAGTGAGCTGTGACTTTAATCTACAAATGGCGGCTGAGCACGCAGGCGTCCATTCCCATGGTGCCAATGGCGGAGCTAGGGGGTGGCCATGGCCACCCCTGGCATAATCCTGGCCACCCTTGGCATAATCTTGTTCACGTAAGCACCAACAGTAAACACAACTACATTTGCCTGGGGCAGAACCTTTCTGTACAGTCACGCTGCCCCGCCGGACTCTCAAACTGCACGCACATCCGGTGGGGGTGTTAGAGCAGCAGATGCTGCTGGTCACCGGTGACACTTTGATTAACAAGATGACAAAGGTAAGCTATTATATTAGAGGGGATGTCACGGTGATATGCTTTTACTATTGTCAACTATCGCTTGGCTGTTTATGTAATTTAGCAAAGATAAAATGTCAACAGCGGTAGCTCATTGGTAGGAAAAAGGGCAAATATGTAGAAAAAGTTTTTTCATGCTCTGTGTCCCCCCCATAATATTGGTGGTTAAGTGAGCTAATGTTCCACAGTAAGAAAAGCACGATGGTTAGTTGTAT
The DNA here is from genome assembly GCA_020510985.1 of Pholidichthys leucotaenia. Classification (NCBI taxonomy): domain Eukaryota; kingdom Metazoa; phylum Chordata; class Actinopteri; order Cichliformes; family Pholidichthyidae; genus Pholidichthys; species Pholidichthys leucotaenia. The sequence goes on from CM035837.1 coordinate 94,631,866, forward strand.
TTCGAGGCATACAAACTTGAGTCAGGGTAACCTTATTTGAATGTTTCCAGTCAGGAAAATTAGCTTACAGTACAATGAAAGTATTTGTCAACAAGGCAGAATCATTTAAAATTTTGGTGAAGGTATGTGCATGTGTGTGCGTATTTTTTATGTAACAGAGAGGTCTGCTATGGCTTTATTAATTACTGCAGGTTATTTCATGAAGGCAGCTATTTTGTTTGGTAGGAATAGTCATGATGAGACAACAAAGTATAGCATTCTTCTTCAATAAGATGACTAGCCAGGAAGAATCTCAGACGGGGTGAGACGGAGAGGGACAGAAATTCAGAGGGTCAGAAAGAGGAGTCCCCAGAGAGACCTGGCTCAAGTGGTCCAGCAGGTATACAGACTCTTTCACACAGGAGTTTGATACAGCAGTGCCTTTTTTGATAACGTCCAATAAAAAAAAAAAAAAAGTGAATACAAATCACACATCACATCTTTCCTGGTGAATTATTCTGTTGAAAAGTTTTACTCATGTAGATCATATTGCTCTTTTGAGAACAAAATTCCTAATTAAAAAAAATGTGCTTTTTAAAGCAGTGTATATACAGATCATGTCTGAGGGGGAAAACTATTTTAAATAATAATAATTAAAAAAAATTCTGATCCCTTAATGTGTGATACAGATTTTTTTTTTTCAATTGCTTACTCTTGACTTCATACAGATTTGGTCAGTGAGACAGAGGATCCTCCACTGGTCAGTAGTACAAGTGACCCTCGGGTAAATATCTGGTTACTCTTGTGCTGTCATCACTTGTGCCGTCATACCGTCAGCTGCTAGTATATCTCTGGAATTTGTAATATCATGATTTGTAAATTGTTTTCAAAAACTGTAACCATAATTATCAAAGTTAAATGAAAAAGGTTTTAGATATCTCACTGTGCATGTAATGAATACTGAATAAATACGTTTATACATTTTTAATTATATTGCAGAAAAAAAACCTTTTCACGATATTCTAGTTTACTGAGACACACTAATTTGAGCTTTTTGTAAAAGAAAAAAGAAAGAAAAAGTATTATAAATCCTATAGGAAAATGTCTTAAACACTACAAAATTTGATGTTTATTTGCAAATGTTTCTTCAAACCACTTGAAAAGTGTAATAGAGGAGACCCCACTAACCAGTGGCTCAAGAGCACCTCCAGGTATACTAACTCTGTCACATGTACATTGGGCACTTGACTTATGCTCCGTTTAGCTCAATCTGATAAAACAGCACTGTTAAGGCTTTAAATGAATAGGACAAGTTCACATCACTTCTATGAAAACCTCTATCGGTGTAAAGCAAAATGAATGAACATTTCATTGCTTTACTGACTAAAATTATTACAAATACTACAACTCTATGCACAAAATTTAACAGGCAGTATAAATATATAAATACAGAGTTGATGCCTTTATATAACCCCCTTATTTTGTGACAAACATTAAGTTCTTGTACTATCGACTTCTTGGCCACTTCAAACTGATCACAGGTCCCTCCTGGCCACCCCACTGAAAATTTCCTGGCTCCGCCACTGTATGGCGCATCTTGTTTTAGGAGGGCGCGTTATGGTTCTATCGTTTCAGAGTAGTGAGGGATGAAGCATCCATGGAAACTTGCCATGCCTAGCCATGACTGGCGCCTAGCGGCTGCCCCGGCCTTGGACGCGCTCTGCAGAGCGTGCCCAAATGCCAAGTCACGTTTCGTTACCTTGTATTCATACATGTGTAATGACAATAAAGTTGAATCTCATCTCATCTCAAAAGATGAGATTTGTGTGGGGGCAGTGTTGCCAACTTGGTGACTTTCTCGCTAAATCGGGCAACTTTTCAAACCCTCTTGGCGACTCCCCCCCCCCCCCCCCCCCAGACGTGACTACCGACAAATCTACTGACTTTTTCTGGTGTTTTATAGACTCTGATGTGCAGGGCTCGGCAGGTTGTAGTTTCCTTAGACAGCATCTAAAATAAAACCCATCTGTAATGTCAGACTACAAAATTGCAACTCCCAGAAGCACTATCTGCACATCGTGTGTGCTCATTGGTCCACTGTCAACTGGATGGTCTCCTTCCTGCCCCAGTTCACACCGCAACCCGGAAGAAATGCTGTGTCCGAGTGGTGAGTAGTCCCCAACATCAGCTCCCACCTCTGTGGTTAAACATGAGTATTTTTAGAGCAAGAAGCTCGCATTTAATATCCACAGTTGTATAAATGTGTTTTCTTACCACACAGAGAACAAGTGACTGATTTATTGTTGTAAAGAACAAATGAAGCTATTTCTAAGGTGAACTTTCATTTATTTGTGCTTTCTATTTTATTTTATCTTATTCGTGTACATGCTGTTGTGATATGCAACTATTTCATGGAAGCAAATCCTCTAAATATGTATTTTTAATGGGCAGGTCCAGAGGTGTCAAACATATGGCACGTAGGCCAAAAACGGCCCACCAAGGGGTCCAAAATTTTCTCTGTGAATTTACAGCTTTATTTCTAGTAAATTTCTGACTTTCTACTGATTTGAATAGTTTCTGTAAATCTGAGACATTTTTTCCTCTGTAAGACTTTTTTTTATCATCAGTTTTCTTTTTCTTCTTTTTTCTGATGAGAACAAGGGGTCCTTGATTTCAAGGACCAAGGGGTAGGCGAAGGGGAAAGGGTAGAAATTAGAATTGCGATAGACCCCAAATCTACCTGTACTTCACTCTCACATTGCAAATATTTTTCTCGACTGTTTTACAGTATTTAGTGTTGTTAATAACTACTTAGACAGTGTTTCTCTTGCTATTTTTATGTATGTATAAGGGTCATTGCATTTAAAAAGGTTGTACATTTAATTCAACTACATTTTAGCATGGAATAATCAAATTTGATCATATTAAACATAATTTTCCAACTATAAAATTGTGGCAAGTGAAAAGGCTGAGTGCCTAGTAACTTTGGAAAATCACTAGCCACAGTGGCCGGTGAGCAAGAAAGTTAATGTCAAGCCCTGCTGACATGAAAGCACTATTGGTCTGCTATTACTATCCTCAACAAGCAGCAGGTGCTACCATGAGCTTCTCCCCATCCCAAAGCACTCACAAGAGGTCAGTCCCACAGTAGCCTCGTGCAGCAGTTAGTTGGAGTCAGAGAGGAGATCCACGCCCATGCCACTCACGTCCAGACTGCAAATGAATTGCGCCTGCACAATCCCCCCGCCAATCGATGTAAATGTTTCTTCACTGTCAGTGTCACACTAATAAATCACTGCATTTGACTAACAGCCTCAGTCATGTACTCACTTCGTCCACTGTGTGTGTGTGTGTCTGTGACATAAGCTAAACATCTAGCAGCTAGCTCATCATGTCGCAGTCTGAAGTGTACACTCAAAAATACAGAAAGGAGTGGGAATCAAACCCTCAATTCAAAGGCTGGTTGAAGCCGTTTATTGGAAATGATACAGAGGTGATGGCCTATTTAAATGCCAAATTAAAACAAACAAACCAAGAATTAACAGAAGAAAGTTAATTGGGAGTTCTAAACATATTTAGGGTGTTTTTTACTCACTTTTTGTCTCTCTCACGACATTATTCTCCTCTCCTACAGCATCCATTACAATTACATGCAAATGTACACTTATGCAAATTAGGCGATGATGCCATTTAGTGATTTCTAGCGACTTTTAGGACAGCCAATAGCTACTTTCCTTGCTGAGAAGTTGGCAACAGTGTGGGGGGGTTGTAGGTTCTGGTAGTTGGAGGACCGCCTCTACATTCGAGTGCAGAGGGCTCAGGCCCTCAGCAGTTAGTCGGAACCCCTCAAACTCGATAGATTCCACTACAAAAATGCATTTTTCTTCATTGAGTGTGACGCCATGGTTTGTTAGCACCTCCATGACCTTCCCAAGGCGCTTATCGTGGATGGCTAGTGACGCGCCATGCACCATGATGTCAACCCTTGAGGCCGGCGAGGATGGTGGCCATAATTTTCTGAAAGCAGCTTGGGGCAGAGCTGAGGCCAAAGGGCATGCACGTGTATCTGAAAACCCCCATGTGTGTCACAAAAGCTGTTAGGTTGCGGCTGTCGAGGTGGAGTGGTACCTGTAAGTAGCCTTGGCGGAGGTCCAGCTTCAAGAAAATCTTAGAGCTGCTGAAGGCCACTGTGAGTTCTTCCATCGTGGGCAGGGTGTGTGTGTCAGGGATGACTGCCTTGTTAACCATCCGGAGATCAATGCACAGTCGTATGCCGCCTGACTTCTTCTTCGCCACAACTATATTAGAAATCCACCGTGAAGCATCCACCCTCTCAATGATGACAGCATCCAGCAGTTTTTTTTATTTCTTTTATGACGTCGTCCTGCAGAGCGAGGGGCAGACGGCGGAGAGGTTGGATTTTTGGCGCCACTTCTGGATTGATGAGTAACCGATGGTTAAAAGCGGCTATGCACCCCAGGCCCGCGAAGAGCACCGGCCAGCAGTACTGCCAGGATGATGAGACGGTTAGCACAGCAGAGCCTGTTGGGTCTGTGATGGAAAACCCCAACTCGCCCATTAAGTCAATTCAAAGTAGGTCTGCCACTTGGCACGTTACTTGAAAGGTGAATGCCAGGATTGTTTTTGGGCGACAAGTCGATCTTAGCTGTGGGAGCAGCGGCTATTGGCGCTGGCCGGAAACGAAGGCGGCGTGGTAAACGTGCCGGTGCGTTAGTCAGGCTGAAGAAACGAGGATTTCGCACGCCGCTCCCATCGATCCATCTGGCAAATATCCGCAGTTTGGCGAACAAAATGGATGAACTGCTGCTCCTGACTCACAAAAACCGGGATTTTAGCAGATCTGGCGCCCTTTGTTTCACGGAGTCCTGGCTGAGTGAACACATCCCGGACAGCGCGGTGCGTCTGGACGGATTTCAACTGTTCCGCGCTGATCGCAGCCGAGAATTTTCTGGAAAGACTAAAGGTGGTGGAATCTGCTTCTACATAAACGAAGGTTGGTGTACTGATGTCACAGTGTTGAAGAAGTTTTGTAGCCCTAACCTACAGTAGAGTCACTGTTCATAAACTGTAAACCCTTTTATTCACCGCGAGAGTTCTCCTCATTTATTCTGGTCGGAATTTATATCTCGCCTGCTGCTTGTACAACGGAGGCACTGCAACACCTCGCTGACCAGATAGCAGAGGTGGAGGAAAAACATCCAGACTCTCTGCTTATCATTCTGGGTGATTTCAATAGAGCTAATCTCACAAATGAGCTTCCTAAATACAGACAGCGTATTAAATGTCCCACCAGGGACACAAATACACTTGACCACTGTTACACAGTTTTAAGAAATGCCTATCATGCCGTCCCCCGTGCAGCTCTGGGTTTTTCTGACCACTGTCTGCTCCATCTTATCCCAACATACAGACAGAAACTAAAAACTTCCAAGTCTGTTGTAAGGACTGTGAAGAAATGGACTGAGGAATCAAAGCTGAAGTTACAAGCCTGCTTTGACTGCACAGATTGGAGTGTTTTTGAAGCTGCAGCCATTAACCTAAATGAACTCACTGACACTGTGACGTCATACACCTGTTTCTGCGAGGACATGTGTGTGCAGACCAAGACCTTCTGCATATACAACAACAATAAACCCTGGTTCATTCCTAAACTGAAGCAGCTACGTCAGACCAAGGAGGAGGCCTACAGGACTGGTGACTGGACTCTGTACAAGCAGGCCAGAAACATGCTGACGAAGGAGACCAGGCTTGCTAAGAGGAGCTACAGTGTGAAGTTACAAAAAAACTTCTCAGCTAACAACTCTGCTTCTGTCTGGAGAGGCCTACGGAATATCACCAACTACAGGAGACCATCCCCCCACCCTGCGGAAAACCTCCAGCTGGCTAATGACCTAAACAGCTTTTACTGCAGGTTTGAAAAGAACCTACAGTTCTCACCTCCCACCCACACAAAAGGATTATCTGCAGCCCCAGGAACTCCATCCCTCCTCCACTCTGACCTCCCACCAGCACTAATGATCTGTGAAGAGGAGGTGCGCCGGGTCTTTCAGAGACAAAAGATCAAGAAGGCTGCAGGACCTGATGGTGTGTCTCCGTCCTGCCTGAGAGTCTGCTCCAACGAGTTGGCCCCCATCTTCACCCGGATCTTTAACAGATCACTGGAGCTGCGTGAAGTGCCTTCCTGCTTCAAACGCTCCATCATCATTCTAGTTCCCAAGAAACCCTCTATTACAGGATTAAACGACTACAGACCTGTTGCCCTGACCTCTGTGGTCATGAAATCCTTGGAGAAATTGGTGCTGAACCACCTGAAGGTCATCACAGGCCCCCTGATGGACCCACTGCAGTTTGCCTACCGGTCAAACAGGTCAGTGGATGATGCAGTGAATATGGGACTACATTACATCCTGCAACACCTCGACTCCCCAGGGACGTACGCCAGGATCCTGTTTGTCGACTTCAGCTCAGCGTTCAACACCATCATCCCAGGCATTCTTCATCAGAAACTCCTCCAGCTCAAGGTGCCCCCCTCCACCTGCCAGTGGATCTCCAGCTTTCTGACTGACAGGTGGCAACAGGTAAAGCTAGGGAGATTTACATCCAGCTCCCGAAAAATTAGTACTGGCGCCCCCCAAGGATGTGTCCTTTCCCCACTGCTCTTCTCCCTCTACTCCAACGACTGCACCTCAGAGGACCCTTCGGTGAAGCTCCTGAAGTTTGCGGACGACACCACAGTCATCGGTTTGATCCGGGATGATGATGAGTCTGCATACAGGCGGGAGGTGGAGCAGCTGATCCTCTGGTGCAGCCAGAACCATCTTGAACTTAACCCAGCCAAAACGGTGGAGATGACTGTGGATTTCAGGCGACACCCCCCTTCATTCCCCCCACTCACCATCCTCAACAGCACAGTGTCCACTGTGGACTCCTTCAAGTTTCTGGGTACCACAATCTCCTGGAACCTGAAGTGGTCCTCCCATATAGACACTGTCCGGAAAAAGGCCCAGCAGAGGTTGCTTTTTCTGCGTCAGCTCAAGAAGTTTGATTTGCCTCAGGAGCTGCTGGTTGTCTTCTACACCGCCATCATCCAATCTGTCCTCTGCTTTTCCATCACTGTCTGGTTTGGATCTGCCACTAAACAGGACAAGACCAGACTGCAGCGGATCATTAAGTCTGCGGAGAGGATCATTGGTACCGACCTACCCTCCATTGAGAACTTATATCGGTCCATAACCAGGAAACGGGCGGGAAACATCTGTGCTGACCCATCACACCCCGGCCACAAACTGCTTGAACTTCTATCTTCTGGTCGTCGTTACAGATCACTGAAGGTCAAAACCACCCGTCACAGGAACAGTTTCTTTCCTCAAGCCATCACTCTGATGAACTCCTAACATTCACCTAGTCCTACCTGTTTGCTGTACTCATGACTTTTCATCCATTATTACATTGCACATAACTCTCACACTGCTTTTTACTTCATTCACATTATATCACTGAATCTGAGTCCACATTGAAATACTGTGTGACTGTATATTTTTTCATATATTTCTGCAAAGTGTGGTTAGTCCGAGTAAATAACTGCATATATTCCTGTATATATTTGCATCCTTTTATAGAAACGTGGACAGACTGTAATTTACTGTACATACTCTGTTTGTCATTGAATCCTTATTTAAATCCTTCACCTGAACAACGAGAGCAAGTTTTTAGCCAAAGTCAAATTCCTTGTATGTGTTGTGCATACTTGGCCAATAAAGCTGATTCTGATTCTGATTCTGATTCTGAAAAGCTAGTTGTTCCCATCATGCCGATTCTCACATGCCCATAACCAAACATGTTCTCTGCCTTTGTGATAATGTTCTTTCTGGCAAAAAAGTTTTCTTTTTTTTATTAATCTTTTTTAAGAGCATACAATGATTATGAAGACCGTGTCACAATTACAGCTTCTCTTTTTTTCTCCCAGAACTGGAGAACCTTTGACTGCAAATCTTATTTTTTCTAATTTAAGAAAAAACATGACATTCTTAAGCCATAGGGAAATAGAGGGGGGTTTAGGAGATTTCCATGCAAACAAAATGTGTCTTCTTTCTGAGAGAGATGTAAAGGTTAATATATCAGACTGAGTAGAGTCAGTGTGATGGGAGTTAACAGACAGCCCAAATATAGCCATGAGGGGGGCTGGAGAAACATTTTTCCCCACAGCCTTAGACATGATTTCAAAGTAGTGACCCCAAAATTTCTGTAACCTAGGACAGGAAAAAAAACATATGACTAAGATTACAGGGAGAGGCGTGGCATTTGTTACACTGATCTGTAATATCAGGGTAAATTTCAGATAAATGAGATTTAGACCAGTGAGCCCTATATAGCACTTTGAACTGTAAAAGCTGTAGCCTGGCACAAGGCATGCTAGAATGTATACTAAAGACAGCTTTGTCCCGTAAAAGTGCGTTCCAAATGTGAGCAGAGGACGCGAATCCATATAAAGTGAATGGGAAGACTTGAGTATGTGCAAATTTGCGCAGTCGCGCGTTTGCTAGCTTTGAGATTCTGCTGTCACCAGAGTAAAAATATCACCACTGCAGAGTAAACTAGTTTGAAAATGAAACTCACTCACAGGGAGAAAGGAGGACCGGGAACTCTTCAGATGAATCGGGATTTTGGAGTTATTTACTGATGGTTTCCGGCCATGGACGTCCTAGCAAGCTAGCAACGTAAACACCCATCATCTGTGAAGTTTTGGAGTCTTGAGACAACATTTTCAGGTGAGCCCCCAATCAGATAATGTAAACCTAAGCATGAAGTTATTTTGGGAATTTCCACAGCAGGTTGAACACAGCTACATAAGTTTTAAAGACAACTTTGCCTGTCTGCATCTCACTGTTCATGTCTGTTCACGTGTTTACATTGAGTTATAATGTAATCGTGCTGTGTGAAAAATTTGCCTGTTCACATTTGGTGTGAACACACCTTAACTCATCTGTTATGCTCAAACCTAGCTCCTGTTCCCAGGAAATTCAGGCTTTTGCAACTGATTGACCATCAAATGTGAATAGCTGTGCATATATTTCAGATATAAGAGATTTCTGACTTGGTTTCAGATTTAGGAGATTGTCCCATGGTTGGCTAGGGGAAAAAGTTTTCTTACCATAGCCACACTCAGTAGGGACCGTGCAGCACCTGAGCCCACCAGGAGCGGCATGTCGACTCCGTCCAGCTGGATGATGTGCCACTTGAGCGGCCAATTCTTGGCACCTGCTACACAAACCGTGGCTAGGTCCAGTGTGTGGACATTGGTCTTTGCGGGGGTTGAGCTGCACACTCTGGCTAGGTGGTTAGCACGTTTGCAGCGGTAGCATTTCCTTCCTTCAGCGGGGCAGGTGAGCGAGCTTGCTTGGTGTTTAGACGATCCGCAGCCGGTGCACAGCGCCTGTTCTCCCACTTCTGTTTGCTCCCTGTATCATTTCCGTGGATGTATCTGTCTGAAGCTGTTAGCAGTGCTGCTATCAGCTTGTTCTTGTGGGGTCCATCAGAAAGGCTCGTCGACCATTAGCTGTTAGCTGTTCTGCTAGCTGGGTGGCTGCTTCCATCTGGCTTGCCATCTGTGTTACCTGGCTTAGCTTGAAATTGCCCGTGGTTGGCAATAGCTTTTCTTTTAGCCACTCGTTGTTCATGCCATCCACTAGCTTATCACGGACTAGCTTGCCTTCTAAAGGCCCAAAGGCACACGTGCTCGCTAAGCTTCAGAGCTCCATAGCATAATGTTGGGTTGACTCACCCACTCTTCGGTAGCGGCCGAAGAATCTGAATCTTCATGCCATCACGTTGCACTTTTCGCTGTAGAATTTGTCCATGAGGCTTGCACAGTCGCTGAATGATTCCATCTGGCCCAGAGCGCAGAGCACACATTGCCCTTCCTCATCTAGACTGTGAATCAGTATATTTTTCTGCCTTTCATCGTTGGTGTCACCCAGGCCAGCAGCGTTGACATAGTTGATAAACAAGTCAAGCCAGAGGTGCCACGGTGTGAGTGGCTCACCTGGGGATTCCAGAAAGGGGCATGGTGGTCCCACGCATGCTCCCATGGTTTACTTCTCATCGCCAAAGGTTAGGTCTAGAAATAGTGAGATGTGAGCAGTTATGCAGTGAACAATGAACACTTTATTATTCCACACACTCAACTATATATACAGTACAGCAGCGCCACCCGACGTCATCCGTGCTGACGTCAGCTACGGCAAGCCCCAGTGTCCAAACCCCCCCCACAAACTCACATACTACACTGTCTATATTTTCTTCTTATTTAAAGTTACTTTGTCTTTAGTTATTTGCAAGTAATCTGATGTTTTATAAAGTAAAATTAATTGACACTTACCTTTTTTGGTTCTCTCCAGCAGCAGGGCATGCTGCAAAAGAGTGACTTTCTTCTTTTTCTTCTTCTTTTAGATTTGATTGGCGGTTGGCAACCAGCTTACAGGTCCATTACGGCCATGTACTTCACTCTATATCATTAAGTTGAAACACTTCTTTAAAAGCAAATGGGATAAACCATTACAATACTGAGGGGGAGGCCAGATAGGTTAACTGTTAATTTAGATTATAATTTGGAGTTGAGATACTATCGAGTTACTTTCTGTTATTTTTATTTATATAAATATTTGTTTATTTTGAATTATTTTTGGTTGGTGTTGGTTTATTGATCTCTAGTGTGTATCATATAGTTTAGTAACCCCTCTAAAATAGACCTTTCTGGCTAGAGGGAGACTATATAAGGGAGTGTGGGGTGAAGTCCTGTTTTTAATGACGATTAAGTCAATAAAGCTGGAGTCATCTTTTATTCCTGCTTCATGCCTCCTTCCTTAAATCCAGGGGCCCTTGCCAGTCACACTACTTGCGCTTAACCCTTGAGGCACCTTGGAGCCCAAACATGTACATTTTTCTTTTTTAAAAAATTCTCAATATATCGGTCAGTTTAAAGATTAATTGGATGAAACATGGCCAGGATTTGTCTTTTATGATGAATTTTAAAATTCCATGACCTATACTGCAAGGTGTATAGCGGTGATCCTCAATAGGCGGCCTGCAGCGAGCCCCCTATTTGTGGCCCCCAAGCTGTGATTCTGTCACTATGTGTTTTGATTTGGTCAGCACCTGTAAACATGGACTGTTATCTACATGCCAACGATGCACTGACAGCCTGTCAGCGTGTGAGCAGGTGCAGCGAGAGCGGCACTTTTTTACTTTCACTTTTGAAGCGGTTCACTTATTGATTAGCCAGAAGCTAGGTTCCTACTGTACTACTACTGTAGTGTACTAGGCATATATGAAAATCTCCTATTCTAGAATAGGAGATTTTCATATATGCCTAGTACACTTTTTACCCTCGGGCCCAATTTGGTCCCTTTGACTCACATTATAAACGCTTATTTTTTTTATATACCGCAATCCTGGCATATTGCAATGCTTTTCCCATGAATCCCAAATAAATCTAAACCTCTTCCTTCAACACACAGGGAAAATGGGTTTTAGGTGTGATGACCCCTTCCCTCTCCACCAGAGGCAGCAGAGCTTCATCACATAATAAAGTTTCAATGGAGGCCTGGTTATTTTCCCTTGCAAAATGCATGGCAATAAAAAAAGCTGAACACCATAAAAATGGTCTTGGTGTGTTGGGATTGATATAAAAGAGTGGTGTGAATGTGTCTGACAATAAGAATGAGGAGGTGGCAATGTGTCTCTATGTATATGTCTTTATAAAATTCTACTATTGTGCATCTGTAACCAATACGTCAGCTAATAAAGAAACGCTGAAACAATGTAGTCAACAGTTTTATTCAGGGTCTGATAGCCGTTTACTATCTATATCCAGTTAATAGATATATTGCTGGATTGGAGCATATCTGTCCATACAGGGAGTATCAGTATCCTTGCACCATCTCATATGAGCCCAAAATAAAATAAACCCAAATAAAATAATCAAAAAAAAAAATAACAGTTGAACAATAGCATTTCGAGTTGAGGGAATTTGTGAACTGATCGTTTAAATGTTGAGTCTTTTACCTCAGTCTTTATGTTGGTATAATGAATTTTAAGTTTATGTCTCTGTAATGTGTGTGCTCATATTTAAGTCTCGAGAGGGGAAATCTAGCTGGCCAGCAAAAAGGGGAATGGCAAATATGGAGCTCTATAGCAGGACATACTGAATGCACAGAGGAGCTCATTTAGCAGCAGACTACATCATCCCAGGTGCACAACCGAGAGGTTTCGTAGGTCCTTCCTACCAACGGCTGTCAGACTGTACAACCTAAGCAGGGCTGCTCGCAGAGATAGCAAAAAGACGTAACAAACTAATAGTTTTTTTGAATGCAAAAGATGCAATAGACTTACACAATGGTCCCCTCCGGCATACAACTAGGAACATACCGGTCGCTATGGAGGGTGAGAATATGTATGGGCACATAATCATACCATGTAGGATAACTAAGTAGACGGTTATGCTGTTTCATTCCATCTAGCAACAATGCTCTGCACTGTGTGTGTTTATATATTTGCATATTTATTCCATCTAGCTACAATGCTCAGCACTGGGTGTGTTTATATATTTATATATCTACATATTATTCCATCTAGCTACATTGCTCCGCACTGTGTGTGTTTATATACTTGCATATTTATTCCACCTAGCTGCAATGCTCCGTACTGTGGGTGTTTATATATTTACATATTTATTCCATCTAGCTACAATGCTCTGCACTGTGTGTTCATATATTCATATATTTATTCCATCCAGCTACAATGCTCTGCACTGTGTGTCTGTGTGTGTGTGTATATATATATATTTTATAGTAATACGTACATATGTTTATTAGCTGCTCTTGCTTGCTTGTTTTTTTTCTTGCCTTCTGATTGTTGCTCTGAGTGTTGCTATCCCTGTGCTGTTGCAATCCTGGAATTTCCCCGTTGTGGGACTAATAAAGGCTTATCTTATCTTATCTTATCTTATCTTATATATAATTCAATTCAATTCAACTTTATTTATATAGCGCCATTTCACAACAACAGTCATCTCATAGCACTATCAACTGTAGGGGGAACCCCCACAGTTGCAGAAAGACCCCAGCAATCAGGCGATCCCCTGTGAGCAAGCACTTGGCGACGGTGGAGAGGAAAAACTCCCTTTTAACAGGAAGAAACCTCCAGCAGAACCAGGTTCAGGGAGGGGCAGTCATCTGCTGCGACTGGCTGGGGGGTGAGGGGATAGAGAAGAAGAAAAGAACAGACATGTAGAGAGCAAACAGCACGATGGGGACTCAATCTATGGGAGAGAACAAACAAATGTTAATGACCAGCAAAAAAAATATTTCATTGAGAGTGAGAAAAGGAGTGAGGCCCAGTGCATTACTGGAGGTCCCCCGGCTGACTAAACCTATTAGCAGCATAACTAAGGGAGGGTTCAGAAACACATGATCCCTCCCTAATTGTAGGCTATATCAAAAAGGTAGGTTTTAGCCCTATTATTAAAAACAGAGATCGAGTCTGACTCCCGAATCCAGATTGGCAGCTGATTCCACAGGAGAGGAGCTAGATAACTGAAGGCTCATATAAAGAAAATAGTTGAGAGTATTGTGATCCAAATACGTAAGTGGTCCAGGGAGTAGATGGCTGTTGTGGTGCAGTCCACTCCTCCACACTGGCAGGCAACCTGGAAGGACCGTCCCTCTTCCACAAAGTCCAAATCATCACTAGCAGGAGAATATCACAAGCAGCAGATGATTTATGGCAAGCGAAGGCAGACACTGAGAAGTAACTAACATGTGTTCTCAGCCGCAGCTGCACATAGACTAAACAATTACTTAAAATTCACTGTTGTGAATTACATAGAACAAAATGCATCACATTTTACACTGACTGGATAATCCACAGTTCCCAGTAAAGTAGGGTGTGTAAATAAGCTTTTCAGAAAATACATCCTTCTGATATTTATCAATGAACAGTAGAAAACCATGTGGGTTTATTCTTCACACAATAACAGGCTGACTCCTTAACTGGAGTCCACTTAGCAGCATGCTGATTAGCATTTAGCACTATTATTAGCTTAATCACAGTTAGCATTTAGTTTTAGAATAAACAATGATTCTGTTCTTAAACATCCATGACAATTTAAAATTTGTAATTTATCCACCAGTTCATTACCCTTTATTCCTCTGTGTGCTGGTATCCACATAAACATAACCTTGATGTTCATATTGCATAATCTAAAGAGACCCTCATATAGCTCATTGACTAAATCCTGTCTGCTACATGAAGAAAATGACTGAATAGAAAGCAGAGCAGCACTTGAATCAGAGCAGAGAACAGTATTTTCAATATTCATCTCCTCTACCAACTGCAATGCTGTTGCAATTGCAAGCATCTCAACCGTGTAAAGAGCCAGATGGTCTGATGTTCTTCGCTTAACAGCAGCTTGCTTAGTTGGAATACTGACTGCAAATCCCATTCTTCCCGAGTCAGGATCTTTGGACCCATTGGTATAAACTGGAACATAGCTTTAATATGTAGTTTTTGACCTATCAACCAAAACCGCATCATTTCCAAAACCTTTAGTGACCTGTGTCTTCTCCAGAAAAAAAATAGATCCACAGTACTCAAGGGAAAAAACCAAGGAGGGGGTCACTGACAAAGGAACTGTGGGGATATATGGTGTCTCATTAATTCCCATATCCTTTGCTAATTTAGCACTTCTCCAAGCAAAACAGTGCTTTTTAGCACAATCACTTTCACTCTCCCAACTTGAAGAAAGGACTTTAACTGCTGAGTGCCATTCTTCAGAATCCCCCTGAAGGTTAACCCAGTAATTCAACAATAGTTGTTTTCTTCTCAAGTGCAGCGGCATTTCCCCCATCTCAACCTGAAGGGCTGCCACAGGAGTTATCTTAACAGCACCACAACTGTCATAAACCTCCGTGCGTCATAGCTCGGCGCACGGGAGAGAGAATGAAAACCAAAGAGCGAGAGTTGATGGTGCACTTTTATTAACAAACACGAAGAAAATAACAAGTCCCAATAATCACCGAGCTTAGTCCAGTTAAACCACACAGTATTACAGAGAGGGTTAATGACGGAGTGTGGCCACCAGACTAACAGGGCGCCAGCCGAATGCTCCACAGCCTGGTCTAAAATGGAGCCTCATGAAACAGGGCTGCGTAAAGCATGAAAAGGAAAGGTGAATAGTCTAGTGCAGCAGGGCTGTAATGCACAGGAGAAAAGGCTAGAGACATTTACAGGTCTGGAGCTGATCCGGGGCAAACCGTGCAGTCTGGCGGATAAGATAGGAGGCTGGGGCAGCCGCGAACATCCAGGGATAGATCATTTGAAGATGCTGGGCTGAATGCGTGAAGGGAGTGGAACGTCATTCATGGAGAACAGGCTGCCATGAACGAGGGTGAATGCCCCGACAATGTCCTTCCTCTGGAGCGGCCAATAAATGCTCCAGAAGCTAACGAGGAAAGAGACTGCCGGTGTGAGAATGCGAAGGCAGAACTGATTGGCATCTGGTGTGTGAGAGCATGTGTGAATGAGAGTGAATGGAGCATGTGCATGTGTGTGTGTGCGCGCACCTGTGACAGTGCAGCTGACGGAGCTTGACAGGAGGAGGGGGCGTGCCAGAGCTGTCAGGAGGAAACTAGGACAAATGATAACAATGAGCCAGAACCGGGTTTGGAAGCCAACCCCCCCCCCCCCCCAGGGGTGGATGCCAGACACCCCAGTACCATCAGCAAAAAAGAAAAGAAACAACACCCCTCAAGGGAACCCCTCCCCCCCGGCAACAAACACTAACCCAGGTTGGGAGGTGGGGGAAAACCGATCAGGAGGGAAGCAACCAGTGAAAACACAATCAGAACAAAAATAGAATAAAGAGCAAACCCCTCCTAACAACCCCCAACCTGGAACTGTTATCACCCGCAGCTCACGGGCTTCCACCTCAGCTGCGCGCACACCTGCTCCTTGTTAGTGCGCAGCTATTTATTCCATCCTGCCCTGAGCTGCAGCCTGGAGCCGTCTGTCTCCCTGCGTACTCAACTCACAGCAGCATCCTTTCCTCCAGGCCTGCTGACTACTCTTCAAGACACGTAAGCTGTCTGTTATTGCCTTACCTTCTCCTGTCAGCCTTCCCCTGTGCACAGGTGGATCTCTCGGCGGCGGACTCACTCCCCCTCATCTCGCCGCTCCTCTACCTTGCCGCATCATCCCGGACGCACAGCAGGACGCTGTCTCCCAGGCTTGGGACCTTGCCAACATCAGCCACCACATCACACTACAAGTAAGCACAGAACTGTGTCACTCTCCTGTGTGGTTGCCCAGCTAATCCCTGCTCTCCTCTCATTTATAGGGTTGCCTGGCAGCACGGCGTGCTGCTCTGTCTTGACCTGCATCCTCCACCCACATCACACTCATCTCTCACACACACATTCATACACGAAACATTATTGTTGAATAAAGCTTTCAAATCTGCCTGAGCCTGTGTGCGTGTTTCCTGGGCCGAACAATATGTCAGGAACACTAACCTCCCTCCCTCAAAGTCCAAAGTTCAGGGGGTTGACCTGAGTCCCACGCCCCCAGTATGGTGAGGAGTGGTAGATCAGATGGCCTGCCCAAGTCCCAAGTCCAGCAGGCAGCCCGTGGGATAGTGTCCGGCGGCCTGCCCGGGCCGATGGGCCACCCGACCCATAAGCCAAGTCCTTCAGGTGGCAGACTAGCATGGTGGAGCCACCGGGACCTGAGAGGAGGGTGGAGAGGCAGCCTCCAAACTCGAGAACCTCGGCGGCGAAGCCAAGGAACAGGAGCCCCCCTGCCGTTCGAGGCCTGGGGCAGGGGGACTGTAGCACCTGCGACAGTCCTGGTCTGGGATGTGGCTGCACCCTCGATGGTCCCAGTCTGGGATGTGGCTGCACCTGCGATGGACTCCAGCTGGGGCTCTGGTGCACCGGCGGTGTACCCTGGCTCAGGCCCTGCTGCACCCGCGGTGACCCCCCCCCCCCATCAGGGGCCTCATTGCTCTCGTGGTGGCCTCCCCAGCGAGGGAGGTGATGCTCCTCACGTCCTCTGGCATTGGACCCTGATCCTCGGTTGCCTCCAGTAGCTCTCTGGTGACCCTGGCCGGAGGCTCCGAACCCAAAGAGAGAGAAAGAGATCCCGGGTCAGGGTCGCCGGCAGAGCCCGGTGTGGCAGTCTCGAGGGCTACTGTGAGCTGCCCCGGGTCCACCTCACCATAAGTTGGGCAGTGTGACATTAATATTGACACTCCTGACATAATGGAGCACACTTGCCTGACTTCTGGCTCCACCCCCGTCCAGGACTCCGGCGATTTAGGGTGCGTAGGTCTCTCCAGTCCGTTGGGTGCTGCATCCCCGTCGACTTCTTTTGGGACAACTGGACCCTCCTCCTCATCCATGGGCAACCCCGGTTGCGGCGACTCCTCTCTGGCGACCCTAGGAAGGAGCTCAAAGGAGACGGGAGAATAGAGACCATTAGGGTCACTGGCAGCTGCAGAGCCTGGCGAGGAACGTTCAGATGCAGCTGGGGTCTGCACCTGACTCTCCTCCCCAAGAGCCAGGCAAGAACTCTCAACACATGACAGGTGAACTACAGGAGAGATTACTTGCCTATAGCTCAAGTTCTACCGCCGTCCAGGACTCCGACGATGATGTTTGGGGTCCAATCAGCTGGAGGTCCGGTCCAGGGGATGGTTCTGGTGTAGCGGCCCCCACAGCAGGCATGATGGTCTCGGCAGTTGTGGTCTCCTCCAGTGAAGCCCCTAATGCCGGTAATCCTCCTGGCATGAAGTCTTGAGGTGGAGACCTGGGTGGCATTGTGTCCACAGAGGCTGAAGCGAGAGGATGCTCCTTCATTGGCACCCGTTTCTGGTCGTAACGGATCTGCAGGGTACAGTCCTCCAGCACCGCGCATTCCCTCCTCCCCCAATCATCGAGCTCCATGGCTGGTGGACACTCCCAGGCAGGGGATGGAGACACAGAGGAAATAGGTGAGTTCATCATAGGAGCAGCAGGGGGAGAGCACTCAGGCGGCTGCCTAGCCTGAGGCTCTCTACCGAGGGACAGACAAGGCTTATCCATAATGACTAAGGTTGCATGAAAACCCACTTGCCTGGCCTCCCGGGTCTGAATGCTGGCAGCTGCCGACAGCGTGTTGTCCTCCCTCTCCATGCCCATAGGTCTTCTAGGCTCCTTGGTGGTTGACGGAGGAACTGGCCCAAATGGCACGGAGGTGGGCGGGTCTGGAGTGGCACACACAATCCCTCCGGCGGCTGGGGTGGACGACCCAACGACAGGAACTGTGGCTGAAGCTGAAGGGGCGTCTGCTGGTATGACAACTGGCACCGAGGGGGGCTTCGCTGCAGCAGCAGTCGGGCTTGACGTCCGATTAGGAACTGCCGATGAGGGCCTCTTCCATTGCTTAGACCTAGGATTACCCTCACACCATGTGGTTGACTCCTCCCGCTCCTCCTGCGTCCAACAATCCTCTCCCGGGGCCAGCGGGGAGTGAAGGGAGACAGAAGACAGGGAATAAGGAGCTGTGATAGCAGCTGTTTGGGGATCTTCAGCGGTTAACAATTTCTGAAGCTCCTCCACAAAAATCTGATTAATCACCTCAGGAGACATAGCAAGAGAATGGAGATGAACTTGCCTGAACTCCTGACTGGTGATAATATCCACTGCTGCCTCAGTGTCCTGTTTTGTCCTCCCAGGAGTAGGATGAGAAATTTGGTGGGGGGAGGAGCACTCCGGTTTGGGCGGTGAGCAGCGGGCTCCGGTCCTCCGGGAGCGTGTCGTGGAAAGCCGCGGTTGAGCTCCAATGGCTCCTCCTGTCATCTCCTCCAGCTGTCGGCGTGACTCGTGGACCGCGGTGAGAAACGACGTCATCCCCGGATATTTCCAAAGACCAGTGCACATCTGGAGCACCCTGACAGCAATGTGCAACAGCAAGAAATTCATCTCCGGGGAGTTGGTGGCTCAAGCCCGGGAAACGAACACCACAGCTCGATCGGCCACTCCACACTCCTCGGGGCTCAGTCCAAAAACGGAGAAATCCATGGTGATGACTATGGGGAAAAGCACTAAGGAGAAAAAGAAAAAAATACACTTGTGCACCACCTCTCCGCCGGGCTTTTACACAGGTCGGGGCATTCTGTCATAAACCTCCGTGCATCATAGCTCGGCACACGGGAGAGAGAATGAAAACCGAGAAGAGTGAGAGTTGATAGTGCACTTTTATTGACAAACATGAAGAAAATAACAAGTTCCAATAATCACCGAGCTTAGTCCAGTTAAACCGCACAGTATTACAGAGAGGTGCAATGACGGAGTTTGGCCACCAGACTAACAGGGCGCCAGCCGAATGCTCTACAGCCTGGTCTAAAATGGAGCCTTGTGAAACTGGGCTGTGTAAAGCATGAAAAGGAAAGGTGAATAGCCTAGTGCAGCAGGGCTGTAATGCACAGGAGAAAAGGCTAAAGACACTTACAGGTCTGGAGCTGATGCGGGGCGAACGGTGCAGTCTGGCGGATAAGATAGGAGGCTGGGGCAGCCGCGAACATCCAGGGATAGATCATCTGAAGATGCTGGGCTGAATGCGTGAAGGGAGTGGAACGTCATTCATGGAGAGCAGGCTGCCATGAACGAGGGTGAATGCCCCGACAATCTCCTTCCTCTGGAGCGGCCAACAAATACTCCAGAAGCTAACGAGGAAAGAGATTGCCGGTGTGAGAATGCGTGGGCAGAACTGATTGGCATCCGGTTTGTGAGAGCGCGTGTGAATGAGAGTGAATGGAGCGTGTGCATGTGTGTGTGTGTGTGTGTGTATGTGTGTGAACACCCGTGACAGCGCAGCTGACGGAGCTTGACAGGAGGAGGGGGCGTGCCAGAGCTGTCAGGAGGAAACTAGGACAAATCATAACAATGAGTCAGAACCGGGTTTGGCCTCCAAACCCGCATTCCTGACAATAACAAAGTCTCAGAGCTTGAGACTGTATTACCTCCAACTTTTTAAGTGATGTTTTAGCAGCAGAGTCATAGACAATACATCCCAACTCAATAACTGATCTAACCAGGGCAATGTAAATACATCTCATAACACTTCTGCTTGCCCCCCACTCAGTGCCTGATAAACATCTCATCACATTCAATATCTTTTTACATTTTTTGATTATCATACTAATATGATTATTCCAAGTTAATTTTTCATCAAACAGAACCCCTAAAAATCTGAAGACTCTTACTTGCTCTATTACCTGACCATATACAGTATTTTAACTTGTACGTTTTTATTTCTTGTCCTAGAAAAAAGCGTTACCTTTGTTTTGTCCACAGAGAATTTAAAGCCCCATAAATATGACCATTTTTCAACAGTGTTTATTGTCTCTTGTATTTTCCTCTCAATATGATGAATATTTTTCCCTCTTTTCCATACTGCTCCATCATCAGCAAATAAAAATTGTCCTATATCACCCTGAATCTGAGCGAAGACATCATTTATCATAATTGAGAATAATATTGGACTGATTACACTGCTCTGTGGGGTGCCATTGTCTACCCTATATCTTTGAGATAAACTTGAACCCATTCTAATCTGAATAAACCTTCCAAATAAAAACTCTTACCCAATTAAATACCCTACCTATTAAACCTATCAAATTTAATTTAATCAACAGACCTGTTGTGTTGTTCTTAGGACATATTATGGTGTATGGTGTGACACGGGTGGCGGCTCCACCTTTCTGGTTCCGCTGCCACCCGGCGTATTAGAGGGCTGTGTAGAAGAGGGACGGTCTCTTTGACCTCACCTCTGCCTGAGGGGAGTGTCTGTACTGTACAGTGAGTCCATAATAAAGTCGTGTTCAGTTCCACCTTCAGTCTCATCATTGACCCCTCCCTCATTTACGGACATAACATTTGGCGACGAGGGTCAAAGTATGGACGTGGGAGTCACTACTATTCGGCCGTTCCTGGAGCTTCCTGGCAAACTGCCAGTCCCTTGGGCAAGTTGGTTTGCTGCATTCCAGAATTACTTGGTGGTTCTAAACCTTGGTGAACTGATAAAGATATGGGCTTGGGCAATAGTGGTTCATAATTTAGGTATGGAAGGACAGCGTATCCTTGCTACCTTGGGTGCTAGCGATAGCTTTGAGGACGTTGCTGAGCTAATGGCGCGACATTTTTGCGCTCCTGAGAACATCATTGTCCGGAGGATTCAGTTTCGGTAGCGCCGCCAGCGGACCGACGAGTCAGTACAACGTTATGTTGCGGACCTGTGTCAGCTGGCTGGGGACTGACAGTTTGGAGCACTGGAGGAAGGGATGGTCCATGACCAGTTGGCAGAGCACACGCTTTGCTCAACGGTACAGTCGAGGCTCCTCATGCACTCTGGCAAACTGACATTAGCCATGGCTGTCGAGATAGCTGAGCAATGTGAAGCAGCGGACAAACTGTCACATGACCTCAGTGAGAGAGCTACACTCCGCCAAGATGAATCACAGTCAACGACACAGGCTGTGGACCCGGACAGCGATGATAGCATGCAGGATACGGAAGAGTACTCTACCGCTGTGAAGATAAGGTCCGCCCTGGGATTGCCCAGGTGTTCGGGTTGTGAGTCCACCAAGCACCGTTATAAGGCTAGAGAGTGTCCAGTAAGAGGAAAATGCTGCGGCAAGTGTGGACTTCTGCATCATTTTGCCAGGGCCTGTAAAGGTTCGAGCGAGGGGAACGGTGACGCAAAGTGGACTCCCCCACTCCAACTCCCACGGTCATCCACACTGTCTCCCCGAGCACCGATGATCATACATACAGTACTGTATGGTGAAATTGGACAGGGTGGAGGTGCCGCTGCTGACTGACACGAGCGCGGTGAGGTCCGTGTTGAATTGGCCTCCTGTGAGGAGTTTCTTCCCATATTACTGAATAAGAGGTCATTCAGTGCCGCTGTGTGGGTATGGTGGAAAGAGGTTAGCCAAGGTGGGATCGGTGGAACTGACGGCTTGGTACAAGTCGGCGGCGGTGTCCAACCTGCAGTTTGTGGTGACCGTCAGTGACGAGAACATTATGGGCTGTGACCTTTTTTATGGACTGGGCTTCACCATCACCAGCGGTGTAGGAGAGGAGTGGTCGGGCCGTGGTTTGAGGGACCAGCCGATTCCGCAAGTGGTGGATGATGCTGTATGGGACGAACCTTGGCCTAGTATTCTGGAGGATGAGCAGAACCAACCCCACCCAGGGCCATCGCGGGAGGGTTCCGGTGCCAGAGTCCAAGTAACCCTAGCTGAGGGAACTGGGCGGCACGGTGGGATGCCCATGATGGCAGGTGGAGCCGAGGGGATGGCCCATTCTGCTTCCGGAGTTCGGCTGGGAGGTACTGAGGAGCAATGGGTCACAACGGCTTTGCCGGCGAAGAAAATGAAAGCGAGCGGGGCAGGACCAGCTGGCACGGTAAAACGACGTGCCACACAGGGACACTGGAAGCCGAGTCGGGCTCCTCTGGGGGTTGCTGATGTGGTCCGACCCAGAGAGGAGGCCCGGTCGAGAGGAGTTCTGGGCAAACATAAGCAGCAGGATGACCAGGGGTGGCTGTTCGGGAGGATGACCATCTTCAACTGTCTGATGGCTCGTGGCAACATCCCAATGAGCTGTGGTGCACCAAGCAGGAGAAGGAGGTGTCTGGGCTGTGGCGCAAGCCATCCCTGGGCGTGAAGAGAAGAAGGTGCACCGGAGGGGAGCCATCGGATGGTTTTCCAGGGGGTGGTTCCTCTACTGGGGCAGACTGATGTTTGGGGGTGATGTATTTATTGCATGGTGTTGATATGAGTGATGATTAAGTTGAATATTGGGGTTGTTAATGGGATTATTTTGGCGTTTTATGTTTATTTTAGGAACATGGCAGTTTTTGTTTAATGGACTATATTATAACAAAGACGGCAGAATAATCCATCTGGCCGTGTGAGGGGTGGAATGGTAGTCCACCTGTTCCCCCCTGGCCTTAGTTGTTTTGTGTGACTGTTGTAGGCTTTGATATATTTATGTTTAATTTAGTGCGTGATTCGGGTTCCAAATTGGGGAGGGTCTTGATTGTATGTGTGTTTTGGATCATTTCTGAAGTGGGGTGGGGGAATGTTGTATTGTGGTGTGACACGGGTGGTGGCTCCACCTTTCCGGTTCTGCCGTCACCCGGAGTATAAGACGGCTGTGCGGAAGAGGGACGGTCTCTTTGACCTCAACTCTGCCTGACGGGAGTGTCTGTACTGTATAGTGAGTCCATAATAAAGTCGTGTTCTGTTCCACCTTCAGTCTTGTCATTGACCCCTTGTTTACCGACATAACAAGACCCTCTTTCCAAACTATGTCATATGCTTTTTCTAAGTCAGAGAATACCGCCATCACATATTCCTTATTTACTTGGGCTTTCCTGACTTGTTTTTCCGGACAAACAATTGGGTCCATTACTCCTCTGCCTCTTCTAAATCCACACTGATAAGGTGTTAAAATGCCTCTACTCTCCAGATAAAAACTCAGTCTTTCAATGATCATTTTCTCCATTTTCTTACCAACATGGGATGTCAGTGCAATCGGCCTGTAATTTGTAGGACCCAAAGGATCCTTCCCTTTCTTCCTGATTTGAATAATGATTGCCCCCTTCCAACTCGCTGGAAGTATTCCCTTCTTCTTCTTTTAGATTTGGTTTGCCATCCTTTATTATAAAGCATAAGTAACTAAGGTGTTCTCAGCCGCAGCTGCACATAGACTAAACCCCAGCCAATCACTCCCGCCAGTCTTTCCACAGGTGACTGCCGTGAAACGGCTGCTATGGCAACAAAGTGACAGTGTACTACCAACACTTAAACCAAGAAAAACAAAACACTGGGTTACACATCCCTAATTTAAAGTCAAATTTTTAAATTATGTTGGCAAATTTTGTGCTTATTTTAAGTAACGTATATCAAATTTTGCAGTTTCTTCTTGATTTTGAAAACTGACTTCTTGTTGTGTATAAAATGTAAAGAAAGGTTGGAGAAAAATGTTCTCAAATTTACTGTGCTGTGACCCTGCTGTGGTTGTCCGTGCACTACTGAATCCAGACAAAAATGAATATACAGGATTTTTTCCCCTTCTGACAATACTCCAACTATACTCTGTTATAGAAGTGGGAAATATAACGGTCCCACTGGGCAACGAGAGTAAAAGAAGGAAAGAGAGGGGGGATGGATTCAGTTGAAAGATCCAGCTGTTGGGCCATTTGAACCCTGGGAAAGTCCGATACCATTTTTTCTTTTTTTTTTTTAATGGATGTGTGATCACCTCGCCAGCCCTTCAGCCGGACTTATAAAGCCTCCTAAAAATGTAGGGAACAGGTGTAGAGGGAAGCTGGCAACGACTGAGGAAGACAGAATGCTAAGTCACTTGTGCCAAAATTTTGTCTTATGCTGTGCTGAACCCTGCTTTTATGCTTCCTGGAGTGCAGTAAATCCTAATTTTTTTCTAGTTAATTCCCTTGCAGCCTGTTCCTAATTTCTCTATATTATTTCAAATGCTCATTTAGCAGAAGCTTGTGTCAGTGGAGTTTAAAAAAGAAGAAAGTATGGAGTTGTTGGAAAGCATTAAAGTGGTGCAATGCGGGTGCAGACTGTACAGCAGTGAGTAGACTGACTTCTCTGTTTCTGTAATGTTTCATTGAATAAAACAAACAACCAACCCCTCAATCCAGTTTTATCCATAACCTCTGAAATGAGACTTTATGTTTCATACAAACGGCATCTCGGTTACATCAATAATCCTGCAAATGAAATCGATTTCCCTTCCCGCTCTTCCAATTCTGATCACAGCTGGGTTCCCCATATGGAGTATTAATGGGGTGGAGCACCCCGAGCGTGATCTAAAGCTGGAGAATTCTGGGCACACCCACAAACATCAAAATCCCACTGTAATTACCTTCATGCAAACACAGGGGCCCTCTACAACACAATATGGGTTGAAGAAATGGGATTTATGTGCATTGTTTTTGCCGCTGGAATTGATCTCAAAAATTGTTTGGTGCAATTTAGTGAGATGCTAGAGAAAATTGAGGAGCACTGACTGCATACCATACAAATGTCACGTCGTGATGAGCTCCATAAGCTCTGTACGGCTCATCTACATTTTTGACGGCAATGACTTCCTGGTACAATAGGACAATCGGAAATCACCATGTTCTTCATAAATTCAAATTACGGCGATCACGGGTCTTGACAATCACCACTCATCTTTTTTTTTATTTGTAAAGAAATTCTCCAAATCAAACATGAAACCAATTTTGGCCCCACAGATGGTTAAGCAGCTGCTCCTTCTCAATTAGCTTACACGTGTATTTGAGCCCACAGGAAATAAAAAGGCATTTTGTCACAAGATTATACTATCTGACATAAGGCTATTGTCTTAATTCCCTTAGGCTGTGGTGTTGGGAAATCACTAAACATACAGAGGATATAGCCCTGTCTTGCAGACGTCCCTATCCCATCATGCACACCCCAGCCTCCTCTCTCCAGCAGGTGGGGGTGGTCATGCACCATGCTTCACAGTTATGGGTTTAAGTCTGAAATCTACATACTGAAATGACTTCAGTTCCCTCTCACAATGCCAAACTTGCTGGGAGTCTGATGAGTTTATTTCATCAATTCTAGAAATGCTGCAGAGAGAGAGAGAAAGAGAGAGAGAGAGAGAGAGAGAGAGAGAGAGAGAAGGGAATGTACATACAGAAAACGAAAGATGGATAAAGTGAGAAGAGCGAGTCTATTTCAACATACAATAGACTGTGTCCATCATCCTCCAAGGATGTGCGTGTGCGTGAATGCTTATACCCCCCTGCATGCATATATGTGTGCAGTAAGTTTGATGTGAAGCCTCTCTGCCCTCTGAGTAGCACAGCGACTGCTGTCCATCTGCTCCAGGGTCTCAGGTGTGCGTTATCTCTTCCCATGCCCCCGGGAACTTTCAACAGATATGCCAGTCAGCCTGGGCTGAACTGCTCTTGTAAATTACTCACTAAACAGCCCTGCCCTGGATTCTGCATTCGGGGGAAAATCAATTATTTGACCCCCCCCCTTACATTTCACAGTCCATTTTCAGCATGCTGGGGCCAATTACACCCAGCAGAAAGACTACTCTTTATGTCATTCCCACGATGACCTCCATCTTGCAGCTCCATGGAATACCATTAATGCACCAACTACAAGCACTTGTGCCACGAAGGGAGCGTGCTAATGCACTGGTTACCCACACTTTAGCCCCACCAAGCGCACAAGTATGGCAGCTGAGAGGCAGCACCACAGCCACACACATTCAGCTGTAGTGTCCCCCAACTGGGAGGTGATCATCCCATGTCCAGTGCACTGAGCGAATGCCACTGACGGTTTGACAGCCCTAATGAAAGCTGATTACCAGGAGGCATCTATTAATTTGTCCTTAATCATGACAAAGAGAGTCTGTGGCTAACAGCTGTGAAATGGCAGCCGCAGCGCGGAAATGAGCTCAGGGAAAGGCCGGGACAAGGGGTTAGGCCTTGTGCTGTCATTAACTGCTTGCCATTGTGTGGGCTCACTCAGAGCTTAGCTACAGGTAACTCAATAAGATAACACGGAGTGCCGCTCTGCCCCGGTCTTTGTGAAAAGCTACTGCTGCGAATCCTGGCCGGCTGTGCAAAGAATAGGAGGATATTGGTTTGCATGCTCCAAGCAGGAGTTCTTATGATCCAGGTGAGAAGCTGACAGTAACAGGTTTAAGTGCTGTTCCTTCATCTGCTGCAGGGTGCCAAGGGAAAAAGTCAATCGCTGGCTGAACAGGTTGCTGAATAAGGAACTGAGCTGGCTTTTTGAAGAGAGAGCCGGTGCAACAAAGTATGCCATTAAGTCCCGAATTTAGACTTTTAAAACATGGATAAATAAATGGACAAGAGAGTCTGTGAATGCCAGCGACGGTTAAGAATAAAGAAAAGCAACGCGCAGTGTACACAGATTTGAATGCGGCAGGGGCAGAAACATAATGGAAATCATACAAGAATGTACAGTTGTGTGAAGTCCTGGATGGAGGCCACTCTGGTGGATTGGCGTAGTGATGTTCAGAGGAGGAGGCCCTCACTCAATGATCTGCCTAGCAAGAGTGGCTAATGTGGTTTATGGGGCCCTTGGGAGGCATTGGGAGGGGAGATAATTGTAGTGGTCTGTCACAGGTCTGTGATCCAACAATACCACAGAGTATTTAACCCTTACAATGATTTATCATCAGCCTAATTAGTGTTGGAGTTTATGTGATGCTGACACAAACACATGCTCCTGAGTGTAAAACAACACCACAGCCCATCCACACCAAATAACACACGCGACATCCAGTTTAAGGAGGAGTATTTAACTGGCTGATTGTGTAAAATGGGGACATTGTCTAGTTGCTCATGAAGCCTTCACCTTAGCTTTATGATTGACCCTTATCTAATTGTTATATCCCAAAATGACAAAATGGAAAGTTTGACTTTGCAAAGTGCCTTCACGTTGGCTGTTGGTGTGCACGAATAAGTACTAACCCAACATGCAAAAGAAGACAGCAACAACAACAAAAAAATCAGAAATTTTACCCACCAAGAGTGAAGCACAGATTTGATCTTGTCAGTTCTCTGTTCAGTGTGGCTCAGTCACTATAGCACAGCCCAAAAGCTAGGAGCACAACAAACATATTTATAGGTTCAATTTTGCACACCTGCCAATCAAAGCAGACACATCCCCAACAGGTAATGTGCTAAACATTTGCGTTTGCTTCATTTTCCCTGCTGCTGTGTGACATTTTTTTGGCACAAGTACAGCTCACATTTTCAGGTGGTGTGAGCTGTATTTGGACACTGAGAAAAAGTTATTCAGTGTATCCCTTTGGTCTGCTGTTTTCCCAGAAAGTTTTCACAGGCAGGCACCATTTTCCCCCTTTCTAATAATTTGTCTAAATATGGTAACACCTGTCTAAACATGTGTCCAGCGATATGCACAGACATTCTGGATGCACAACCAAAAAAAGGGCACTTCTAAATACTGAAAAAAAAAGCAGTGTTACATACAGTAGCGCAAATTTTATTGTACTTATGTGGTATATCAATTTTATTTTAATACCTATACACTCATGGAGATATTTAATACCTTATAGATTTCTACAAAGTTATCAACTTACACAGAGACCATGGTCTTCATCATTATGTAAAGATCAATGGCAAAAACTGGGCAGCTTCCACTGAAAAATAAATATCTGTTCAAAATAGATAACTCTTTGCAAAAAATCTGAAATGCTTTTCTTTCAATAAATAATATATTAAACCTGCATTCAAATAAATAAATTCTTTGCAAAACAATTGAAAAGGCGAATCCGCTTGTCAGCAAAATGAGCCAAAGTCCTCCCCTCTGTTAACCTGTCACCCATCCCCATTAAGACTGGAAGGATAGTTTATACGACATAGCTTAGTATATCGGTGAGAGGATAGTGGCAAATGTACAAGAAAAATCCAAAATTCATGAGTATATTGTTGTAAATTTGTGTGGGGGAAAGGTAACAAGTTTATCACAAAACATGGAAAATTTATCAGAAGAAGAGGTTTTTTTTTCCAAAGTAATACATTTATTAGGAAAAAATTGCAATGTATATTAAAAAAAGTTATAACTTTCCAAGATAAATGTTAAAATTTACAATATAAACCTTACAAATTGCTGAAAAAAACGGACATTTATGAGAGAAAAAAGTAAAAAAAACCCAACAAAACTGACAATTTTTTCTTGTAAATTTGTGACTTTATTGATGTAAATTTATGACTTTTTTCTTGGAAATGTTTTACATTTGGAAGTTGTGTTTTTTTCCTCACAAAAATTTAACTTTTTTCTCATGAATTTGGGACTTGCTTATAGTAAATTTGTGATTTGTAACATCTTTTATTATGTTTTTGCACCTTTATTCTTGCAAATTAGTACTGAAACTATGTTTATACCTTTGTAGTTTTATTGAAATCTATAATAATTTATTTAAAAAATGCCATCCCATCCAGAAGGGCACTTCAGAGGGCAGAGGGCAAAGGGGCATAATGTGGGAGCGTCAGTGCAGTTATATGTGTGCTCGTGTCTGCATGTGTCATACTGATTGATATAATCTTGATTAATGATCAAGTCTTGGTTATTGAAGTTTAGCTGATCTAATTTATTACAGAAACATCTAAATCCTAATTTATTTAACATTTAAAACAAACATGTTTGGTTTGATTTGTTGCCAAGGAGGTAATGTGATCAGGGCGGTTTGTTTGTGTGTTATCAGGATTACGCAAAAACTGCTGAACAGATTTGGATGAAATTTTCACCTGTGGTAAACCCAGTAGATTTTGGAGGTAATCCAAGAGCACATACCTCCACCAAGGCCCTGTCTTATTGCAATGTGTCAGAAAGATTATGCACAAACTGCTGGATGGATTTTGATGACCTTTTCACCAGGGGTGGCCTTTGGGCCACAGATGAACTATTTCGATTTTGGAGGTGATCAAAGTGTGTATTCCTCCACTAAGGTCCTATCTTGCAATGTACGGACAGACGGAAGTCCGGAGGGACGGAAGTATGGTGGGATGGACAGAGGTAGGCAGAAAGGAACAGTCGGGTGGGCAGAGTTACAGATGGATGGACCAACGAAGGGAGTGAGGGAGGCAGGGATGGAGCCTTAGTGGAGGCATGTGCTCTCTGGGTGCCCTCTAGTTGTTTTTGTTTCCTCTGACCTCCGGCTGTTTGTCCAGTTGTGATTAATTTTAAAAAGAAACCAGTCCATTTGATTAGTATGTGGACATATATGCATGTGTGTTACATGCATGTTTTTTGAATTGATGGTTTTTGTTGCAAGTGGTCATGTGTGTGGAAAAAAAGACTATATCTGACCATTACACTAGCGTATTAAGAGTAGCACAAGAGCCAGTGATATTGTCAGTTGTGTTTTTCCACTGTTTTCTGACATAAAATAGCAATGAGTGTTGCTCAGTGTTTGCAAGAGAACAAATTCACCTTGTGTGATTTTTTTTTTCATTTGTCATATGATTTTACAGTCAGGAGTGTGTGAAATAGGTAATCTTGATCATGTGCATTCTGGCATCCAAGAGTGGGACATTTATACAGCGGGGAAAATAAGTATTGAACACGCCAACATTTTTCTCATTAAACATATTTCTGATGGGGCCAGTGATCTGAGATTTTCACCAGATATCAGTAACAGCCCAAGTAATCCATACGTACAAAGAAATCAAGGCAACTGTGTTCACAAAACAAGTTATATTTAATAAAGTGGAATGACACAGGGAATAAGTATTGAACACACTTGGTGAAATTCATTTAATATTTAGTAGAAAAGCCTTT
This sequence comes from Pholidichthys leucotaenia, assembly GCA_020510985.1. Taxonomy (NCBI): domain Eukaryota; kingdom Metazoa; phylum Chordata; class Actinopteri; order Cichliformes; family Pholidichthyidae; genus Pholidichthys; species Pholidichthys leucotaenia. The sequence goes on from CM035837.1 coordinate 94,662,317, forward strand.
GTTGGTAACAACAGCTTCCAGATGCCTCCTGTATGGAGAAACTAGGTGCAGGCATTGCTCAGGAGTGATTTTAGCCCATTCTTCCACACAAACTGTCTTCAAATCTTGAAGACTCCGTGGGTGTCTTCTGTGAACTCTAATCTGTTTGTTTCATAGATTTTCAGTTGGATTCAGGTCAGGTGACTGACTGGGCCATTCTAGGAGCTTTATTTTCCTTCTCTAGAGCCAGTTGAGAGTTTCGTTGGCTGTGTTTTGGATCATTGCTGAAATGTCCACCCTCATTTCATTTTCAGCATCTTGGCAGATGGCAACAGGTTCTTATCGAGGATGCCTCTGTACATTTGTCCATTTGTCTTTCCTTCAATTATATGAGGCCTGCCTGTACCATGTGCTGAAAAACACCCCCACACCATGATGGGATGTGCAGTGCCATTTCTTCCACAACATGCCACAACACAGCATGTGTGTTGTGGCATGTTGTGGCATCAAAAAGTTCAATTTTGGTTTCATCTGACCAGAATAGATTCTCCCAGTATTTTACTGGCTTGCCGAAATGTTGTGCAGCAAACTTTAAACAAGCTTCAACATGCTTTTTCTTCAGCAACGGAGACTTGCGAGGTGAGTGGGCATAGAGTCAATGTTGGCTGAGTGCATAACTTATTGTTTTCTTTGAAATAGCAGCACCTGCTAACTCCAGGTCTTTCTGGAGCGCTCCATGAGTAGTCTTTGGCTTTTGGATAGCTCTTCTGATAATTCTTTTGACTCCTCTGTCAGAAATCAGAGGAAATCCTCTGTAACCAATGCCATCATTATGTGTTGCAGCAATAAGGTTGTGAAGGTCTAGAGCAGGGATGGGCAACTATGTGCCATGGAGGGCCATTCCACTGCAGGTTTTCTGTTCCACCCAGTCTCTTCAGCAGTTGCTTTCAGTAATTAGCAATCCTTGAAGTTCATCAGTGCAATCACCGGATGAGCTTCACTGCCCATCCCTGGTCTAGAGAGAGCTCTTTGCTTCTACCTATCTTGAGTTCTTTATGGTGTGACAATCTCATATTCACAGACCTTTTTAAAGGCTATCAGTCAGGACTTAACCATTCATTCATTCATTCATCTTCTTCCGCTTAATCCTTTTTCGGGTCGCGGGGGGGGCTGGAGCCTATCCCAGCATCTTTGGGCGAGAGGCAGGGTACACCCTGGACAGATCACCAGTGCATCGCAGAGCCAACACAGAGAGACAGACAACCATTCACTCTCACAGTCATACCTAAGGACAATTTAGAATCCCCAGTTTGATGCCAATTAACCTAACTTGCATGTTTTTGACATGTGGGAGGAAACCGGAGAAATCCCAGAGTAAACCCACGCAGACACAGGGAGAACACGCAAACTCCACACAGATCACTGTTGGTCGGGGGCTGGGATCGAACCCAGGATTCCCCAGCCAAGGGTGAGTTGCTGTGCTGCCGCAGTGCTAACCACTCTTCCACCACGCCGCCCTAGGACTTAACCAACTGAGATTAATTTTCACTAATGGGGGATGGAATGACTTCCTAAATTCTGGTGTGGATTTCAGCTGGTTTCTTGGCTTTCTATGCCTTTTGGCACCTCTTTTTCTTCAGGTGTTTAATACTTATTCCCTGTGTCATTCCACTTTATTAAATATATAGTGGATATAAAAACTCTTCACACCCCTGTTCAAATGTCAGGTTTTAGTGATGTAACAAAATGAGACCGAGATAAATCATTTCAAAACTTTTTTAATCATTAATGTGACCTATAACCTGTACAACCCAATTGAAAAACAAGCTGAAATCTTTTAAGGGGAAAAATAAAAAAACTTACAATAACCTGGTTGCATAAATATGCACACCCTGTAATAACTGGGGATGTGGCTGTGTTCAGAATTAACCAAATCACATTCAAACTCATGTTAAATGGGAGTCAGCGCACACCTGCAACCATTTAAAGTGCCTCTGATTAACCCCAAATAAAGTTCAGCTATTCTAGTAGGCTTTTCCTGACATTTTTGTAGTCACATCTTACAGCACAAGCCATGGTGTGCAGAGAGCTTCCAAAGCATCAGAGGGATCTAAGTGTTCAAAGGTATCAGTCAGGAGAAGGGTACAAAAGAATTTCCAAGCAGCCCCTCCAGGATTTCGTGATGTTGCGATCGCATCAATTCACGTGAAACCAGCCAATCAGTGCAACTATTGCGCGACCTTGCAACTTTGTCCAATCACCGCAACTTTTGCGCAATTTTGGCCAATCCTTGTCAACTTCTGCCAGTTTCACCAATCAAATTTGTCTCTGACTGGCGCTGAAACGCTCAGTCTAACCAATCAAATGCATCGCTGCACCACGTTCACTTCCGTGTTTACAGGAGTATTAACGGAACACATCAGCAAACAGAGTGTGTGATTTTAAAAAAAACCCACTCACTCGCGAGGTTTCCAACACCATTCCTTCCTCCGTCTCCTCCAGCCTGCCGGTGGATGTCTCGCCATGTCTCCATCCTGACCACATGTGCAATGTGACATGTACAATGTACAACTGGGTTTGTGTTGAAAAACATCCGCCTGCCCCAGAAGCACCCTGTCGCGGGAGCTCATGGGAGGAGAGACGCTGTAAAACCACAAATCTAACACTACAGCTAGTGTTTGAACATTTTATACATCTTTGGAGGTAAAATCATTACTACATCTGGTCAATGAGCTTTAAAGCTGTGGATCTCTAGTCTGGATGGACACCCCCATCCCCCCCACTGTCCCGCCGTAAATGAAAGATGCGTGTGTGTGTCAAGACCAACATGCAGCTGACACACAGGCAGGAGTTAGGCACGGAAAGAGAGAGAAGATTGTAATTTTTTTTTTTTTTTTCAGAAAAACACAGACTCCTATAGCCAATACAGAGCAACAGAATAAATTATTTATTTTTTCCTCTCGGCTCGGTACCGATGGGTTGGGGACCGTATGAAGGTGCTGCCAATAATTTCCAAATCTATACTCTTTGACATGCATTCAGTGCAATTTACAGCCGTGGACAAAATTGTTGGTACCCCTCTGTTAAAACCCCTTGACGCCTGAATTTATTTCCAATTATGAAAAAAAAAATTTCACTTGTGTTTTTGCTTTCAAGTAGATGCTAAATTAAGTTGAGAAAGTTAATTTGACTATAGCACATAAAATAGATATAATTTTAGGTATGATGCAAATTAGCGACAATAGGCATCTATGGTAAAAAAAAATGGTAAAAAAAGCACCTGTTCCCATCTCAAGTATGAAGAGTCTTTTATTTATGCAACAAAGTTATTTTCAGTGTTTTCAACTCTCATGACTGCCAAACTATCATAAACCCCTACAATGAACTATAAAAAACACATTATAAACACAAAACACAAGCAATGAACAAGAACAAAAACCTGCTGGAAACACCTCTTTCCTCCCACTCAGTTTGACTGTCCTTTCAATGCGAAGAGTGTGCATTGCTTCAGTTTATTTGTGGAATTCCCGAAAGCAGTTGTGGTTTTTGTTGAGGCACAGATGAATGTTGCACTTTGCACATTTGTACACAGTCTGGCCCTTGCATTGTGGAAGCTTGCAGTGTTGCCGCCCATTTTCCACCTCTGGCCAGTGTCTCACAGCATCTGTGTGGACTTCCTGTGCAGGAATGGCCTTGGCTGGACCTTGACGTTTCTTCCTCTCAAACTGCCGTTCAATGTCAGATGAAGGCAGCCCCCTTTTCTTCTCCGTCAGGTCCTTCCCTTCCATGCAGAGGGCCTGTGCGATGGACGATCTGAATTCCAGCAAATCCTTCTGCTTCTTTCTGAGTACACCTAGTGACTCACAATCACGCCGATACAACAACCAGCTGTTCACTATTACCATATCCACAAAGTGAAAAAACAACCGGTGGTAGTATTTTTTGGACCTGATGTGGATGTAGTAGCAGCTGTCGTCACTGTCCACAGGTGGAGCCCTGGGCCGAGGTCCACCTGCTGGCTTTCCATAGAATGATGCTGCGTTCATTTTTAGATCTACTGTGGTACATATGTTGGGTACATATTTTCCACAAATGTATTGCTGTATGTTTATTGTGTGCTTCACGTCTCGAGGGACAAAAGGACTGAGTCTGCAGGAGATATTGAGAAGGTGTGAGATTTGGCCTTTGCTCAGAGAGATGCCCTGGAGGGATTTCCGGACCATCGAAGGCTAAGGGACAATGGTGGAAGATCAAAAGGGTTACATTGTGACTGGGATTAAGTACCATGTGACTGTATGTTTGCTTAGACACCATGTGACTTGAGTTTCGATGTTCCGGGATATAAAAGAGCGATGTGATATTGATCTGTCTCTTTTCTTGCTTGGAGATTGTTAGAGTATGTGTTCTGATAATAAAGCTGAACCTGAGAAATAAACTCAGCCTCATCCTTGAGCACATCCTCTACACTGGTGACCCTAAGACGTATTATGGCCGGTGACGATTCTCATGCACCGGGCTCATCAGGAGCCAGCCAGGCTAATGCAGCTACCACAGTCCAGCTACCTGATTTCTGGCAGCATAGCCCACGCTCCTGGTTTAACACAGTCGAGGCACAGTTCCATCTTCGGGGAGTTTCGGCAGATGCCACGAAATTCTACCATGTGGTTGCAAAGCTGGACAGCCACACAGCCCAGCGGGTAGAGAGCCTGATTAACCACCCGCCAGACGACGACAAGTATGGCGCATTGAAGGCTGCTCTCATCCGTTCCTTCACCCCCTCGCTGGGAGAGCGAGCAGAGAAGCTCCTGGCGTTGACTGAGGGTGAGGTCGAGAGACCTGCAGACCTGATGGCGAAGATGCTGAGTTTGAGAGACTCCGAAGATGATGGTTTTATCTTCGCCCACCTTTTCCTCAGGACACTACCCTCAGCGGTGAGAATTACCCTGGCCAGTTCACAGCTGCTGGCCCACCGAGACTACCACGAGCAGGGCCAGGAGGCGCAGCGACTCATCGATGCCCATAGGCGACACACGGCCACGACCGCAGCAGCGGAGCTGGGCGCAACATCCGGAGATGGCAGGGGGCCAGAAGCCGCAGCACCAGACTCACCGGCGACAGCAGCGGCGGAGGCCAGGAGACGCGGAGCGGGCGACGTCCTTTGCTTTTACCATCGCCGTTTCGCCGACAGGGCACGCAAGTGCATTCCACCGTGCCAGTTCAAGCGCTCGGGAAACGCCAAGACCGGGAGTCGGTAGCAGCTGCGGCTCTCGGTGAAGAGAACAAGCTGCTCTACCTGTGGGACGCGCGATCGGGGAGGCACTTCCTCGTGGACACAGGCTCCCAGCTGAGTTTCATCACACCTTCCTACGCTGACCGGCTGGCGCCTTCCAGTGGTTCCGGGGTGTCAGCAGCAAACGGCTCGGCGATTAAGACCTTCGGGGAGAGGACCCTGTCTCTCTCTTTCCACGGCCGTACATTTGAATGGACTTTCGTCATAGCGGCAGTCAATTTCAACATGTTAGGTGCTGATTTTTTGTGCTCACATAGTTTACTGGTTGATCTTGCTAATAGACGCATGTCTTTTCATTCTATTCCCTGCACAGCCCGGGTGGCCCCACCGACTGCACAGGCCAACGTCACAGCTGCGGGTGGTAAGTTCCACGCACTACTCACTCAGTTCCCAGCACTCACAGTCCCAACGTTTTCGGCGACAGTGGCTAAACATGGGGTGGAACATTTTATCACCACCAACGGGCCGCCCGTTTTTGCAAAAGTTCGGCGTTTGGACTCAGCTAAACTGGCCATAGCGCGCGAGGAGTTCGCCAACTTGGAAAAACTGGGCATCATTAGACGTTCTAAAAGCCCCTGGGCTTCACTGCTACACATGGTCCCAAAGGCTGATGGTTCGTGGTGACCTTGCGGTGATTTCCGCAGGTTGAATAACGCCTCAGCACACGACCGCTACCCGATTCCGCACATCCAAGATTTTTCGGTTCATTTGGCGGGGGCGCGCATTTTTTCTAAAATAGACTTGGTTCGTGGTTACCATCAGGTCCCAGTGCGCGCTCAGGATATACCCAAAACAGCGGTAATAACTCCTTTCGGGCTTTTTGAGTTTTTGCGCATGCCTTTTGGGCTCAAGGGTGCCGCGCAGACGTTCCAGCGTATGATGGACGCGGTTCTACGCGACCTCCCTTTCGTGTTCGTCTACTTGGATGACATTTTGGTAGCCAGCACGTCCGAAGACGAACACGAAAGCCACCTCACAGCGGTTTTTCGGAGGCTGGCAGAGCACGGGTTAATAATTAACCCAGTGAAGTGTCAGTTTGGGGTGGTGCAAATTGATTTTTTGGGACATCGCGTTTCGCCAGAAGGAGCGGTCCCTCTGCCCGATAAAGTACGCGCAATAACAGATTTTCCCCGACCTCAAACGGTCAAAGCGTTACAGGAGTTTTGGGGAATGGTTAATTTTTATAACCGTTTCCTCCCAAGCGCAGCGCAGCTCATGCAACCATTGTACGCTGCACTAAAGAAACAAAAACCCACAAATAAAATCGAATGGTCTCCTGAGCGGGAGCGTGCATTCTCCCAAGTCAATATCAGCCCTGGCAAACGCGGTTTTGTTGGTACACCCAGTCCCAACGGCCCGCATAGCGCTCACCACTGACGCTTCCGATTTAGCAGTGGGGGCGGTCGTTGAACAGTTTGTAGCGGGGACCTGGCAGCCGCTCGCGTTTTTCAGCAAAATCTTGCGCGATAGCGAGCGAAAATACAGCGCGTTCGACAGGGAGCTGTTGGCCCTACACTTGGCCATCCGCCATTTCCAGTTCTGGCTGGAAGGGCGCCGTTTCACCGCATTCGTGGACCACAAACCGCTAACGTTTGTGATGGCCAAGATTTCAGAACCTTGGTCGGGCCGGCAGCAGAGACAGCTGGCCGCGATATCGGAGTTCACCACCAATATCCAGCATGTCGCAGGTAAACATAATGTAGTGGCAGACTGCCTCTCGCGTGCTGTGGCGGCGCCAGACCCTGTGGGGGCAGACTCTGCAGCCATGGCCGCGGGCCAAGGTAGCGACGCGGAAGCGCACGCAGCCCCGGTCCGCGTAGGTTTAGATTATGCAGCCATGGCCGCGGAGCAGGTTAGCGATGCAGATGTGCGCGCGCTCCAGTCTGGACCAAAAGGGTTAAGGCTGGAGCACAGGGTGCTGCAAGTTGGTATGCCCCCCTAATCTGCGATGTCTCCACAGGACGGCCGCGCCCCGTGGTACCAGCTGCGTGGCGCCGCCGCGTTTTTGACTCGGTCCATTCCCTGGCGCACCCGGGGGTGCGCGCATCGATCAAAATGGTGGGGGAGAAATTTGTTTGGCCGGGGTTGCGCAAACAGGTCAAGGAATGGGCGGCAGCCTGCGTAGCGTGTCAGCAAGCCAAAATATACAAGCACACTAGGGCTCCTTTGGAGCCTTTTCACATCCCGGCTAAGCGCTTTGATCATGTGCATGTCGACTTGGTGGGTCCCCTTCCGTCGTCGCAGGGGTACACGCACCTTTTGACAATGGTGGACCACACCACGCGTTGGCCGGAAGCGGTCCCTCTGGCATCAACCACAGCGGAAGAAGTTGCGCGTGCGTTTTTAACAGCTTGGGTTGCGCGTTTTGGAGTTCTGTCGGAGGTCCTCAATTTGTTTCTGAACTCTGGTCATCGATGGCCCGCAGCCTAGGGGTGAAGATTCACCACACTACCGCGTATAACCCCCAGGCTAACGGTTTATGCGAACGTTTTCATAGGTCATTGAAAGCAGCCCTCAGAGCGTCGCTTACGGATACAGATTGGGTGGACAAACTTCCATGGGTTTTATTGGGGTTGCGTTCTGCACCTAAGGAGGATTTGCAGTCCTCCCCAGCTGAGTTAGTTTTTGCACAACCTCTCTGTTTGCCCGGGGAATTTCTCCCCGACAATCCTGTGCCAAATTGTCCCCCGCTCAGCTGCTGCAGAGCGACACAGGATCAAACACGCTTCCTGGCCCAGTTCATCACAGTTTCCCATGCGTTTTTGTCCCGAAGGCTTTAAAAAATGCGGAGTTTGTTTTTGTTAGACATGATGCTCAAAGCCCAAATTTGCGGCCGCCTTATGATGGACCTTTCAGAGTGCTGGAAACAGGAGAGAAGCATTTTTTGCTAGATTTGGGAGACAGGAAGGAGTTGATTTGTATAAACAGACTCAAACCCGCTTTTGTTTTGGCGGATGAACAAGTGCAGTTGGCGAGGGCCCCCCGTTGCGGCAGACCTCTGAGAAGGCATAGAGATTGGCTAACAGTTCTAATCCACAGGTGCAGGAAGACGCTGCAGAAGCAGCAAGGCTGGCTTACAGCAGATACGGCAGGAGGTTTAGACCTAGGCAACTGGTGGATTGATATTTGATATGTGGTAATGTTTTTATGTCATGCATCTCTGATTATGTTTGTCCCATATTAGACGTTTGGGGGGGGGGGGGTCATGTGGCACATATGTTGGGTACATATTTTCCACAAATGTATTGCTGTATGTTTATTGTGTGCTTCACGTCTCGAGGGACAAAAGGACTGAGTCTGCAGGAGATATCGAGAAGGTGTGAGATTTGGCCTTTGCTCAGAGAGATGCCCTGGAGGAATTTCCGGACCATCGAAGGCTAAGGGACAATGGTGGAAGATCAAAAGGGTTACATTGTGACTGGGATTAAGTACCATGTGACTGTATGTTTGCTTAGACACCATGTGACTTGAGTTTCGATGTTCCGGGATATAAAAGAGCGATGTGATATTGATCTGTCTCTTTTCTTGCTTGGAGATTGTATGTGTTCTGATAATAAAGCTGAACCTGAGAAATAAACTCAGCCTCATCCTTGAGCACATCCTCTACACTACAGATATAAAGAAAAATAATGGACAGAAATTACATTTATATCCCACCACATTATTTTTGTTATGATTATAGATATGAGGTAGAATGGCAGTTTCTTTTTTTTCCCCTGTCCTGTTCGGCAGTTTAGGCAGGCAGTATGAAAATCTGGATGCCTAGCACTGTTACAACAGTTTTGCTCTACAACGGGGTGATTGAGGAAAAAGCCACCGCTGTGAAGTCAGCTCCAGCTCTCCTCTCTCACATCCAGCATGCTATGTTATTTATTGTTCATGTGAACTATGGTGTAGAGTTTTAGAATGGCAGTTTCTAAAGAAAATGTGTGTGAGTGTTGAACACCATCTAAATACGGCATCTTATTTGCGGCCGTTGTGGCCGACGGAGGTTATCCATTGTGGCTGAATGCAGCGAATTAGCATCACACCGAAATCGTCTAATATCTTCAAAAATATTTGTCATAGGTACTCCACTCCTTCGTGGTAGTGATAAAAGTACACAATAAGCCTGTATATATTTTTATCTTAGTACAACTTACCTGAGATTGGACAATTTTTCCACGATTGCCTTTTGAAAATGCAGACGTGGCACGAGGCGAGCGTAGCAATCAGGAAATGGATGGTGCTCCGTCTCTGACCGTTCCTACGAGAAAATAATGCTTGCAAAAGGTTCCTAGGTATGTGTTGGAAGTGCATCAACCGGTAGTGGAGGAATACGGACGGTATTTTGGTTGCATTTGGAGCGGGAGTGGATTGATGCAAATTCGCAACAATTGACATCAAGGAGTTTAATGAAAGAATAACCCACAATGGTCACAGAAATAACTTGAATCTGACAAAAGTGGTAATAAATAAAAATTCTATGAAAATTAACCAATGAAAATCAGACAATGCTTTTGAATTGTGGTTCAACAGAATTACTTTAAAAAATAAACTCATGAAACAGGCCTGGACAAAAATGATGGTACCCCTAGAAAAAATTGAAAATAATGTGACCATAGGGACATGTTCAACCAAGCTGTGTCCTCTAATTAACATCACAGGTGTCTACAAACTTGTAATCAGTCAGTCGGCCTATTTAATATATTCATATATCTATTCCATCTAGCTACAATGCTCCGCACTGTGTGTTTATATATCTACATATTATTCCATCTAGCTACAATGCTCTGCACTGTGTGTTTATATATTTACATATTTATTCCATCTAGCTACAATGCTCCGCACTGTGTGTTTATATATTCACATATTCATTCCATCTAGCTACAATACTCCGCACTGTGTGTTTATATACTCATATATTTATTCCATCCAGCTACAATGCTCCGCACTGTGTTTATATATTTATATATCTATCCCATCTAGCTACAATGCTCTGCACTGTGTGTCTATATATATATATATATATATATATATATATATATATATATATATATATATATATATATATATATATACTGTATATATATACTGTATGTACATATGTATACTTGCTGCTCTTGTTTTTTCTCTTGCCTTCTGATTGTTGCTCTGAGTGTTGCTATCCCTGTGCTGTTGCAATCCTGGAATTTCCCCATTGTGGGACTAATAAAGGCTTATCTTATCTTATCTTATCTTATCTTAAAGGGTGACAAGTAGTCACTGTGCTATTTGGTGACATGGTGTGTATCACACTAAACATGGACCAGAGGAAGCAAAGGAAAGAGTTGTCTAAGGAGATTAGAAAGAAAATTATAGACAAGCATGTTAAAGGTAAAGGCTATAAGACCATCTCCAAGCAGCTTGATGTTCCTGTGACTACAGTTGCACATATTATTCAGAAACTTAAGATCCACGGGACTGTAGCCAACCTCCCTGGACGTGGCTGCAGGAGGAGACAGATAATAGGAATGGTAACAAAAGAGCCCAGAACAACCTCTAAACACATTCATGGTGAACTCCAAGGTCAAGGTACATCAGTGTCAGATCCACCATCCGTCGTTGTTTGAGCCAAAGTGGACTTCATGGGAGACGACCAAGGAGGACAACACTGTTGAAAACAAATCATAAAAAAGCCAGACTGGAATTTGCCAAAATGCATGTTGACAAGCCACAAAGCTTCTGGGAGAATGTCCTATGGACAGACGAGACAAAACTGCAACTTTTTGGCAAGGCACATCAGCTCTATGTTCACAGACGCAAAAATGAAGCATACCAAGAAAAGAACACTGTCCTTACTGTGAAACATGGAGGAGGTTCTGTTATGTTCTGGGGCTGCTTTGCTGCATCTGGCACAGGGTGTCTTGAACCTGTACAGGGTACAATGAAATCTCAAGACTGTCAAGGTATTATAGAGAGAAATGTGCTGCTCAGTGTCAGACAGCTTGGTCTCAGTCGCAGGTCATGGGTCTTGCAACAGGATAATGACCCAAAACACGCAGCTAGAAACACCCATGAATGGCTAAGAGCGAAACATTGGACTATTCTAAAGTGGCCTTCTATGAGCCCTGATCTAAATCCTATTGAACATCTGTGGAAGGAGCTGAAACATGCCGTCTGGAGAAGGCACCCTTCAAACCTGAGACAACTGGAGCAGTTTGCTATGAGGAGTGGGCCAAAATACCTGCTGAGAGGTGCAGAAGTCTCATTGACAGTTACAGAAATGGTTTGATTGCAGTGATTGCCTCAAAAGGTTGTGCAACAAAATATTAAGTTAAGGGTACCATCATTTTTGTCCAGGCCTCTTTCATGAGTTTGTTTTTTAAAATAATTCTGTTGAACCACAATTCAAAAGCATTGTCTGATTTTCATTGGTTAATTTTCATAGAATTTTTATTTATTACCACTTTTGTCAGATTCAAGTTATTTCCGTGACCATTGTGGGTTTTTCTTTCATTAACAGAGGGGTACCAACAATTTTGTCCACGTGTGTAGCTGTTGTAATGGATATTGTGTCAAAGTCTGTATTTTCTGTTGCACAAAAGAGTTTTTCTGTACAGCAGAAGTTTCTGCTTAATTTACAAATCACTGTAATAGGATTTTTTTTGACAATCCTGTGCTTTTCTTGTATTGTTATATAGAATATCACTGCAGTAAACTGGAAAAAACATCTGCTTTAAAATTTGTAATTCTTCCCACAACTTCTAGTGCAAAAAACACTCTAAAAACATTGCAACTTTTATCGCAACTTTTTAAAAAAGTGCCCATGAATTCAGGCTTTTTGGGCCGCAACAATCATAAAAACATCCCGTGAAATCCTGGAGAGCCTGTCCAAGGCATTAAATATACCATGGAACACAGTCATCATTAAGTGGAAAAAACATAGCACAACAGTGAAATTACCAAGAACTGGACGTCCCTCCAAAATTGATGAAAAGACGAGAAGAAAACTGGTCAGGGAGGCTGCGAAGAGGCTGACAGCAACACTGAAGAAGCTGTAGGAATTTCTGGCAAGTACTGACTGTTTAGTACATGTGACAACAATCTCCCGTCTTCTTCATGTGTCTGGGCTATGGGGTAGGGTGGCAAGAAGGAAGCCTTATCTTACGAAGAAAAACATCCAAGCCTGGCTACATTTTGCAAAAACACATTTGAAATCTCCCAAACTCATGTGGGAAAATGTGTTATGGTCCGATGAAACCAAGGTTGAATTTTTTGGCCATTATTCAAAAAGTATATTTGGCACAAACACAACACTGCTAATCACCAAAAGAACACCATACCTACAATGAAGCATGGTGGTGGCAGCATCATGCTTTGGGGCTGTTTTTCTTCAGCTGGAACTGGGGCCTTAGTCAAGGTGGAAGGAATTATGAACAGTTCCAAATATCAGTCAGTGTTGGCACAAAACCTTCAGGTGTCTGCTAGAAAGCTGAAGATGAAGAGGAACGTCATCTTTCAGCATGATAATGATCCAAAGCACACATTCAAATCAACAACAGAATGGCTTCACCAGAAGAAGATTAAGGTTTTAGAATGGTCCAGCCAGGGTCCAGACCTGAATCTGATCGAACATCTGTGGGGTGATCTGAAGAGGGCTGTGCACAGGAGATGCCCTCAAAATCTGACAGATTTGAAGCATTTTTACAAAGAAGAGTGGGCAAATATTGTCACTTCTATCAGGATGTGGGTTGGACCCAGAGCCTTGCTTTGAGTTATTTTGTGTTTTCTACATTCATTATTGTTTATGATCCTGTTCTTAGTTCTGTCATTATTTGTTATGATCATGTCTCCCCTGTGATCCTCTGTTTCATGTGTTGTCTCCCTCTGTGTGATAGCCCCGCCCTCTCCTGTCATTCCCTCTTGCCTCTTGTGTCAGCTGTCTGTGATTATTGCTCTCCCGACCTGTGTTGTATTGTCCTGATTATTTACCTTGTCTATATATTTTTTGTCTGTCTTTATATATTTATATATTTATTCCATCTAGCTACAATGCTCCGCACTGTGTGTTTATATATTTATATATTTATATGTACATATGTATACTCGCTGCTCTTGCACTGTGTGTTTATATATTTATATATTTATATGTACATATGTATACTTGCTGCTCTTGTTTTTTCTTGTCTTCTGATTGTTGCTCTGAGTGTTGCTATCCCTGTGCTGTTGCAATCCTGGAATTTCCCCATTGTGGGACTAATAAAGGCTTATCTTATCTTATCTTATCTTATCTTATCTTATCTTATATATTGTGTGTACTTTCCCGTGTCTGACATGGTGTCATTAATGTCTTTTTGTCGGTCCAGTCCGTGAGTAATTCATGTCAGTGTTCTAGTCCAGTTTTGTCAGTCAGTCAGTTTTGCCTTTGTGTTCATTCGCAGCCCTCGCACTGCCAGTTATTTGTGTTTTAGTTTTGTTAATAAATTATTAATTCTGCACCAGATCTCTGCCTGAGTCCTGTGCCCACACACCCTTGATGACATCAAGATGTGCCATGCTGATAGACTCCTACCCAAAAAGACTGAGTGCTGTAATAAAACCAAAGGTGTTGCATCAACGTATTAGTTTAAGGGTTGTTAAGATAAGATAAGATAAGCCTTTATTAGTCCCACAACGGGGAAATTCCAGGATTGCAACAGCACAGGGATAGCAACACTCAGAGCAACAATCAGAAGGCAAGAAAAAAAAAACAAGCAAGCAAGAGCAGCTAATATACATATGTACATATTACTATAAAATATATATATACACACACACAGACACACAGTGCAGAGCATTGTAGCTGGATGGAATAAATATATGAATATATAAACACACAGTGTAGAACATTGTAGCTAGATGGAATAAATATGTAAATATATAAACACCCACAGTACGGAGCATTGCAGCTAGGTGGAATAAATATGTAAGTATATAAACACACACAGTGCGGAGCATTGTAGCTAGATGGAATAAATATATAGATATATAGAAACACAGTGTGGAGCATTGTAGCTAGATGGAATAAATATATAGATATATAAATATGAACACACCCAGTGCTGAGCATTGTAGCTAGATGGAATAAATATGTAAATATATAAACACACACAGTGCAGAGCATTGTTGCTAGATGGGATGAAACAGCATAACCCTCTACTTAGTTATCCTACATGGTATGATTATGTGCCCATACATATTCTCACCCTCCATAGCGACCGGTATTTTCCTAGTTGTATGCCGGAGGGGACCATTGTGTAAGTCTATTGCATCTTTTGCATTTAAAAACTATTAGTTTGTTACGTCTTTTTGCTATCTCTGCGAGCAGCCCTGCTTAGGTTGTACAGTCTGAGTGTCTGTTATAATTAATAAATAGTGAAGATTCGTTAGTTAGATATTACACAAAGTGCTTGCATACACGCTTATATCTTTACTTGCACCCACAAACCAAAACTGCTGTGCAATGAAATATCTGCTTTTGTTTCCATATATGGGCATGCTTTTGGGGTGGGGGTCATGTTGCGCTGAAGAGACACACACAACAGGATGTGGAGATGTGCTGAGAAGAGGAACATCTGGGTGAAGATAACGCTGAGGATCGGTCAGAAGCAGTATAGACAGAGACACTGTGCTTTGTGGAAAGTTACTGGGAACACCCAGTAACGTGAAGCTATATGTACTGTTGGAAACCATTGTTCTTGGTTCTTCTGCCATGTCGTACTGAGAAGGACCCACAGCTGTGTTTTTACTCTCTGCGTGCTTCAATAAAAGATAAGCTGAGAAATAATATTACTTCTGTCATTATTGATTGGTTAACTGAAAAGATTCTGCTGTCTAATTTTGAAATCTTACAGGGTGTGCATATTTATGCAACCAGGTTATTGTAAGTTTTTTATTTTTCCCCTTAAAAAATTTCAATTTGTTTTTCAAATGGGTTGTACAGGTTATAGGTCAAATTAATGGTGAGAAAAGTTTTGAAATGATTTATCTTGGTCTCATTTTTTTACATTACAAAAACCTGGCATTTGAACAGGCGTGTGTAGACTTTTTATATCCACTGTAACTTGTTTTGTGAACACACTTGCCTTGATTTCTTTGTATGTATGGATTACTTGGGTTGTTACTGATATCTGGTGAAAATCTCAGGTCAATGGCTCCATCAGAAATATGTTTTATGAGAAAATTGTTGACGTGATCAATACTTACTTTCCCCGCTGTAGATGTATTTAAATATAGTTTGTTCACACACAAAACATAATTATAGAAAATGCAGTAATTAACAAAAAGGATTGGTATTTTTCTTCAGGAAAATATCTTATTGTTAATCTTTTGAATGAGATTTTTATATATCTGCTTAACATTCAGTCAGTTTTTGCTCCCATCAAAAAACAAAAATCATTCTGATGAAGGACTGACTGCAGGAAGACTGCAGGGCTTGGATGTAACATGACAAACAAGGCAGAACATTTTGTTTGGCTTGGAATGAATTAATCAGTGGAAATGGGCAGACATGTTGAGCAAACAGTAATTTAAGAGTCTGCTGAGACACCGGTGGAAACCATGATTCAATTAGATTTTGAGCGCAACAAGTATTTTGGCCTGGAAGCAAGGAAGGTCTGACTGAAGCTCTTAAAAGTGAATAAATATCTTTGATTTATGAGTGATCATGGCTTGGCAGTTTAACACTGTACTACAGCCTTACTTTATAACAAAATAATGCTGCTGGATACTACTGTGTTTATTAAGGCATTATGCACCTGTGCCCCCCCCCCCTCCGCCCGCAATTTAAGAATAATTGTATTCATTTTTTCCACCAAAGATTTTGCATTTTATTTAGCTTAAAATGTAGCTCATTTCCACTCAGTGAAAATTTATGGCGCAAAGTTGCACAAAGAAAGTTATACAGTATCTCGTTATATGTAACATTTTTACATAGCAATGAATATTTTAGCAAGTTGTGTCATGGTAGCTATTATTTTTCTAAGCAGAAAAACTAATGTGTTAGATATTCATGCTCAACTGAAAATAAAATAGAAAAGGACAACTGTAAGCTTAATCTGTTACCGTACATAAGATGTATGACAACATGGCACGCTGGACATATACTGTACATATACAATGGAGTTCCTAAAAAGCATTCTAGCATTTAATCTGGGGAACACTTTATGCATTAAATGAAAATCACATAAAAAGAATTTCTAACTCCCTGTTAGCTCTGAGGCTGACACCATTGTCTCCTCTACATGACAGACAGCTAGGCTGGCCAATGAGAGAGCAGCAGTGTTGCCAGGTTTCACGAGAGAAACAAGCAACCAGCTCTATAGAAACAAGACCCAAAAAGCACAACAGGCAACGTACCACATTGTGTAAAAGAGAGGCTGCTTGATATCAATATATAGATTTATTTTTGTTCGCAGTGAATTGACTGTAAACACAGTCAGCACTGAATAACGGAATTTTATAAACTCTAATTAAAGGAAAATACATGTGCATTCTGCATAAGCAACAGCAAATTTATAGTAAACACAATCAACATAAAAACTTTGAATAAATTAAAGTTTTAAACTGATCAAAAGAAAAGACATGTACATTCTGCATAAGTAACAGCACTAAACACGATTACAATTTAGTGATGCGGGACGATGGGAGTTGTCCGCTAGTCTTAAACAAAAACTAAATATTACTCTGTTATTATACGACAGCCGACAACTTTAATTATGTGGAAAATTATCTTTGAAATTGACAAACATGCGGTATGTGTAACTCGTGGCAAAATTTGATCGGGGTCAAAAGATAATTTTGCTCCTACCATTCATTTCAATAGAAATTTTTTTTCGATTTAAGGTTCAAGCTGAGTGGAGTCTGGCTGATCTCACTGATCTCTATTAGAAAACTGGATGAATCATTGGCTGCTAGAAGTGAAGCTCCCTGCCCCAAAAATTAACAGATTTTGAACTTCTTGGTATGGAGACAAGGTTTATAATCTTGTGCAGCCGGTGAACTATAGAAGTATAGTTGACACTGTGGAGAGTGTGGGAAATGATGAGGCCAGTTTACGAACAGACGAAGTTTATTAACACTCTCTCATCATTCATACACAGAAAAGCATGAAAGCATTCAGGCACGGTTCTCCTTTATATCTCCACCGCTCATCTCACCTCTGCGTGACATTCCACATCACACTGCATGACATCCAACATCACAATACATTCACCCTTAAACCCCCCCCCGTCCACTGTTTACCCTCTGCTTCCTGACTGAGACGCTGTCTGACTCACTCAAGTCTCTACAACTCTACAATATGCATTTTGTGTCTGCTACACCCCCCCCCCCCCCAGACAGAGTTTCAGTCAGCACGTCTTTTGGGCTTCAGTCTCCTCCCATATCTGCCATAACGGGGGTCTCTGTGCCGGTGGGGGGCTGCTGGACGTGTGTCTGACTGCGGGTGGGCCATGGCGAGGGGGGAGGAAAACTGCTTTGCCCATGTGGCTGTCCTGGTGAATTGTTTGCCTGGGGAGTTCTCAGTGGGGGTCTTCCACGCTGAGGGGCCCGGACCAGCAGCACTTGCTCGTCCGCCACTACAAAGGCGGGCTTAAGTCTGTCTATGCATATTTTCTCCCGATGCCCCCCCCAAGTCTAGCAAAAAATGCTTGTCCCCTGTTTCCAGCACTCTGAACGGGCCATCATAGGGTGGGCGCAATGGTGGGCAGTGGGCATCGTGTCTGACGAACACGAACTCCGTGTTCTTCAAAGTTTTTGGCACAAAAGCGCGTGGAAAACAGTGGTGGGCCGGGCCGGGCAGCGTGCCTGTGTCTGCACTATGCTGCAAACGCTGAGACGGGCAGCTGTCCAGCGTGGGATTATCTGGCAAAAATTCCCCGGGCAGCCGCAGTGGCTGAGAAAAAACCAGCTCAGCCGGGGAAGCCTCCAAATCCTCTTTTGGTGCGGAACGCAACCCCAATAAAACCAACGGCAACCGGTCAACCCAATTTGCATCCGTCAACGAAGCCCTGAGTGCTGCTTTCAGTGACCTGTGAAAACGCTCGCATAACCCATTTGCCTGTGGGTTGTACGCGGTTGTGCGGTGAATTGCAACACCCAGGCTGCGGGGCCATTGCGGACCAAAGTTCGGAAACAAACTGAGGGCCCCTATCGGACGGTGATGTCCGACGGGATTCCAAAACGCGCCACCCATGTTGTCAAAAAAGCATGCGCCACGTCCGCGGACATGGTTGCCGCTAGCGGGACTGCTTCTGGCCAGCGTCTGGTGCGGTCCACCACTGTCAGAAGGTGCGTGCACCCCTGCAACGGCGGGAGGGGGCCCACGAGGTCCACGTGAACATGGTCGAATCTTTTAGCCGGTATACTAAACGGCTCCAAAGGAGCCTTCGTGTGTCTGTGCACTTTGGCTCGTTGGCACGCTATGCAGGCTGCCGCCCACTTCACTTGTTTGCGCAGGCCTGGCCACACAAATTTCGCTCCCACCATTTTGACTGACGCGCACACTCCTGGGTTCGCCAAAGCGTGAACTGACTCAAACACGCGGTGGCGCCACGCGACCAGGATCACCGGGAGCGGGCATCTCGTGGAGACGTCGCAGATTGGAGGGGGGCTGCCGTCTTGCAGTACTCTGCTCTCCAGCCTTAACCCTGTTGGTCCAGACTGGAGCGCGCGCACGTCCGTATCGCTAATCTGCTCTGTGGCCATGGCTGTATAATCTATCCCTACGCAGACCGGGGCCACAACTGTGCGCGAGAGGCAGTCCGCCACCACATTCAGTTTACCTGACACATGCTGAATATCGGTCATAAACTCCGAGATCGCGGCCAGCTGTCTCTGCTGCTGGCCCGACCATGGTTCCGAAACCTTGGCCATCGCGAACGTCAGCGGCTTGTGGTCCACGAACACGGTGAAGCTGCGCCCTTCCAGCCAGAACTGGAAGTGGCGTATGGCCAGGTGGAAAGCCAGCAATTCCCTGTCGAACACGCTGTATTTACGCTCACTGTCGCGCAAAGCCCTGCTGAAAAAAGCAAACGGCTGCCAAGAACCGGCGATACGTTGCTCCACGACGGCCCCTATGGCCATGTCCAAGGCATTGGTAGTGAGCGCTATCCGGGCCGCCGGGTCTGGGTGTGCCAACAGTGCGGCATTTGCCAGGGCTGCTTTCACCTCAGAGAATGTCTGCTCTCACTCCGGAGTCCATTCGACTCCATCCGCAGGTTTCCATCTCTTGAGCGCGGTGTACAATGGCTGCATGAGTTGAGCTGCGCAGGGGAGGAAACGGTTATAAAAATTCACCATCCCCAAAAATTCCTGCAGTGCCCTGACCGTCTGAGGCCGGGGAAAGTTTGCCACAGTGCACACTTTGTCGGGCAAGGGTATCGCTCCCTCCGGTGAGACGTGGTGCCCCAAAAAATCAATCCCCGTCACGCCGAACTGGCACTTCGCCGGGTTGATTATTAACCCGTCCTCCTCCAACCTCTGGAAAACCGTCCTGAGGTGGGTTACGTGTTCGTCTTCGGACGCACTGGCTACCAGGATATCATCCAGGTAGACGAACACAAATGGGAGATCGTGCAGCACCGCATCCATCATGCGCTGGAACGTCTGTGCTGCTCCTTTTAATCCAAATGGCATGCGCAGAAACTCGAAAAAAACCGAACAGAGTTATTACCACTGTTTTGGGTATGTCCTCCACGTGCACTGGGACCTGGTGGTAACCGCGGACCAGGTCTATTTTAGAAAAAATGCGTGCTCCGGCGAGGTAAACGGAAAAATCCTGAATGTGGGGAATCGGGTAGCGGTCGTGTGCTGTGGCGTTATTCGACCTGCGGAAATCGCCGCACGGTCGCCACGACCCCTCAGCCTTAGGGATCATGTGTAGCGGGGATGCCCATGGGCTGTTCGATCGCCTGATGATGCCCAACCTTTCCAGGTTGGCAAACTCCTCGCGCGCTATGGCCAGTTTAGCTGCGTCCAAGCGCCGAGGTCATGCGAAAACAGGCGGCCCGGTGGTGGTGATAAAGTGCTCCACCCCGTGTTTAGCGATGGCTGCTGAAAACGTCGGGACCATGAGTGCTGGGAACTGAGTGAGCAGTGTGTGGAACTTACCGCCTGGAGCTGTGACATTGGCTTGTGTTACTGGCCCGGCCCCTCGAGCTGTACAGGGGAGAGAGTCAAAAGACAGTGCATTAACCAGGCCCCTGTTAGCAACATCAACCAGTAAACCATGTGCACACAGAAAATCAGCTCCCAGGATTGGGAAACTCAGTGCTGCTATGACAAAAGTCCACTCGTATGTACGGCCGTGAAGAGATAAAGCCAGTGTTCTCTCACCAAAGGTCTTAATGTCCGAGCCGTTTACTGCTACCAGCCCGAGGCCGCTAGGTCCTGCCAGCCGGTCGCCGTAGGTCGGCAGGATGATGCTCTTCTGGGCTCCGGTGTCTACGAGGAAACGCCTCCCTGAGCGCGAGTCCGTCACGTAGAGCAGCTTGTTCTCTTCACCGGTGGTCGCAGCTGCTAGCGACTGCCAGCCCTGGCATTTCCCGAGCGCTTGAATTGGCACGATGGCGCACATCTGCGTGCGCTCCCTCCAAAACGGCAGTGGTAGAAGCAGAGTGTGTCTCTCTGGCGCTCCTTGGCCCCCGCTGCCGCTACCGTCGGTGGCTCCTCGCCTCCTCTGGTCATCTCGCTGGGCTCCGACACCACCGCGTTCACCGTAAGCGCTCTGGTGGTGAGGATGATCCGGTCTGCCTCCTGGGCTAGCGCACAGTAGTCACGCGCGGCCAGCAACGGCGAATTGGCCAGGACCGCTCTCGCCTCTGTTGGAAGGTTCCGGAGGAAAAGGTGGGCAAACAGAAAATGCCTGTCGTCTGTGCCCATTAATGCCAACATCTTCTCCATCAGATCAACAGCCGAACCATCTCCTAACTCGGAACGCCTCAGGAGCCTCTCTGCTCTCTCACAGTCTGAGAGCGTGTAGCGCCGGGTCAGCGCAGCTTTGAGAGCCTCGTATCTGTCGTGGGCTGGGGGCTGGTCGAGCAGGCTCGCTACCTGCTGAGCTGTGCGAGCGTCCAGCGCTGCAACCACATGGCAAAACTTGGTGTCGTCTGCTGTTATTCCCCGGAGGGTGAACTGGGCCTCGGTGTGGTGGAACCAAGAGCGCGGGTTGTGCTGCCAAAAGTCCGGTAGCTTGACTGCAACAGCGCACGCGTTGCTGGGGGTTCCCGTCCAGGCCGTCTGTGGGATGCTTGCCGCGTTGCTGGGGCTTCCCGTCCGGGCCGACTCTGGGGTTCTTGCCTCGTGTTCCATAATACGTCTAGGGTCACCAGTGTGGAGAGTGTGGGAAATGATGAGGCCAGTTTATGAACAGACGAAGTTTATTAACACTCTCTCATCATTCATACACAGAAAAGCATGAAAGCATTCAGGCACGGTTCTCCTTTATATCTCCACCGCTCATCTCACCTCTGCGTGACATTCCACATCACACTGCATGACATCCAACATCACAGTACATTCACCCTTAAACCCCCGTCCACTGTTTACCCTCTGCTTCCTGACTGAGATGCTGTCTGACTCACTCAAGTCTCTACAACTCTACAATATGCATTTTGTGTCTGCTACAACATTATGCTTAGCAGCTGTCAATTTGGATGTACTAGTGTTTTGGGAGTACTAATATGGCGGCCAGGTGGCTTCCCTTCTGGTGGCCAATGATCAGTCTAGTTTTTCTATAGAGCTCAATGGGGTGGGCGCGGTAACCAGGAAACGGGGGTGTGGATGGGTCCTGTAAATACACTAACTATTGCGCTGGTGTTTTGTGGGGAGCTGGGAGGAGCCCAAAAACCCACGACTGATGAGATTTGCAAGCGACTGTAGAGAAAAACAAGAGCAAAGTCGCTTATAATAAGCAGACTTGGCAACTATGGAGAGCAGTGGGTGGATATCAAGGCCAGTGTTCTGACATTTTTGCCTACTTTGTCAGAATAGCATATCTATGTTAATGATGTCTTGGTAGGTACATTTAAGCTAATAGAAGAGAATACTAGTTTAATACAGTGGTATGATGTTCTAATAGGTTAACTTAGACTAACAGAATGGCATACCTTTAGTTTAATACAGTGGTAGAACTAAACTAAACAATCAATCATCCATTCACATACAAAAAAACAACAACTTAGACGTCAATAAAATTATAGTTACACAAAAACAATCTATATACCACTCATTTTCTCCAGTACAAGAGCATTTTTTATGTATATATTTTTTAAATTTTAAGTTAATTGCACTCTAACTACAGTTACATATAACCAGTCTTGGGAGTTGTAACGCAACTACTTTTGCAGTAACGTGCCATGTAGCAAAATTACTGTTTGAAAATTCAATAATGTGTTACAGTTACTGAAATTTGATCAGATGCATCACTCGCTACTCATTTTATGAATATGGATAGATATTTTTAGCGTAAATAAATGAATACAAACTGACCCTACCGTAGCTGGGATGAGCTGTCAGTTGACGTGATCTGTTGCAAAGAGCCTGAGCCTTCACTACTGAGCGGAGGAAAAGATGAAGCTACTTTGTTTTTGTGAAAATAGATGGATTATTTTTCCTTTGTCGTGGTTAAAGACAAAAGCATATTGGTGGGTTGCAAACTGAGACCTACTGCAACCCTATGAAGCACCAGAAAACAGCAATAAGCTCTGACAAAGCGAGTGCTAAGTAACGGCTAGCTATGCTAACAACTAGCACTGTGTTAGTGGACCTACTGTATTCTGAACAGCCACAGCTGGATGTAAAGTGGAAATACTTTTGTCTCAACACCCATGGCTGGATTTCAAGCACAGGTATGCATCTAGACAGTTTGTGACCCAGCAAGAATTAAACCAATTGATTACCAGATACGTTGTTACAAACTGAAAACGTGATATAAACAGTCACTTTCTATCAGACCGCTGAGACTGTGAGTCACTGAAGTTAAAACACATTTACTTGCTACCTGGATAAAGATTATTCAAAAATGGATTTTGATCTCCAAAAGGAATTTGAGGAACTGGATCATGTCTCTGTCACAGCAGATATTTGGACTGTGGATAATGGACATTTTCTTTGGATCACTGCACATAGGATTAAATCCATATCATAAAGGTAAGATAAACATGGACAGCTTCATGCAGTGTTGCCAACTCTCAATCTTTTGGAGCGACTGTCACTCTTACTGGCAATTTCATGTTGATTTTCTTCAGATTTCTTCCCTCAAGAAGAGCTCTCAAGGCAGGATAATGTCAGGGCAACCTCCAGCAAGCCTGATTGAATGGACCCATAAGCAGGCTCAAGCTTCAGTTTCCACACTATTTAAAACACTATAAAAAACAAATGCAGCTGAAGGGCTGTAAAAAACAAGGCAAGTCATGGAAGACTAAACTCACAACAGGATGTTGATGAATCTAAACAAGAAGGTGAACTGGAGGGTAATCCTGGTTGTAGCTACAATGAGGGTGCAGAGAGTGACAACATAAGTAGAGAACTGATAATTAACTAACACAAAACAGCTGGGACTAATCAAGAGCTGAACAGAAACATATGTGAGTGGCTATAGGTATGAGAAAACAACAGAGGAGACAAGAAAACAAGAGCTGAAACAAGAAACTAAGAATAACAAAATACTAACAATAACAGAATAATGATACAAACAGTCCAAAAATAATAGAAAGCGTGGACATGGTGTCCAGATCATGACAGATAAAGCAGACTGAAGATGTTCTAAAAGCTCTGTCTGAAACAGTCTGTTTTCAACCTGACATTAATAAGCCCATTAATGAAATTATCTTGCTGTGTATGCACCCCCTAACCAAGTGGTGGACATCAGTGGTGAGGGGGGCCATCAAGCTGAAGGAGGAGTCCTATCAAGCTTGGTTGGCTTGTGCGACTCCTGAAGCAGCTGAGGTGTACCGGTAGGCCAAGCAGAGTGCAGCTCGGGTGGTTGCTGAGGCAAAAACTCTGGTGTGGGAGGAGTTTGTTGAGGCCATGGAACAAGACTTTTGGTCAGCCTCAAAGAGATTCTGGCAAACTGTTCGGCGACACAGGAGGGGGAAGCAGCTCCCTGTCCACATTGTGTATAGTGCAGATGGGGCGCTGCTGACTTTGACTGGGGACATTGTCGAGTCGTGGAAGGAATACTTTGAGGATCTCCTCAATCCCACTGGCACGCCTTCCACAGAGAAAGCAGGGCTTGAGGACAAGGGGGGACAACTCGCCCATCACAGGAATTGAGGTCGCCAAAGAGGCTAAAAAACTCTTTGGTGGCTGGGCCCAGGGGGTGGACGAGATTTGCCCTGAGTAGCTCAAGGCTCTGGATATTGTAGGACTGTCATCGTTGACATGCCTCTGCAATGTTGCGTGGAGGTTGGGGATAGTGCCTTTGGCATAGCAAACCGGGGTGGTGGTTCCTCTTTTTACAAAGGAGGACCGGAGGGTGTTGTTATGTCGGAGGTTGGAGCCAAGGAGGAGACCAGCTGTGGAGCTGAACACATGTTTATTAAAACAGGGCAGTGCAACCGAGCCACACCAAACGGCTAGCAGAAGAAATGGCCAAGAGACCGCCCTCCTACACTACCGTTCAAAAGTTTGGGGTCACCCAGACAATTATTTTGTGTTTTCCATGAAAAGTCACACTTATTTACCACCATGACTTGTAAAATGAATAGAAAATATAGTCAAGACATTGACAAGGTTAGAAATAATGATTTGTATTTGAAATAATAATTTTTTTTTTCAAATTTTGCTTTCGTCAAATAATCCTCCATTTGCAGCAATTACAGCATTGCAGACCTAACATGATTGCACAAGGGTTTTCTAATCATCCATTAGCCTTCTGACGCAATGAGCAAACACATTGTACCATTAGAACACTGGATTGATAGTTGCTGGAAATGGGCCTCTATACACCTATCTAGATATTGCACCCAAAACCAGACATTTGCAACTAGAATAGTCATTTACCACATTAGCAATGTATAGAGTGTATTTCTGATTAGTTTAAAGTTATCTTCATTGAAAAAAAGTGCTTTTCTTTCAAAAACAAGGAAATTTCTAAGTGACCCCAAACTTTTGAACGGTAGTGTACCTGCAGCCCTTCTTATAGCCACGGGGCTGGCGGAACCGGAAGTTGGAGCCACCACCCTGTGCCACACAAATAAGAGCTCCAAACATATATACCGTATTTTTGGGACTATAAGGCGCACCGGATTATAAGGCGCAATATCAATGAACGGTCTGTTTGATGGTCTATTTTCATACATAAGGCACACCGGATTATAAGGCGCATTAAAGCGAGGTAGTCGGAGCCGGGAAAAAATTTTTTTTTGCGTGCATGGAAAGAAAATCCTATCTATAGTCATTATAGACACATATAGTGCGATTGTCTGCGAGTGTGAATGACCTGTTCCACGAGCAGGCGGAACGTTTTTAGTCCATGGCTGTTCATCGCCATATTGGCCAGGATATTCGCTCGATACTCGATACGGCTCGCTCTCCGGCGGCGGCCCTGATAAGTATACATATGCTAGGACGCTTGAATTCTTTCGTCCCAAAAATATTATTTTTGAATATTTAACTACAGCTAAACGGGAGCAGTTTCGATGCCGAAATTTCACATACAAATCCTAATATATGTGTTCTATACACCATCGGCTTTTGGGTATCGACTACCTCGCGAGGTAGTCGGATCTGGGAATTTTTTTTTTTTTTGCGTGCATGGAAAGAAAATCCTATTTATAGTCATTATAGACACATATAGCGCGATTGTCTGCGAGTGTGAATGACCTATTCCACGAGCAAATGTACGTTTTTTGGTCCGTTGCTGTTTACATCGCCATATTGGCCAGGATACTTGCTCGGTACTCGCTCGATACTCGATACGACTCGCTCTCCGGCGGCAGCCCCGAGAAGTAAACAATGCAAACAAATGCCGGGACGCTTGAATTCTTTCGTCCCGAAAATATCATTTTTGAATATTAATTACAGCTAAACAGGAGCCGTTTCGATCCACGATCCATTGGCAGATAGTGGCGTAACTTGCTAGCAATTTAACTTTGAACAACCTGTTGACACCAATATAGCGATTGGAGTTCTTTGGTTAATCCACCCGGAATGATGGCAAGCTCCGAATTAGTTTGCTTCACTTGGGTTTTGACAGTATCGGTGAGATGGGCACGCATGGAGTGGCAGATCAATAGGGATGGAGATTTGTGGAAAAAGCCATCCGGCCATTATGTTGAAGCACATATTACTCCGCGAGGCTCCTGACTACCGTAATGCTCCGACAATCCATCAAGCCGTTCAGCTTCGTAGCTTACCAAAGTCGTACTAAAACATTTTTGACAGATTTTTGAGCGCCGTGTACCACATAAAATCGGTTCAAGGTCAGTAAGCACAACCAGAATTAATACATAAGGCACACCAGATTATAAAGCGCACTGTCGATTTTTGAGAAAATTAAAGGATTTTAAGTGCGCCTTATAGTCCAAAAAATATGGTACATAATATGAACTATTTAAGTGACTATATCACATCCCCCCCCCCCCATAGAAAAGTCCAAAACATGCATACAATCAAAACCCTGCCCAATTTGGAACCCAAATCATCCACTAAACAAACTAAACTGAAATCGCCAAAAGGGGCCTAACACATTCACACAAAACAACTAAAATTAGGGAGGATGGGTGGAGGTTGAGCCCGGCGAGGTGAGCGCAGGTGCAGCTGACCTCTTTGTCCCTTCTATCGGAGTCTTTCTCCAGGGTCATCGAGGTTCAACCAACTTTGCCAGAGGTCTCCGTGGGTCCAGTTCCTCCTGCCGAGGTCGTTACAGGTGCCCCGTCCCAGCCCAGGACTTCCGAGGGTGCTGCTTCCCCATCAGCTGAGGTTGTCGCAGGTACTCCGTCCCAGCCCAGGACCTCTGTGGGTGCTGGTCCCCCTTCGGATGAGAGCTTCGTGGGATGCTCCATCCCAGCCCGGGACCTCTGTGGGTGCTACTCCCCCTCCGGATGAGGTCTTTGTGGGTGCTCCATCCCAGCATGGAACCTCCATGGGTGCAGCTCGTCCTCAGTCTGGGACCACCATGGGTGCAGCTTTGGCTCAGTCCGGGTCCACCGGAGGTGCAGCTTTGCTCTAGCCCCTTGGCCCAGTCCGGGTCCACCGCAGGTGCAGCTTTGCTCCAGCCCGGACCCACCACGGGTGCAGCGTTGCTCCAGCCCGGAGCCACCGTGAGTGCTTCTTTGCGCCAGCCCAGAGCCACCGCGGGTGCTGCTTTGCTCCAGCCCAGAGCCACCGTGGGAGCAGCGTTCCTCCAGCCCGGAGCCACCATGGGTGCAGCTTTGCTCCAGCCCGGAGCCACTGCGGGTGCTGCTATGACCCAGTCCGGGGCCACCGAGGGTGCTGCAGGTCAGTCCGAGGCTGTCGTGGTCCCCTCTCTTCTGCCAGACGCCGTCGTGGTTTCCTCCCCTCTGCCAGACGCCGTCATGGTCCCCTCTCCTCTGCCAGACACGGTCATGGTCTCCTCTCTTCTGCCAGATGCTGTCGTGGTCCCCTGTCCTCTGCCAGACACCGTCGTGGTTCTCTCTCCTCTGCCAGACACCATTGTGGTTCCCTCTCCTCTGCCAGACACCATTGTGGTTCCCTCTCCTCTGCCAGATGCCGTTGTGGTTCCCTCTCCTCCACCGGACATTGTTGTGGGTTCCTCAACTCCACCGTCCTCATTCTTGTTGGTCCTCCCCATGGGGCTGCTGCCTCCTGGGCCACCCTTTCTGTTTAGGTGGCTAAAAAACTCTGGCCGACCGCTTGACAGACTGTGCCATGGGTTGGGTGGCATACATTCTCTGGCAGGCCACCCGACTCTTACCACCACGCCATCTGACAGGTCTGGGACTTTAGCCGGCCACCTGAACTGTCTAGTTCTTTGGTCCAGGGGCCCTAGGTGCTTGGTTCTGCGTGGGTGTGGGCCCTGAGCGGGGTGCTTGTTTTTGTTTCCTCTTAGTCTGGGTTTTGCTGGGGTGCTAGTTCTGAGAGTTTTTCTCATTTTCTCTGGTTTGTTTCGGTCCCTCCGTGCCTGGGTCCCCTTCCTCCCACCCGGGATGGGGTTGTTTTCTTGTTCTGGTGGGTTTTTTTTGTGTGTGTGAGGTCTTTTTCTTTCAATGTTACCGGGGTGTCTGGTCTCCACCCCTTGAGGGGGGAAATCTGGCACAATCTGAGCACGGGGGATTCTGCTGGGCTCAGTCTCTTTGCCTTTTTTTCATATTTGTATAGTGTTGTAGTTTTGAGTTGTAATTCCTGTTATTTTACCTTTGGTTGATTTTCACACATTTTGTATTATTTTTTAGTATGATTTATTTTCCTGTTTGCGTTCATTGTTGGTTTGTTATTTACATATCTTTGGATTTACTTGTTTTTATTATATTCATATTCTGTTGTGTTTTCTCTCTTCCTGGGGCTGCAGCTGTCAGTGGCACTTCTGGGTTTTTTGCTCTGTTGTGGGCGGTGCCCCTGTCAGCTGTCAGTCGTGTCTTCTCCCTCTCACTACTCCCAACTGATTTCTGTTATAATCATTATCACTTCCTGCTTGCTCATGGCATCCACACCTGCCATCATGTGTTTCATTTGTTTCTTGTTCTATTTAAGGGTTGTCATTTTCTTCATTCATTGCCGGAGTCTCTTCTCTCATCTCCACCGGAACCCAGCCCTTGTTCTGGTGTGTTTAATCTGTAAGTTTGCTTTGCTTGTCAGTTTGGATTTTGTGTTGGAGCACTTTTTGGACTTTGTGTTTTGTTTTTTCAATAAATTTCACAAACTGCAGTCCAGCGCGTGGGTCTCTCCTCTCTGCCCCGAGGGGCAATTCATGACAGTATTTTAATAACTTGCCCAACACTTTATATAACAGAGTGCAATAACCGAACTAACAATATGCAACTCTATGCAGTTGTAACATTATGCAATTGCTTACCTTTGGTCAGCTGTAGTCTCTGGCAGTATGCTGAAATGATGGACTTTCACTCAGTACCGTGTATTTCTGTTGTACACATGCATGCGCATGCGCACTAACCCAGGGTATGCTATTCTGATAGGTATGCCAAAATGTCAGAACACCGAGTTTACTTTTTGTGATATACAGGAAAAAACCCGGAAGTTACACTGGCTGCTCAAAGACAGAATCGATGTTAAGACTGTGTGGGGGTTTTTTGAGAGAAAGAGAAGTGAGCATTTTAATGTTTTTAAGATGATCACATGAAAAACAGAAGCATTTCAGAAGGTAAAAACCTACAAAAATACAATTTTTCAGTGAGTGGGACCTTTAATTAAATGTATAGTGTGCCTAGACTTTTGCATATGCCACAATTCTGTATTTATCAATCCCTCCAAGATTTCACGATGTTGTGATCGCATCAATTCACGCAAAATCAGCCAATCAGTGCAACTATTGTGCAGCCTCGCAACTTTGTCCAATCACTGCAACTTTCCCGCAATTTTGGCCAATCCTCATCAACTTCCACCAATTTCACCAATCAAATTTGTCTGACTGGCGCTGAAATGCTCAGTCTAACCAACCAAATGCATCGCTGCACCGCGTTCACTTCTGCGTTTACAGTGAGTTTAACGGAACACATCAGCAAACAGTGTGTAATTTAAAAAACCCCACTCACCTACAAGATTTCCAACAGCGTCCCTTCCTCCGTCTCCCCAGCCTGCCTGTGGATGTCTGGCCACGTCTCTGTCCTGACTGTGTGTACGAAGCGCTGGATTTGTGTTGAAATACATCCGCCTTCCCCAAAAGCACCCCGTCGCGGGAGCGCATGTGAGGAGAGACACATTTTATACATCTTTGGAGGTAAAATCATTACTACATGTGGTCAATGGGCTTTAAAGCTGTGAATCTCCAGTCTGGATGGACAAACGTTCCCCCCACCGTCCTGCCATAAATGAAAGATCTGCATCTGAAGCGACGAATGTGTGTATCAAGAGACCGACGTGTAACAGACAGATAGGAGTTAGGCACGGAAATAGAGAGAATATTGTCTGTAACTTTTTTTTTTAGAAAAACATAATCCTATAGACAATACAAAGCAACAGAATAAATTATTTATTTTTTCCGAGTGGTTGGGGACTGTAGGGAGTTTTCAAATGAAGGTGATGCCAATAATTTCCAAATCTATACTCTTTAACATGCATTCAGTGCAGTTTAGCTGTTGTAATGGATATTGTGTTAAAGCCTGTATTTGCTGTTGCACAAAAGTTTTTCTGTATAGCAGAAGTTTCTACTTAATTTACAAATCACTGTAATAGGAGATTTTTGACAATCCTGTGCTTTTCTTGTATTGTTGTATAGAATATCACTGCAGTAAACTGGAAAAAAAAAGCATCTGCTTTAAAATTTGTAATTCTTCCCACAACTTTTAGTGCAAAAAACACTAAAAACATTGCAACCTTTATCGCAACTTTTTAAAAAAGCGCCCATGAATTCAGGCTTTTATAACAATCATAAAAACATCCCGCAAAATCCTGGAGGGACTGATTTATTCTTTAAATGTATTATGATTTTTGTTCCTTTTCTGAAATTAAAAAGTATGAGGGCGGGCTGAAAACTTCATAGGCTGAAACGTTCACAGTGGCCCCCCTCATAACTGCATTGATGTTGGCAGGTAAGGTTGTATTTTTCCCATATCCTAAACATAACATGTTTACATAGTTTCAAATAAACAATATGCTGTTTTTCAAGTGGTGGCCAAATTTTGGCATACCATTGTTTATGATTTTTGACTTTGCACCTCTAACATAATTGTTTATTCATTTTTGAGATAATACCAACTGTGGGATCGGCATTTATTGTGAAGTGTGGTGTGATGACGCTGCCTTCTGGTTGCGTCATCACACCGCCCTATATACAGGGCGTCTGCCAGTCGTGCTTCCTCTTTGCCCAGGATGACTCCGCATACTGTGCGTTTACTGTAAGGTGACCAGTCTGTTAATAAAGAGTAGTTCCAGTGCAACTCCTGAATCATATGTGCTTCTGCTTTAAAAATAACACCACATTTTTAAACTCAGAGCAGAATTTCTAAGAAATTGTTAGGTACAGCTTTCAGGAACAGTAGTATTGATGTGTGTAATCAGCAGTGTTGGGAGTAACGCATTCCTGTAACACCACTACTTTTGCAGTAACGTGTTGTGTAACAAAATTACTGTTTAAAAATTCAGTAATGCATTATAGTTACTAAAATTTGATCAGATGTGTTACTCATTACTCATTTTATTAATATTTTTTTTTTTTTTTTTTTGTTACTTATTTGTACCCGTAGGTAGATTTGGTTTGCAGTCTGGTGACAAGCCACCGGCTGCTGGTCGCTGCGTGCGTGAGCGCCCTAAACCTACATGTTTTTGGTATGCGGGAGGAAACGGGAGAAATCCCGGAGTAAACCCACGCAACACGGGGAGAACATGCAAACTCCACACAACTCACTGTTGGTCGGGGGCTGGAATCGAACCCACGATCTCATGATCCCCACGATCCCCCGTCCGAGGGTAAAACTGTGCTGCCACAGTGCTAAACCACTGCGCCACCGTGCAGCCCCGTGCAGTAATATGGATAGATATGTATTTTTAGTGCAAATAAATGAATATACAGACTGACTCTACAGTAGCTGAGATGAGTTGTCAGTCGATGTGACCTGTTGCAAAACACCGAGTCTTCATTACTGAGCGGAGGAAGAGATGAAGCTACTTTGTTTTTGTGGACATACGCAGATTATTTTTCCTTTGTCATGGTTAAGAACAAAAGGATATTGGTGGGTTGCAGCCTAAGTGCCGATGGGGTCCTACTGCAATCTTCAGTTGCGCCTGAAAACAGCAACAAGCTCCAACAAAGCTAATGCTAAGGAACTGTTAACTATGCTAACAACTAACACTGTGAAATAGATCTCACAGCAGGATGTAAAGTGGAAATACTCTTATCTGAACACCCATGGCTGGATTTCAATCACAGGTATGCATCTGGACAGTTTGTGACCCAGCAAGAATTAAACCGACTGATTGCAAGATACGTCGTTACAGAATGAAGACATGATAACAGTGACTTTCCATCAAACATCTGGACTATGATCCATTGATGTTAAAACACATTTATTTGCTACCTGGATAAAGATTATACAAAAGTGGATTTTGATCTCCAAAAGGCATTTGAGAGACTAGATCATGTATCTGTCACAGCAGATGCTTGAACTGTGGAAAATTAACGTTTTCTTTGGATCCCTGCACATCGGTTGAATCCATAACATAAAGGTAAGATAAACATGGACAGCTTTCATGTCCCACACTGACACACGTGCTGCAACACCAGCATTAAAAAACTGTCTGTGAAGCTCTGTCTGAAACAGTCTGTTTTCAGCCTGCCATTAATAAGCCTGTAATGTAATACATTAATTAAATTATCTTGCTATGTGTGCAAGATGACTTAAGTATGCATTTAAAAGTAACGTGAAAGTTACTTTTCCAAGTAACTAATTACTTAAATCATGCAGTAATTGGTTAAGTAACTCAATTACTTTTAAAAGAAGTAACTTGTAACTGTAATTAGTTGCTATTTTTTAGTAACTTGTCCAACACTGGTAATCAGAGACGTGAAGTGCTTTATGCTGTGTGAGCCTCTGAAGCTTCTTCATCCAGCCCATCTTCTGTCAATCAAGCTTTGTGCCTGCATTTGGCGGCGTTAATCAGACAATTACAAAAGCCTTCCTTCTAGTAACTGGTTAAATAGGCTGTAAGGCTTATTTGCATGTCCTATAAACCAGAGGCTGAATGTCTGTGTTCAAATGATGCTCATGATTCAAGTGGTACTCAAACAGGCAAATTTTATGACCAATCTCAAGGTAAAGTCAAGCAATAAGAGTGTCTTTTAAAGTTTTATTATTGTTTGATTTTGCAGACTTTTAGCAGAAGACACTGCATGATGTAATGCGGCACGGTGAGATTTTTCTTTTGTTTTTGCTCGGCATTTGGCGAGCGTTGTCAGTTTGGGGTCCTGCAGCATCACACTGAGTCCCCTGGCGCTGCCCCCTCTCATCTGTGAGAAGAGTCTCTCCTCCCCTGCTAAGTTTGCAAAGTCCAATTTTCAGCTAATATGGAGGTCGCAACAGCGGGCGCAGAGGGCGTAGTAGAACATAATGGCTATGGGATTGTAAATATTGGTTTTAGAAAGACACAATTGGAGGGCAAGCGGAGAGAAATTTCCATAGAGTATGCGCTAGCGCCATTGGAGGCCTTGGTGCGGCAGAATAGATTTTCCATTCTAGTGTGTCACATTAGATTTTCGGAGGTGCTCAGTGGCAGGTACATGTCATTAGTAACACTTTAGCACAGTAATGAACCTTTTTATTTATCCGGTGCTTCTCTCATGAATGAATAAGGAGCTGCTCCCCAACTGTGCCTAGCCGTGAGAAGCAGACAGAAGAGGGAGAGAGAGTGAGGCAGAGAGAGAGAGAGAGAGAGAGAGAGAGAGCCTGGAGCACTATGAAGACCAATGAGGAACGTGGAGCTCTGGGGAATGCTGAGGAGGGTTAAATGATCATTATTGTGGCACTCGCATGCACGCTCACCAACACAAACATGTGCATCGCCGAACAAAAGAGCATATAGACACAAGCGCACACGCACGCTCCCCACCTCCACTCCCCGGGGTCCTGATCTGACACTCTATTTACACACACATTTACACAGTCTACTCCCTCCTTTCTAAAGCTGACAGGTACTTAAGCGGTACATTACTCTGAGGAGCTCAAGCCTCATGGCGGTGTAACCAAACTGTCCATTCACCGCTGGCCTTGTCTCACTGCTCATTCAATAATGGCCTCTGAGAAACGCAGCAATAACGGGCAGTTGTAACCAGACCTGGGAGTGTGACACAGAGCATTGGGGCACGTTTAAAGACAGGCCTGTCTCATTGGTGGAAAAGAACAATCTGTCAGGGTTCAGTAGCTCACATGAATCCAGCTCCACATGGGAGTACTGCTCTCCGGTCCCGCTAGACTTAGTTGGCATGTTTCTCCTTTGGTTGTTTCTCCAGAGAGCGATCAATAGTGCAGTTAACTTCAGCAGAGTTTTATCTCCACTGAAAACTAATCTGTACATATCAGGTGTAAGCCACTGCTGCAAACCTCAATCTTAGTGCCTCCACTTGGACTCACGTCAGATCCCAGCCTGGTGCAGTGAAGCGGATAGAGTGGCCATGGCCGGCGTGGTCAGGGCCCCATGTCACCCCCAGCATCCTCAGTGTTCATTTCCCTTTCATCTTGAGTGTGAAATCACTGCCGGTGCAGCGCTGACCTCAGCATTAAGAGGTCAACTATTGAAATCTGATGTGCGCCTCTCTGGCTGAGGGACTTCAACAGATGGAGGGAAAGAGTGTGAAGGTAAGAAATTGAAGGAGAAAGGAGGCACTTAAGATCGGCAAGTGGTGTGATAGTTTTGAGGCTTTTACTTAAGCTACTTTACCGAGAATAAGGTAGGAAGTCTGCAAGTGCAGGAAGTTCTTGATTGACTTGTTAGACTGATTGCCATGTTTGTAGATGTTAGCTGAATTTATTTTTAAATATGGGCATGTTAACTTAAAGCATAATGAAGTGAAAATCAAAGATGATTCATTCATGAATTTATAATAAAATTGTTAGGAATGCATGGTATTATTGGCACAGTATCTGTATCAGTCGATAAAGCATTTAAAATTATTTTGCTGCATCTTCAAAAATTAATATTTACACCCAATAAAATATTACAGCAGACAGTCGAGATGCTCTGCTGTGACATTATGCTTTTCTCGCAGCTCGAGGGACTGACATCATCACATCGGACAGTGTCTCTCAAACATGTCTACCTCCACACAGCCACGCTGTAGTTCAGTGCTTCCTCAAACGATGCTGTACATGGTTGTTGTTTGTATTACTTTTTGTGCTTCAGCACTGTTCGAGTATATCAAACATCTACCGCAGAGAGGAATTGCTGCGCATCAGGAGAATATCCCAAGTTTCCATAAAACCTTATTCATGCTGTATTTCCCCCCTGCTCTGCTTTAGTCTGTGTGCGCTTTGGATGAGCCCGGCGCACATGTGGCGTTGTACATGCTCACTTTTTTTTAATCTACCAGGCCGGATGGTTGACACATGCGCACAACTGTTATTTGTAGTTTCGTTGCCATTGTTGTTGCTACAAAAAAATGTGCATTGCTCTCGTGTTTATAGTCGGTGAACACGCCAGTTTATTCACTGGCTATAAACACGAGAGCGACGCACATTTTTTTGTAGCGACAACAATGGCGGTGTTTCAAGGAAAAGGAGGAATTACCGTTTTCCAGTCCTCTTCTCCACTCAAGGTGCTGCTGCTGCAAAAGGATTCATCTATGTTTATTCTTGCCTTCCGTGTCCTCATTGTCTTCCTCGTCTACTTTGTCTTTGTATGCTGTGTTGGTAGCGCCACCTTGTGAATGGGACGTTCAGTCTTCCGCATGCGCTGTCAAAGTGTTCAGATCGTGGGCAGCCCACGTGGTCATAAAATTTAGGCTGCATGCGGTCGTCGACAGAAGAGCCCTGTGGACACTAGCGGACTGGAGAAGATGATGTAAATTTTGTCACACAAGGTTTCCGGTTGCACGTTCGTGGACAGTGGAGGTGCTGCATGCATCCAGCTTAATGGCATCTGCGTCTCTGTGGATTGCTACACAAGTGGTCAGCCCTGGAGACGGAGGCAAAAATGTAAACAGAAGCGAGGTAGCCAATCTGGCTACTTGGCTCAGCTAAAGAGGACTCTGAACAGACCACCACCGCCTAACCTTTTTTTCGCTAATGGCCAGTCCCTTGGAAACAAGATTGATGCACTAAAACTGGATATATCAACCTGACCAACCATATGAGACAACTCTGTGATAATCACTGAAAGCTACACCCCAGGATCATAGATGTGGGCCACTAACTGCACCGGAGAAACAGGACAGAGAACTCCGGGAATCAAAGATGGGAAGGGAACATCTTTCCTTGCCTTTAACCACCAAGGCTGCGGTAGAACAGCCAGGAGATGAGCATCTATTCTTGCCTTTCACCTCTGAGGCCAAGATGGAGCACCTGGGAGACGGGTCAACTGAGTGCTGTATGCTAGCTACTATGCTAGTCACCAATTCCAGACATTCCAGTAAGGATAGGTGGAAGTTGAGGGTGGTATGACATGAAATGAGCTCCTTAATGGTGTCATGCTTCCTCGTGCACCGTGTTATGGCGGTATGAAGGAATGGAGACCCCAATGAAGGAATGGAGACCCCAATTGTGAGAGTAGAAAGTGCCATTTTATTAATTTAAGCCATGAAAATAACAAGTCCAGCTAGATCACACAAATACAGGAAGTTGTACAGATGAGATTAGGCCACCAGACATACAGGGTGCCTACCGGATGCTCAACAACCTGGCGACGGGAATGCCTAGTGCTGCAGGGCAGCTGTCGGCACAGGAAAAAACGCAAATTTAACTTACAGAACTGGAGCGATCCGGGGCTAATCCGAGCAGTCTGCTGGATAAAGGAATAAAGCAGAATCCGCTGTAAACATCCAGGGATAAACCATTTGAAAATGTCAGGCTGAATACGCGAAGGGAATAGTACAACATTCATGGAGAAACACGCTGCCACGAATGAGGGTGAATGCTCTGACAATCTCTCCCTACAAACCCGTCGCTTAAATAATAATAATCTTAACGAGGGAAGAGATCGCCGGTGTGAGAATGCATGGGCTGGACAAAAAGGAACCCCAGGTGTGCATGAGTGAGTGTCTGCGCGTGTGAATGAGAATGAATGGAGTGTGTGTGTGTATGTGTGTGAAGCACCCAACAACAGAGCACAGCTGATGGTACTTGACAGGAGAAGGGGGCGTGCCCGAGCTGTCAGGAAGCAAAGGCCAAAAGCTCCCTGATGCGCCTGATGGAAGATAGGGCAAAAAAAATAATAAGTCAGAACTGGGTTTGGAACAGTCAAACCCAGATTCATGACAGCCCCCCCCCCCCCAGGGGTGGATTCCAGAGACCCCAGTATCATCAGCCAAAAACAAAAGAACAAGAAAAAACACACCTTAAGGGAACCCCTTGCCCCCTCCCCAGCAACAAACAATTACCCAGGGCGGGAGGTGGGGGAAAACCGGTTAGGAGGGAAGCAACCGGTGGAAAACACAACAAGTAATAAGCACATAACAAGCAGTGACCCTCCTAACGACCCCCCACCTAGGGCACTAACCCCCCTCCCTAGAAGTCCAAAGTTCAGGGGGTCGGCCGAAGTCCCAGGCCCCCAGCATGGTGAGGCGTGACTGATCGGGCGGCCTGCCCAAGTCCCATGTCCAGCAGGCGGCCCGCAGAATAGCGTCCGGCGGCCTGTCCAGCCCGATGGACCACCCGACCCAAAGGCCAAGTCATTCGGGTGGCTGACCAATGTGGTGGAGCCACCAGAACTGAAGGGGAAGGCGGAGAGGAGCCTACACACTTGGGAACCTCAGCGGCCACACCAAGGAACAGGAGCCCCCCTGCCATCCGAGGCTTGGGGCAGGGAAACCATAGCAGCCGCGATGGTCCCTGTCTGGGACGTGGCTGCACCCACGATGGTCCTGGTCTGGGACGTGGCTGCACCCGTGATGGTCCCGGTCTGGAATGTGGCTGCACCCGTGATGGTCCCGGTCTGGGACATGGCTGCACCCGTGATGGTCCTGGTCTGGGACGTGACTGCACCAGTGGTGGACCCCGGCTGGAGCTCTGCTGCACCGGTGGTGGACCCCATCGGGTGCCTCATTGCTCCCGCGGTGGCCTCCCCAGCAAGGGAGGTAATGCTCCTCACGACCCCCGGTGCTGGACCCTGATCCTTGGCGGCTTCCAGCGAGATCAGCAGCTCTCCGGTGACCCTGGCCAGGGGCTCCGAACCCGAAGGGAGTGAAAGAGAAATCGGGTCAGGGTTACCGTCAGCAGCAGAGCCCGGTGAGGTGGCCCCAAGGGCCACTACGAGCTACCCCGGGCCCTCCTCACCATGAGTCGGGCAGTGTGACATCAATATTGACATTACTGGCATAATGAAGTACACTTGTCCAAACTTGGGCTCCACCGCCGTCCAGGACTCCGGCGATTTAGGGTAGCTGGCTCCACCGGTCCGTCGGGTGCTACCCCTCCATCAACCTCCTCTGGAACAACTGGACCCGGGTCGTTGTCCATGGGCAACCCAGGTAGTGGCAGCTCCTCTCCGGTGACCCTAGGAAGGAGCTCGAAGGGGATAGGAGAGGAGGAACGGTTAGGGTCACTGGCAGTGGCATTGCCCGGCGAGGGGAGTCCAGATACAGCTGGGGGCCGCACCTGACTCTCCTCCCCAAGAGCCAGACAAGATCTCTCAATCATAGACAAATGAACTACAGGAGAGATTACTTGCCTGTGCTCAAGCTCTACCACCGTCCAGGACTCTGACGATGCCGTTCCGGGTCCCATCAGCTGGAGGTCTGGTCTGGGGAGTGACTCTGCGGCGGCGGCCCCCATAGCAGGCTTGATGGTGGTTGCAGTTGTGGTACTCCCGTGCGCTGTCCTCCACGCCTCCGGCTCCTCTGGCGTGGCGGCCGGCTCCTCTCCCCCTGGGCGACCTGAATCCAGAACCAGTGGGCTCGTAGGGGCATACAGAAAGGAGTTGATAAGGTCAAGTATGGGAGCACTATATGCCGCTGGGGCGGAGCACTCAGGGGACTGCACACCCCGAGCCTCCTTGCCATGAGGCAGGCAAAATTGTTCATCAAACATGAAAGTTAAATGAGAAATAACTTGCTTGTCCTCCTGGCACGGAACGTCCTCAGCGGCCTTTGAGACGTCCTCCCTCCTCTCCGGACGTATCTCCTCTTGCTGCACCAGCGGGACCAGCGGGAGTTCCTCCTCCTCTTCCCCCCGGATGGCTCAGGAACCAGATAGTCCGGGACACAAAGCGTCATGCTGGATCGCAAGTCAGCCGTGCCGAGAAGCTCCGTCTTCTCTGGGGAGGGAGGCAGAGTGGCTGCGGGGAGCTTGAACGCTGCGGGATCCTTATTCGTCTCCTTCTCATGGCGCTCCCCCTCCATCCGGCAGTTGATCCGGGCCAGTCTTTGCTCCTCCTTCGCCCGGCACGCCTCCTTAACTCGGCAGTCTAGCTGGGCGAGCAGGGTCAACCACTCCTCTTCCCATGGATTGGGTAGGCACGGAGGGTGGAACCCTCACAGCTGGAGAAGCGCGTCCTCAAGCCTCTCTCTTGCGGAGCTCCTCCACAACCCTATGGTTTACCATGGCCAGCAATCCCAGTCTCTCCTCCTCCGTCATCATGCTTGAGGATTGGGCGGGTGCCAGCCCGGGAGATGAAAGAGATCCGAGAGGAGAGGAGGTCCTCCTCCGACGGGAGCGTCTCTTCTGACGGGTGGCTGGCTCCGATGGTGGAGAGGCCCCCTCCGGCTCCACATCTGAAAAGGGAAGGATGGCGGAGAGGATGGCGTCCATCCTAGGAATAACCCGGAGGTTAGGATAGCGCTGCTTGACGTCCTCTGTGACGAGTCGTGCCCACTCCCTGTCCTCGGGAAACTGAGGCCACTGAAAGGTGAAGATCGCCTCCTCCAGCAGATCCTGGGCTCTCTGCTCCTCGTCCGTCCAGATCATAATGCCAAAAACTTGAGGAGGGAGGGGAAAAGAAGGTGAAAGGAAAAGAAAAAAACACAAGTCTACTCTGCTGGTTTTTTTCTGTGGTCGGAGCATTCTGTCATGCTTCCTTGTGCGCCATAACACGGCACATGAGGGAAGGAATAGAGAACCCAATAGCGAGAGTAGAAAGTGCCATTTTATTAACTTAAACCATGAAAATAACAAGTCCAGCTAGACCACATGAATACAGGAAGTTGTACAGATGAGATTCGGCCACCAGACATACAGGGCACCTCCCGGATACTCAACAGCCTGGCGACAGGAATGCCTAGTGCCGCAGGGCAAGTGTCGACACAGGAAGAAAGGCAAATATAACTTACAGAACTGGAGCGATCCGGGGCTAATCCGAGCAGTCTGGTGGATGAAGGTGGATGAAGGAATAAAGCAGAATCTGCCGTAAACATCCAGGGATAAACTGTCTGAAAATGTCAGACTGAATACGCAAAGGGAATAGTACAACATTCATGGAGAAACATGCTGCCACGAATGAGGGTGAATGCTCGGACGATTTCTCCCTACTAACCTGTCGCTTAAATAATAATAATCTTAACGAGGGAAGAAATTGCCGGTGTGAGAATGCATGGGCTGGACAAAAAGGAACCCCAGGTGTGCATGAGTGAGTGTCTGCGCATGTGAATGAGAATGAATGGAGTGTGTGTGTGTATGTGTGTGAAACACCCAACAACAGAGCACAGCTGATGGCACTTGACAGGAGAAGGGGGCGTGCCCGAGCTGTCAGGAAGCAAAGGCCAAAAGCTCCCTGACGCGTCTGATGGAAGATGGGGCAAATAAATAATAAGTCAGAACTGGGTTTGGAACAGCCAAACCCAGATTCATGACAAATGGAGGCTAACTCACTCCTTATCTTGGTGACAAACACGGTGATAATCATACTCTTATTTCATCCTTTTCGCAATAATATTCAGCAGTCTGTATTGACAATTTATCTCTTCCTCGCCTGACAACTTTGGGCAAAAAAAAAAAAGATTTTTGCACCACATTGAAACAAAATCATTAAAAGCAGCCAAAATACTCATGATAAAAAGTTTCATAGGTAGCATAAAATATCAATAAAATAGGTCAGTAAAATCTGAGCTTCTATGCCAGCGGTGGTAGTTGTCTTATTTTCCTTGGGGAATGTGTCTTCGTATTAGGGCTGCAGCTAACGACTATTTTACAGCTCAGGTAATTGCCCACTCTAATCGAAGATTATTCGAGTAATCTAGTATTTATTTTTTTTTTAAAGAAACTTGAATTGACCAACATTTGTGGAACTTTCTTTCCTAAAGAGCAGTAGTAATTGTAACAAACACTCAATAACACAGGTACACATTTATTGCAATGCTTATTGCAATGTTTATTGCCTAGAACATAACTTTAAACATCACACTACACCATAAAGTTCCGTTCACTAGCCGTTAGCATCCGCTAACGCTAGCTGCTGGTGGACGCTAACGGCAGTGGCTATATGTTTTTTTGGTCATATAAGCATAATTAGTGTAGCTGACTACATTCTGTTCATCTTAATTTAAAATCTCAATCACATACCTTGTCTCAGGTGCACTGGCTGTGCATGATGTGGGATGCTTTCTGCCGAGACACTGTAACATCTGATGTTGTAGGATGCTAGCTCGCCACTTACCATGTACACACTGCACAATGTTTTCCTTCAATTTAAGCTTGAAATGATTCCAAACTTGAGTTACTTTTGTCATTTAAAAAAATTTTCTTCTTCTTTGCCGGCCCATCACTATGCCGCTCTGACATGGTGCTGTTAAGCAAATCTGCATTTTGTTTAGGTAGCGTGACCGGAAGAAGGTCGCACTGGAAGAAGGTCATATAGACCAGCCTTGTGTTCAGTTGACAAAACCATTTGCAACCGTTTGGAATTGTTCGTTAGTTTCCGTAACTGAACAACACGCTCGCCGCAAACCGTTTTCTCACTGGTTGAACTCCTCGGGGAGGTGACTCACATAGCAAACAAAGATGGCAGCTAGGTAAGATAGTTTGCGATGTCCTTTTAGTTTTCTTTTCTTTTCGGAGCAATTCCATCAATTTAAGAGTAGAGGTTATGTCAGTTTGTAAGTAAA
Organism: Pholidichthys leucotaenia; assembly: GCA_020510985.1. Taxonomy (NCBI): domain Eukaryota; kingdom Metazoa; phylum Chordata; class Actinopteri; order Cichliformes; family Pholidichthyidae; genus Pholidichthys; species Pholidichthys leucotaenia. The sequence goes on from CM035837.1 coordinate 94,704,427, forward strand.
ACGATACCACGCATAAAATATTGTTTTTGGTGGGGGTATAACGGAGAATTCTTAGGTAATATGAAGTTGAAGTAGGCTACAGTCTACGCCATAGCTACCGTATAAATATGGTCCTCTATCCGGCTGACAGAGGACCATGATAGATCTACACAAGTACAGAATGTGCGAGCCGAACAGAAAAAACATTCGCCAGGAGCTGTCCGGTCATTTAGGTTAGTTTGCCATATGTTTGGCGAACTGTTTCATGAACTGAACTCACGTCAGAAGTGCTACATTAAATGACATGTCGAGGCATAAATTTTGACTCGAAAAATTTTTGTAATCAAATTATTTGAATTATTCAAGTAATCGTTGCAGCCCTACTTTATATACCAGTTAATCATCACTGTAAGACAAAGGAGATGTAAAAAGGTGGGGAAAATATGTTGGCAAAGCTAATTGCAAAATATCGGCATATCAGTTATTGACAAAAATTCTAATATCGTGAATCCCTAAAAATTATGCTAAAAATTGTGGTCACACTGTTCAGGTTATTTATGAGTGTGTGGACTCCTCTTTTTGTAAATGATAGTGGAACTAGATACCTTTTATTTACAGTTACTTGCAAGTTATATTTTACGTTCATATGACTGCATTAATCCACTGGAGAAACTCCCCAAACTCCAAACTTAGCAGCTTTTGGCAGCTCCCTACAAAATACCTGCCAAAACTTCCTGTCTCCATGTGTTTCCAGCATAAGGTTCTGCATTTAAAGTCAATTCGACACCTCATCTCAGTATGAATCCCCTCTGAAAGCATATGTGATATGAAGCGTCAGAGAAGTTTGAGGTCTTGTCTCATATTTCCCATCGGCTACACTTTCATCCCTCTCTCTGCAGCGGACCACCCCTGGCAGCCCTGCCCAAATGAGGTGTTCTGCCTTCAATACTTTCCCCCTCTGAAGAATCTGAGGAGTTCAGAATCTGCCGAAACTTTGGATCTCAAACACAAACATCTCTTACTCAAAGGGTGTCTGTAATCACAAGTAAATAGCTTTTCTGCCGATGAGCACAAGGGACGAGAGAGAGAAAGGGAGAGAGAGAGGAGCCTATCTCAGGAGCAGATAACTAGTAGATATGATTCCTTAGATAAGTAGCAGTAATTTGGCTTTTAGAGATAGCTCCAGGGGCCGCTGTGCCGAGTTGTGCTGATTTACTGTGTATGGGAGGTTGTTTTTTTCTTCTTCTTCTTCACATTTTTATCTCTCCTGTTGAAGAGCTTTTCATCTCTGATGATTTTCTCTCTCTCTCTCTCTTTTTTTTTATGTATTCCCCCCAGAAGGTGAGATCACAAACCCACAGAAGGCAGAGTGGCATGTTTTAAAGCGATGGACAAAATACAAATATTTGAAAATGTATTTCATGGTAATTATGTCAGGTTTCATGGCCTTGGCATAGTACTGAGGCACAGCCTGGATGCCTTAATTTGTATAGAAATTGTAATCATTTGTTCATTTCAAGGTGAAAATTGCATTTTTTAATTTAAATTGTATCCTGCGTGATAGGCTATTATCTAGAAAAATTGTCTCTGTGTATGGCGGTCTATGCCCTGCCGTCACGCCTGTTCAGAGCCCACTTCTCCTGAGAAAGGGCTTGTATATGAATCTCCTGACTGAATGCACCCAGCTTGTTCTTCACTTAGCCACTGCCACTGAACTCATTTCCATTTTTGTTATTAATATTAATTAGTTTGAGAACACAGCTCAGATTTTAAATGTAAATCAAGTTCGGCTTCACAGTGATTTTTATCTCGCTCAGATTTCGTAGATTTACAACTTTACTTGGACTTTTCCCCTCGTCTCTTTATATTTTTGAAATTGCTTTAAGGGAGGTGTGCGTTAATGTGTGTGTTTTGTAAGTGTGCTTTTGCTTTATTGGGCATGAAAGGCAAGACTGATCTTGCATAGTTTTCTTTCCTGATGAAGGTATGAGATCCTATAGCTTTTGGTTTCTTGTAAATCAGACAACTTCCAAGCTAGGACAATACCCTGTTTGAGCTGCTGCTAATTCCTCATACATGACAGATTATCTATCTATAATTCCTGAGAGGGGTAACCATGAAATTTGGAATACCTAAAATGGTCTGAAAATAAGATTTTCCCCCTATGCAAAACACATGGTCGGGAAGGAGATATGTGCACGGCAGGCTGTGTGTCTGCGTCTGTGTCAGTGGGATCCTTGAGGTGACGAGCACAAAGCTGAGGCTCAGGTACACAGCGTATGCTGGCATAATTACAGGATTTGGGGGATTATTATACTGTAAGTGCTTTCATGGCGACAGCTGGGAGCTTTTTACTCCCTGTGACACATAATCTCAAAGAATAAAACCAAGACCCCCAGAGCATCTCTTAATCATTTCTTAGCATACCTGCACACGGCTCTGAACTCTTTCTGAAGACAAATTTGCAAAATTAGAATATAATTATCATATCTGCTTTAAATCATTCTAAAGTCATGTTTTCAGATGCTATTTTCCTTTAAAATGGGGACATTTTTGGCCCCTTTTTTTTTCTTCCTCGCAGCTTGTTTGTGCTCTCCCTTCCTCTTCGTGGCTTTTCTGACTCCTCAGCGAAGGTTTATTTATCACAGCATGGCCAGGTTCAGGAGCCCGGTCCTAAATGAGATCTGAATCAGAGCCTCTATTCCATGGCTCATTCTGAAAGTATGACCAGGCTGTCTACTGAGTGATAGGGCCTCCTGGTCTCTACAGCAGCACTCAGGAGTCTCATTTCCATCCCTGTGATCTAAACAAACCCATTACCGCCAGCCATTTATGCACAGGGTCCGTACGCAAGCCCTGGGCCTGAGGACGCAGCCCGCAGCTAAGCCACCATGGCGCGCAGCCACCTTCTGTGGCCCCATGGCCGTATAGAGCAGTGAGGGGAGAAACGGAAAGCTCGGGCCCCTTCACTTTATCTAGACCATTCCAGAGAGGCGAGTGGAATCGGCTCTTGTGGGCTCTGTTTATCCCCTGCTCCTGTAGTCAATCAATTAGGGGATCAAAGCAGGAGATGAGGAAAGTGTCATAAAGCTCTCCCACACACCAGCATCCGAGCTGCCACCTCGTCCACTCTGATTGACAGCGGACCGGAGGGAGACAAAACTCTGGGGCCGATGCCTCAGGAGACATGCTGGAGCAAAGGGGACAACCATAGCACATGCCAGGGTCTAATCTGGACAACCAGAACACGAACTTTTAGAGAAATGTGGGAGGGGGTGACGCACAGGAGGCCAACAAGCACAGTGAACATTTGATATGTTCTGAGAGCCTGCTGTCTCTTTAGAGTGAGATCATGTTTAAACTGGCTTTGGAATTAATTGAAGGAGTGACCTCGCCCAGTACCAGATAATACAGTTTTATAATTGCATTAAATTAAATAGCACATTGGTTACTGAACTACATTTTGTTTATGCATACTGTAAAAGTATGAATTATGAATGATAGTTACCTAATATTAACACACTCAGCACTTCATTAGGTATCAAATTTATCTCCTAACATTACTTGATTTTAATGGTGCTAATATTTTCAATTAGTGATGCCTTTAATTAGCTTAATGTAATTGCAAATAAATGTCGAAATGCTTCATGTTATTTTGTGGCATATGACATGTCAGTGCATCCTCTTAGCTATTTCCCACGTGATCATGCATTAACGTCTACTCGCTGTGTTGCGCGCACACATTTCCCAAATGTTTGGAATGCGCTTTAAAGTCATTCAGAGCCAGCTGAACATACCTAAGGCACGTCTGACGTTTCGTCGGGCAGGGCTGCTGGTGTAGAAAAGTGAATGAGCCCTACTGTTGTGACGTGTAATATAAAGCTCTGCGGCTGATTCCACACCACTCTGGTTTGTCCCCACACGTTCGCACCATACCATGGAGATTTGCAGACCACATTCCCCCGGCCAGCGAAGGGACAGGCGGGCGGTGCCGGTCAGCGGACAGAATGAATTACTTCCCTACAACCGCTGCGAGACACACTTCGAGCCCGTGTCACCTCGTCCGGGATGTCTGAGCACTCATCACTCCTTAATCACATTGGCGGTGCTGGAACAGCCACCGGTGGCCTAGTGTCCCGCAAATACGCTCAAATGACTAAAGATGCACCTGACTACCTGCAGGTGGTTCGGTACGCTGTAGATCACTGTGGAATATGAACAGTGTCCTCCCGTACACGTCACGGGATTTACTATGTAAATAGAATTGTTAAATTAAACTGTGGGATCGAAGACGTTTAAGTGTTTTTCCTCTCTTTCTCTTTTTAATTTCAGCCCTGTAGCATATCAGCCAGCCATACAAACACAGTGCTGTGAAAAAGTATTTGCCCCATCCTGATTTCTTATATTTTTCAATATTTCTCACACTTAAATGATTAACATCATCAAAAAATTTTAGTATTAGACAAAAATAACCTGAGTTAATACAAAATGCAGTTTTGAAATGATTTAATTTTTTTAACTATGCCAAAAATCACGTTTTTTGTTTTGTTGTTAACGTGTCTGTAACGTGTTTTCTATGACTTACAAGACATATCAAGAGTGAAATCGTTCAAATGTCTCATATCGCTGTTTTTTTGCTGTGAAGTTTCACTTAAGCCCCGCCCCCTGCAAAATGGCGAGTTGAGACAGATGTTTTTGGTGACGTAACTATTCGGAGTGCTGTCACTTGGGTAGTGTTGAGCCAGTTGGGACTCTCTGGCCTAACTGAGGTTATCCTCCAGATTAGTTAGCATTTTTTAACAAACTGCTTTGAAAACTTGACCCAAATTAAGATGGGCTTTACCATTAAACTGCTTTTAAGGACCAATGCTGTTTCAGTCCCTATCCTGGGCCACTGTACATACAACTGGGCATATCCTTCAACCAGTAAGTGTTTTATCGCTGGATTTATTCTGATAATGATAGTGCTAGCTATTATTAGCTCTAGTGGTGGCCTAGAGGTAGCGCATCCGCCCCACAACTGGGAGGCTGGGGTTCAAGTCCCGGCCGGGTCATGCCAAAGACCATATAAAAATGGAACTTCCTGCTGTCCAGCTTAGTGCTCAGCAAAAATGGAATGGAGGGAAACGTTTGGGGCGGCAGTGGATCAGGAGGTTGAGTGGGTCGTCTAATAACTGGAGGGTTGGCGGTTCGAATCCCACTCTCTCCAGACATCCTGCCCTTGTGTCCCTGGGCAAGACACTTTTACCCACCTTGCCTGCAATATCCATGACACTGGGTATGACTGTTTATAAATGTTTGGTAGTGGTCGGAGAAGCCATTGGCATGGATTGACAGCCACGTTTCTGTCAGTTTGCCCCCGGGCAGCTGTGGCTACAGCAGTAGCTTACCACTACCATTGTCTGTGGAGTGAATGAATAATGTTTCCATTGTAAAGTGTCTTTGAGTGTCTATGAAAAGTGCTATATAAATCTGATGCATTATTATTAGCCTTGTGGTATGTGGTTGGGCCTAGTAATCACCGATTTTGGCATTTGAGAGGTGGGGGATGAAAAGGTTTTGACATGAAACTGTAAGACAATGAAAGTTTTTTTTGTTGACAAAAGGGCATAAAATACCATTTTAGACAATGAAGATTTGTTTTTATAGGGGATTTATATCCACTGGAGTGCATCTTTAAGGGAGAAAGGCTATCCAAACCTGGCCCTATATGAAAAAGTACCCCCCACCACCACCACCCATTTAATCATGAATTAACTGTGATTAACCGCATTTTTTGGAACGCTGAGTTCAGTTTCACTAGCCACACCCAGGCCTGATTACTGCCAGACCTGTTGAATCAAGAAATCACTTAAATAGAACCTGTCTGACAAAGTGAAGTAGACTAAAAGATCTCACAAAGTAACACATCATGCCCTGATCTAAATAAATTTAAGGACAGATGAGAAACAAAAAACCCCACATCTAAACAACTGCAGACCTCGCTTGCTTCAGTTTGGATAGGGGCCCATGATAAGAGAGAGATGGGGCAAAACTGGCATCCATGGGAGAGTTCCAGGGTGAAAACTACTGCTGACCAAAAAGAACACAAAGGCTCATCTCATGTTTGCCAAAAACCATCTTGATCCTCAAAACTTTTGAGAAAATATTCTGTGGACTAACATGACAAAAGTTGAACTTTTTAGAAGGCGTGCTTCCTGTTACATCTGATGTAAAACTAACCCAGCATTTCATAAAAAGAACATCAAACCAACAGTCAAACATGGCGGTGGTAGTGTGTTGATCTGGGGCTGCTTTGCTCCTTCAGGATCTGGACGACTTGCCATAATTGATGGTACCATCAGTTCTGCTCTCTACTAGAAAATCCTGAAGGAGAATGTCCAGTCATCAGTTTGTGACCTGAAGCTCAAGCCCCACAATGTGGTTGAATTAAAACAATTCTGCAAAGAAGGGTGGACCAAGATTCCTCATCAACAATGTAAAAGGCTCATTTCAAGTTGTTGCACATGATTGCAGTTGTTGGCACCAAGGGTCAAACAACCACTTATTAGGTTTGGAAGCAGTTATTTCTTCCGCATAGAGATAGGAAGGTTTGTATCGATTTTTTTCCCCTAAATAAGTGAAATCATCATTTATAAACTGCATTTTATATTTACTCGGGTTATCTTTGTCTAATATTAAAACTTGCTTGATGATCTGAAACATTTTAAGTGTGACAAATATGCAAAAAATACAAGAAAAAACGAAGGGGGCAAATACTTTTCCACTGCCCTGCACATGACCACACCACAATCTGGTCATCCATTCATCCATCCTCTTCCGTTTAATCCTTTTCGGGTCGCTGGGGGGCTGGAGCCTATCCCAGCATCTTTGGGCGAGAGGCAGGGTACACCCTGGACAGATCGCCAGTCCATCACAGGGCCATCACAGAGAGACAGACAACCATTCACTCTCACAGTCATACCTAAGGACAATTTAGAATCCCCAGTTTTGATGCCAATTAACCTAACTTGCATGTTTTTGGCATGTGGGAGGAAACCGGAGAAATCCCGGAATAAACCCATGCAGACATGGGGAGAACATGCAAACTCCACACAGACCCACTGAACACAAATTTCTATCCAGACTTGTAGTGGCGACTCAACCTCTATTGAGTAATGTTACTTTATGAATTTCTGTCATTTAGACAGTGTTACAAATAAGCTTTGAAAAGCACTACCATTTCGTAGCAAAAACCCATCCTTGAATTTGATTTGCACCTTAAATGTCCCAAAACCTGCCTAAAAAATGTCAGACTTCCGTTAATAGCATGTAATTCTGAAATACTGTACCAATCTAAAAATCTAACAGTAATTTGCATGTGATGCTCTTGCATTAGATTAGTTAATTTGCACATGATGATGATTCACACCAGAGCTCTTATTTCTTTTTTGATTTTCCCTTTTCTAAAATCTCATAAAATTGTAAAAATACTTCTCTTAATTTTTCAGGGATCCATGAGATTTTTTTTACGGTTTATTTTACCTGAATAACAGAGGAAAATTCACTCTCAATTTTAAACGACACAAATAAAAACAAAAGTGGCAAATCCTCATAACTGACCGTCTTAGAGTTTGTCTTAAATGAATTTTGCTCATTTTTTTCTCCCTCACGGTTGACTAAACACATCTTCACAGCAAACCATATAAGTGAGAAAGAAAACAAACATTTTCGGACTCAGTTTTGGATCTTTAATTGATAACAGTTACGCCAGTGTTACAATAAACACACCAACAGGCTAAAGGTAGTAAATACCAATACAAGTTTTCCACTAATCTAATACTTCATACAGCAGAATAAATTATACAATGATAATATACACACATGCGGAACGGAAAGAGGAGTAAACCAAAGCACAGATGTGAGAAAGCAACTAAACGGGTTAGGAGTCAGACAGGAGGAGGAGGAGCTGTATGCCTTAAATATCCAAATGTTTGAGTGTTAGAAATGGGTTTCATACACTAAAGACGATTCTAAAGTTGTTCCTTTTTAAAATATACATGAGTGAGGCGTCTTAAGTGGTGCCGCTACAAAAAGCTGCGACTCGATGCAGGAGTCTCCTGAAGTCCTGCTGGTCCGCGACTTAAACGTGACTCAGTTCCCAAAGAAGAGTGGCAGTTTATCATCATCACCACCACCACCACCATCATCATCATCATCATCACTGCCGCTGTGCTGGACAGTCCCACACTGAAGGCTCAGGTGTGCTAGGTCCTTGGTCCAAACAAATTCAGTATTTTCCTTTGAGCTCAGTTTGATTCCATTTTAATTGGAACACTTTCTGTTGAATTTATTATTTTCAACTAATTTATACAAATTAATTTGTACCTGGGCCAAGAATGGACACAAAACATTTGACTGAAAAAAGAGAACCAATTAAATACAACCAAGCAAAAAAAAAAAAAAAAACCTAAGGAAAATCAAGTAAAACATTTACTTCCACAGATCCCTTACTTACCCCCCCCCCACTCAACATAGTTGTGTTTTAGTATAAAACATACTCTTTGTAAAGAAACGATACACATTCTGCTCCAGCTACTGTACATTTGTTCAGTTTTAAAGGCGACGGAGAACCTGATCCTGTCTTGAGAGTTAATGGTTTTGTGTACACCATCACACTGGTCTCAGTGAAAAATATCACATATGTCTCGAGGGAACAGCTGGTCCTGGATCAAGTCAACTAGGAGGGCTACACAAATGTCTTATATCCACTATTATCATTATTTCTTCTTCTTTTTTAAAAAAAATTTACAATTCAGTGAGTATGTCAAAGCAGGAGATTAGACAGGGATCTGGTCCAAAACCACAGACGGGGGCCAATCAGTGGTCTTACCTGTGCCCTTTCACAACTGACTGGATTATGTGATTTTCCAGAGTGCATGTGAATGGCACAGCTTGTCTACTTTTTTAATCTCACAACAGAAAAATGCTGGAATGTCTGCAGTGTGTTTGAGACGGAGCCCAAGGAAGGAATGTGTCAAGGGAATGCTTATTTAATGGAAACCAACCAAATGTGCATTTACAACATGTGCTAATTATGCTGTATAAAAACTGAAACACTGCCTAGAAATGGGAAGGGTCACTGCGAATTAGCTTTGACATTATATTTGTGCGATTTAATCAGCTTTGCACTTTAAGTCAAACAGGATTCCCCTACAGATGGGATTTGAGAGAAGTGGGGACTTGGCGGAGGCCGGGGGGGGGGGGGGGTGAGCTAGCCCTCCTTGGCAAGGTCCATATTCAAAAATACATTAATTTCCCCAATCCTGTTTTTGCAAACAATGCCCCCCTCCCTATAGACCATGGCTAAGGATGGGATGAAGGTTACAAGGGGAAAGCTATTGGCCGCCAAAATGGTGCTTTAATTCCCTGCAGAATCCATCCAGCCAGACTTCCCACAGAGTGGCCAAGTTGTTTAGGAATGTCAAGATGAATAGGAAAGTGGGAAGGTCAAATCGCTTGTGAACATTTGAGCTCGGGGAACAGGCAGAGTAACAGCAGCTTGGAAAACAATCATCCTCTTTTTTGCGTGTGTGTGTGTGTGCGTGTGTGTGTGTGTGTGTGTGTGTGTGTGAGTGTGTGTGTGTGTGTGTGTGTGTGTGTGTGTGTGAGAGAGAGAGAGACTGTGCGCCGACACGCAAACATGCATATGCAACAGACAACTGACAATCGCTCCCGGCTCGTCCCAGACATCCACTTGTGTCGTACACACACACACACACACACCAACATCTAACAGAGAAAGGAGATACGAATGGAATCAAAGAACAACATAAATCACATTAACCATAATCATATAACAGCAACAATAATCTTAACAATATCAAAAAAGCAACAAGAAGAAGAAGAGAGAAGGAGAAGAGTCATTCAAATGATATTGACTTTGTTAACTACTATGAACAGCAAGGTCAGAGTACGTGTTTTTGATGGCTCTAAATGTGTGCTGGACTGCAGCCGTGACAGAGAGGAATCCGCGCCAAAGGCGGTCGACCATCCTTGGGTTGTCTGGGGTCCTGTCTGGCCCTCTGAGTGACATACAGTAAACAAGTTGAGGGGGGGGGGGGGGAGGGGCGGGGAGCAGGAAACTATCCTCGGAGAAGAAAGAGTGCAGGGCCGCCTGGTGGTGTAAACTTTAGTTTCTTTCCCCGAAGAGACGTTTCACACTCACATGCGTTACTATCTCTGGTATGCACAGAGGTTCACGCCGGATTCGGGGTCCAGACTCGATGGAACAAGGATGGGAGGGTGGCGGAAGGTGGACTAGAGAGGGAGCGAGAGAGAGAGAGAGAGAGAGAGAGAGAGAGAGCGAGGTGCTGGGTGTGTCCCGAGTGGCTTTAGTAGGCCTGTCCCGTCTCCACCTGCAGCAGCCCCAGCACTGCCGAGTGGTCTCCAAGTTTCATCCTCCTCTGGGTGGACAAGCTCACATTCTTAGCCAAGTAGTCGACAGCAGCTACACAGAAACGAACAAAGAAAAAAAACATGTTAGACAGGTGCCTCGATTCCTCAGACTTATGTCCCTTTCACTCTCATTTCATTTCCCTGATTAAGGCTGAAATAAGTTGTGGCAGAAGAAAATGAGTCAAATGGGAAAACAATAAGAGAAAGATAAAAAAAAAAAAACAACCCCTCCCTTTCTCCTTGTCTGAGGTTGGCATGCTGCTGGCACGGAGCATGTGTATCCTGGTAAAGTCTCCGTGCTGTCACTCACGCGGGTCCCCGTGTGTGTTCTGTGTGCCAGTCTTCATTACACTTGGCATCTCTGATTTCATGCCCTCCACACTCCACATGGCCGATCATTTTTATCCTCAGACAGCAGCTCTCTACTCTCTCCTCCATTCATTACCCATCCACTGTGCTCAATCACCATCTTAATTAACCTCACATCAGCTCACATCCGCGCTGCCATCAGTTTCAAGCTGCTGACAAAACACTGGCGCGCACACACACGAAAGAAAAAAAAAACAAAAAACGTGAGAGATTGGCACGGCGCGAAGGCAATTTTGAAGAAAGTAGCCCATCAGAAGCACCATACTCACAGATCACTAGTGGAACCTGCACATAAATACAAACAAATGTCAGCTATGGCGGATGCTGACTGGTTTGTTGAGGAAGTGTGCTTCATTTTACCTCTCATGAGTGGCTGTGACAGCATCAGTCAATTATGCTAATCTAATAAAGCAAATTCTTTCCTGCCCTCAGGGTGCGTGTATGTGTGTTGTGGAAATGAGAGAAAGAAGGAGAGAGAGAGACAGAGAGGTGGGCAAGAGGACACTGTGGCCCCTGGGGGTGTGCCGTTCTTTGAAGTGGCCCTCTTCTCTCCTGTCCAAGTGGAGTGGGGTGTGACTAAGGCAGCTCTGTATGAGGATGATGGCGGTGGGGCGAGGGGGGTCTTTATCAAGAGCACGTGTCTGCCTCCACCGACTGGGGTGCAAAGGTCAGGAGGCTCTCTTGCCTGGGAGTTGGGCATCACTTCATAGGATTTTAAAAAAATTATTCAATTTAAGAGGAAGGGAGAAATGAACGAGTGGGTCTTAATGGCAAAAACACAACATTTCAGTTTGAATGAAAGGTTTACTCACTCTGGCCGTACTGGCTGTACTGGTAGCCCGCGGTGACGGGGTCCACGCTGTAGCTGGTGGCGCTATATGTGGGGGGGCAGTATGACTGGGAGGAAGCCAGGCTGTCCACAGTCTTGATGGTGTCAGAGCGCTGGCTACAGCTGGCTGAGATGGGGTTGGAGCTCTCCAGGCTGCCATGCAGGGGGGAAATGGAAAAGTCGTGCTGGGGCTGGGAGGGGACAGCGCTGGGGTTACTCAGGATACTCATCACCTGGGGGGTGAAGGGGGGAAAGAGGATGTTAGAAACTTGGAAAATTGAGGATCAAAGCATTGACAGAGTTAAGGGAAAGTACTTTTTTCCTGCAAGTATAGTGCTATCCCAGCACTTCACGGTGAAGATGCCAATAGAAATACACAATTTCAACTTTGAAATAGGGAAAGGGAGAAACTTCCCCATCTTTTTTTAAAGAGCAAGGGGGAGGATACCAGGAGGGTGGTGAGGTTAAAAAAAGGAGAAAGGGAACAAGAGACAGAGTTTCCATTAGCTGGCGCTGCCAGCAAGTGTTCTGCTGTGGGACAGAGGGGTCCCAGGCTGATAATAGACCCACCATCCTTTGCCAGACAGCCCCTGTCCCGGAGCCTGAGGCCTGAGCCTACAGCACAACAAGCACCAAGGGAGTCCCTAATCCCTCGCCCCTAGCCTACCCATCTCATGAATAGTAATAGACTTGGAACTGGTAAATGATCCCCTCAGATCCCCACACAAAGTAGGCTCCACAAACCATATAGTGAGGGGGCCGCTGATACTGCAGGTTGAGGCTTGCCCGAATATTACAGTGTGTATATTATTCACAGAGCATAAAAGCTTCCAATTCAATATTCTAGATTAATGTAATAGCATGTGACATTCGTCAGAGGAAGGTCTCAAAATATGTTAAAATGGAAGAGATTACTTCCAGTGCTTCTTCAATCTGAATCACAGTGGCCTGGAAAGCTGTGAAGAATTTTGTTTTCTTATGCTGCGAGTTCCTTTAAGTGAAAAGGGAAACACTGTAGTGCCTCTGTGTGTGTGTGTGTGTGTGTGTGTGTGTGTGTGTGTGTGTGTGTGTGTGTGTGTGTGTGTGTGTGTGTGTGTGTGTGTGTGTGTGGGAGGGTGTGGTTAAAGGGAATTGTCCCACACATGCTTCCCTCCTATAGCAGGGAAGGCTTCCTTTCAACATCAGGTTCATGTTGAGTTTCGCTATGCTGCACTGGCCTTTGGCCTCTTGGCTGCTAAACCAATTAGCCCATCATGGAGGTGGTTACACAGGGCTGATGCACACACATAGACATATGTTTTCATAGATGAACGCACAGACAGACACATGCATCCATAAGGACGCACACAGAGAGAGTGCAAGGACAGTCAAACAGCCCCAAGATTACCCCTTGGAGGAAAAATTAACCATATTCTGCAAATTAATCACATCTTTAAAAAGGGCCTCCCAGGAAATATGAATGAGAAACATAAAGGCCGGTTAGTCATTTCCACATGTTAATTCTATCAGTAAGGAAACCCCCACCACCCCCCTCCACATCTGTGGACAGAGCATGTGACATGTATCCATAAGAGGGAGATTCATAGCCCTCCTCATGCTGGACACATGTGATGCTCCCTCACACATGGAGATGAACTGCACTCACTAAGGGAGACCGAGGAGTACAGTGCATGTCCTGATGGTTGGGAGCTGGTAAAGTGTCCTGAGAGAGACTGCTGGAGGCCATGAGTCCGTTTTAGTCATTGGTTAATTGAAACTCGATTACTTCCTTATGAAACAGAATAGCCAACAATTGGCTCCATTATCATTCATGCTCATATGATGTCTTCAAAAGAATACGGCTTCTTATCATTGACATGTTACAGTTTGCAATTTTAGCGAATTAAGACAGGCTGACAAGTGTTGGCATCTGTGAGGATCTTTCAGACGTCCTCACCAGACAAACGGATCGACATATTTAAGTTTTTCCTGGAGGGAATGGGGTATCTTCTCATTTCTAGACAGGACAAATGTCAAGTGCACTTTGTGTTGACACCTACACTGCTTTATGTGGAGGCAAATGTTACTTCACTGTTCATATAGAGTTCACATTTTTGTGTTAAAAGATACTTTGTCACATAAGCTCATAAAAGCATCTGTTGCTTGATGCATTCATATATTTCAGAAGCTGGACAGTGTGGGAAAAATGTTTTATAGGCTTCAACTATGGCACAGTATGAACTATTGTGGCTGCTGCTTTTGATGCAGAAGAATTAACAATTTTTTTTATGATAGTATGCAGCTTGTTAGGTATCTAGATGATGTTTTTTTTTTCTTTTGACGTTTATTATATATGTGAGGAGTTCAAACCCTTTAGAAGCTTCACTTTCATACATACATACATCCAACACGTTCATGTAGAGCAGACTTTCTCCCGCTTCCCTCCCCCCCCCCTTCCTTGCATATAGCATCCTCAGCAGCCTAGAGTTCGTTTGTTGTTTGACGTTGTGTGAGTGCTGGTTTGGGAGATAATCTGAGCCAGGACCCAGTTTAAAGGACAATGCTCCAGGGCGTTGCCTGCCTCTCGCGCACACACACACGCACGCACGCACGCACGCACACACGCACACACACACACACTTCCTCTCACTCTCTTCTCCTTTTTTCTCGCTCTCCCTCTCTAAAGATAAATTACTTTATAAATAATAATAAAAAACTAATTAATTCTCTCAACTTCTGAGCCCTCCGGCCTGTGGCAAAGTGAGTGGGGAAGTGTAAATGGATTCAATGTGCATCCTTTCAGATAAATAAATAGCACACTTGAGACAAAAAGAGCCCCTTTCAAACCTCATAATTTCTTCAACAGTCAAATTACATTTTTTTTTTTGTTTGTGTGAATGTTTGACGAGCTGTTCTTTGTCGGATTTTCTCTCCAGAATAAAACATGACAGAGACACCACTGAAAGAACCACTGCAAATGATATGAGGGGAAAATGCAAATGCAGAAAAAGAAACAAAGTTGAGTAAGAGAATGAGTATGAGCCGCAGTACAACCACTGAGACTATAAAACGACTACAATATGATTAATAATATTCCACTTTATCTACTGAAAAGTCCAACATTTGTCTATTTTTATACATTGCAGTTAGCAAAAACATCATACAACAGCAGTGCATCTGAAAATAATAAGGGTTCACTGTTAGACTGGATTAAAACAACATAAATTCTCAAGTGTACAGAGAGAAAATGGCACGCCGAGAATATGATAGCGTGCAGAAAAAAGGCAAGGAGGGCAGAAGAGAGAGTGATATGGTGTGAGAGAGTGGAGGCTTTGGGAAGTACAAAGACTCATGTAGGACTGCACTGGCCTGAGGGCTAGCCTGCCTGGAGAGCTGATAGGAGCCCTTCTGTTCCATTCCCAGCGCCAGCGCCAACACACCCCACTCCACAAATACTCTTAATCTGCGCAATACTGGATTAGTTCCTCTGTCACCGATACCTCCCCGTTCTGCCCAAATCAAAATGCCCCCGAGATGTACCTTTAAGTTAGGCAGAGGTCAACAGGGCAGACAGGGAAAAATGAGCACTCCAAATGTCTGTAAGTTATCTGAGTGCTGCAGAATAGCATTGTGCACCTTGGCAGATCTGCCTGGCTGATACTCGCTCCAGCAGAGAACGATTAAAAGGATCCACAGTGATGACACTGAATTTCAGATCAATATTTGAAACCCAGTCCTGGGGGTGTGATTACAGAAATAGAATAGTGGTTAAGTCTGTGGAAGTCACTCAGGGTGGGGAAAGTGTCTGACTTTGGGAAACAGTTGAAATAATAAATAATGACATCAAGACTAAAGACTCGCTACAATTTTACAATAAAACTACTCCAATGATCAATTTATAAGTAGGTTATTAATTAGGTTGTACACACTTTATACACTTATCTGTGCTGTCAAACCTCAGGTATCAGTTTATTTAGATATTCTGTTTTCTCATTAGAGATTTTCACCATCAGATATTTGTTAGTGATGAGCATTTAAGTTCTTTTAGCATTTCTAGCCAAACGGTCTGTTGATCAAGCCCGATAATGAGCCTGCATCGATGTATGTCTGATAACTTAGTTAAATTTTTTTTATTCATGATTCAAAAAGCATTTATAACCTAGTTAATAACATACTTATAAACTATTTATAAAGGGTAGTCTTGTTGTAAAGTACTGATTTGCTATATAGTATGGTATAGTATAGTAAAGCATTGTTTTTCTACCTTTTTGGAGTTATGGAACCCTTTTACATTGAAAAAATCCCGCAGCACCCCAAAAATCTAAAAAGTCATAAAATGACACATTGTAGCCTATTACGGCATAACTAATGACAATTTAGTCTTGTTATTTGTTTGTACCCTGCGTGAAACGTGACACAATTACATATAAAGTCAGTGGAAAGATGCAAACACACGTGCATTTGCTCCAGATGACATGAGCGTACGCGAGTTCACAGCTGCATGAGTTGGATGTTGTTCAACTAAGACCAGGAGTTTGCTTGTTGTTTTTGCTGTTGGTGTTCTACTGTTGCTGAGAGAGTGAATTCATTTGAAAATGAGACAGCCACCAAGTGGAGAGGTCTCTAGTAAAATGTCCGCTCTCGCAAAGGAGGTTGATTTTGCGGCAGATGTGCTTTTTTCGATTCAGCACTGGTGGACTTCTGTGCCCATCCCTTGTTTGGCCATGAGGGCAGCTGACATTGGGATGCAGTTTCAGGGGGAGGTGGTAACATTTTCTCTGTCCAGATAATGTTGTGGGCTCAGCCTCCGTTGACAGGAGGAAGAAGAGGAAGAAGAAGAGGGGAGACTGCATTTGTGCTGCCGCCACTGCAGGTGCAAATGAACAACAATGCCAGTTGTTTTGCAATTTTTTGGACTGATTAAGAAGTAATACTAGACAATTTCCCGTAGGATCCTGAACATTCTCTCATGGATCCCTTGGGGTGCAAGGACCCCCGGTTGAAAGACACTGTTCAGTGTTTCCCCTAGATTTACAGCCTGGGGGGGGGGGCAGCGTGAAGGTCAACAACAACAAACTCTTAAAGGAGTCATGGTGTTCTGGGGCTATATAGAAAAACAAATATAGAAAAATTACAGAATACCTAATTATTGAAAAAGAATGGGACATCCAATATTAGCAACTGTTTCAGAACCCTTCTTTATTTGTTTGTCAGATCACTTATTTGCGTGCTCGTTTATGACTTATATTCATAATAGTGTATCTTGCACTTCGGGGAATGGATCCTAGCATTTTGCATTTTTCCTTATGAGGACAAGGCCAAATGTCCTCACAAGGAAAAATGCCCTCACAAAAAAGGTGGTTTGCCAAGGGGGTGGTCCACACAAGAATAGAAAGACAGGAGCACACACACGCACCCACCCACCCACCCACCCACCCACCCACACACACACACACACGCATACTGGCTTTCATGTTTGATGGGGACCAATTTTCTGATCATCACTTGTGGGGACTACCCTTTCTACACAGAGATTCCTTGCATTTAGGCCTGGTGTACACAACAAAGTTTTCGTTTCAACCCAGAGAGAAACATTTATGTGCACAGACACCTCACAGAAGCAACCACACATACACACGGATCCACTGACGGTGTGAAAACTGCTGTTGGAACTAACGAATGACAAGTAGACATTTTACTAGTGACTTTGGATTATTCCTATAAATTGCAGATTCCATCCATCCATCCATCCATCTTCTTCCGCTTAATCCTTTTCGGGTCGCGGGGGGCTGGAGCCTATCCCAGCATCTTTGGGCGAGAGGCAGGGTACACCCTGGACAGATCGCCAGTCCATCGCAGGGCCAACACAGAGAGACAGACTACCATTCACTCTCACATCCAAACCTAAGGACAATTTAGAATCCGCACTTGATACCAATTAACCTAACTTGCATGGTTTTGGCATGTGGGAGGAAACCGGAGAAATTCCAGAGTAAACCCATGCAGACACGGGAACAACATGCCAGATTCCATCTGCAATAAATATTTGTATTCATTTTCTTTAAGCTGAAGGAATGACAGCGTAATAAATAAATAAATAAATAAATAGCACATTGAGATGACATTTGATGTGATTAGGCGCTATACAAATAAAGTTGAATTAAGTAAATAACCTATATAATTGCAGGCAATAAAAAATTACTTACCAACAGTTGGTTTGAATATTTGACAAGAAGTCTTCAGTCAGAACTTTTACAAAAACATTACAAGAAAAAATAGTGAAATGATGAGATGTCGGGCTGCAGCCACTTCTCATCATTTGCACAACACAAAACTGGATTTGAAACACCAGCACCTCCATGGTGATTTGTTCATCATTCAACAAATGTAGGCATCCTCCTTGGTTATAATTTTGAGGATTATTTTTCTATATAAGACTGGATCTATTGTGTAAAAAAGCAGTTTTACAGATACTGTTAAGAGCCCATTTTTAACCTGATCCTAACTATAAACACATCAGGTTTAATCACAGAGCTTGTATTTCTGTGAGAAATACAGAAAGCTCCATATTTATACAGTATTTCTCCGTGAGAAATAAATGCTCCTTGGTGTATGGATTGGCTGAAATCTGTTGTAAACTGGGGCTGTAGCTCTTTATTTCCATAGATATGGATGCGCTTAAACAACGCCGGGAAAACCTCTCCACTCTGGAGGCTGGTTTCAAATCTCTACACTTTTACACCTCTAAATACCCGGCGTAGTATGCACAGACAGCTAAACTGGAGACGAACTTCCACGGTTTGGGGTAAAAATGTTGTCGTGTGCACGGCCCCTTTCGACAGATAGAAGATTAACTTGACACTCTAATGGTAGGGGACACACTGCTGTTAGTATAGTATGGTATAGTACAGTATAGTAGAGCATAGCACAGCACAGCATACGCAGCATAGTGTAGTATCAGAGGCTGCGTTAACTGAAAATTGTCCTTCATTGACAGTTTTTTTTCCAGCAGTGACAGAAAAATCTGAAAGCTGTCTATCATTTTGACAGATGAAGTGAAGATCTAATTAAAATGACAGATAATAATGCAGAATATTTACAACCCTGACTGTCAAAATTATGGATAACAGATAACACAAACATCTATTCCTGTATACCCTGTATAGTATAGTATAATATAGCATTGCTTAGTATAGCACAGCATAGTATAGTATAATATAGTACAGTTTTGCATAGTATAATTAATAGTATAGCATAGTATAGTAGAGCATATTATAGTATAATATAGTACAGTTTTGCATGGTATAGTATAGCATAGTGTAGTGTAGTATAATATAGTATAGTAGTACAAAACAAAAACAAAGGAGATATATAAGAAATGAAAATATCAGTGACTTTCTCCCCCCATGTCAGTCAACTCCTGCTCACACAGTGTCCCACCCTTCCCCCCATCCCTCACATGAGAGGGCCGGCCCAGCGGGCAGTAAGGCCCCTCATCTGAGCAGACAAAATGACTATTTAAAAATAACAGTGATTGCATAAATTGAATTAAAGCGTTTTGGTCACGGTGGAGGTGGCGCGAGAGGGGTGGTGTGGGGCCACTGCAGACAGCCAGGATGGTGGCAGGCAGCAGATGACGGGCTCAGGCCTGCATGCCACTGCGATAATTGGCCGCGGCACATTAATAAAAACTGAAAAGTGTCTTCCACTAGTGCCCAAGGATGAAAAGACACAAGCAGAATGAGAGGTAGAGTTGGGGATGGGGGAAAGGGGGGGGGGGGGGGGGTTGGTGCTGGAGGGGGAGAAATGGGCCTTTGAAGAATGTAATGTGTATGGGGGGGCTGTGGTGGGGTGCTAATTGTGTTCAATTAAGTAGCTGATTGGCACTGACAGAATGTGGGCATTGACATGTCAGGCACAGATGAGGACGATTAGCGGGCACTGGAACAAGCTGTCACTCCTCACAACATGTTAGCCATTCTGTGCCTGCGTCTCCTCTCTCTCTGCGCTCCATGAAGCTGTTCAAGCATGTAAAGGGAACTTAAACGAGTAAAAATGAAAGACAATCATACTTATTTCATAGCTGCACACACATCATGCAAATGTTCATTAATGTAAATTCTTACTAAGCCACTTTTGCTGATGCTAGCCTCACCATTTAAGTGCTTCCCTCCCTCGCTCCTAAACATCCCACGGCATAAGCTATAAACTTGGCCCTACACTAACCAGAGGTTAATATGCCATCTATTGGGCTGCAATTGGAGAACGTGTGGGGAGCAATCCTCTATTCTCTGCTAGTGATATGCTTGAGTAACTATGGGATGGATTCAGCCACCGGGAACAAGAGAGGCCCCTTCTAGGAGAGCGCACACACATGCACACAGACTTCGACTCTCCACACCTTGCGCCGACGCCTCCTCTAAATTAAACTGCAGATTTTCTGATTCCAGGAGAGTGGTTTCAGCGTTGCAGGGCCTGTGTGTATGTGTAAGGGAGAGGAAAGCGAGGCAGAGAAAAAAAAGAAGAAGAGGAGGAGGAGGAGGAGGGAGAGGGGGTTTGTTTGCTAAAAACAGCAGGGGCCAGGTCTAGTGAAAAATGTCAGGTCAAATTGTTCTTGACAGTGTTAATATCTGCACCTCATAGCCATAATTACATGTAAATAAATAGTGAAATAGCTCTCAGCTGGAGACTGAGAAGGGAGCGCTGTGGCAGGAGACAACCAGCTGAGGACCGAACAGCCTCCCATATTCTCATCTTATTGTCTGGCGATAGGGAGGCAAGAGAAAGATGCCCGCATGCTCCCATTTCTACCTTTTTGTTTTACTTTTACTAGGGCTCAGAAAGTGGCTGAACTTTTTTTTTTTTTTTTTCAATGGGGTCACAAGCATCAGGGACTCGTGGTAAGAAACAGAAGGAAGGAGGGACAGAATGGGTAAGGGAAAAAAGTCAAAGGAGTATCAATCACCATTATGCACCTGTCAGAGTGGCATCTGGAACTAACAGGAATCGCATGCAGCTAGACAACATCCCGAACCTCTGGATAGTGGGGCAGGTTCACAGAAGACTAGCCCTGCTGCTTCCCCAGTCATCCCATGACACCCCCCCCCCCCACCACACCACACCCATACCCTGATGAGATGGGTCACCCAGAGTATCCCTTGCAGGCACCTGTCAAGCAGCAATTATTATTGTCATTGTTATTATTGTTCAAGTAACCTTCAAATTGTGTGTGCATGAGGCAGGAAATCTCCACAGATGAGCGTATGACTCTGTGCATGCCGGCATGTGTGTAATAGGTATTTTAGATAGGATCAATGTTTGTGCCTATACTTTAATAAAGGCAGTTCCACTCTCCACCTTATAGGCATTTCAACTGCGTGGGACACACAGCATGTGAATCAGTCTCAGTCATTTTCCTCCTTAAATCCCCATCTTCTAGGATTTACTGAAATTCATATTGGCTGCCTCTGCAAGATAAATGTAAATCACATTCCCTTATATTTACTATTTATCAGGATGCAGCAGCTCACTTTCAGCAGGAAATATCTCTCACCCGCACACAAACACCCTTGCATTTAAATAGCATTTTTATTGTCCGCCATAGCCTTTCATCTGGGCGTAGGGAGAAGAGCTGCCTCTCCAGGGGAGAGAGTTGGAGCAAGAGTGGAAGGTGGGGAGAGACAGGGAGAGAGAGAGAGAGAGTGATAGCAAAGCAGTATTGGCAAGGCATCATTGGATGACAAAAAGCCAAACGGAGGGAAGGAAGGTTGGTAGGTGAAAAATAGACTGTGAATGCACCAAGCTCCAACCAAAGGTATTTTGGAATGAAAAAGAAAATGGCTGCACTTGGATGCTCCAGTGAGGAGTAAGCAACAAATGTCTCGACTATACATAGACTAGGAAACCTCACTACTGCTTCTGCTACTAGGAGAAGAAGTCCTGTGTGCAAAGCTGCAGGACTGTAAATGTGGCGCCTTGTACAGCAAAGCTGTACCACCTTTGAAAGTTAATTATTAGTCATGTCATAATAGTGCACAAGCAGCAAAATAAAAACAACAACAGCAAGATGTGTGTTCATGCACAAGGCCGACGCAAGGAAAGGTACATTTCTGGTGTCACAGACAGCAGACCTTTCCTCAGAGTTCAAAAGTGTTGCAAAACAGCAGCAACATTAATAATCTGTGCAGAAACAGTATAGCCAGTGGATATGATTTACAGTCCCTGGATTTTCTTGGCAACAGCCAACAGCAGGTCTCCGTTTTCTGAAAGCCTCTTACATCTTTTTTTATACTTGCCAAATTGAAACAGTATTTGTTTTAATGGGAGTTCTAATTAACCAGTATGTATTCCCCCACTTGCTCTGCAAGTGGCTGAGCTATGAATGCAGGCTATGTGCTCATCCCCTTTGATTTGTTGTCAGTGGAGCCTGCCAGCTGACACAGTGCCCGGTGAGAGGCTTAATGCCCAAGTTTTAATAATGTGGGGGACTACATGAATCTCCCCCTCTCATTGGTATTCAGGTGCAGGATGTCTTGTTAGAAGTCAGGGAGGGAGGCGGAATGAAGCCAGAGCTCCAGATTGTTCCGTACATTTTTCCCCTCCATTTTTTTTTTTGGCAACGGCAGAGCTTGCTTCTTAAAAATAATTCATCCCATTTTTAAAAGAAGCGTCTGCACTAGCTAATGGAAGAGCAGCAGCACAGTTTGGAGTCTCCCCTGGCTTATCTCTCTCAGACAGTTGTGGGGAGTCGCTGGTGAGCATGGTGTCAGCGTGCGTGGTACGGTGCAGCGCTGCGCGGGCAGGCAGGCCTGGGGACACAGATCAAAGGGAGGCAGGGGTGAGAGCCGCTCTGCCTCTGATCCCGTGTACGTGTGTGTGTGTGTGTGTGTGTGAGTGTGTGCGCGCGGAGGCCCGGCCCACTCACACAGCCCAAAGGCCCCTACTCAGACACCCGCGCACACATGCACACACATCCTTGTCATTCCAAAACACACAACACTTTCATAAAACTGCAAAACAGAAAAAAAAAAAAGTTTCCCACAAAACTTTGGGAACTTCCTTCATCTAAAACAGAAATAAAATCTCCATCCGCCATACCTATCCAGTTCACAGGCTTCCTTCCCCCCCCACCCCCCATCACGTCTCCTTATCACACCCTTCATCCTCGGCATTCATTTCCCACTCTGATTCCACAAGAGGAATACTTTTTGGTTCCTTTAATTCCCCTGATGTAAATAATTTCTAGAAGTTTCTCTCAGGAGTCAAACCTGAGTTCTGTCACTATAAGCTCCTTTTTCTCCAGCTTTCCAGTAAATACTGTTGTCTTCTTTCCTCTCCCAGCAGGTGTCCCTGTCATGCAATAATGACTCCACACAACCGCACTGACCATGAACACCACTCAGATGTATCACTTAAAAATTATGTAAGTCTCCTTGCTCACACTTGTTAAAAATGAACAGTCCTAAAAGATGTGCATATCTCTACAGCTGTAAAGCGAAGCTGATTTTCTTATTTGCTTGTAAGTCTGCAAAATTTAATAAGTAAGGTCAAGACAAAGGGCTATTTCAAATAAAATTTTTAAAAAATGGGGAAAAAAGGCAGCCTCATAGCTTAAAATGTTCAGGTAGGGAAGGATGAAAAATACTGGAATGTCTAACCTCCATGCCCTTGCCCTTCCCTCTTTCCAACACCTGCTGTGCAGCTAAATGAAACAAGACCAACAACAAAACACACTTCTGGTTTCATACCTTTTGCCCAGCCATGCACAGCTTCACTCTCACAAGCCCCTAATATACCGCCTCCCCCAACCAGCCAAACATGTTGTATATCCCACAATGACAGTGACCAGTTTGAGTGCGGATGGCTTTTCCACTGCCTGTAATAGGAAAATGTGCGCTGTCGGGATAGGTTATGGGATTGGGATGGACGCGAGCTCCTGTCGGGACTGCTGAACGCTGCAGGATTCCATTACAGACTTGGCACCTCGCCACCGCAGCCCATTTACTGCGAATCAGAGAATTTTTGTCAATCTTTACAGCGAGCGCGAGACCATCAATGCCAGACACTTGAAGAAATAGCCTGCACATTCCAATGCACAAGCATATCTCCAGCAAACAGATGCTGTCTGAAACTTACAATATCCAATTCTCATTTCCATCTCGATAGAGAGATGTTCTTCATGTTGCGTTTTTTTTTTTTTTTCCATTACGGGCAACAGAAATCAAGAAGAAATATCAGGAAAAATAAACTGTGAAGGGTAGAATGTGTGCTGATGGTGATCAAAGCAGAAACACCTTTGATTGAAATTTTTGGTTAAACGCAAGTTGAGACAAAGCACCGCCTGACCTAAACTGGTTGCTGGCTGTGCTAGTTGTCTGTCTCGTGAATTTTATGTGGTGAGCTGCATGCTTGTGAAGTGAAGGGAGGAAAGATAGGGGCTGCCCAGCACAGCGGGGTGCTGCACCGGAGAGTGAACTCTGATTCTGCTGTCAGTGGGAACATTCATCTCCACACTGAGAGCCTGATAGGAATGCCACACAGCGTTCTGCATGCATACAATATGTTCCACTTCAGTGTACTGCCAAACCACAACACACTCACACCTTACAGTATGCATACATAAGACACATACTTTTTTTTTGGGGGGGGGGGCGCGGTGCATGCATAAAAATTTACTTAAAATATTAGATAATAAAACAAATAGTGTATTTTAGAAGAATCTTCACACAGCCTTCCATTTAACAGACTTGACAGTAATTGAATATTGAAAATCCAAGTAGTGCAGTTGCCCAGATGTCCTGTCCTAATCCTCACCATGACAGGAAATGTTTAATATCCCGACACATTCTTAAATATCTATGAAGAGAGGCAAAGAAAGCCACAGTGGTGCCCCATGCCAGTATTAGAGAGAGCCATTAATGAAAAAATGACCCCATGTTCCTGGTGTTTTTCTGCAGGTTTGCAGTGAGAGCATTAGCAGTTAAAGCCCCAGTGCCACGATTAACAATCAAACACGCTGTGAGCCTCCATGTTATCCTCCGTCGCTCCAGCAGGAGAGAAAATCTCTTTTTTGTCACAAAATCCTTAATTCTTTCTTCTCTAAAGAAAGAGGGTAATACCAAGAATGTTTCCAATCTGCTTTGAGAAATATTTGAAGGAAAAAAAAAAACTCCCAATAAAACACGTGTGAACGACGGGGTAATTGTGGACAAATGCAGCATTGAAATTCATTTTCAACTCTTTACACACCATTTCAATCTTATTTTCTGCCTGTTAACCACATCTTGTTGGTGAGGGTGGGCAGGACTGGCCAGTATTGATGGGTAATTGTGTATAATTCACTCCGTACACACGATTTGCATCAATACAAATCATTTTTCATTCTCTGCTACTTAAAGCTCAACCCTTACCACAGAGTCGCGTTTAAACGCTCATTAATGGGGGAGTCCAAAGAGGTTAAACATCTGAAATCCGGCGCTTTCTCGGGGAAGGAGGAACACAAACCTACACATACAGTCTCATACATTAAGATGGCAGGCAGGAGAATGGCCATAGTTTACACCTGGTTGTGATTTTTGTCTTGAATCAGGGAACATATTTAATGGCACACAAAGTGACCAGCAGGCAAATCCTCCATGAAAACCTCTCATATAGAGAGCAGCCTGAACATCACACAGAAAGATGAAGAAAAAAAATCACACACCCAGCTGCAGACAATTATGTAGGAAAGATTATGGGCATACATTTATAAGCTTCAGCTAATTATTTCATCTGCATGTGTTCTCTGTGTGCTGTGCAGGATTTAGATGTCCCAGGAAAGTCAAAATCGCTGTTTGGAGCAGCTTGAGCACTTGCAGTGCTATCAAGATGAATTTTAATTTGTTGATGTTAATCCAATTGTTTTACAAATGTAGCAATTTAGAGTAGCTAAAATAAATCCAGGGCTTTGGAAGGAGAACATAAAAGCCCACACTGGAGGTTATTTTGCTGAACATGCTGTTTCTGAATTTTTAATTTCAGTCAAATACAATTACACTTGTCTAAGGAGGAGAAGGGGGGGGGGCAAAAGACTGAAGAGGGAATATCGCAAATGATGAAGGCCTGCTGGGCCGGACTGACCTGTGGGGAGAGCCCGTTGCTGACCGGGTTCATGTGGTTGCCGGATGCCGAGGGGCTCATGAAGGTATCGGAATAGCTGGAGAAGCTGTGGCGATTGGACGACAGGCCATAAGCAGAGCTGCTCTCAGCACTCAGGCCCCCCTGGTGCATAGAGGATGGAGGCAGGGGCTGGGGTCTGTGCAACGTGCTGCTGCCCTCTGACACAGACACAAAACGACACGCAAAGATGACAGGTAGAGATAAATACATACATTAGATCTTTAAAAAAAAAAAATCTGTGCTGAAGCTTAACAAGAAAACTTGCAGTGGGAGTCATGAGCAGAGATGGGTGAAGTATCCAGAGATGGTACTCAGTTAAACGTAGCATGACCTTATGACATTAAAATGCTCGAGTTTAAGTAAGAGTAGTCACTAGAAATTTACTTGAGTAAGAATGATAAACTATCTGTCAAAAAAGTTTAAGGATTTTCTCTTAAATAGCTCTTAACAAGTCACTCTTTATCTGCAAATTTACTGTTTTCTAACAATTTTGAAATATTTACCCAGAAATTAGCATTTTTTTCATGTAAATTTGCAACGTGTAATTTTTTCCTCTCATAAATTTAAGACTTCCTCATAAATTCTCTCCCAATTTGATAAATCTTTTTGCAAATTACCAACTTAAAAAGTGAGTTTTTCCTCATAAATTTGCACCCTTATTTTCATATATTTTCAACCCCTTTTTAGTAAATTAGTGACTAAAATTTGGAAATCTTTTCATCTTCATTGTGCTTAGACTGATGAAAATAAAATATCAAGTAGTCATATGTATCATCTATAAACAAGTACATCTTAAATCACCTTTCATATCGGTGAAATCAAAAGTAACTGAGTACAACCAAAAGTACCTGAGTACAATCTGTTTTTTCCTCATAAATATATTGAAGTAAGAGTAAAAATTGTGCTACAATAAACCCCAATTTTGAGAATAAACTTCTTGAGTATATGTACCTGAGGAAATGTAACTATGCACTACCAACATCAGGTCATAAGCAATATATTAAGTGTCCTTCCTTTTCAGTCGTTAAGTAGGAAAAATGTAAAGAACAAAAATGACCTTTACTCCTAATATAAGACTCGCTTCTGTTCCACTGTGATAAAGGCGTGATTGTAAAGATAACCAACTGCCTGCTGCATGGCTCTTATATGCAGCACATGGTTCCATCATAATTTACAACATCACTAACAAGTACATGAAATATGGATGACATGCCACAAATCAGCAGGTCTAATGTAATCTTTACCCAAATTTGATCAAAGTCAGAGGACAGAGTGTACTGAATGTTTTGCGTTGAACGGGATGCATGGTTGAGGCTCACCCTGCGATAGCGTGGTGCTGGGGTAGCTGGACTCCGGTAGCTGGTATGTGGGTAACGTTGGCATCCCAGTGGGCGGGAATCCGCCTGGAAGCAGATGGTTGAAGGCCGCTAGCTGATTGGCCCCGGCTTGTTTACGCCACCGAGCCCTTCTGTTGCTAAACCATACCTGTGAAATGAATAAATGGGCAAACATTTTCAGGATAAATCATGGTTCAAATGACTGTTTTTGATAGATCCTTCACTGACTTAATGCGTGCATGAGTGGCTCCAAGTGGAGAGGGTTGGCTTGCGTGATTAAACTCCTGGTGTTGGAAGCTTAGTATTTTGTCCATGTTACACTTAAAACAACATTATGGAAGATTTTCACCTTAAAATAATTTTCCAAAACCATTTTGAAGGCATGTCAACCTTTGCCTGGGTGAATGTCACACCTACCATAGCCTGAGTGGGCCTTAATAGTCTGCAAATGCGCCATATAACTTTAATGTTCCTGGTTGGAGCACTGAAAAAACTACAACTGACACATTTTACAGCCAATCGGCTGTAAAAACTCCACCTTCTTCCTTGAAGAAACACTGAAAAGACTGCAACTGGCACATTTTATGGCTCAAGTTCCACTAGTCAATTGGCTGAATTCGCACCCTGTGATTGACTAATGAACTTGGGCCGTAAAATGTGCCAGCTGCAGTCTTTCAGTGTACCTTCCAGGAAAAGGAAAGTTTATAGAGTTGTTGGATGTGATGCAGGCCCACTCGGGCTTTGGGGCCAATGACATTCGCTGGACATAGGTTGTCGTACCATCAAAATGATTTTTAGGAGAAAATCTTACATAGAGAGGGTGAAGGTATGATCTGTGTAAACAGGCAGCTCTATCAGTGAGTTCCTTCTCTTGGAACAACTTGGATTTGGGATTGTGAGTGCCAAGTACTTCCAGGCTGTTTAGTTGGCTTTTTACTTGTAAAGGTGAGAAAATGTGGGTATGACCAACTGAACACGTCAAGATGGTAGCACCTACGCACCTTGCATCAGCAGTGATATAAAATGTACAATTTATTATCACATCAGTTTTATAGAGGGGTTGGACTGACGTCACACGGGTCACGTGTCTTTTGTTTACTGTGCCATTTTGGACGACAACGAACAGTCAAATCACCAACAGCAAGCGTGAGTGAGTGTAATCAACGAGATAATGGCTACACACAAATCAACACTGTGGTCCAACAACAAGGTGCAGACTTTTCTGTGCTTGGTAGCTCATTAAAGAAATCTAAAGGGAGCTGGATGGAGCGACCAGAAAAGAATTCACGGCCATGACAAAGGCAGACGGGAGGCAGAGTGGTGTTGACCCGACCACGCCATCATCATTGTTGAAAACAGTGATAGAGGATGGTGAGTGATGTGATATTATGGATCTTTGCCGTTATTTATCCCAGTGGTGGAAAGCTCACTTTGAACAAACAACACCGTTGTCTCCTGTATGCAGACAATGAGCTAGCTAGTTAGCCATCAATGCTAACTCCGTGCTCTGCTTGTATTTTGCGTTTGTGTCGACAACATCTGACGAAATAAGCTAGTGTTAATCCTGGTTAAAAAGTAGTTTTTTCATGTTGCACTTTCGTGCTGTGCATGTACTTAAGTTGTGTGTGTATTTTCATTCTAGAGTCCCACCGCAGGCTGAAGATCTGCTGAATCGAGACCAGCAGCACATCCAGTTGCTTCTCGGTGAGGCAAGACAGCATGAAGCAGGAACAGGTCAAGTGGACCCCTGACCAAATGAGCACCCCATGTGAGCACCCAAAGTGGACCCCGGGGTCCAATCTGTACATGTACAAGAACATTTTCAATCCAGTGATTTACAAACTGATTCAGAGCTTTCTAAAGCCTCATTCAGAACATTATAGTCCCACATGCCTATTCTGTGGATTTTCATCTGGGGGCAGCCAGCGGTGACGAGCAGCAGCGATGAAGAAGTCTTTTGAAAGCAGAAACAGAGCCACAACCTTCTCTGGGTCAGCTTAGTTGTCATCTTACATTTATATATTTTTTACACTTCTTGGTGACCGGGAAAAGTCTTTCCAACAGTTTTACACAAATTCTTGCTCTCCTTCTTCACGTTTACAAATCACTGGATTGAGAATGTACTTGTACATGTACAGATTGGATCCTGGGGTCCACTTGGGGTGCTCACTTGGTCAGGGGTCCACTTGACCTGTATCCCATAAAACTACCTTGTGAAGGGAGGAGATGGCTCAGAATGCTGTCCTCAATCAAGCATTCCTTGGTGGGCCTCCTTACGAAAGCGATCGGCGTGTGTGTGGCCGGTGTGTATGACCCATTCTGAGTTTTTTTTACAGTTTAAAGTTTGAATTTTGCACATTCTAAATAATCTGGATTTTGCTGGTGATTGTAATAAACAATTTAGTGACTTATGTGTTTGCATCATGATTTTGTGTTTGTCTGTTAAGACACCAGTGGGAAGAGTCAACAGTACAAACCAAACATTTATCAATGGCATTGAAAATAATGGCTCATTTATTAAGAAAAGTAACCAAAAACAATTATTTTATTTACTGAAGACTGTATTGTTGGATGTGCCAGTGCAGAAAACACTGCACACTTTAGTGATAGTACCAGTATATGGAGGAATTCTGGGCAATAGTAGCATCTATATTTCCTAATAATGAGTTAGGGTTTAATGGGATTTAACATGCTTTAACACAAACTACTTTATGGTTCATAATTCTGTTGACAGACTTGCACCAAACCAAAAGTGATTTCTCAAACTGCTGG
This sequence comes from Pholidichthys leucotaenia, assembly GCA_020510985.1. Classification (NCBI taxonomy): domain Eukaryota; kingdom Metazoa; phylum Chordata; class Actinopteri; order Cichliformes; family Pholidichthyidae; genus Pholidichthys; species Pholidichthys leucotaenia. The sequence continues at coordinate 94,734,286 of CM035837.1, forward strand.
ATTATTTAGATAGCTTTTCAAATCTTTTAGCATTTAATTCATGTCACTAAATCTTGGTAACTTTCACAAATAAAACATAAACAAAAGTGGAGACATATCTGCAAAAGGCACAGAAGTTTATTGTAAAAATCCCTAGTGCAATACAAAAGGAGTACATAGTACATTATTCACACATAGAATACATATGTATACAGTATCTACATGTATATATCCAGTAAATCCATGCATTTTCCATGTAACCTTGTGACTGCATTATTTTAATTGCTTTTAATCCTAGATGAAGTTTGTTTTGGGTTAAAATGCATCATAATTGTTAAATATATTTTATTATACCTAACTCAGTACTGTTTACCTGTTGAAATATATATTTTATGGCTAATATAACCCCATAACTATAATATGGCACCTGGCGATCAATTTTTGGCAGATGATCACATTTTGCCACGACACCACCGGCTGGAGCAGGTACATCCCATGATGTCTCAAAACTCTCACACAGATCAGAGCAATTTGTAGCACAGGAAGTTAGTTTCTACAGACATTCTGAAGCTCTGCAGTCACTGCAGTTCGTGAAGCTGGGTTGATATCTCACCACTGGGAGGCTTGGTTGAACACCCAGACTGACAGTTTGAGGCAATAATTTTGCCACAAGAAAGCCATCTGAAACACACACAGACACCATACATATTTTAGTACCTTCATCCATCAATCCATCCATCTTCTACCGCTTTTCCGGAGGTCCGGGTCGCGGAGGCAGCAGTTCAAGCAGAGAAGCCCAGACTTCCTTCTCCCCAGCCACCTGCTCCAGCTCTCCAGAGAGGATACCAAGGCGTTCCCAGACCAGTTGGGAGACATAGTCTCTCCACCGAGTCCTGGGTCTGCCCTGGGGTCTCCTCCCAGTGGGACGTGCCCGAAACACCTCAAGTGGGAGGCGTCCAGGAGGCATCCTAATTAGATGCCCATACCACCTCAACTGACTCCTTTCAATGTGGAGGAGCAGCGGTTCTACTCTGAGCCTCTCCCGGATGACTGAGCTCCTCACCCTATCTCTGAGGGTGAGTCCAGCAATCCTACGGAGAAAGCTCATTTCAGCCGCTTGTATCCGCGATCTTGTTCTTTCGGTCATTACCCAAAGCTCGTGACCATAGGTGAGAGTAGGAACGTAGATTGACTGGTAAATCGACAACCTTGCTTTAGAACTAAGCTCTCCTTCTTCTTCCGGCTTTCAGAGAGAGCAGACGCTTTTCTCTCCTCTCCTTTCCTCCTCCCTTGATACTGACCCCCTGCTTGCTGTGTCCTGTCTGTGTCTCGCTCTTCTTCTGCTGCATCTCGACCCAAACGGAAATTATGGAAATTGGAATTGTGGCTTAATGCTAATGACACCACTTTTTAACAGAAAATCGGGCCAGGGGGAGCCCAAGTGGAGAGACTCATGGAACAATTGGAACTCATGTGTCTGCGTGATTCGACTGAAGATGTGGAAGACATCTACCTGTTTTGGCATGATCACAGGATTTTCTGTTTGGCCTTGGAGTTTTCCTGGTGTATCGAAATTATAGTTGGATGAGCTAATCAAAATGCGGACCCGGCGTAGCTCCCTCAACAAATTCGACCAGCTGGGGAGAGCACTGATAGCGGCAAATGGGACTAACATGGAATTCACCATCTGGCATGCACTGAAGAGAGATGGACTCTCTTGGACATGTTTATCTATGTTTCGGTAGGTGGATAACATCTGGAGTCGCTGAGTGCTCTCCAGGGAATGATTTTAAAGCCTGTAAATTGTGATGCACAGAATCATATGAGAGGTGAAATTTCTATGCTCTAAGTGAACTGTGCCTATTAGACCTTGATTCGGCACCCTGAAGATTTCATTCCTCCTGGGAAGATAAGGCAGAAGGGAGTTTTGGCTTCTCTAACCCAAACAATTAACAAACAATTGCTGTTGCGCAGCAACCTGAACTCTTCAAGGACAGCGTGATCTTGTGTCTAAATGGAACTTTACCATCTGGCATGCACTGAAGAGAGATGGACTCTGGGGACATGCTTATTTACGTTTAGATTACATGAACATAACATCTAGCCGTTGCCCAGGAGATGTCCTTTGTTGTGCACCAGCAACTGATACATTCACACTGCATTCATACTGATCACATGACTGATACACACACTGGTCTCTCTTGCTTGTTTTGTTAATGTGTGATCTGTATTTTGTCTGCTAATTGTGCAACTGAGGGTTTTTTTTCTATGTGATCACAATTTTGCTCATTCGAGCACTATTTTGAAAACTTTGTTTTTTTATCTCTGCCCAATGTGTTCCCTCCCCTTCCCCTTCCCCTCTTTACCCCCCCACTGCTGACAAGCACCTTGTATGGCTGCTGCGTCATTAGGAAGCGCTTATCAAGCGTGCCTAATGACAAGTCAAATTCCTTGTGTGTGTAAACATGCTTGGCAATAAAGTTCATTCTGATTCTGATTCTGATTCTGATTCTCTTCACCACATCAGACCGGTACAACGTCCGCATCACTGCAGATGCTGCTCCGATCCGTCTGTCAATCTCTCGCTCCATTTTCCCCTCACTCGTGAACAAGACCCCAAGATACTTGAACTCCTCCACTTGGGGCAGGAGCCTGTCCCCAACCCAGAGAGGACAATCCACCTTTTTCCGACTGAGGACCATGGACTCGGACTTGGAGGTGCTGATTCTCATCCCAGCCGCTTCACACTCAGCGGCAAACCGTCCCAGCAAGAGCTGTAGGTCATTGCTGGATGAAGCCAACAGGACAACATCATCTGCAAACAACAGAGATGAGATCCTGTGGTCACCAAGCATGACACCCTCCATTCCCTGGCTGCACCTAGAAATCCTGTCCATAAAAATTTTGAACAGGATCGGTGACAAAGGGCAGCCCTGGGGGAGTCCCACTGGGAATGACTCCGACCGAGTGTTGGCAATACGAACCAAACTCTCACAACGGTCGTACAGAGACCGAATAGCTCGTAACAACAAGCCCGATACCCCATACTCCCAAAGCACCCCCCACAAAAAACCGCGAGGGATGCAGTCAAATGCCTTCTCCAAGTCCACAAAACACATGTAAACTGGTTGGGCAAACTCCCACGAACCCTCAAGAATTCTCGAGAGGGTAAAGAGCTGGTCCGATGTGCCACGGCCAGGACGAAAACCACATTGTTCCTCCTGAATCCGAGGTTTGACCAATGGCCAGACTCTCCTCTCCAGTACCTTGGCATAGACCTTCCCAGGGAGGCTGAGGAGTGTGATCCCTCTAAAGTTGGAGCACACCCTCCGGTCCCCTTTTTTGAAGAGGGGTATTTTAGTACCTAATAGTGGTAACTTGCCGTGATTACAATGTAGTACGGGGGACTTATTCATGCTTAGCTAGCATTAGCAATCATTAGCTTACCTTCATATGTGAGCTAGTTCGTATCCTCACGTCTTCCGCTGCTCCATGGCTTCCTAAACTCTCCAGTACTTTTCCAGAGTGTTTCGTCTCGCTGCCTGTAGCCTTCTCTGGCTCTCCTTTTTTGCCTTTACTCTGACAAAAAGCCAACAAACAGCAGGCTTGCCTCCATACCCACCTTGTGTTTTTCTTGTCACATACAAATGATGTCATGGAAGTGTCGGGCCACCTTGCTGTAAAGATATCACTCACTTGAGGTGGTATTTAGTCGTAATGGAAAACGAACAACATCGTGGCGAGTCGGGCTGAGTACGTGCTAGTGGAATTATTATTATTCTCAACACAGGGTCCACGCTATTTGCTGTCCAAAATGGCAGAAAAACAATGTGGCATGTGACCACTGATGTCATGTGGAACCCCTCTATATACATATTTGTAGAAGGTAATGCACATAGTACTGCTCAACTTGTACTTCTAAACTTGCCACTAGGATGTTTTCATAAATTACAGCTCACTGTGTTGTTTTTACTGGGGGCCGTATTACAAAGATGTGGTTGTTTAGTCAGTTGTCAGTGATGCAGAATGTGTTTATGGGCGTTTCCAAGTTCATTTCTTTATCACAACAGCGTAAAAATAAACTTTCTGCCAGCCCATGATGCAAACTTACTTACTTAGGCCCATAGCTCACCATGGAGCATAGGCCATCGATGATCCCTCACCATTGCACTCTGTTCTGGGCTGCTCTCTCTACTCCACACCAGTTTATCCCCTGCTGATTCAGCTCCACCTCAGTGTCTCGTCTCCAGCTGTTTCGGGGCCGGTGAACTTTTAATTGACTGGTGGTCTGGTTTTTATTTATTTTATCATTTCAATCATATGTTTTAATGTTTCTTTTTGCTTAAATTGCTGTGTTACCTTATTTCCTTGTTTTATATTACTCTGCATTTTTATTGTCAAAGCACTTTATGATCTTTGTGAAAAGTGCTATATAAATAAAGTTCTTCTTCTTCGACTGTGGCGCAGATGTAGTGTGGCCGACTACTGATCAGACGGTCAGGGGTTTGATTCCCGCTCTGTCTGCAGTCTGCATATCGAAGTGTTCTTCAGCGAGACACTGAACCCCCAGTTGCTCCTCATGGGTCAGGCCAGTGCCTGTGTATGGCAGCTCTGCCGCCATCAGTGTGTGAATGGGTGGATAGCAGGATCTGTAAAGCACTTTGGTCATCCAGAGATGAGAAAAAGTGCTATATAAGTGAACACCATTTACCATTTCTTTCTCTTCCCCTGCGGGTTCCAGGTCAGGACTTGGCATGTGATGCTGGATGCTGGTTTCCTGAGGGTGTGTCCAATCCAGTCCCATTGTTGGTTTGGGTCGTCTACTGTGTCATGCTGCTGTTACATTGTAATTTTCCAGTTTGGGATCAATAAAGTACATCTATGTATGTATATACACTACCGTTCAAAAGTTTGGGGTCACTTAGAAATTTCCTTATTTTTGAAAGAAAAGCACTTTTTTTCAATGAAGATAACTTTAAACTAATTAGAAATACACTCTATACATTGCTAATGTGGTAAATGACTAGCTGCAAATGTCTGGTTTTTGGTGCAATATCTACATAGGTGTATAGAGGCCCATTTCCAGCAACTATCACTCCAGTGTTCTAATGGTACAATGTGTTTGCTCATTGCGTCAGAAGGCTAATGGATGATTAGAAAACCCTTGTGCAATCATGTTAGGTCTGCAATGCTGTAATTGCTGCAAATGGAGGATTCTTTGACGAAAGCAAAGTTTGAAGGAAAAAATTATTATTTCAAATACAAATCATTATTTCTAACCTTGTCAATGTCTTGACTATATTTTCTATTCATTTTACAACTCATGGTGGTAAATAAAAGTGTGACTTTTCATGGAAAACACAAAATTGTTTGAGGTGACCCCAAACTTTTGAACGGTAATGTATGTATGTATGTATGTATGTATGTATGTATGTATGTATGTATGTATCTATCTATCTATCTATCTAGCTACTTCCTCCGCAGAATCTGTTCTGCCACTGGTTTCTGTCCCGCTCGCTCCCACAGGTCTTCATTCCTGATCTTCTCTGGCCACCTGATGTTGAAGACCCACCTCAGGCATGTGCAAAAGAAAGTCTGGATCTTCTGCTGCACCATCTTTGTTGTCCTCCAGGTCTCACATCCGTAAAGTAGAGCAGACTTGACATTAGAGATGAAGATGAAAAGTTTTATTCTCGTGCAGATCTCTTTTGATGCCCAGATATTCTTCAGTATGACAAAAGCTGCTCTTGCCTTGCCTATCCTGGCTGTGACGTCTTGGTCTGTGCCCCCCATCAACCCACCACACTTCCCAGGTAGACAAAGGACTCCACCTCTCTGATGGGCTCTCCACCAACTGCGACTGGTGTGTTGGGAGTGGTGTTGATCTTCATCAGCTCGGTTTTCTTCTTATTGATCCGGAGTCATTGTCCCGGCTGATATAGTCTCCAGGCGAGTAGTCTTGTCCTACATCTGGCTGTGGTTGTGTGACAGGAGTGCCAGGTTATCAGCAAAATTGAGGTCATCCAGCTGCGTCCAGAGTGTCCACTGTATCCCATTGTTCCTACCTGAGTGGTGGCCTAGTTGATAGAGCATCCGCCCTACAACCAGGAGGTTGGGGGTTCAAGTCCCGGCCAGGTCATACCAAAGACCATATAAAAATGGTACTTTCCGCCTTCTAGCTTGGTGCTCAGCATAATAGAATGGGAAAAAGAGAAGTGGCGGTGCCTGGCATGGCAGCGACCCCTCTGATTCTACATGTGATTAACATTGTAGATATAACAAATGTAATTTCGTTCTACTGTACATGATTGGATGAATGACAACAGAGATGGTTTCTTCTTTTTCTTGTCACGGTCTTCCTGATGTAATCGATGACCAAGAGGAAGAGGAATGGTGACAGCAAGCACCCTTGGAAGACTCCAGTCTTCACTTCCAAGCTCTCTGACAGCTGGCCAGTGTGTGCAATCCTGCAGCTCATGTCCTGGTAGGTGCATAGGATGAGGGAGATGATCTTCTCGGGAACAAATAAATAAAATTAATCAATCAATCAACTCCATAATGCCTCAGCAACTTCCACAGTGTCTCTCAGTCCACACTGTCAAAGGCCTTCTTGTAGTCTATTGAGTTGATGTAGAGGGGTGAGTTCCACTCCAGTGATTGCTCCACAATGATGCGTAGGCTGGTCGATACAGGATCTGTTCTTGTGGAAACCTGGCTGTTGATTTTGGAGCTTGGGGTCAACCGCCTCCTTCAGCCTTTCCACAAGAACTTGGTTAAGAACCTTACCCAGCACTGACAGGAGCATGATCCCTCGGTAGTTGCTGCAGTCTTTGCTCAGTGTCTGCTTTGATGGCTTCTGATGGTATCTCATCCAGCCCTGCAGCTTTCCCATTCCTCAAGGTCATGATGGCTTTCTTGATCTCTGCTTTTGAGGGCTTGTCGCAGTTGACTGGTGGCTTTGTCTGCTGGTGGTATGTCTAGTGGTGTTTTAGGGGCTGGGTGGTTCAGCAGCTCCCTGAAGTGCTCTGCCCATCGGTTCAGCTGTTCCCCAGTTGTTGTCAGTGGGTTTCCATTTTTGTCTTTCACTGGCTTGTCTGTCTGCTGGAACTTGCCTGACAGCTTCTTCGTCACCAAGTACAGGTCCTTCAGGTTCCCCTGTCCTGCTGCTTCTTCTGCTTGACTGGCCAGGTTGTCGATATAGTCTGTCTTGTCCTTCTTGATACTTTTCTTCACTCCCTTGTTCACTGCTGTATACTCCTCTTGTGCTCTTGCTTTAAATGCTCTTGTCCAGCACGTGTTTGAGACGGTTTTCTTCTCTTTCCTTTCTTCTAGTTTCTGGATGGTGTCTGCAGAGATCCACTCTTTGTGTTGAGTCTTCTTCCTGCCCAGAACTTCTTTGCAGCTTTCTTGCCAGATTTTTCTAGTGTGCTGAAACTGTGTCTCGATATCTGTCTCACTGTCTTCTATCAGCTCTTGTAATGGCTGGAACCTATTGGCAAGATTGATTTGGAAGGCTGCTTGCTTGTCTTTATTCCTCAGCAGTCCAATGTTGTACCTTGTCTGTGTGTTGCCAGAGTTGTTGAGTCTCTTGAGCTGAAGTCTCACTGATGTCAGTAGAAGGTGGTGGTCTGAGGACATGACCGCTCCTCTCATCACGCGCAAATCCTGCCATGATCTTCTAAACTTCCGGCTGATACAGACATGGTCTATCTGGTTTTCCATGACGTGGTCTGGGGATCTCCAGGTGGCCTTGTGGATGCGTCTGTGTGGGAAGATGCTTCCACCAATCACCAGTTGGTTCAGGGCACATAGGTCTACAAAGCGCTCACTATTTTTACTCATCTGTTCCAGTCCATGTGTCACCATGATGTCCTTGTAGCCTGTGTTGTCTGATCCTATCTTGGCGTTGAAATCTCCCATCAGAATGGTCATGTCCTTGGCTCCTCCTCTGTCTATCACTGCTTGCAGCTGTTGGTAAAAATTCTCCTTCTTATCATCTGCATCATTGGTGGAAGCATAGCACTGAATGACGTTCAACCTGATGTTCTTTTTCCTGGTGGTGAACTTGGATGTAATGATGTGGGAGTTGACCGGTTCCAAGCTGATAAGTGCTCGCTGTGCCTCCAGTGCCAGCATTAGGGCCACACCCTCAGTGTGGGGGGCTCCATCCGTTGTGTGTCCTGAGTACAGCAGTGACTCTCCAGAAGCAAGTCTCAGCTGTCCTGTCTATAGTCGCCTGGCCTCACTCAGGCCAAGTACTCCTATCTTGTAAGTCTTCATTTCTCTCGCTACTTGGACAGTCCTCCCTGTTTCATACATCGTCCTGACATTCCATGTAGCGATTCTCATTATTGTCCTGAGAGTCAGAAGGAGAGTCAGCCTTGCAGCTTCCTTTCAACTTTCACTGCACTGCGTCATAAGTCTCTTGGGTGGAGACCCTTCCTCTCCCAGATGAATGTCTTGGTTTGTTGTTGTCGATGCTTCTATGAGTCTTTTTACAGACAGGGTTGTTAGCCCTATGCAAACCTATTTATCCTCTAGGTGAGGTAATCCACATTTGTCTGACCTATACCCTTCAACCTGTCCAGCATGGGTGACCCTACCAGGAGCATATGCTCCCACTGACATAGTTCTCTGGGTCATAGAGGTATGCAAGCCATCACATCACGGAAAGGGGTGGACCATGTGATGGGCATGAGGCAAACAGGCTGGTCTAATCATTCAGAGGTGTGTTTTGGATAATTCAATCCAAAGTGCTCATGCCCATCCCTTTAATGCAAAGAGGCTGATCATGACAGTTTAAGATGGGTTTCGCGCTGACCAAAGCCCGTGTGTGTGAGGCAAAATGTACGTAATAGTAATGCTGCCTGGTAATAAAGAAGACATCAATCACAGTTGATGCCCACTTAGTTATGTTATGTTATAAAGAACAAACGGGGAAGACTGGCAATCGGGGAGCTTGCTGATAGAGAACCGCAATCTTGGCTGGTTGGAAACCCGAGGTGCACAGCCGAGGCAGATGTGTGGACGTGTCTCCTGTCTCTGTGGGGCGTTACAGTGAAAAGTAAAACACTGCACACTCCTTGTTCATTCATTTATTCCCCTAAAGATAAATACATTAATGCCTAATTAGTTTGTGACGAAAACAAAAATGTGGATGTAATAAAAATCTTCAGATTGACATCCCCCCTCTCCCATGCATACACATCCTCCCTATTCATTCATTCATTCCCCTAAAGAAATCCCACATTAATGTCTAATCTATAGACTCCAATGGTAAGTCTGCAATTAAAATGAGAGTGTGGATAGAATAATAAAAAAAAAAACTAGTCTGTAATCATCATGTAGTTAAAATGACGGGTGATTATATGACGACTGTTACAAGTCTCTCCATTAAAATAACACACACACACTCCTTGTTCATTCATTTATTCCCCTAAAAATAAACACAATACCTAATAAATCCGTGATGAAAACGAAACCCCACCCACTCACCCATCCGCCGTGCATCCCATTGAAACACACTGGCACACATGCTCCCTGTTCATTCATTCATTCCCCTAAAAAAATCATATATTAATGCCTAATCTATAGACTTCACAATTAAAATGAGAGTGTGGATGGAATTAAAAAAAAATAACTAGTGTGTGATCATCATATAATTAAAATGATGGGCAATTCTGACTATTACAAGATCCCAGTGCATGCCATTTCCTCATGAGCTCCAGAGCTGCGTGATTTCAAAACATGCCACTGAAATATCATTAAACAATGCGCTTCTAACGATAGACCTTCTTTTTCCTGATCAAAAGCGGATTCTCATGAAATGCACTATAATAGTAATGAGCATTAGATTGCGCGCCGCCACACCTCTTTGAACTGAGGTGCCTTCTCCCAGCGCATAGCGGGTGCACTGTCTACTAGGGCTGAAACGATTAGTCGACACTGTTGATAACGTCAACAGTAAAACTTTGTCGACAAATATTTTTATTGTCGACAAATCGTCTAATTATAAAGTTTATATGCATGCCACGGTAAAGTTCAGTTGTAACTGCAGTGCACAACCAGAACTGCAATTCACGACCAGAACTGCTGAGGGCAGTAGTGCCTCTGTTGTCCGGCATGCATGAGCAATTTCCAGCGAAGAAGAGGAGCACAATATGGCAAAGGGAAAGGATAAGCCAGTTGAAGTGGATAAAAAAAGCAGACCCAAACTTTCTGTTGTTTGGGAACATTTTACAGAAGACAAAAAAAACAAAAGTAAAATGCAGACTTTGCAAGGCAGACCTCTCTTACCACAGCAGCACTACAGTGATACATGAGTCTCTGAATCGACGGCACCCGGGAGCCACGATATTACCATCTGCTTGGACTTCGGTAAGTTTTAGCGAGCAAAGAAATTTAGCGCCACTTATTTTCAATGGTCAACTGTTTCGAGCTTTAGAAAAATGACAATACTGTTAGTACGTGTTGTTTATGTTAACTTACCTGTTTGACAATAAGCTCTCTGGTTGCTGAGGGCTGACCTGTCATGGCTAACGTGTTGAATGCAGTAAATGAATTTCAGGAGTCGCTATCTCTTTTTCCTCTTTGTTAATATTAGCCCTCATTCTGAATATTAGTTACACTGTGTTACACTGTGTCCAGCTGAGACAAAATGGCATTTACAGGTGCATCTCAATAAATTAGAATGTCATCAAAAAGTTGATTTATTTCAATAATTCAATTCAAAAAGTGAAACTCATATACAGTTAGGCCCAAAAATATTTGGACAGTGACACAAGTTTTGTTATTTTAGCTGTTTACGAAAACATATTCAGGATACAATTATATAATCATTATGGGCTTAAAGTACAGACTCTCAGGTGTAATTTGAGAGTATTCACATCCAAATTGGAGTAAGGGTTTAGGAATTACAACTCTTTAATACGTAGCAGCCTCTTTTTCAAGGGACCAAAAGTAATTGGACAATTGACTCAGAAGGCTGCAAAAAAAAAAAAAATAACAAGGCTGCATGGGCTCTTCCCTCGTTAACCTGTCATCAATTAAGCAGTTAAAAGGTCTGGAGTTGATTCCAGGTGTGGCATTTGCATTTGGAAGCTGTTGCTGTGAACACACAACATGCGGTCAAAGGAGCTCTCACTGGAGGTGAAACAGACCATCCTGAGTCTGAAAAAAAAGAAAAAATCCATCAGAGAGATAGCAGAAATGTTAGGAGTGGCCAAATCAACAGTTTGGTACATTCTGAGAAAAAAAGAGTGCACTGGTGAGCTTGGGAACTCAAAAAGGCCTGGACGTCCACGGAAGACAACAGTGGTGGATGAGCGCAGAATCCTTTCCATGGTGAAGAACAACCCCTTCACAACATCCACTCAAGTGAAGAACACTCTCCAGGAAGTAGGTGTATCAGTATCTAAGTCTACCATAAAGAGAAGACTTCATGAGAGTAAATACAAAGGATTCACCACAAGGTGCAAACCATGAATCAGCCTCAAAAATAGAAAGGCCAGAATTGACTTTGCCAAAAAATACCTAAAGAAGCCAGCCCAGTTCTGGAACAGCATTCTTTGGACAGATGAGACTAAGATCAACCTGTACCAGAATGATGGGAAGAAGAAAGTTTGGAGAAGAATTGGAACAACTCATGATCCAAAGCACTACATCTTCTGTAAAACGTAGTGGAGGCAGTGTGATGGCATGGGCATGCATGGCTTCCAATGGCACTGGGTTACTTGTGTTTATCGATGATGTGACAAAAGACAGAAGCAGCCGGATGAGTTCTAAAGTGTATAGAGATATACTTTCTGCTCAAATTCGGCCAAATGCAGCAAAGTTGATTGGACGGCGCTTCACCAATGATCCAAAACATACTGCAAAAGCAACCCAGGAGTTTTTTAAAGCAAAGAAGCAGAATATTCTGCAATGGCTGAGTCAATCACCAGATCTCAACCCAATCGAGCATGCATTTCACTTGCTCAAGACAAAACTTAAGTCAGAAAGACCCACAAACAAGCAACAACTGAAGACAGCTGCAGTAAAGGCCTGGCAAAGCATCACAAAGGAGGAAACCCAGCGTTTGGTGATGTCCATGGGTTCCAGACTTCAGGCAGTCATTGCCTGCAAAGGATTCTCAACAAAATATTGAAAAGTAACATTTTACTTAGGGTGATGTTTATTTGTCCAATTACTTTTGAGCCCCTGAAATGAGGAGCGTTTGTATAAAAATAGCTACAATTCCTACATGTTTAATCATATATTTTTGTTCAACCCCTTGAATTAAACCTTAAAGTCTGCACTTCAATTCCGTTGTAGTTGTTTCATTTCAAATCCAATGTGGTGGCATGCAGAGCCCAAATCATGAAGATTGTGTCACTGTCCAAATATTTCTGGGCCTAACTGTATTGTATAGATTCATTACACACAGAATGATATATTTCAAGTGTTTATTTCTTTTAATTTTGATGGTTATGGCTTGTAGCAAATGAAAACCCCAAATTCAGTTTCCCCAAAAATTTGAATATTACATAAAATTAATTTAAAAAATTAATTTTTAATAGAAATGTTGGCTGACTGAAAAGTATGTCCATGTACACACTCAATACTTGGTCAGGGCTCTTTTTGCATAATTACTGCATCAATGCAGCATGGCGTGGAAGTGATCAGCCTGTGTTACTGCTGAGGTGTTATGGAGGCCCAGGTTACTTTGATAGCGGCCTTCAGCTCATCTGCATGATTGGGTCTGGTGTAGTTCATCTTCCTCTTGACAATACACCATAGATTCTCTATGGGATTTAGGTCAGGAGAGTTTGCTGGCTAGTCAAGCACAGTGATGCCGTGGTCATTAAACCAGGTATTTGTACTTTTGGCAGTGTGGGCTGGTGCCATGTCCTGCTGGAAAATAAAATCAAGCATCTCCATGAAGCTTGTCAGCAGAGGGAAGCATGAAGTGCTCTAAAATTTCCTGTTAAATGGCTGCACTGACATTGGACTTGATTAAACACAGTGGAAAAACACCAGCAGATGGCATGATGGCAGATGGCAGATGGCAGATGGCTCCACATATCATCACTGACTGTGGAAACTTCACACTGGACCTCAAGCAACTTGGATTCCGTGCCTGTTCACTCTTCCTCCAGACTCTGGGACCTTGACTTCCAAGTGACAGGACTTGACACCTGATTTGGGGAGCCATGTCATCTGCTGGTGTTACTCCACTGTGTTTTATCAAGTTCAAAGTCAATGCAGCTGTCTACCAGGACATTTTAGAGCACTTCATGCTTCCCTCTGCTGACAAGGTTTATGGAGATGCTGATTTCATTTTCCAGCAGGACTTGTCACCTGCCCACACTGCTGCCAAAAGTACCAACGCCTGGTTTAATGACCATGGTATCACCATATTTTACTGGCCAGCAAATTCTCCTGACCTCAACACCATACAGAATGTATGAAGTATCGTTGACAGGGAGATGAGAGACACCAGACTCAACAATGCAGATGAGCTGAAGGCCGCTATCAAAGCAACCTGGGCCTCCATAACACCTCAGCAATAACACAGGCTGATCACCTTCATGCCATGCCACAGTGATGCAGTATTAATTCATGCAAAAGGAGCCCTGACCAAGTATTGAGTGTGTGCATGGAAATACTTTTAGTTGGTCAACATTTCTATTAAAAAAAAAATCAATTTTTAAAAAATTGATCTTATGTAATATTCTAATTTTTTGAGAAACTGATTTTCGGGTTTTCATGAGCTGCAAGTCATAACCATCAAAATTAAAAGAAATAAACACTTGAAATATATAACTCTGTAATAAATCTATATAAAATATGAGTTTCATTTTATGAATTGAATTACTGAAATAAATCAACTTTTTGATGATATTGTGGTGAACACTCAATGGACCTGTTGGACCAGTTCTGTGACTCGCATTTCAGGTCAGAACAAAGGCAGGAAGCTTAGCCTTGTTATGCAAGGCTGGAGACTGTGGGGGGGTCGATTAAAGGATGCATGGGAGACAGTGGAAGTGATATCATGGAGGGAAATGCATTGTGACTGTCTTTATTATGCAAGGTGGTCTGTGGGACATGTGATCTATGAGGTGTGAAGTCCCTGATATTTAAAGGACGAGAGTTTACTGTTTCACTCTCTTTTTTCTGCTTTGAAATGTGGAGATGTGAATAAAGCTGACTCTGAGAAAGAACGCTGCCTCGTCATTTTCACATCTTCCACACTGGTGACCCCGAGACGTATCATGGAAGAAAGAAATTCCCCCGGGCCAGCCGCGTCAGGAGCCCCCAGCCAAGCGAATGCCGCTACAGCCCAGCTACCGGACTTCTGGCAGAACAATCCGCGCTCCTGGTTCAACGCAGTTGAGGCGCAGTTCAACCTCCGGGGGATATCGGTAGATGTCACGAAATTCTACCACGTAGTCGCAAAGCTGGACAACAACACGGCCCAGCATGTGGAGAGCCTGATCGACCAGCCGCCGGAGAGCGACAAATACGGCGCGTTGAAGGCTGCACTCATCCAGCAATTCACCGCCTCGGCAGAGGAGCGAGCAGAGAGGCTCCTGGCGCTGACGGAGGGGGAAAACGACATGCCCGCACGCCTGATGGACAAGTTGTTGAGGTTGAAAGACTCTGACGATGATCACTTCATTTTCACCCACCTCTTCGTCAGGACTCTACCGTCAGCAGCGAGAGCGGTTCTGGCCAGTTTGCCACTTGGCCCTATGGGACTACCGCATGCTGGGCCGAGAGGCGCAGCGGATTGTCAACGCCATCAAGCGGCGCGCAGCCACGGCCGCTGCAGCGGAACTCGGCGCGATGACTGCAGACGACAGGAGGCCAGAGACAGCGGTGCCAGACTCACCGACGACGGTGGCGGCAAGGGCCAGGGGGCGTGGACCAGACGTCTTTTGTTTCTACCATCGCCGCTTTGCAGAGAGGGCACGCAAGTGTGTACCGCCGTGCCAGTTCGGGCGTTCGGGAAACGCCAAGACCGGGGGTCAGTAGCAGCCGCGGCCCTCGGGGAAGAGAACAAGCTGCTCTACTTGTCGGACGCACGCTCCGGGAGGCAGTTCCTCGTCGACACAGGCTCCCAGTTGAGTTTCATCACTCCTTCCTACGCTGACAGACTGGCGGGTTCCGGAGGTCCCCTGGTGACAGCGGCGAACGGCTCGGAGATTAAGACCTTTGGTGAGAAGACTCTGCTTCTGTCTCTACACGGCCGTGCATATGAGTGGACTTTTGTTGTAGCAACAGTAAATTTCAATATTCTGGGGGCTGATTTTTTGTGCTCACATGGGTTGTTGGTTGATCTCGCTAACAGGCGCCTGGTTAATGCACTTTCTTTTGATTCTGTCCCCTGTGCAGCGCGAGTGGCCCCGCCTACAGCACAAGCCAATGTCACAACAGCAGGCGGTAAGTTCCACACACTGCTCACTCAGTTCCCAGCACTCATGGTCCCCACATTTTCGGCAACAGTTGCTAAGCACGGGGTGGAGCATTTTATTACCACTACCGGACCGCCCGTTTTTGCTAAAGCTCGGCGCTTGGACGCAGTTAAACTAACCATAGCGCGCGAGGAGTTCGCCAACCTGGAGAGGTTGGGCATTATCCGACGTTCAAACAGTCCGTGGGCTTCCCCCTACATATGGTCCCGAAAGCTGACGGATCATGGCGCCCTTGCGGGGATTTTCGCAGGTTAAACAACGCTACAGCGCACGACCGCTACCCAATCCCACATATCCAAGATTTCTCAGTTCATTTGGCAGGGCGTGCATTTTTTCTAAAATAGACTTGGTCCGCGGTTACCACCAAGTCCCAGTGCGCGCTGAGGACATACCCAAAACAGTGGTAATAACTCCGTTTGCTTTATTTGAGTTTTTACGCATGCCATTCGGACTTAAAAGGGGCTGCTCAGACGTTCCAACGCATGATGGACGCGGTGCTTCGCGATCTCCCTTTCGTGTTCGTCTACCTGGACGATATTTTAGTAGCCAGCGCGTCCGAAGACGAACACGAAAAACACCTGGCCACGGTTTTCCGAAGGTTGGGAGATCACGGGTTAATAATCAACCCAGCGAAGTGTCAGTTCGGGGTGGCGCAGATCGATTTTTTAGGACACCGCGTCTCCCCCGAAGGAGCAGTCCCGCTGCCTGACAAAGTGCGCGCTGTGGCAGATTTTCCCCGGCCGCAGACAGTCAGGGCGTTGCAGGAGTTTTTGGGAATGGTGAATTTTTATAACAGTTTTCTCCCCCGCGCAGCGCAGCTCATGCAGCCACTGTATGCCGCGCTCAAAAAAAAGAAACCCGCGGATAAGATCAAGTGGTCCCAGGAGCGGGACCAAGCGTTCTCGGAGGTGAAAGCAGCCTTGGCAAAGGCTGCGTTGTTGGCACACCCAGACCCAACGGCCCGCATAGCGCTCACCACTGATGTGTCAGATGTGGCCATAGTGGCGGTCGTGGAGCAACACGTAGCCGGGGTTTGGCAGCCCCTCGCATTTTTCAGCAGGACCTTGCGCGATAGCGAACGTAAATACAGCGCGTTCGACAGGGAGCTGCTCACTCTCCATTTGGCCATCCGCCACTTTCAGTTCTGGCTGGAAGGACGCGCTTTCACCGCGTTCGTTGATCACAAACCGCTACCATTCGTGATGGCCAAGGTCTCGGAACCGTGGTCAGGCCAGCAGCAGAGACAGCTGGCCGCGATATCAGAGTTTACCACTGATATTCAGCATGTGGCGGGCAAACTCAATGTAGTGGCAGATTGCCTCTCGCGCGCTGTGGCGGCCCCAGTCAGCGTAGGGTTAGATTATGCAGCCATGGCCGCAGAGCAGGTTAATGACGCGGACGTGCGCGCGCTCCAGTCTGGACCAAAAGGGTTAAGGCTGGAGAGCAGGGTGCTGCAAGACGGTATGCCCCCCCTAATCTGCGATGTCTCCACTGGACGGCCGCGTCCAGTAGTACTGGCCGCGTGGCACCGCCACGTTTTTGACTCGGTTCACTTTTTGGCGCACCCTGGAGTGCGCGCGTCGGTCAAAATGGTGGGAGAGAAATTTGTTTGGCCGAGCCTCCGCAAACAGGTCAAAGAGTGGGCAGCAGCCTGCACGGCGTGTCAACGAGCCAAAGTACACAGGCACAAGAGAGCTCCTTTGGAACAGTTTCACATTCCGGCCAAGAGGTTCGATCACGTTCATGTGGACCTTGTTGGACCCCTCCCGCTGTCACAGGGGTGCACACATCTTCTGACAATGGTGGACCGCACCACGCGCTGGCCTGAAGTGGTCCCGCTGGCATCAACCACGGCCGAGGAAGTGGCGCGCGCGTTTTTAACAGCTTGGGTGGCGCGCTTCGGCGTTCCGTCGGACATTACGTCCGGCAGAGGCCCTCAATTTGTTTCCGAGCTTTGGTCGACAATGGCCCGCAGCCTGGGCGTCACAGTTCACCGCACAACCGCGTACGATCCGCAGGCTAACGGGTTATGCGAACGTTTTCATAGGTCATTGAAAGCGGCTCTCAGAGCATCACTGACGGATAAAAATTGGGTTGACAAGTTACCATGGGTGTTATTGGGGTTGCATTCTGCACCTAAAGAGGATCTAGAAGCCTCCCCAGCGGAGCTCGTGTTTGCGCAGCCACTCCGGCTGCCTGGGGAGTTTCTCCCAGATAACCCTGCGCCAAACGCCTCCCCGTCTCAGCTGTTGCGGAGTAACATAGAATCAAGCACGCTGCCCGGCCCCGCGCACCACAGTTTTCCGCGCGTTTTTGTGCCTAAAACTTTGAAGAACGCAGAGTTTGTTTTTGTTAGACACGATGCACATCGAACCCCGCTGCGACCGTCTTATGACGGACCATTCAGAGTGCTAGAAACAGGGGACAAGCAGTTTTTGCTAGATTTGGGGGGTAGGAAAGAGAAAATTGGCATAGACAGACTTAAACCCGCTTTTGTGGTGGCAGAGGAGGAAGTGCTGTTGGCAAAGGCCCCGCGGCGAGGTAGACCACCACGGAGGGTTTCACACAGTAATGTTTCCCAAAGTAGTGTTTCCCTAGAACCCCCGCAGAGACTGACAAAGGGTTTCCGCCCCCAGACGGCAAATCCCCAGCGGGACAGCGCCGCAGAGACGGTGAACCGCAGCTACAGCAGATTCGGCAGGAGGCTGAAGCCTATCCAGCATGTCGACTGATGTGTATCGATGCTATCACGGCATGCATGTGGTTATTTTCTTGTTGTTCTGTTTTTCTAAAATGCTGGGGGGGGCTTGTGTGGTGAACACTCAATGGACCTGTTGGACCGGTTCTGTGACTCGCATTTCAGGTCTGAACAAAGGCAGGAAGCTTAGCCTTGTTATGCAAGGCTGGAGACTATGGGGGGTCGATTAAAAGATGTGTGGGAGACAGTGGAAGTGATATCATGGAGGGAAATGCATTGTGACTGTCTTTATTATGCAAGGTGGTGAAATGCATTGTGACTGTCTTTATTATGCAAGGTGGTCTGTGGGACATGTGATCTATGAGGTGTGAAGTCCCTGATATTTAAAGGACGAGAGTTTATTGTTTCACTCTCTTTTTTCTGCTTTGAAATGTGGAGATGTGAATAAAGCTGACTCTGAGAAAGAACGCTGCCTCGTCATTTTCACATCTTCCACAATATTCAAATGTAGTGAGATGCACCTGTAAATGATTGCTGCACATGGGAGATGGACCGTTAAGAGGTATTAAATAGCGGGTGAGGTAAATTATGCACTAGACTAGAGCCCCAACAGGAAGTAGAGATGGTGGACATGAGAAAAATAAATGCAATTAGTCGACTAGTTGAAAAAAATAGTTGTTAGATTAGTCGGCAACTAAAATATCTTTAGTTGCAGCCCTACTGTCTACTGGTAATTTGATGGTGTGACACAAAGTGTAAAAAACAGACAATGCGCTGACAGAAACTAACAAAAACAATGGCGTATGGCAGAAAGTATGGCGGAAAAGTGCGCGGATGATCGTCTTAATATGGCCCTGGGTATTAATGGCTAACTAGTGAGAGCAGACTGAATTTCCTCCACCTCAGATAATGAAACAAAAAATTATCTAATTTAAAGTGAAAATTATAACTTAAAATTCAAAGAGTTAAAATCCTTTTCATATTAGGTTAGATCAGCCAAATGAGGATGTATTTTGGTTTGATTTGCCCATAAACACTGGTAAGCAATCTTGATTTTCCGAGTTGTTGTAAAGGAACACGGTAGACTCAGACCTGATACCCTCTTGTCAGCTGATTTCAAGCTCAGACAGAAAGGGAACGTAGCAGAAGCCCCCCTTACACTTCAAGTATTGCTAAAGGCCCGATCAGAGTAGCTCAAGGGGACAGCATATGTGGTCTGTTGATTGCGCTCGTGCACGAAGCACTACTTCAAAGTAGTTTTGAGGTACTGCAGCTGTACACTCAGCAGCCGTGTTTCACACATGCGCTGAATATGATCTGCAGTTCACATGCCCGTAACGGCAATCAGGAGCCAAATTGATATGAACAGTCACAATCCAAAAGCAGAAGAGCATGGTGACGAAGCTGGCGACCATGTCGTTTCTTCTTCTCCTATGTTGAAAATGGCACTACTGCTCGGGCAGCGCTCACCCTCTGTGGAAGGGAGGATGACGAAATTTACATCAGGTGCACTACGCACTCGCTCATGCACCGACGCATTTGTGTCCCCATAAATTCAGCTCAATTGTACGACTGACTGCTTTTAAATAAGTAGCCAGTTAGACAACGTTTTAAAAAGACACCATGACACTCTTAGTTGTGCTGTTTTAATTTGGCAACTTTTAAAAGTCCTTTTCAAAGAGGAAACTGTGTTTTAATTTCAATTTGTGAGAGTCTAGACACAGAGTTGTTAGGCTGCAACTATCCAAAATGCTGACAAAATGAGCAGCTCCAAAGCACACAGCCACAATGTCAAGTCCCTGAGTGAAAAGTGGGGAGAAAAATTGGACTCTTTTGAACGAGAAAGATTTACACATTTTAAAAAGGCTTCTGCTCCAACAAAACATGAATATAATCAGACTCCTTTTGAAAAGACCCAGCAACCTGTTCCATTTAACCAAGACAAGGCCCGGGTTTCACTGTGTGCTAAGGGTTGAAGGACATTGATCTATGCCTCACACAGGCAATTCATCAGAGTTTAATACACTGTCAGCGCAGTTCATCTACTGTTGTGTTTCAAACGGCCAATGCTATTGTGAGAGCACATGAAAGAGAGGGACAAAAGCCCCTCCATACGCCAAGAAGAACAGTGGACACAAAGAGGGGGCGTCCCTTTTAAACAGGTCTTAAAGAGGGACACTTTCAAGGGGACTTACACAGCGACATACTCAACTGCTTTTCAGGGACTGCCGCTTTTTGTACACACAAACATACATATAGACTCGTATAGGCCTACAAGGGATCTCAGCTCAACGGATATCTTAATTTCAATGCACTTCTTGTCCTGCACATTCACCGGCTACGCTAAGACTTGGTAATTTTCTTTTTTTCTTTTTCTTTTCCCTGTAGCTGAGTTTAACTGTGAAGAAGAAAATAAGATGCAAACAGGCAATGACAGTGTCAGCACTTGAGAAACCCCCAATATGTAACTGGAAAAAAAACAGGAAATCTTTATCTCAAGCCCGATTGCTCCTAAAGACCCGGTGTGAATCCTTCAGTCTGCTTTTCCAAAACAAATGTGGTGTGTGGCTCCGGTGAAATTTCTGCTATTGGGATGTAGTGGAGCGTGGTCCGAGGTTTGAACTAAGCTCCAACTGGGCCAGACAAACAGCTGCCTGGCCCATGGGGAGGGGGAGGCACAGCCCGCCCCTCCACACACTCCCGATCACCCCACCCCGTCGTGCCACTTCACCTCCGACCTCATCCACTCACACCAACCCTCTTTTATGTTCACTTTAACTTCCTTCTGCCTTTGTCATCCAAGCTCAGGGAGGAGTTGTTCCATCATGGCAGACACAAAGCACTTCAGTGTTAAAGTCAATTTTTGCTTAATTTCCCTGTTTTAGGTTCTGTTTTAACTTATTTTTCTTTTAGTCTCCAACTCTAAATGTTACTAATCAAACCTGTACTTTTTTTTTACAATATTCATATTGTCTGTTTTATGTTATTGTTGAATTGTGTCAAAAAGAAACAAAGGGAATGATCTATTGTGGTTGAGTCCAAACTCAAGCTCAAGATGCTATGCAGTAAGGATAGATTAATGAGAATGAGAGCAGACTGAAGAGAGTCAATGGTGACTTTTCAAAAAAAAAAATAAAAAAAAATTAACCACTCAAGATCCCTCATATTTTTTTAAATACTCATCCATTAATTGTGTGTCACTACCTCCGGCAAGAAGTTAATGGTATTGGGGTGGTTTGCTTGTTAGCAGTATTACTCCAAAACTACTGGATGGATTTTGATTACATTTTCACCAGAGGTGGCTCTTGTGCCAAGGATGAATCCATTAGATTTTAAGGTGATTCGAGAGCACATACCTCCACCAAGGCCCTTGTTTGTTTGTGTGCTGCAGGATTACACAAAAACTACTGGATGGATGGCAGGATGGACTGGGGAGGGAGGGACGGGTGGCCAAAGCGAGAGAGGGAGGAACAGGAGCCGTGGCTGAGGTATGTGCTTTCTGAGTGCACTCTAGTTAAAAATAAAATGTTGTCTATTTTCTGTTATGGTAAAGTAAAGCGTTTTTGCTGACCAAAAAGTAAAAAAACAACTTTTTTTTGTTTGTTTCGTCATGCAAAGGATTTTACCCCTACTATTGCAAAATACATGTGTGCATATCACCAAGTGAAAGATGCATTTTCTCTCTTAAAGGAATAAACTTGAATAGGGAACAACACTGTTGGCACATTTAAAATATAAGCTTATGTATTGTATTTCTCCACTAACAAACCCTTGTTTTTTGTACTCATATTTTTGTTTGCCATGTTTTTAAACTGTATTTATGGCTGTATTGCATTTTCTTGTTATTTTTTTCCTTTCTTTTTCCATTTTCATCTTTAATTAGGTGCTGCAAATTAGCATGTTGATATAAATACTGGGACTTTTGCATGACTAAATATTATACAAATGCTACTGCAGGTCATTGCTAAATGAATGAGAAATATACTGTATAACTGAACACTGAAATCATTTGGATTTTAAAGCTTTTCATGCTGAATACTTAAAATTAGTACTACAGGTGGGAGACAAGTTGTTTTGCTGATTTAAATGGTCTCCATAGTTGAGTCACACAACCCATGTTTGAAATGATTTCATGCAACAGCAGAATATACAGTCATGTGAAAAAATTAGGACACCCTGTATAAGCCTGTGTGTTTTTTTTTAACATATTTGGACATATGGATATTGAATATCAATGTTAAAAATAATGGGAGATTCATGTAATACAACTGAACAATTAAAAATGAATTGAATTAAAAATGAACAATACCTTTTAAATATTTTCTGTAAAATGTAATTCTAAACAAATAGTGACAAATAAATTAGTATACCCCCCATCTTTTTTAGGACACCCCCACAATCATTCCCACTTAAAATGGCTAAAATAAATGTTTAAAAATGCAAATAAAAACAAAAACAAGGTTAGACATTGATATGTGAACATTTATTAATAAAGAACTAAATATTTAATGGGGTGTCCTAATTTTTTCACATGACTATAGATAAAGTTTGGTGTCTATGAGCTTTTCACTCCCCGCAACGAGTAGAAGTTGGTGAGTGATGAGTGAATATCAGTCTGAAACCTGCAGGTGGATGGTGGGGTTTAAAACAGTTTTGCAGAGCAGCAATGAGGATGTACAGTATACAGCGGGGAAAGTAAGTATTGAACACATCAACATTTTTCTCATTAAACATATTTCTGATGGAGCCATTAACCTGAGATTTTCACTAGATATCAGTAACAAGCCAAGTAATCCATACACACAAAGAAATCAAGGCACATGTGTTCACAAAACAAGTTATATTTAATAAATTGGAATGACACAGGGAATAAGTATTGAATGCATAAATAAAACAAGGTACAAAAAGGCATAGAAAGCCAAGAAACCAGCTGAAATCCATCAGAATTTAGGAAGCCATCCCATCCCCCATCAGTCCAAATTAATTTCAACTGGTTAAGTCCTGACTGATAGCCTTTAAAAAGGTCTGTGAATATCGGATTGTCACACCACAAAGAACTCATGATGGGTAGAAGCAAAGAGCCCTCTCTAGACCTCCACAACCTTATTGTTGCAAAACATAATGATGGCATTGGTTACAGGCGCATTTCTAAACTGCTGAATGTTCCAGTGAGCACTGTTGGAGCCATCATTTGGAAGTGGAAAAAACATCATTTTACCATAAACTTGCCATGACCAGGAGCTTCTTGCAAGATTTCTGATAGAGGAGTCAAAAGAATTATCAGAAGAGTTATCCAAGAGCCAAAGACCACTTGTGGAGCGCTCCAGAAAGACCTGAAGGCCTATTTTGACTGTCATCCGCACACTTTTTTTTTTTTACAGACTTTCCGCCCTGTGCTAGTGTTTTTTTTAATTTTCTGTCAGCGCATTGTCTGTTTTTTACGCCTTGCGTCACACCATCAAGTTACCAGTAGTCAGTGCGTCCACCATGCACTTGGAGGAGGTGCCTCATTTCAAAGAGGTGTGGTGGCACACAATCTAATGCGCATGTAATGATCAGGAGAGCGTGCTCCCCCTCCCCTCCTGTTCCTGTTTTCCTGGCTCCGGAATTATCAACACACCTGAGTGATTTGAAGCACCTGCTGCTCTCTGGGTCACCAGCGTATTTAAGGTCCAGCGTGTGGATGCGGCGCTGCTGGACCGTTGGTATTGCTGCCTGAAACAACTACAGCTACGTTGTTTGGCAATTATTAATCTGTGTAATCTTACCTTGTGTGTCTTCTCCTCCTCAGGTTTGCTGCCATCTCAGCGGTGCGTTCTCCGGGGCTGGCCACGCTCGCCTGAACCTCTTCCTGAAGACAACAGTTCCTCCACTCAGGCCATCTGCCCGTTTTACCTCCTTTCCCTTGGCCCCATGCAGGAGTCCCCTCCCTTCTTATTCTCCTCTTCTTGGAGTTTACTCGCCTCTAATCATCTCTCTCTTTTCTCTTCCCCCAGGCTACGTGCGTTCCAGCATGCTCCTGTGTTTTGTGTATCAATACAAGTTTGTGTCTAGTTTGCACTGTTCCTTAGTTTTGCACTTTTCCTTAAAGGCCAAATGTCACGTAATTTTTTTTTCTAAATGACAACGAATTTAAATAAAATACACATAGCTTAAACCAAATATTCATACTGGAGACCATATCACCCACCTGTATTTACATAATTGCACAAAATACACCAGGTGAAGGCCCCACCTTGCTTGCTGGCTTGTGACAGCCAGTCCAGACCACGCCCATGTTTTTGACATCACCAGTTGTACCCTGGCTGCCCTGCCTATCCACAGTCACACTTATCAACATTGGACAATCATGACGGAAAGTAGTAGTAGATTAGTTTATTTGACAGGGACAGTGCAATAAACATAGACAATTAATCAAAGACAATCAATCTGATGTGTTGCACATAGAGTGTATAGCTATTAGCTAATTTGCAACTCTTGTCCCTGGATGGGCTTTAGAAAAAAGAATCAAGTAAAGTGACAGCGATTGTTAACAAATTAGTTTAGTTTTGTCTTTTTTTTTGTCAGTGGTTCAGACAGTGACAGAGGCATTGAACCTTACAGGTTCGAGCCGTCCGAGACGGAATCAGATGCTTTGTCTGATGACAACAGTTCCAACGATGACCAGAGAGCAGAACCAGTGGAAAATGTCATTGAACTGGACATTAATCGCCTCCAGAATTGCGAAGCCGAAGGGGGTCTGTCGAGGGCGCCCCATAAATATTGATTTTTCGGAAGCCATTATTATTACAGTGGAGGAGAGCCGCTGCTGTCAAGAAATTGACCAGATCAATATGAAAATGGAGGCGCATACCTGTCAAGTGAGACGTTTTCGCCGTATTTTGGTGCCAAGCGCGGCACCAAAATTTTAAATGTAGTTCGTGTTGTTATTGTCAAATATTTTAAGGAAAATACGGGGAAAATGCAATTTTAGCAAAAACGGGCGTATTGCCATTTCTGTACGCCCAAAAGAAAAATATACGGGGAAAAAAATTGAGTGTGTTGCGGAGCACGTCCTGTGTGTGATCCCCCACAGCTGGTGCTGGCAGGCTCGGCGGGAGCTATTATCACTACAATGAGAAGTGTGGAGTCAATCATTAGTCAGATTGTCGGGGTGGGCTGATCGCTCAGCGTGAGCTATTCTCACTACAATGAGAAGTCATTAGGACAATGGTTTAACACGTTCAGCTGTGCAGCGGTTGCGGAACAGAGAGAGATCGCCTGACAAATACAGAATTCTGCTTTTTTTTTTAATTTTGCGCCGGACGCGGAGTTGTGTTGTTATTGTCAAATATCCATGAATCCTTAAAATATTTGACAATAACAACACAAGTTGCATTTGGGGCATTTCCCAGAGAGGTGTCCCTTGTTGCTCTGCTGTCCCTTATAGCCGCTTTTTACGGTGTTGAAGTACGGCGAAAACGTCTCACTTGACAGGTATGAAAACATTTCCCAGAGAAGTGTCCCTTATTACCCAGCTGTCCCTGATAGTCCCGTTTTAAGGTATGGGTGAAATATCCAATTTTTTCTTTCTTGTTGCTCACTTCAACCTTCCAGTCTCCATATAAACAATCAATTGAAATACCCCAAGCATCAAACTAGGGTACAATCGATTTCGTCACTTCCGCCTTGTTCCCCAGGCGATTCCAGGGGCCGTGTCAGGCCAAGCGCGGCAGTTTTAAATTAACGAATATTCCGTTGTTACTGAAGTATATGCACCAAGACCCGAACGGATCGGTTCCCTTTTATATCTAGTTTCAAGATATTTAAAGTACCCTGTTACGTGACATTTGGCCTTTAAGTTTGTGTATTTTTATTAAAGTTATGTATCTTTTACCATCTGAGTCTGAGTGTTCATCCGGTGTGGTTGCTCTGCGTTTGAACCTATCTGGTATAAATCATGGCAAAACAGTCCAGCCAGGATTGAGGCTCAGCGGGCGCTCCACAAGGTGAGTAGTCAGCGCACTCTCGCTTAGCTGCCATGGAACTTCAGGTCATGTTTCTATCTGACCAATTCCAAACCATAACCCAACATTTGACAACCATCTCTGAGCATTTGTGTCGGCTTCCTGGTGCGGTGGCTCCCCCTGAACCTGCTGCTCTGGCAGTCTCTTCCATCCGCAGGATTGTTTCTGTTCCCTCACTGGCCCCCTATGCGGGGGAGGTGAGGGATGCAAAGAGTTCCTGTTCCACTGTTGGCTTTATTTCTAGCAGGTGGAGGGGGATTATAGGGAAGATTCGGCCAAAATTCATTTTATGACCCTGTTGCTGTGAGACAAGTGGGCACATTCCGTCTTGAGTGGTCTGACCTGCCCCCTATACACATTTGAAAGGTTTGTGCGGGAATTTTCTGAGGCTTTCGACCATATGGAGAGCGAGGGAAATATTCAGTCAGTTGATAAGACTCTGGCAGGGGAATCGGTTCATAGCCGATTTCTCTGTCGAGTTCCAGGTCGCTGCGGCAGACTCCGGATGGGATGATGTTACTCTGTGCAGCGTCTTCCTCTGGGGCCTGAACGCTAACCTCCGCGACGAGCTGGCTATCCGAGCATCTCCCTCCTCTCTGGATGTGCTTATTGTGCAGGTGGTGGCCCTCGATAACCGGTTTAGGGAGTGTGCGAGGGGGCAGAAGGCTGCTGCTTCCTCGTCTGCTTCACGCCCGGCTCCTCCATCTTCTGATGCTACTCTGTCGGCGTCGTCACCGGAGCTGATGGCCTTCAGTAGGGCTCATCTGACTCCGGGAGAACGCCGGCGTCAGAAGAGGGTGGGGGTGTGCATATATTCCGGGGTCCCTGGCCACGCAAAATCAAAATGTCCAATTCGACCCAGAAGAGCCGGCCCGTCAGTAACTGTGGGAGGTCTAGCGGGAGGATCTTCCCAAAATCCTCCCAACCGTTTTGAACTCCCGGCCCTCATTCTGTTACGGGGGGCCGAGTTCAAAACGTCTGCCCTGGTTGACTCTGGGGCGGAGCAGAAGTTCATAAATCAGGCAATGGTCCAAAAATTTCATATTCCCACCAGAACCCTCCCGATGTCATTTAATGTCTTGGCCATATCCGGCAGTAGGATCACGGCGGTTACTACACAAACCGAACCCATTTCGGTAATTTTTCCAGTAACCACCGTGAGACCATTCAGTTTCATGTGCTGCCTCAATCTTCTACCCCCATGATTCTGGGGTATCCGTGGCTCCAATTACATAACTCCATAATTAATTGGAGTCAGGGCTCTATTTCGTCCTGGAGCTCCTTTTGCCTTTCTTCGTGTCTCTGCTCGGCTGCATGCTTGCCCTCACTTCCATCCTCCTCCCCTCAGGCTGAGTCGGCGGATCTCAGCTTCGTGCCCAAGTTCTATCATAACTTAGGGGAGGTCTTTAGCAAGTCTAGGGCCCTATCTTTACCACCTCACTGGGTCTACAACTGCACTATTGACCTCCTTCCGGGTGCGCGGCTGCCATCCAGCTGGCTCTACAGTTTATCTGGGCCGGAGAGGGAGGCGACGGAGACCTACATTAAAGACTCCCTCAGCGCCGGCCTTATTCATCTGTCGTCCGCCCCTCTCGGCACTGGGTTCTTTTTTGTAGGGAAAAAGGACGGGACGTTGCAGCCGTGCATTGATTACCGCGAACTTAACGCCATCACCAGTAAGGATAAATACTCTCTGCCCTTAATTAACTCAGCTTTTGAACTTCTCCAACGAGTGCATTATTTCACCAAGCTCGACCTCCACAATGCGTACTGCCTGTTCCGCATTTGTGAGTGAGATGAGTGGAAGATGGCATTCAAAACACATTTGGGCCAATTTGAATACTTGGTCATGCCATTCGGGCTGACCAGTGCCCCTTCTGTCTTCCAGCGGTTGATCAATGATGTCCTGTGAGACATGGTGAACCAGTTTGTTTTTGTTTATTTGGGCGATATTTTGATTTTTTCCCACACGCTGGAGGAGCACGTAGTCCATGTCTGGACTGTCCTGCAGCGGCTGCTGGAGAATCAGCTTTTCGTTAAAGCGGAGAAGTGCGAGTTCACCACTCGCTCCACTTCTTTCCTGGGGTTCATCATCGCCAAGGGCGCGTTAAAGGCCGATCCAGTGAAAATCAAGGCGGTGGTAGGTGGCCTACCCCCCAGTCCAGGAAGCAACTCCAACACTTCCTGGGCTTTGTGAACTTCTACTGCCGATTTATCCATGATTACAGTAAGGTGGCACAACCTCTGAAGCAACTGAAGTCAACCAAGAGTCCGTTCAAGTGGTCCGAGGTCGCTGAATGGGCTTTTGTGACCCTGAAAGGCCTCTTCACCAATGCGCGCGTCCTGGTGCAGGTGGATCCTCAGGCGCAGTTTGTGGTCGAGGTGGATGCTTCCAACTCGGGGGTGGGCGCTGTGCTCTCCCAGCGCTCCAGCTCTGACCAGAAGCTCCGTCCGTGTGCTTATTTCTCCTGGCAGTTAATGCCAGCCGAGAGGAACTACAACATGGGGGACCGTGAACTGTTAGCTATTAAAGGTCTGATGACACGATTTTGACATTTTTTAGCATGTTGTGTAAACCCAAAAGTCATTGTCAATGATCAATATAATATTTACAACCGTGCCTGTATAAACTAGTTATCATCAAAAAACCGCAGCCGCTGACTGGACTGTGGTGCCGCCCACCGAATGAAGGGCGTCACCACCATGACGTAAGCGACAAAACGGACTCTGGTGTTGTTAACTGGATTGCCTGCAGCTTTGTAGCACATTTTCTTTGTTTTCTTGTTCTAGTTTTATGGCTATGCCTTCGCGTTGTGTAGCAGGCTTTTGTTCCAAAACTCATAAGGACGGTGTTAGTTTATTTAAGTTTCCTAAAGATCCTGAGTTACATTCAAAGTGGGTGAAGCAGGTCAGACGTACCCGTGACAAGTGGGAGCCCTCCCCCAGGTCTCTTCTGCCTCTGATCATTTTGAGTTGGACTGTTTTGATTTTGTTCCCTCCTTAAAAGAGTCACTTGGTTGTTTGGTACAACACAAGTGTGTGCTGCTGCCTACAGCTGTACCTTCAGTATTCCCCAGGTCCGTCACGCACTGGTGGTCCATAGTATTGTCATCTGTGCTGTTAGTCTGTCAGTATATTCAGCACTCTCACGACGTGTTAATCACTCCATGTTTGCCGTGGTTCTCGTGCATCCTTGAAGCAATGTTGGTTCTGGGGCACACCTGTGGCTAACACGTCTCCTCTCATTCGTTCGCTGGGTGATGCCGACCACTGAACGCCATCAGTAAGTGTGTTTGTGTTTTTTGTACATCTTCACCTTTTTGGGAATTGTCTGTATTTCTGTATTAAATGTGTTGTGGTGAACCCTGCACATAAATTCTCGTTATTTCATCCTCCCTCTCCGTGCGCTGCGTAAGAGCGCACGGAGGATTATGACAAGGAGCGCACGAGGAGGGGAAGGATGAAGGGATTTACGTGCAGGATTCACCACAGTACATGTATTCAACATAAGACTGATGACAACAATTCCCAAAAAGGTGAAGACTTACAAAAATAAACAAGCACTTACAGTTGGCGTTGGGGGCTGACATCGCCCAGCGAACACATGAAGAGGAGATGTGTTAACCCCGGTTGTGCCCCAGGGCTGACATCGCTTCAAGGGGCGCAACAGAACCACAGCTGTGTGGAGTGGCTAACACATTGTGATAGTGTTGGCAATATTGGCTGGCTGACAACACGGCAGATGATGCACACAAAACATGAACAGCTGACTGTCAAAGAGAGAGGGGGTGTGGTCGGACCGGCGAATCTTAGACAGTGCCCACCTGAAAGTGGGTCAAAATGGCACATAAACCACATGTACAAAACATAAAAACAACAAGAACTCAAAAGATAATACATAATAAACCCGATACCTGAGCCACAGAGAATACACTGCTATGATTTCATTGAAAAATCGAGTTTAAATAAATTATATTTATGAACAAATAATTTGTTGCAATATCTGTAACAAACGCATTCCACTCTGTGTTCCCCTGCCGTGTGTTTGCCGCTGCTGCTGCAGTGGGCATGTGTGCCTCTCCACCGTCACTCTGAGTCTGACTCGCTAGGCACGATGCCCGCTTGGCACAGCTCAAACCTACAAGGTCTGATGCTCCCAGATTCTTCATTATCATCCCATTCTTCTGAACATATAATCGTCTGAAGATTGGACAACACAAACCAATTCCAGACTACATGTGTCGCTGACGTCACAACATGGCCGGGGGGGTTTCCAGCCACTGACACAATTTGTGACGTGGAGCTCATGAAAACGTCGGATATTTGCGTAAAAAAAAGCCTGTTTGACTTAGAACTGCACAGACCAACCTATTTCGTCATATTGAAATTATGTGTTGCAAAATTAGATGAAGTCAAAATCGTGTCATCAGACCTTTGAGTTGACGGAGGAGTGGAGGCACTGACTAGAGGGGGCTAGCCAACCAGTCATTGTTTGGACTGATCATAAAAATTTAGAGTATCTTAGATTCAATTCAATTCAATTCAATTCAACTTTATTTATATAGCGCCATTTCACAACAACAGTCATCTCATAGCACTATCAACTGTAGGGAGGACCCCCACAGTTGCAGAAAGACCCCAGCAATCAGGCGATCCCCTGTGAGCAAGCACTTGGCGACGGTGGAGAGGAAAAACTCCCTTTTAACAGGAAGAAACCTCCAGCAGAACCAGGCTCAGGGAGGGGCAGTCATCTGCTGCGACTGGCTGGGGGGTGAGGGGATAGAGAAGAAGAAAAGAACAGACATGTAGAGAGCAAACAGCACGATGGGGACTCAATCTATGGGAGAGAACAAACAAATGTTAATGACCAGCAAAAAAAAAAAAATATTTCATAGAGAGTGAGGAAAGGAGTGAGGCCCAGTGCATTACTGGAGGTCCCCCGGCTGACTAAACCTATTAGCAGCATAACTAAGGGAGGGTTCAGAAAACACATGATCCCTCCCTAAATGTAGGCTATATCAAAAAGGTAGGTTTTAGCCCTATTCTTAAAAACAGAGATCGAGTCTGACTCCCGAATCCAGATTGGCAGCTGATTCCACAGGAGAGGAGCTTGATAACTGAAGGCTCTGCCTCCCATTGTACTTTTGGAGATTCTAGGTATTACAAGTAAACCTGCATTTTGGGAGCGTAGTGCTCTGTTAGGATGATACGGTAGTATCAGATCTTTTAAATAAAAAGGAGCCTGATTGTTTAGAGCTTTGTAAATAAGAAGAAGGATTTTAAACTTAATTCTAAACTCTATGGGAAGCCAATGAAGGGAGGCCAGAACCGGAGAGATATGATCTCTCTTTCTAGTACCTGTTAAAACTCTTGCTGCAGCATTTTGGATCAGCTGAAGACTTTTTAAAGATGTTTTAGGACAACCTGATAATAAAGAATTACAATAATCTAATCTCAGATCTGCCAGACGGTTGAATTCTTGGCAGGCTCGGTGGGCCCTGTTCTTTCTTAGATTCAATCTTTCCATCTCGTACTGCCCAGGGTCCCGTAATGCCAAGGCTGATGCCCTCTCGTGCCAGTTCTCTCCCGACTCCTCCTCCTCCTCCTCTCCCTCTGCAGCTGTTGCCTCTCCCCTGGAGACCATCCTCCCCTCCTCCTGCTTTCTCAGGGCTCTCTCATGGGAGATCGAGCAGAGGGTCCGGCGGGTCCCGTCCTCCGAACCCATCCCGGAGGGAGGTCCATCCGACCGACTGTATGTGCCCTCCTCTTTACGCAGCGAGGTAATCAAGTGGGGCACACCATTTTTTTTTTTTTGCTTGCCATCCCGGGATTTCACAGACAGTTGAGCTGCTGAAATGAGTGTTTTGATGGCCAACACTCAGAAGGGATGTGCAGGAATATGTCAAGGCCTATTACGTCTACACAACTAACAAAACAGACTCATCCCCTCCAGCCGGCCTCCTCCATCCCCTCCTGGTGCCGAGTTGGCAATGGTCCCATATAGCTCTGGATTTCGTCATGGGCCTCCCTCCATCCCAGGGCAATTCGGGTCATCCTCACCATCATTGACCATTTCTCTAGAGCCGTCCGCCTTGTCCCTCTCCCCAAATTGCCATCGGCTGCGGAAACGGTCAATTTGCTGACCCTTCATGTCATCCGCCTGCATGGGATTCCCATGGACATTGTCTCGGACCGTGGTCCTCGGTTTACATCACAGGTGTGGAAGGTGTTCTGTTGTTCCTTGGGTGCCACTGCCAGCCTCACATCTGGATACCATCCTCGGAGCAACGGTCAGGTCAAGCATGCCAGCCAGTCCTTGGAGGCCACCCTGAGATGTGTGGCATCCTGCAACCCGACCACCTGGAGCACCCACTTGATCTGGGTGGAGTACGCCCACAACACCGTTGTCTCCTCCGCTACTGGGCTGACGCCTTTTGAGGCCTTGATGGGTTATACTCTGACCCTGCTTCCTATGGTGGAGAGGGGAATTGCTGTCCCATCTGTGGAGGTCCATGCACACTGCTGTCGCCGTCTGTGGAGGGCCAAGTAAGCTGCTCTTCTCTGTTTAGCTGAGTGGAACCAACATTACGCTAACCGCAGAAGTATGCAGTGCTGAAGTATGCAGTGGGACAGAAGGTCTGGCTGTCCACCAAACAGATTCCATTGAAGATGGAGTCCTGGAAGCTGTCGCCACACTATCTGGGGCCGTATACCATCAAGAACATCATCAATGATGTCACTGTTTGGCTGGATCTGCCGCGTACTCTGCGCATCCAGCCGACCTTCCATGTGTCCCGAATTAAACCCCCTCACAAGATTTAAAGGCTTTATTATCACGTGCACAATTAAGAAATGTAACATTTTCTGAGCAATAAAATTCTTATTCTGCTCTCCAAAAGAATGCCAAAGTATTAGATACACATCAATACTAATAAGGTAATAACACACCTAATACTAATGAATACTAATAACACACACTAATAACACACATTAGGCAATTAGGACACCTTAAACAGACCTTAATACTAAGTACTAATACTAATGAATACTAATAACACACATCAGGCAATTAGGACAATTAAAGCAGTTAAAGCAGTTAAACTAGAGGAAACAAGAACAATGAAAATTGAAAATTCACTGGATGACTATAATGGACAATGGTATATTAATATCACAGATGATATGAACCTGAGATGGCATAAGTACAGTGTGCAAATGAGCAATGTACAAATTAGCACCCAGTGTGAGATGATGATAATTTAGCAATGTACAATGATAATTTAGCAGCAGAGACGATATGGACATGAGATGGGGTGAGACTATGTACACTGTGCAAGTGATCAATCGGCAAATTTAGCAACCAGTGTGTGAATTCCTATTTGTAAAGCTGTGTCTGGAGTTTGTTATTTATTCAGGAGTCTGATGGCAGGAGGAAAGGAGTTTTTTTAGTCCGGATGTCCTGCATTTCACACTTCTGTACCTCCGGCCTGAGGGTAGAAGTGTGAACATTCTGTGCTGGGGGTGGGTGGGGTTCTGGAGGATGGCGGTAGCTCTCCTTTGGACTCTGTGGTGGTAGATGCTCTGCAAAGAGGGGAGTGGAGTCCTGATGATCTTCTCCGCTGTCTTTACCACTCTCTGCAGGTGTTTGCGGTCCAGGGCAGTAGTGCTGCCGTACCAAGCAGTGATGCAGTTGGTCAAGATGCTGTCGATGGTGCAGCTGTAGAAATTGTTGAGGATCTTGTGGAAAATGCAAAACTTCTTCAGCCTCCTCAGAAAGTACCGCCACTGTTGAGCTCTCTTAACCAGCTCTGTGGTGTTGAGTGCCCACGTAAGGTCCTTGCTGATGTGGATGCCCAGGTATTTAAAATTGCTCACCCTCTCCACCTCAAGCTTCTGGATGAACAGCGGCCGATGGGGTCTC
Organism: Pholidichthys leucotaenia; assembly: GCA_020510985.1. Classification (NCBI taxonomy): domain Eukaryota; kingdom Metazoa; phylum Chordata; class Actinopteri; order Cichliformes; family Pholidichthyidae; genus Pholidichthys; species Pholidichthys leucotaenia. The sequence goes on from CM035837.1 coordinate 94,768,345, forward strand.
CTCCTCCCATTCCTCATGTCCACTATCATCTCCTTCATCTTGTCCGTGTTGAGGGTGAGGTTGTTGTCCTCACACCGAGACACCAGGCTGGCCACTTCCCTCCTGTAGGATGCTTTGTCACCACCTGTGATGCGTCCTATCACTGCTGTGTCATCCGCGAACTTTAAGATGATATTGTCCTTGTGGGAGGCAACACAGTCATGGGTGAAAAGGCTGTAGAGGATGGGGCTGAGAACACAACCCTGTGGGACACCTGTGTTCGTGGTGATGCTGGCTGAGGTCCTGTTACCCATCCTGACAGACTGGGGCCTGCCAGTCAGAAAGTCCAGTAGCCAGTCACAGAGGGTGGGGTGCAGGCTAAGTGAAAACAGTCTGTCAGTGAGTTTGTGGGGGATGACCGGGTTGAAGGTGGAGCTGTAGTCGACAAAGAGCATCCTGATGTAGGAGTCTTTATCTTCCAGGTGGGAGAGAGAATAATGGAGTGCTGCAGCAAGAGCATCTGAGGTGAACCTGTTGGGCCGGTAGGCATACTGCAGGAGGTCCAGGGTATCTGGTATGCTGTCCTGAATGAGGGGCAGCACCACTTTCTCGAAGCACTTCATGATGATTGGAGTGAGTGCTACTGGCCTGTAATCATTCAGACAGGTCCGTGATCTCTTTTTAGGGAGGGGGACGATGGTTGTGGTTTTGAAGCAGGAGGGGACTATGTTCTGGTTGAGAGAGAGGTTGAAGATGGATGTGAGAACGTCAGTCAGCTCGGCAGCACATACTCTGAGAGCCCACCCAGGGATGTTGTCTGGTTCTGTTGCCTTGCGGGGGTTGATATTCCTCAGTGCTCTGTTTACCTGGCCTGATGAGATGTTTAGTGGAGGGGGAGGGTGCGTGTGTGTGTGTGTCTCCTCTCTGCACTGTAGCTGGAGGTCTCAAAGCGGGTGTAAAAGATGTTGAAATCATCCGGCAGGCTGTCTGTGGAGCTAGTGGTGTTGTTGTTGGTCCTCTTGTAGTCTATGATGTGTTGCAAGCCTGGCCACATGCACCCCGGGTCAGGAGTGGAGTAGAGGCTATCCAGCTTTTCCCTGTACTGCTTCATGGCTGTTGTTATAGCCTTCCTCAGTCCATACTTTGCAGCTTTGTGCTTGACCTCATTGCCTGATTTAAATGCAAGAGAGCGAGCATGCAGCATCTGACGTACTTGACTATTGATCCAGGGCTTCTGGTTGGGGAACTTTCTGACTTGTATGGTGGGTACAATGGTGTCAACACATGTGCTGATATACCCAGTCACATACTTAGCGTAGTCCTGTATGTTTACAGAAGAGGCCTCCCGGGTGGCTGCAGCTTTAAACACATCCCAGTCTGTAAAGGCAAAACAGTCTTGCAGGGTGCTCTCAGCCTCTGGAGTCCAGCGTTTAATGTGTTTAATAACAGGGTTTGTTTTGTTTCAGTTTTTGTCTGAAGGCTGGGTACATATACAGGGAGATGTGATCTGACTGTCCAAAGTGGGGGCGGGGTGCCGCTCTGTATGCACCGTGTATGTTTGTGTAAACATGATCCAGTGTGTTCTTATCACGGGTGGGAATGTCCACATGCTGGTAATATTTGGGAAGTACAGTCCGTAAATTGCACTGGTTAAAGTCACCAACAACAATAAAAACAGCATCGGGATGGGTCGTCTCTACTGCGCTGATGACGTTGTGGAGTTTGCGTAACGCTGCTGTGTAGTTGCTTTACGGGCAGATGTAAACAGCGGCCAAAAACACAGCAGTGAATTCCCTCGGTAGATAATAGGGATGGCATTTCAGCAGTAAAAACTCCACATCAGGTGAACAGTGCTTGTAAACAGTGTGTACATCTCCGCACCACGAGTTGTTTATAAACACACACACACGTCTTACCTGAGGCTTCAGTCCGGTCCACCAGATGTGCTGAGTGAGTCTGTAGTTGAATGGTGCACTTTGGGACTCTGTCTGAGAGCCAGGTCTCACAGAAAATTAGGGCGCAGCACTCTCTTATCTCCTGCTGGTCTTCAATCCTTACTCTTAATTCATCTAGTTTGTTTTCTAGAGACCGTACATTAGCTAGCAGGAGGCTAGGTAGCGGTGGGCAGCTAGCGCAAGCTTTTAGCCTTGTATGTAGCCCCCCTCTCTGACCTCGCTTGCACCAGTTCCGACACGCTCTCTTGGGGTCAGCATGCTCACGCGGGCTCGGTGCTTCGGGGCCTTCCTGGGGGTGGTGCTGATCGCTGCATGGATGCACAATGCATTGTAGATTGGGTGGTATGAAACCAATAAATTCCGTATGACTGCTTGTCTTGGCGATGTCCAGTAGTGTCCGTTGGTCGTATGTTAGCAGTGGATGACCTTTTTGCAGTTTAGAAAGAGCAGCAAACATGCAAAAAAGGAGAAAAAAAATTGGCATTTGAGAATAGAACAAGCAAACATGTCTGCCTGGGGGGGGCGCCATGTTGCATCACAGCCCTCTGTGCCCTCCTCCGGAGCCGCCCCCCCCCCCCCCCCCAGGTCATTGATGGTCAAACAACCTACACTGTTCAGAAGATCCTGGACGTCTGTCAACCGGGCTGTGGTCTTCAGTACCTCATCCACTGGAAGGGGTACGGTCCGGAGGAAAGGTCCTGGATCCCAGGCTCCTACATCTTTGACAAGGACATGGTGTGGGCATTCCATCGAGTGCACCCTCGAAAGCCCAGTGGGACACCAGGAGGCGCCCCTTGAGGGGGGAAACTGTGATGATCAGGCAAGCGTGCTCCCCCTCCCCTCCTGTTCCTGTTTTCCCGACTCCGGAGTTATCAACACACCTGCCTGATTTGCTGCACCTGCTGCTCTCTGGGTCGCCAGCGTATTTAAGGTCCAGCATGTGGATGCGGCGCCGCTGGACCATTGGCTATTGCTGCCAGACACAACTACAGCTACGTTGTTTGGCAGTTATTGATCTGTGTAATCTTACCTTGTGTGTCTTCTCCTCCTCAGGTTTGCTGCCATCTCAGCAGTGTGTTCTCGCCTGAACCTCTTCCTGAAGGCAACAGTTTCTCCACCCAGGTCATCTGCCCGTTTTCCGTCCTTTCCCTTGGTCCCATGCAGGAGTCCCCTGCCAGGTCCTCTGCTCCACGCAGTAAGCTACACCTTGCTTCTTATTCTCCTCTTCTTGGAGTTTACTCGCCTCTAATTATCTCTCTTTTCTCTTCCCCCAGGCTACGTGCGTTCCAGTGTGCTCCTGTGTTTTGTGTATCAATATAAGTTTGTGTCTAGTTTGTGCTGTTCCTTAATTTTGCATTTTCTTTAAGTTTGTGTATTTTTGAGTTTTGTGTGTTTTCATTAAAGTTGTGTATATTTAACCATCTGAGTCTGAGTGTTCATCCGGTGTGGTTGCTCTGCGTTTGAGCCTATCTGGTATAAATCATGACAGCATATTACACTATTATAGTGCATTTCATCAGAATCCGCTTTTGATAAGGAAAAAGGAGGTCTCTTGTCAGAAGCACATTGTTTAATGACATTTCACTGGCGTGTTTTGACATCCCGCAGCTCCTGAGCTCAGGAAACGGCATGCGCTGGGACAGTCATGGGGCCGTATTACAACAGCGGGGTCGGTTGATCAGTTGTCTGATGCAGAACGCGTTTATGAGCGTTTCCAAGTTCATTTCCTTATCACAACGACATAAAAACAAACTTCCCACTGGTGCGTGATGCAAAGAGGCCGGTCTAATCATTCAGACGTATGTTTTGGATAATCCAATTCAAAGCACTCTTTCCCATCCCTTTAATGCAAAGAGATGCATGATCTAAAGTGAGCTGTCATCATGACGGTTTAAGACAGGTTTTGCACTGACCAAAGCCCACGTACTGTATGTGAGCCAAAATGCATGTGATAGTAATGCTGCTTGGTAATAACGAAGACATCAATCACAGTTGATGCCAAGTTAGTTATGTTAAAAAGAACAAATGGTGAAGAATGGGCTGAAAAAACTCAGCTGAATTGTTTAATGTGCACACGAATGCAACACAGACATGAAGAAAAGAGGAGGATGCCTGTGCAAATTTTCATAAACTTTCATTAACGATGGTGTGGACGTCACTCCCGGCTGTGGGGAAATGGAGTGCTCCCTCTCCTCTTGCTTTCGCCGACCGAGGGTCTTCCCCTATCCGTCCTGGGTAGGAGGGAAGGAGGCGATCTGGTGAGGCTTCCTGTCCGCCGCTGGCCCCCGCCATGAAACGAGTCCGCTCTCAGCAGCCTCTGCCGGAGCTGATGGGTGGCTGTCGGGGAGCTTGTGTGACAGAGATCATCCTGCGCAGTTCGCCCCACACGGGACACGAACCCGCGACCTCTCAGTCAACTACACAGTTCGAGCATGGGAGACACAGCACGATCGCGCTGAGCTAAAGGTCCGACCGGTAGCTCAGCGCTACCGATACTGTATGAGGCTTTGGGAGGGAGGTTTTTACTAACGTTCTACGCCGAACAGTACTAGTTGGCATCCGTTACACTCTCCCCCTTAAACCTCACTCCCATGCCGGGTTCACGGCACCAGTGTGACAGAGATCATCCTGCGCAGTTCGCCCCACACGGGACACGAACCCGCGACCTCTCAGTCAACTACACAGTTCGAGCATGGGAGACACAGCACGATCGCGCTGAGCTAAAGGTCCGACCGGTAGCTCAGCGCTACCGATACTGTATGAGGCTTTGGGAGGGAGGTTTTTACTAACGTTCTACGCCGAACAGTACTAGTTGGCATCCGTTACACTTGCTGGGCTGGAAACCTGGGGCGCACGGCCGACGCAGATGTGAACACATTTCCTGTCTCTCTGGGGAGTTAGTGAAAAGTAAAATGCTGCACACTCCTTGTTCATTCATTTATTCCCCTAAAAATAAACACATTAATGCCTAATAAGTCCGTGATGAAAACGAAACCCCTCCCCCCCATCTGCTGTGCATCACACTGGAACACACTGGCACACATGCTCCATGTTCATTCATTCATTCCCCTAAAAAAATCATACATTAATGCCTAATTAATAGACTTCACAATTAAGCTAAGAGTGTGGATGGAATTAAAAAAAAAAAACTAGTGTGTGATCATCATATAATTAAAATGACGGGCAATTCTGACTATTACAAGATCCCAGCGCATGCTGTTTCTTGAGCTCCGGAGCTGCGCAATGTCAAAACAAACCACTGAAATATCATTAAAAATTGCACTTCTGACAATAGACTGGGCTGCACGGTGGCGCAGTGGTTTAGCACTGTGGCAGCACAGTTTTACCCTCGGCCGGGGGATCGCGGGGATCATGAGATCGTGGGTTCGATCCCAGCCCCCGACCAACAGTGAGCTGTGTGGAGTTTGCATGTTCTCCCCGTGTTGCGCGGGTTTACTCCGGGATTTCTCCGGTTTCCTCCCGCACACCAAAAGCATGTAGGTTTAGGGCGCTCGCGCACGCAGCGACCAGCAGCCGGTGGCTTGTCACCAGACTGCAAACCAAGTCTACCTACGGGTACAAATAAGTAACAAAAAGAAAAAAAAAAAAAAAAAAAATAGACCTCCTTTTTCCTGATCAAAAGCGGATTCTCATGGAATGCACCATAGCAGTAATGTGTATTAGATGACGTACCGCCACACCTCTTTGAAATGAGGCACCTCCTCCTAGCGTATAGCAGGCGCACTGTCTACTGGTAATTTGATGGCATGATGCAAGGCGTAAAAAACAGACAATGCGCTGACAGAAAAACACTGGCGCACGGTGGAAAGTCTGTCTGAAAAGTGCTCGGATGACCGTGTGTGCACATTCAGCTGATTTTTCAGCCCATTCTTCACTATTTGTTCTTTTTAACATAACTAACTGTGCATCAGCTGTGACTGATGTCTTCCTTATTACCAAGCAGCATTACTATCTTATGCATTTTGGCTCATACACGAAGGCTTTGGTCAGTGCAAAATCCGCCTTAAACCGTCATGATCACAATTCACTTGAAACAATATGCTTCTTTGCATTAAAGGGATGGGAAGGAGCGCTTTGGATTGGATTATCCAGAACACACCTCTGAATGATTAGACTGGCCTCTTTCAGAATCAGAATCAGAATGAGCTTTATTGCCAAGCACATTTACAAGTAAACATACGAGGAATTTGACTTGACATTGGGCGCGCACGATAGGCGCATCCCAATGACGCGGCAGCCATGCAAAGGCGCCTGTCATATTTTTTTTATTTTTTTTTGCGTGATGCATCGGCGGAAAGTTCATTTTTATGCCGTTGTGATAAGGAAATGAACTTGGACATGTCCATAAACACGTTCTGCGTCAGTGACAACTGATCATCTGACCCCGTCAGGAGGAGAAATGGCACTGCACTTCCCATCATGGTGTGGGGGTGTTTTTCAGCACATGGTACAGGCAGACTTCATATAATTGAAGGAAAGATGAATGGACAAATGTACAGAGACATCCTTGATAAGAACCTGTTGCCATCTGCCAAGATGCTGAAGATCAAACGAGGGTGGACATTTCAGCAAGACAATGATCCCAAACGCAAAGCCAAGGAAACTCTCAACTGGCTCCAGAGAAGGAAAATAAAGCTGCTAGAATGGCCCAGTCAGTCACCTGACCTGAATCCAATTGAAAATCTATGGAAAGAACTGAAGATCAGAATTCATAGAAGACACCCACGGAACCTTCAAGATTTGAAGACAGTTTGTGTGTAAAAGAATGGGCTAAAATCACTCCTGAGGAATGCCTGCGCCTAGTTTCTCCATACGTGAGGCGTCTGAAAGCTGTTATTACCAACAAAGGCTTTTCTACTAAATATTGAATGAATTTCACCAAGTGTGTGCAATACTTATTCCCTGTGTCATTCCACTTTATTAAATATAACTTATTTTGTGAACACAGTTGCCTTGATTTCTTTGTATATATGGATTACTTGGGTTGTTACTGATATCTGATGAAAATCTCAGGTCAATGGCTCCATCAGAAATATGTTTAATGAGAAAAATGTTGACGTGTTCAATACTTATTTTCCTGCTCTGTGTGTGTGTGTGTATATATATATACATATGTATATCCACACACACACATACATAAGAGGGGGGCTGAAAAGTTCATAGGCTGAAAAGTTCATAGTGGTCAAATTTGAGCAAATATACTTTATTTTTCAGCCGCAGGGATCCAAGCGCTGCAACACCGATGGAAGAAGTGTGTGGACCGAAGGGGAGACTATGTTGGAAAATAAACCACATTTGGTCAAATTTGACCACTATGAACTTTTCAGCCTATGAACTTTCCAGCCCACCCTCATATATACATATATAATATGTGCCTTTAATGTTTAAGGACAACCATGTGATTCCCAGAAAAATGTTTTCAAAATACACCTGGAATCTGAACAAACGCTTAACAGTGCCGGCCAGAGGCATAGGCGATATAGGCAGTTGCCTAGGGCGCCACTTGCTGGAGGGGGCACAGCTGCAAGTCCTCCATTTTTTTTAAATTAATAAAATAAAATTCCTAATAGTCAGAGGTACTGTGCCGGAAGACAAAATGGCACGGGCTGGCCCTAGCTACCAAACAGGCTGCAGCTCTGATGACAGTGTTGTATGTATAGAAGAGCAGAATGTGTCACAGAATGAGCAGTTTTCTCCAGACATGCGTTTCAGTGGTTGATGCACATGCACACTAGAGTGCGTCCACCATCACACGCATGCATACATCACTTGCACAGCCTTACATGTGCACATAGCCAGTCTCACACTGACTAACATGCAGCCTGAAGCTGAGGATTTGAGGCTGCGCTCTGGAACCTGATCACAAAGTCACCTTGGACCACAGATTCTCCTCTGCTCTCTACAATCCGGTTTAATTCTCTGCAGTACAGAAAGAGCTCCACCGCTGCTCCATGGCTCCCTATCTGCCTACAAGTGTGCGACCAAATTCATGGGGCTCACTTCTGCTTCTTTTCACAGACTAAGAGGTTTCACTGCATCTAGCATACTTGGACAGGGCCGCACTGGCTCTCTGGATCATTGTGGAGGCAGTTTTGGAAGAAGAGTAACCCCGTCTCAATGAAGTCAATCTTAGCCCTGCCTGAGAAACAAAAGAAAAAGAAGGAACCGTTGGAGGGGAATGAGTGTTGATCTAGAGTACAACGGGAGGAGGGGCTGTACATGCAAGACCACAATCGGATCACAAATCTGCAACCATAGGCGTTCAGCAACACAATTTTAGTCCTCAGAGCATGTTTAGCTCCATGCATCATTTCAGTGCCTTTAATCTCCCATTCACTGCTGGCCAACACAATCGATTCTTGGCGATCAAGTGCCGTTTTGTGTTTCCTTATCTCCGATCAGTGATAATGCACACTCGCGCTAACGTCGTAAAGGCGTGACACTGCACTGCAGTAAGAGAACCTCTCCGTGTTGCTTCCCTTAAATAGGATCACTCATATTTCAGAATTCTGCGTTCATACAATCCTCCATGAATTATTTTGTCAAAGACAAGTACGGAATATGTGACGCCTTTCAGGAGCCAATTTGCAACATACGGTAGATGAATACCAAGAGGCGAGATAATGACAAAACAAAATGTGCTGCTGACTTCATATCCACAAAAACACAGAGGGGTGATGCAACTGGCTTCAACATACAAATCCTCTTCATACCACGCACCCACTCCCCCCTTCCCCTCCCTCATGCCACCCCCTCCTCTCTGCTTCCCCTCTGCTTTCCCCTCTCTCTCTTTTCTCTCTCTCTGATTCCCTCCGTGCTTGCCTTCCAGACTGGCACTATGCTAATTAAAGTAGCTAGGAGTGTGAATTTGTGGGGAAAGTGGGATTAGCTTGATAAGTATCAGGAGTACAGAAGCACTGTACCAAAATCATTTAAATTCTAATAATAAGAAACTGTTAGAACATTCACACCGATGCATTGCAACATTTTCTCTCTCGCAATCTACACAAATCCTATTTATTCCTTTTATGAAAAACAAACCCATACTGGCGGGAAGGCAGCTGCCTGTTGGGTTTGCTCGCCGCCGCTCTGCGCCATTGTGATTTTCCATCTTGCTCGACTGATTGTGTAACAATCAGGAAACAACTGTAGGCACTGCCTCTGGACATTAAATCCCGATTTTCACCTGCTACTTTGAAAACTTCTGCATCAGTTTGAGTTTCAGTCCTTTTCAATCACATGCACAGTCATGTGAAAAAATTAGGACACCCCATTAAATATTCAGTTCTTTATTAAGAAATGTTCACATATCTATGTCTAACCTTGTTTTTGTTTTTATTTGCATTTTTTAAACATTTATTTTAGCCATCTTAAGTGGGAATGAATGTGGGGGTGTCCTAATTTATTCCCACTATTTGTTTAGAATTATATTTTACAGAAAATTTGAGAAAAAGTCTTTAATTAATTTTTAATTGTTGAGTTGTATTACATGAATCTCCCAGTATTTTAAACACTGATATTAAATATCCATATGTCCAAATATGTTAAAAACACACACACACACAGGCTTATACAGGGTATCCTAATTTTTTCACATGACTGTAACTCTAAATGGCAGCACACGGGCTCCACGTAAGGCTGTTGTCCTGTGCTCATTCCGTGCATCCACACACCAGCACAAGCCAAAGATAAAGATAGAAACTTTTGGCCAAATTGATTTGCATGCTTCGTAAAAAGCAATGCTTATACCTTATTAGATTCTACTAACTATAATAGCTACATGCAGAATGTTTATTGGCAATGAAAGAGGACCAATGTGACAGAGTCTGTAAAGCCCGCCGCCAGCTATAATGCCGACATGATGAGCCTCAGCCGACACTCTGGAGTCAGTTTCTTTAAAAACTTTGGTCTAAATAAGAGGGGAATGTCATTCGGTTGATTTGCTAGAGCTGATTTGGTCAGGCCTGCAGAATATTGGCCTCAGTGGCCTGCTGCTTGGAGGGATCACACCAAACCGATGCTCTCCTGGGCCTGCTTTGCTGCCCGTTCCTGTTAAAACTGAGAGGTTATCTGATAGAAAGTGGCAGAGTGCAATGCAACAGCGGTGGATGTACTGAAGGTAAGACTTGGCAGTATCCCCTCCTACTGAGACAGCCTGGAACTAATTGTGGAGAGATATGGATCATAGCCCACAATTTGTCAGCTGGAGTGATAAAACCATTGCAGGGCTTGCGGTGGTAAAAGAGCGCTGGTAGCTCTGCTGAAAGGGGGCAGCGGGGCTGATAAAGATAGATGGCGAAAGGGTCTTAAAATGGCATTCAAGGGCAGACAAGAGGGAGTTAGCTCTGTTTATGAGTTTAGGTTATGAGTCAGTGCTAAGCCAAACACTCGTCATGTCTGTGAGAATGGGACGGGTTAATTTACGGCACAGTCGAGTGCCAGCATCACCATATTTGCAGCACAATCGCATTTACCTCTGCAGCCAACCTCAGAGCTGCTTTCCACATTATCGCCATGTTTAATGACGGATGAATAACAGTGAACCATGACAGCTGACACAAAATTGAGTAAAATACGAGTGTGTGTGAGACCTCTCCACCCCACCCCCTCCCAAATGCCCGTAGTCTACTTCTCAGCCCGAACACCGGCTAGTCTCATAACGACATCTGGAAGATACGTCATTGCAGCTGTTCTGGAGAAGCTTTGCTCTCAGGCCAAAGGGTCTCCTCTCCTGCCCCATGATGGGCCATTTGGGCACCGATATGAAAGCCCAGATGGTGGAGTTTTTCCTAAATGCACTGATACACACAGAACGTACTCAAGTCAAAATCTATTTCCAAACTGCTCTTAAAATGGGTCATATGCTAAAATGTTTATGTAGGGCTTTAAAAATCAATCTGTAAGATCAATCTGGAGAAATACAAAGACAAAAACTATCAGACGGCACCACCTTTTTTCAAGCATGCTCTCCAAACGGCAGCACAACTTTGGGCGTAATTTATTTTGGCTACCAGAGCCCCATTCTTCACAACACTCTTGGAAAATTAAGTTTAGGCTGACCTTTTGAGTCGTTCAAAGCCTTAAAGAATTAGATTATGAGGAAAACAGCATTAACAAATTATAGCAATAATTTAAATTCCTCAGGTTTTCACATGACATCATTTAGGCTTGTTTTCTAACAGCAAAGAGGCCGCAGTGGCTCGGTTTTCTTTCTTCTCCCGCTTTCATGTTTACACATTTTCGTCATGCTCCATAATGTAGGTGTTAATACTGCAAGTGTGATGGCATTGAATCGATTATTGATTTATTATAAGTATTATCATCAGCAAAACATGAAATAAACAGTCAAAGCTAAATTTAAACTAATTAAAAGGTCTTGACTTCATTTCTCACAGAAATCACAAATGAATCCAGTTGTTCCACCTTTTTTTGTATTTATAATCCACAAAAATCACAAGCACATTTCCTTATAACAGCTGTGAGAGATTTTTTTTCCCCTTCCCTGAGTGAGGCATTAAACACTCAGACATGTAGGACATCCTTGTTGGGGGGGTTTCAAGATGGACAAAGACATGTGTGGAATCAGTTATCCAAACTGCATGTTTGGAGTGTGATGAACACTTAGCATGCGGTGAGGAGTTTGAGGGGTTGAAGTGAGTGGGAATGACTGTGGTAAGAGGAGAGGGGTGCCCCAGAGTTTTTTTTTCTTTCCTTTTTTACAAGCACTGATTGATTAATGTTGTTGTCGGGGCACTGGGTCCCTGGAGAGGACGAAGAGCCCTGTGTGATATGTGGAGGGTTTTACAAGCAGCGGCGAGCTTGAAAGTGAGGGGATGAGATCCTGGCCAAAGGCCGAAATGAGAAATCCATCAGGAATGCATTCTCTTTCTCTCCTCTCCTCTTTTTCCCCCCTCTCGGTCTTTGGTAGAACAGCTGCCGCTATAACTCTACTGTACGTATCGTTCTTCAAGTGTAGGGAATGTGCTCCGGCTGTCAGACGGGCTCCCGGATGTGAGGTGTGAAGGAGGGGAGTATCTCTTGTCAACCTACACATGAAGGATAACAATATACCACAAACTCTTTTACGTTCACAGTGAAATATTGTGGAACAGGGATGCGAAAGGGATGCTGCATGAGCGCACCATAAAAAAGAAACTATTGATTTTTTCTTCTTTGCTGTATAGTTAGAGGATGATAATATTCTCTCTGTAGGCATCAGAGAGCCAAATGGAGCCTGCACAACATGATTCACATCGCTTTCTCCCGCTCATATTTTAGCACAAAGTGTATTCTGGTGACAGTCTGGGTTGTGGCATTAATGAGACGGGCCTGCCAATCACATAAATGCTTGAGCGGATTTCCTTGGTGCTACATCGTCTCTAAACTTTTTAACACCAGAAAGTGGCATCAAGAGTACAGAGGAAGCTATTACAGCATGCCGACGACGCCAGGTAGGGTTTAACAATCAATACTGATAAACTGCACATGTGTTTAGAAATATAAGATCACCCATATTACAACGTTACTTCCGAGTCATTTCTGACATATTCACAGTTACCTTTCTTGTGTTTTTTTGAGTTGAGGCAGCAAAAAACATTCCTTTTCAGACACTCTTTTCAACTCTTGGATCGTAATAACATGGCCATCTCACAGCAGTCCCACCTGCCTTCTGCTTTGATCATTTGTGAGGGGCAGCCAATCAGAACAAAGTTTAAGTTAGAGAGCATAGAGAGTGCCCCCCCCCACACACACACACAGACACTTACTTCCATATATGGGACCTAACTTTGGAAAAAAATCTGTATTGGAGTCTATCGGAAGGGAGAAATAATTTTTCCGTCTGGATTTAATTTTGCCACGAGTTACACATATGATGTTTGTCAAGTTAATTAATTTAATAATTTCACACTTAAATAAAGTTGTAGGTTGCTGTATAATTAAAGAGTAATATTTTATTTTGTGAAACCACTTAGTAGACTATATCTCCTAATCTCGGACTATACACACCACTCAGCACGATTATGGTGCCTACTGTCTCAAACCTCATCTCCTGCTTTCTGACCAGTGAAAGAAGCATCCAAAGAGAAGAAAAACGATGCAAATGCATTGTACTGTAGTTTGAGAGCTGCAGCTGATCCAGCGGATTGTTAGTTACTTCCCCCTGGGTGCTCTTCGAAAGGGAAGATGTGATGTATGTGTGTCTGAGTTTGTAGTTTTTCAATTGATGTATTTTCACAACCTTATAGTGTGACAACCTACACCATTATTTATGTGGAAAATTAGCTTTTAAATTGACAAACATCACGTGTGTAACTTGTGGCAAAATTTGATTGGGCTCAAAAGATAATTTCTCTTTTGCCATTCACTCCAATAGAGATTTTTTTTTTTCCCAAACTTAAGCCGGATTCATGCTGCACCTCTGTTGTCCGCGTCCGCTCGACCGCGAGGCTTGCGTGGCGAAATTTACGTCATCGTCTCCAGTCCGCTAGTGTCCTCAGAGCTCTTCTGCAGACGACCACGTGCAGCCCAAATTTTCTGACTGGGCGGCCTGCCCACATTAACTGCGCATGTGCAAGATTGAACGTCCCATTCACGAGGTGGCGCTATCGACACAGCATACAAAGTCAAAGCAGATGAAGAGGAAGCGGAAGACAAGAATAAACATACATGAATTGTTTTGCAGCAGCAGCAGCTTGAGCGGAGCAGATCACTGAAAAACGGTAAATCCTCCTTTTCCTTGAAACGATGCCATTGTTGTTGCTACAAAAAATTGTGTGTTGCTCTCACGTTTATAGCCTGGTGTGTTAGTGCATTTGCGCTACCCATAGGGCTGGGGTGAAACTACAAATAACAGCTGTGCGCATGCGCCAACCGCTTGGCCTGGTAGACGAACAAAGTGAAGTATATACAGAGCTGCGTGCATGCCGGCCTCATCCAAAGCGGACACGGACCAAAGCAGACCAGAGAAGAAATGCAGCATGAATCCAGCTTAAGGTCCCATATGTGGAAGTAGAGGGGGCGTGACTTAACATAACATGTATTTCTTCAAACAAAAAAGGGACAATTTTGAGCTCTGAATCACAAAAACCTACTTTAGTGGAGTCCAAGAAAAACAATGTAATGCTTGAAATGGGCGTAAAGTAATTTGCATCACTTGAACTAATTTCGTTGCTTAACGTTATTCCCAATAGAAGAGCTAACAGCTTGATCTGAGACTCATCCATGATAACAAATTAATTTCCAAAGAAAATAAATGTTTTTTTCTTTTGCTCTTTTCTTAGCAAAGTGGCTCAAAAACATCATAGCTTTGTACTCAGTGGGTAGACGAGGGGCAAAAAAACAGTTCAGGATTTCATGCACACTGAGCACTCAGTTTGTCTAACCTGTACTCTGGCCTCTGTGAGTTTTGTCCTCTGGGCCAGCTCCTCTCTGGTGTAGATGTCAGGATAATGTGTCCTTTCAAAGGCCTTCTCCAGCTCCTCCAGCTGCTCAGCGGTGAAGGTGGTGCGGCTGCGTCTCTGTTTCCTCTTCAGGGGTAAGTCGGGCTCCGAATCTACATCTGAACCGTCGTCTGTGCGGTTACCTGAGGTAAAAATAAAAAAAAATAGAAGGACAGGAGGCCATATGATTCTTCATGTTACACATTTAGAAGTTATTTGTGTGAATTAGCTGAAGGGTAAAGCAACAAACATGATTATGAACTGGTTGTGAACTCCGTCTAAGAGCGATTCAAGAGCTTCTATTGTTGTCTAAAGAGGGCTGAACAGGCGACATTGCAGATTCAGATGACAGCTACTTCTCTTTCAGAATACAACTGGGAGAATATTATCTTAATCTGTGGATATTTATTTAATATAGAGGAGGCCCTGATATGCAATCCAGCCTCTGAGAGGGGCCCCAGAGGCTGTGAATGCAAAGAGCTGAGAGGGAGTGGGGTGCTGGTGGGTAGAGGGGTTAATCTGCACAGGCCACCTTGCTGCTCCTCACCCTGCTTTTCTCTGTCATTGGCCCAGGGCGCACTGCTCATACACAGCGCAGCCAAAATGTATAAAATAGAACACAATATCACATCAAAACCATTCAGTCCCGTGTCTCTCCATCTGCTGTCATTAAATGAATTAGAACACATTTTACATTACTTTTTAGGCATTCAACTAAGCTGAATTTTTGCTCGAGGAATATAGATACAGTACAAAGCTGTACAATCCAGGCCGACAGGGAAATTTTTGACAGCAAATATGCATTACCATTGCACATTACCATTATAACTGAATTTAGAAAATTGCATCATTTTCACCTCCTCTGCATGTCTATTCAAACTACATGGCCCTTTTCATTTCATGTCATAAAATTCATATTTTCATAATTTCCTCATTGAGACATTGACAGGGCTGCGTGATGTGCCAGTGTTGCTCTAGGCCTAGTTGGATTGCATCATGCGCAGTCCAGAAAGTGTGGGAGAGAGAAAATAAAAGGAGATATTGAAGAAGAGGGTGCATGAAGAGATTTCTGCCTCTGACAGAGGCCCTTTGCCATTCAGCTCAAATGAAAACAGCACCGCTCACCTGAGTGGTTAATTCATTGTTTTATGGCTCCAATCTCCATCCTCTAGTCAAATCTTTCAACATAAGTGGACAAAAGAATACTCAGACCTGGCCTCCAAATAACAACTGTGAGAACAAAAGAGCAACAGAGCTGGCGGAGACTCAAGGCCAGCTCCAGAGTTTAATTAAACAAGGAATTATGGGATTATATGGAGACTATCATTACAGGCCACTCTATGAGTCTTCTACGAACATTTTTTGTCCCCCTGAGCTCATGCTCAATGATTCTCTGCGGATTACATGTGGCTGCAGGACATGAGGCCGCATTCATTAAATCAATTCTTCAGTCTTATCCTTTTTAATAAAGATTGATTCTTGAAGCACAAGCTCACTCCGCTGCAGAACACCCTTGAACACACAAAGTTGAATATGTACATACACCACATATCCCTTTGTTGGTTTTCATGAGGATGCGTACGTCTATTTGCCCATAACACACCATGACGACACTTGAGTCCGACCCAGCAGTGTGCAGATCACTTTCCAAAGTCACCTCGGTGTCCTACAGGGAGATGTCAGGCCTAGACTCGAGGGGTTCTGAGAAAGACTTTCCTCCATAAATCATTTTCACAGCCTTGCTATTGTTCAAACTGTTTTAATCAACTCTATTTCACCACTTAACTGCTTCACAAATCTATGCCACATTCAGTATCCTACCAGGCAAATGACATAAACCTCTGCAGACAATAGCTTGTACTTCTGCTCATCATTAAGCCAACACATCTGCTCTTGGACAAGAACCAGAAGCACAAGGTCAGCGGCCCTGCCTGTAATGAGTAAGGGAAAATGGAACAAGGCACACGCTGTATGGGGCCAACTGGGACAGGAGTTGGATTGTGAAACACATCTATATATAAGACAGAGGAGGACACTGATTAATGCTCACCTTACAGTAAAGAGCACACAACTTAAATCACAGCCTGAATATGCACCAGTAAATACAGGTAAGCAAACATAAAGGAAGCAAACAACCAACGCTTAGAATGTTTTCAGGGCAAAAATCCTTAAAAATCCAAACTGCATGCCTCCTGTATCCGCTTATTTGCCAAAACAGCATCAGACAAAAAAAAAAAACATCCCTGCAGGGCTGTCAAGGTCAATTCTTTAATGGTCCATTCAGCATAAAAAAGGTACATTCTGATTATACCTTTGCATAATAACACTGCAGTCATTTTCATTCAGAGGTTCATCGGATATTGATAAAGCACTCAGACCTTGTCTCATTACTTATTGTCCAATTAGAATCTAATTATGCTCCATCCAGTGGGCACGATTAGTGTTGTGTGCTCTCCTCCAGGGGCTGTCTGAGGCTTTACCTCAATATTGATTTAAAATGGTGCCCCTTATAAATAGGAATTAGGCAGGTTTGCATCATGTCGTGTCAAGGTAAATGTGTGATAAAGATTCATAATGCCGCTGGGTTTAAGTAAACACCACCTGTAAATGACTGGTGGTATCAAAAATAAATAACTAACATTCACCCTCAAATCCTGTTTAAAATTAACTTGTTAACATACAGTATTAGTGTGCATTTGAATCTGTTCCAAAAGGGTTGCAATATCACAAACAAAAACGAGAATGAAGTCTTTTTTTCAAAGTCCTTAAAAACACATGCATTGACTCTCTGGGTGAATTTATTTATCAAATTAATTCAGTCTCCTAGAGCAACTAGAGAGAACTCAGAGAGCACACACCTCCACCAAGGCTGCTTTGGCCACCAATTCAAATGTGGCAATTGGCAGATCATAAGTTGTCTGTGCCTAAGCATTTTCAGGCTAATTAGTCAATTATTGTTCATGATATTAGCAAAAATCTGACAGAAAAGCCCTGTCTCACGTTATTAAAAAACTGAAACATTCATCCAGCGCGCTCATGATCTGACCCCAAAATCTAACGGGTGCATCCTTGGCCTAAGGACCACCTGTGATGAAAATTTCATCAAGCTATATCCAGTAGTTTTTATGTAATCCTGCTAACACTTGAACAAGTAAACAAATTGCAATGAACACATAACCTCCTTGGCAGAGAAAAATGTATTCATATTAAAGTAAAAGGATAGCAGCTAGGGTGAAAAGGAAGATTTACAAGATGGTAGTGAGACCTGCAATGATGTATGGCTTGGAGACGGTGGCACTGACAGAAAGACAGGAGGCGGAGCTGGAGGTGGCAGAGTTAAAGATGCTAAGATTCCCACTGGGAGTGACTAGGAGGGACAGGATTAGAAATGAGTATATCAGAGGGACAGCTCAGGTTGAGTGGTTTGGAGACAAAGTAAGACAGGCAAGGCTGAGATGGTTTGGACATGTGCAGAGGAGGGAGAGTGGATATACAGCTCGGTGGCACAGTGGTTAGCACTGTGGCAGCACAGCAAAAAGGTCACAGGATTGATCCCACCCCCTGACCATCGGTGACCCTTCTGTGTGGAGTCTGCATGTTCTCCCCATGTCTGCGTGGGTTTACTCCCACGCTGTTGATAATGTGTGATGCGTGTGTGTGAATAAACTCCGGGTACTCCGGTTTCCTCCCACAGGCCAAAAACATGCAAGTTAGGTTAACTGGAGACTCTAAAGTGGCCATAGTTGTGAATGTGTTTGTGTGAATGGTAAAAGGATTGTTGCCACACTGTGGCTGCCTCATCCAACCAGGTGGATGCCCTGAATTTCCCTCTGGGATTAATAAAGTATACAAAAAAAAAACATACTGGACAAAGAATGTTGACGATGGAGCTGCCAGCCAAGAGAAGAAGACTAAGACTAAAGAGAAGATTCATGGATGTAGTGAATGAGGACATGGAGAGGGTTGGTGTGACAGAGGAAGCTGCAAGGGACAGGGTGAGATGGAGGCAGATGATTGGCTGTGGTGACCCTTCAAAGGAGCAGCTGAAAGAAGAAGAAGAAGAAGGACCTATGTGTACAGTACACATACTGTACTTTTGCACTTTTGATTTTCCTCCTATTTTTACTTAAGGTAAAAATTCTTCACACTTTTTCTGTGGGCATGACAGTCATATTTCTACAAAAAAAATAGCACTTCTTAAAAATCTGTTATTGAACACTTCTACTTTGCCAAGATAATCCACCCACATTACAGATGTGACATATAAAGCTGCTGATTTATACACACAGTTGCACAGGTGAGCCTTGTCACAACAAAAAAGTCCCTTTAAAATGTGCAGTTTTATCTTGACAAAATCTTTGATGAGTAAAAATGAATCCAGTGTTTTTCAACCTTGTTTTTAGCCAAGGAACCCTTTTTACTTTGGAAAAATCTCAGGGACCCCACCAACCAAAAGTGTTACAAAAAAAAAAAGCTCATGCATGTGGGCCAGTAGTTAGTGGGGGATGGATCGATCCAAATATTGATAATATCAATACTAACGTTGGTATTGATATTGATCAATACCAGTGTAATGAGATCAATATTCTGTGTCTGTCTAAGTGCCGCTCCTGTTACAGCACGGAAAAGGTAGACTTTGCTCCTCTTGTCTTTCTTCTTGTGGTTTTACGGCAGCTGGCAACCAGCGGTTAGGTGCATTACACCTTCTCCTTACTTCCTCCTCCTCCCTCTTATGTTTTTATGTCGTACCATCATGTGACTCAGCACCGCCAGGTAAACAAGCTAACAAGCAGCAGCCACTGGCTGCCGGCATGTGCACACACACGAGCGGCACAGAGACGGAGTAGAAGAATGGCAGAGAGGAAGAGGAGTGCCTTGTGGCTATATTTTCAAAAGAAGGGAGACGTTTTATTTAATTTTTGTATTGTAGTACTAGTTTCTGAACACTGTACCTCAAAAAAGAATTTGTTTAAATTTGTTCTTGAGTGATAATTTTGTGCAGTTTGTTTATTTAAGCAAACAATCCAGACATGACAATGTATGGGGAAAAACTGTTTTGTTACAGTTCTATTGGAGACTCTAAGGTGGCCCTAGGTGTGAATGTGTGGGTGAATGGTGAAGGGATTGGCGCCGCACCGTGGCTGCCTCATCCATCCATGTGGATGCCCTGAATTTCCCTCTGGGATTAATAAAGTCTACAAAATAAATAAATATTGTTTCTGAACAAAAAGTTTTGTTATGATGAAAAAGCATTTTCTATTTACCTATAAACTTTGCCCAGATTCTGTTCTGGATTTTAACTAATTAATAATCCAAAGGAAAAATCACAAAACACTTAAAGGTCATGAAAATTCATTCAGATTTAGTAATTTGATGATGCAGCCACCTTAATTATTAAAAAGTATCGATACTGTATTGGCATCGGCAATACTGGCCCTGTATTTACTTGGTATTGGATTGATACCAAGTCTTGCAGTATCGCACACCACTACAGGCCAGCACTTTGCCACATGGCAACCATCTTCAGTACAGAGCAATAAGGTTTTATGCTCCACTCCCATTTCCTCACATAAAGATGCAAACATGCAGCTTTTCAGAAGTCTTGTCTTTACAAAATTTACCATCCACACGACATCATCCATCACAGGAGCTGAGTCTGTCGGTAAAGGCTTGGAAAGAAGCACCTCAAGATGCAAAAAACAGTATGTAGCAACAACATGCGGGTGTCTCTCTTTCACTCTGCTATAGAAGCCTTTGATGTGCCTAACCATGGCGGCTGCTCCATCAGTCCACAGCCCAGTTCCGAGTCTGAATCTTTCCTCTTTAAATATTTATCCTTTGCTGTTTTTTTTTAATCTAGTCACCACAACCTTTAGCATGTCTTAACAAGGTCACTAACCTCCATAAAACACAAAGAATTATTATTATTGCATTCATACTTCCACCTACTAACACGGATGAGCCCCTACAGACACCCATACACAACAACGGCAGATTATTTGCAGTTTTTTTTGAACAATTTAAGAAGTGAAATTCGACAATTTCCTAAGGACCCCTAAACGTTCTCTCAAGGACCCCCTGCGGTGCTAAGACTCACTGGTTGAAAAACAAGGAATTAATCCGTCTTGCATACTGAATGCGTATGAAATAAGGATGACTTATAACAAGTCTCTGTTGTTTTCCATCAGCCGCGGTTGTTTTACGTCAGCCTCCCCATGACACGGCACTCTCGGGGTATTGAGGTGTCAAGAATATACATGGCACTGACTTTTAAATAACTTTAATGTACTTAATGATGTGTAGTTTGAAAGAATGTGTTGTAGGAAAATGTAAATATGGGATTGTGACTTGGTATCAGTTGATCCTCAGTCTTAAATGTCTCAGACTGGATCAGGCAAAAAGAAATCTTGATCAGGACATCCCTAGTATGAAACCATCACATTTAACAGTTACCACAGGAAATGACACATGACACATACATAAGAAAAGACTGCCAAACTTTAGCTGATGTTACAGTGAGAGGGTCGAACATGATTTGTTTTTCCAAATACAAAAGGATTTGAATTTCTTGTACATTAAGCTATCCTGTGGATGAAAACCTATAGCTGCGGTTGCTAGCCTAGCTTAATTAGCCTGTGGGGGACTCCTTAGAATAAAGGAGCCCCGCAGATGTGCGGAACCACGTTACACCCTTTCACCCTGCAGTGACTTTGCTTTAATGATGCTTTAATTATGACCAGACCCTTCAGATAAAACAGACTTCTTGTTCTTGAAGGACTTGAGCAGCTACTTAATAGTTTAAAGGTTATTGTGAGGTTTAAAGGCTGCTCTCTCCTCCCGTGCTCCTCTGCTGACCCTGCAGACAGAACACGGGCAGATGGGATCCTCATCACCACCCAGTTCAGTTTCCTCAAAGCCCATCCGCCTTCTCCCCACCTACTCCTCCAGGGCTCCTCACATTCACTCCTGAAAACGCTCAGAGTCATCCAGTCGTCCGCCTTTACCCCCGAGACCCTGAGCTAATGCAGATTAAACAGACGGCTGCCTCCTCGACTCACACAATTAACGATGTGGTCTGTGAGGGTACAAGTTTATGATATATAATGGGGTGCCATGATACTGATAACTGCAATATTCAAAATATTCAAGATTTTATTGTCAATGCTACTATATGTGCAGGACATACAGGAGAACTGAAATGGTGTTTCTGTCTCTTCATTGGTGTGCATTTTATAAAGAAAAGGAATAAGGCTGGATTAAAACACAAAAGCAAGGACAAACGGCGACAGCAGCAGTCTATGGACAGTCTACATACAGTGATGCAACCCGTGGTGCCAGTGGCAGCCAGAAGGACTCTGACTTCCATAGGGGGAAACGATTGGTGGTAATATCAATATCACTGATATTGTGTAATGATACTGCCACAGGTGGGTAGGGTAGGTAGAAATTGCATTCAAGTGAAATTAGCATTTAGTAGTGAGTAATGACTTTAGTCTTTCAAACCTGTGCGTTTTCTCTCAAACATATGGGTTTTACCCTGTGAAATTCAAACTTTTTTTTTGCAGGTGTGCAATTTATTAATTCAATACAATTAATTTAATAACTTAATTAAAGGTGCAATGTGTAATATTTTGGATAATCTGAATCCTGAAATGTAATGCAGCATTAATTCATAATTTTGTTATAGTCATTATATAATCATTCTCAAGTATAGGGTTACTCCCTGTGCCGGCCCCAAGCCCGGATAAATGGACTTCCGGCATAAAAATCCTTGCCGAATCCACACTGCGGATCATCACAACATCAGTTGATGATACGCTGTGGCGACCTCGAGAAGAGAGCAGCCAAAAGAGAAAGAAGAAGAAGTAAGATTAATTGTTCTATATACAGGAAGGGGGCCCGCTTCCATATTGGAGGCCATCTTGGACCACCGCAATGTCTTTCCAAGTTTATATGTCAAACTTTATTGACACAGCTGCCTTCTGTAGCTGGAACACACTGCACCTTTCTTGCAAACTTGTGGATTTTCTTTTGTATATTTGAGACATTTACTGTAATTTTTCAGGTTTTCTTACATATTTGAGATATTTTATGATAACTTTAATGATTTTTTTGTTTATAGTTTGAGAGTTTGTGTGACAAAATAGTTTTTTTTCCCACATAAATTGAGAAATCATAAATTTGCATCCTTTTTCATCCTTTTGTAACTGAGTTAGACTAGCTAAACAATAATTTCAACAATGATTTCAATTAAATAGAGTGAAAAAGTTACTAAACTGAATAAATATGGAGTAATTTATGGTAGGAACAAGTTATTAAAAGTACTAACAACCATTTTTTCCTCACCTTGATGATCTAATGAGAATATTTTAACCAATTTTCAAAACACTGAAATGAAATGCAAAGAGTAGAATCAAATGTACTTGAGTAAACATGCAGTTTTTTTCTTGATAAACGTACTAAATTGATTAAAAAGTATCCATCAATAAAACTACTCAGTAAATTTAAAAATAAGTTACTTAAGTACATGTACTTGAGTAAATGTAACTAGTTACTACCCACATCTGCATATGGTATGTGGTGTGTCAATTGTCTGGCTGCCTTTTCATGATCCATGAAAATCTGTTGTTTTGTACACATTTGTACAGATAAACACACAGTATTTACAATAACCACAATTTGACTTATAGGGTTATTATTAGGGCAGCGCAGTGGCGGAGTGGTTAGCACTGCGGCAGCACAGCAACTCACCCTTGGCCTGGGTTCGATCCCAGGCCCCGACCAACAGTGATCTGTGTGGAGTTTGCATGTTCTCCCCGTGTCTGCGTGGGCTTACTCCGGGATTTCTCCGGTTTCCTCCCACATGCCAAAAACATGCAAGTTAGGTTAACTGGCGTCAAAACTGGGGATTCTAAATTGTCCTTAGTTATGAATGTGAGAGTGAATGGTTGTCTCTCTGTGTTGACCCTGCGATGGACTGGCAATCTGTCCAGGGTGTACCCTGCCTCTCACCCAAAGATGCTGGGATAGGCTCCACCCCCCCCCCACCCCCACCACCCGAAAAGGATTAAGCGGAAGAAGATGGGTGGATGGATGAGTTATTATTATTTTCACATTTTTACATTTTCTACATATTTCCCTGCAATATTTATCAGGATATAACTGCACAGTGAAAATCTGACATTGTGACAGCCTTAACATGGAACATTTCCAATCAACTCATTCTTTGGAGGGTTTTGATGATGAAAAAAGTAATTATTTTTTTAAAGCAAAAATTCCACTTTATCTAAATAAACAAAAGGGAAAAAAACAAGATGAAGTTGTATAAACTAGACCATAAGAAAAATTTAAAGAGCTCTATTTTGAAAATAGTAAAAACAATCTCCTAATTGGTTTACTATGAGCCAGGAAAGAGAGTATATTGGATAAACAGGCTTAAAAATGAAATTATCAAAACTTAAACAGAAAAATAACAAAAACTGACTGAAGTCAAACACAAAAACCAAAACCAAAAATTAAAGATACAAGATATTAGATTTTTTTTAACTCATATGCCAGTATTTTGAAAATAGTTTTTGCCAATGCAAATATTGATATAATCACATATTTTTCACACCTATTTACGTCTCCTTTATCTTACAGTGATGATTAACTGGCAGATAAAGCCACATTCCTCACGACAACTACCTCAGCTTAAAATGAAAATACATGTTATTTTTAGTAACGTGTTCAGCAGAGCTGTAAACTTCCTCTTTTTAACAGGCTTGGAGGATACTGTTCTTGCATCGACCAATGTCAGAAATAATGTTTGCCAATGGCCAGCTTATTTTTGATTGTTTCGGTATCAGCCAATATCAGTCAATAAGGTAAATATCTGCAGATACTGATGTTAGGCACCTCCCTAACAAAAACCCTGTTTTTACAGCAGTGGAGGAATCTGCTTCTCTGCTGCACCTGTGCTCAGACTGAGGTAAAGTAGCTGTAATTTTCACCAGTCTGCCTCTGATATCATAACCCATGGCCTCAATATCAGCCATACCTTTGCAAACTATCCAAGACAGAGGGACAAAAACAGACAGGGCTTTGGCAGTGCAGCATTAGCTCATAATGGCTCATTTTGAAAAGCATATTAGTTCCAGCATAATTACAATCAGGCCTCACGCTCTGTGTTTTGCAGGCATTCACAGGACCAGCCTGTGAGCACCGAGTCACACCAGTTGACTGTGACTGACAGCAGATTTAGTTAAAAATGCTGTTTTTTCCTCCCTCTTTTTTTTCCCCCCACAGGACAAAAATAACACCACGTCTTTTCTCCCTATTTATGTTGACTTGTTTATTTTGTGCCTACCTTTTGTCGTACTTGATACTGCAATTATACTTTTTGTCAGTCAGAGGGGGTGAATATCAAAAGGCCTAATTATGCAAACGGGCCCGTGATAAGAGGCATCTGCCTGCGATGGGATCTGCTATCTCTGACATGCATCTGTCTCTAGCGCTGTCTCTGCTGCTCCAGGCCTGCATATAAACAGCCCTGCCTGTCCCCGGGACTGCAAGTGATTCAACCACCAACACTGGAGTGGAGGGATGTTTCGGGGGCGGGGGGGGGGCGGGGGGGGGGGGATCGTGCAGCAACATCAAAAACTAACAACTTCCCAATTTGCATTTTTGCGGCATCTCTCTTTAATGCACTTGCCTGTTCCTCCTAAAGGGGTTGCCAAGTTAAAGAAGGCATGTGATTTAAGGCATTTACCAAAGGATGTATCTGAGATAGGAACCTTATGTGAACATAAGATAGAGTTCAGAGATAACCGGAGCAGTTTAAAGTCAGCTCATGAATAATCTTTCCTTTCAAGTGCAAAATAAAACAATTCGAAACTCTTACACTGAGCAAAGCCTGAACCCCGTTAGACGTCGCGTGTGCATATTGGATTAAACATCTCAGATCAACAAGCCAAACAATTTATCAAAAGACAGCATAGGTGGAGAAATGAAGTTAACTACTTTGTTTGGGAGCGAGCCCGAACACACCGCGGGTCTCCCCCCTGGCTGGCAGGAGCCTTCACCCGGCTGTAATTTGACATTTAGCTGAAATTGAATCTGGGTGAGAAGTGTAACTATACATAAGGACATTAAAAATCCACCGGCTATCTAAAATAAAATCATCCTCAGCTCACCTTTATGGGCGGATGTCAGCGGCTGCAGTTTTATGTCACGCCTATCATGTCATTTAGTGGTTTATAGCAGGTGGCTGAGGGCCAAGGGCAGTTGTCCTAAAATCTATTGAAAGAAGTAAAAGATGAGAGGATGAAATAACGGTGAACAGGGACTCTAATGTTTGAGTGTGCGGAAATTACACACTTTCACCGACTTTATACCAACTTTAAAACATACCAAACACACTTTCACTCTTGGAGTTTGAGGCTCTCTAACGTGGGCATTCCTGTGGAAAATACCAACACTCTCCTTCCCTTGTCTATCTGACAGAATCTTGTTCTTTAAAGGAGGTTTGAGGGGAGGAAAAAAAAAAAAAAGGGGGAGAAAAAGGCAAAGGAGGAAGAAAGATGGGAGGCTCTATAATCTTTGGCTCTCACAACAAACAATTAGCCCCCTTCTCTCTTTTGAGGTGGGTATAAAGTGGAAGGGGGTGGGGGCGAGAAAGCAGAGGAGACAGAGAGCGAGAAGCAGCCAGAGCGATGCTCTTTTATGGCTCTTGTCATATGGATGAAGGCGCAGCGCGTCCATGAGAGCGCACGCTCACCTTCAACAACAGGGCGTCCACTGGGCCTCCCGGCCTTTTCAGCCCAGAGAGACGAGCTCCTCGGGGGGCCATTAGAGCATGAATAGGGGCCTGACAGCCTTGTGCAGCTCCGCAGGGCATCCATAAACGCTGACATATTGACTCCCCATGCCTCTGCTGCTGCCTGAGTGGGAAAGCGTGAAGGGCTTCAAGAGTGGGATTCTTCTTCTTTAATATACTATACACTAAAACTGGGATATTAGGTACAATATAAATGTTTGCTTTTGAATTTTAGATGCTCTCGTCTGCAAAAGCAAAAAAAAAAAAAAAAAAAAAGTATTATTTTCTTCTTTTGCAAGTCTTTGTTTAGATGTAATCAGCAAAGTTTCTTGCCCACACAATGAAATACATTCATTCATTTTCTAAATATGTTAAACACATGGTTTTTCTGAAGAAAAGTAAGATTACAAAGGATCCATGAGCCCATCTGGACCCTTAAGCCCATCAGACCTGCCATCTCCCCCATTCCCCGCAAACACCGAGCAGATTTCCTCTTCCATCAAGCAGAATGTCGCCGCCTGAGCGCAAGTCTCTGCTAATTGAGGTCACAGCGAAAGTAATGAAATTAACAGAGAGCACAAGAAAAGTGGAGAAAAGGGAGCCCACGGGGGTCTCTGGGCAAACGGCAGTCGAGCCAGAACCCCAGTCCCCCAGCAAAAACCTCAAAAAAAAAAAAAAAAACCCTACGCAGGAAATCAAACAGTTACGTCTCAGGGCTATGAGCTGAAGACTCCTGGAGGAACAAATCATTTTCTCAAAGCCTGAGAGAGATTACTGGGCACAGTATAGGAATGCACAGCAGACATTTTTATGTGCCCGGGGGAAGTTTCCTAATTTTCTGGACAAGGATGGGCAGCAAATATTGTAGAAAAGTTTGTGTGGCAGAAAAGGGCAGGAGGAGGAAGGAGAAGAAGAGCTGGTGAGAAAGGGAGAGAGGAGGACGAAAACTTGACGAAAACAGGGAACAAAGGTCAAAACCTTTCATGAGCAAAACAACACATTTGCAGATGACTACGCCTTATACCAAACAAAGGAACATCACGCTTTTTGCCTTGAAATCTCACTGACATTTACTAAAGGGTGAATAAACCACCATCAGAGAACTTTCTTCGATGCACTTCATCTTTTTTTTTTTCTTTTTCCTGTAAAGAGCTATTTATTGCTTTGTTTTGTTTGTTCCGGGCACAGCGAAGCATCACAGCGCCCGCCTCTAATTTCTCCATATTGAGGAGTTGTAATGTGCAGAGTGGAAAAGCTTTTTAAACTGCGACTACATATTCCCCAAGGAGGGAGTGACTGACGATGCAGAAATAAGCCCATTAGTTGAAAATGGGGGACAACAGTGGAAGTTGTTATTTTGACTGCTCGGACGGGAACCCCGCCCCACTGTTTGGACAACCGCTGTCACAGTTTAACTTAGTCCAGTGAGAGGAGGGGGTAAAAAAAAAAAAACACATTTCTGATTCGCAACACTTAGGGAACATGTTTATTGTCTTTGTGGGTATGAAAAAAAAACATGCACAATTAAAACAAATGAATATTTCAGCGGAGAGGCACATCAAGAGCATAAAATGCGAAATGTTCTGGCCCTAAGTAGCATAGGCTAATGGCGATTTTTAAACTAGCAGACCATGGTCAATGGCTCTCATTCATCACTGAGGGGGAGAGCGCGGGCGCACTGTGCTAAACATAATTACTGTTGCACATTATGTGGGCTATTCCTGCATTGTAATAAAATTAACCAGAAATGCTTTTTGTCTTTTCTAATGCGGCTCGGCGGTAACCAGCGGACGGCTGTAATGCGACACACTGTCAGCTGTCAAGAGTCTGACAGCCTTAGCCGGCAAGGTGAATGGGAGGAAGCCGCGTTTCTTTCAGTAAATTATGAGGCTCTGACCAGCTCGTCCACGCGGCGATTTAACACGGGCGTAATAAAGCCCGAGATGTCCCGGTGCACTGTACACTCGTGTTTGTGATCCGGCATTGTTTAGCGCACTGACAAAGGCTTAATCAGCAGGACAAAGATCTATTTCTGCCGAAAGGTCCTGCTTATTATCATAGCGCTCAGTGTAACGTTTCAACCCCAGACAGGCAGAAAATTCAATTGGACAAGAGAGTTTGTTCAATATTCTTCTAAAGTACAGAGAAAAGAGAGAATGAAGGGTCTTTATGATGCTGTTTACTGTATTATAATGACATTCAGTAATTTCTATTTCTAAAGGACTACAGAAATGAGTGTGAAACTGTAGAAGAGAAGGGGCTACACACTGTACTCACACAGGAACAGTCTCCTAAAGGCTGTTTTTCCACAGGCCTCAAATGTGTGAACACGAGTTAGAAAATACGCTTGGCCTAACTCAAAAAGGCAAGATGTCCGTCTCCCCATACTGAATAACGCATTCTCCTTAAACAGCACAAGCATGATGCACAATTTTACTCCTGAACCTTCCACAAATTCTTTTGTCATTATGTGACTTTATCTGCGAGCTTGCGACAACATTTATGTTGTCTGGTAGATAAGTTACTGGGCAAAACGACAACCGTTTATGACATTACATGGTTAATTATATACTGCTTAGAGCTGAAATTACTCTAAACTGTCTGTTCCCTTCGGCGTTCCACCTAGTCAACAAAAACAAACAGACAGGAATTTTTAAAGTCTCTGAGAGAAGTATCTCGTGGGTCTTTGTGTGGAGTTTGCGCTCTGTTGTTCGTGTAAATTGTCGCTGGCAGTTTCTGAAGGAGGAGGCTCATATTAGAAGAGAGCGAGCCCGGCTCTTCCAGAGATGTGCGCCATCTAAATGTTTGCATCTATTTTTTTGCTTCTGGAGCTAAAATGGGAAAGACACAGAGAGGACATCTCAGCAGCAATTAAATGAGATTTCTGTCCAACAACAAACGCCATAAGTTTTCCCATTAGAACCTTTGAAACTAACCCCCCCCCCCCCCCCCCCCCCCAACTGAGAACACTTGTCTCTCCTTTTGGCATGGCCGTGAATCAGCAGTGAGAGATAAATAAATAGCCTCTAAGATAAAAAAAAAAAAACACATTGGCCCTCCTGTCAGGACACATAGCCACTCAGCCACAGCAGCAGTCCCCATGTCAACTCCTTCTCTTCCCATTTCCTCTCCTCTCTCTGCTAAGACACTCCTGTCTAATGAAGCAGCGGCACTGCAGTCCCACAGGGCTCTGTCACCCCCTCTGAGTGGTGTCCCCCCCCCCCCCCCACCCCAACTGGACAGCCCAGTCATTGTCCACTATGGAAGGTAATACTCACCAATCAGGATTCATTACGGCACCAGATCTGTGAATGAGCTGCCCACTGCACAACTGCCCACGAAAAGAAATGGGCCTCCCAGGCACCCCTACCAAACTTAATTGGATTGCCAATACAGCCCACAAGACGTTGGAGAAGTCAAGAGGAAAAAAACAATGGAGCAGAAAATAAATACTCCAAAGCCACAAAGATGACTCCACTTGGTGGACTAACACAGTATTGATCGTCTTCTCCTTTTTGTTTGTTTCGAAAAGCCTCATCCCTGCTAATAGCTGTCTGACAGCGTAATCTCCCCCTTGTCCTCTCGCCCCCTCTCCTCCCCATCCTCGCTGCCTATTATGTGACTCCTTTCAGGGAACCTCGGAATAGTTTAGGTCCAGTGTCGCGCTGGGGTACGGGGGCATGGGACCGGGGACCAATTGTTTGCTAATGTTGACACCTGCCAGAGCGGGCTTGGTCGATCTGGGGGCCCGCCGAGCCGCAAACTGGATGCTCTCCCCTCTTTAGCGAGATTAAGTGCGGGTTGCTGGGGTCACAAATCACTGGACTCCCTCTGATGTTGTGAGGCGCGGAGCCAGAGACTGAGAGGAGTGAAAGAGAAAGCTGGGGAGGGAGGGACAGAGGAGGGGAGGAGGATAAAGAGTGACAGCCTATTGTCTGCTGAAAAGCGGGGGGATAATGTATCCTCTTGGCTGCGCGGAACCACTGTGCCCCATTCAAAAAAAATATATATATATCAGGAGTGAATCTGTGTCAACACGCTGAATCACAGTGATTTTTGTTAACCTTTGGTTTTTATCTGTTTTCAGTCTGAAAAGTGTTTTATTGCTTTAAATTAAGCATTATCACAAATGGTAAACTTTTGGATCTTTCTACAACACATTATACACTTTTATAGTGATTAACAGGGCAAAATTATGTAAAAATGACTAGTATTTTTAGAGAAAATACAAAGAAAAGGCAGGAGCTGATCTTCCATGATGTGCTGCTATTGTGTAATTATTCTACTCATCTATATATTCCCCTTTTATATAATGCAAGGAAGACCAATAGGCATGACAGACAGTGCACAGCTCCGTCTCCTCCTCCTCCTCCTCCTCCTCCTCTGTCCTTTTGCAGATGTACATTAATGCAAAAAAAAAAGGGGGGGGGCAGAGATCTGCAGCAGAAGCACCCTGTCTCCCTTTAAAAACTACTGCTGTCCAGCCTGATCGTGTCAGTTTGAAGGCCCCCATTCAAAAGTATTCATGCATCTGCCTTTGAGGCACAATAGCAGCTAGTTTATAAACTGTCTGCCCGGGCACCCAAAGGCTTTAGTTCGCATTGTTTTCGTCCTCTTAATAAACTTTTTGGAGGAGTTCATCAACTTGCCTGAATGGCCTATGCAGCAAGTCTCAAGACAGAATATAACAGAAGGGCCCTTTCGCCTCCCTCTTCTTTCTCTCTTCCTTTTCTAGTGGCTGTTCATCTAACAATAGTGAGAGCAGACTGTCAGACATCACAGGGATTTTTTTTTTGTATCGATACATGAAAAAAGATTTGAAAAAGAAAAGAAAGAAAACACAGCTTTTAAAAAAGAGAATGGCAGACAATTGTATTTGCACAGAAATCCTATATCTACTAAAACTGATTTAAAAAAGGTAAGAAAAAAATTACATATACTTAAAGTTAATAAGAAAGTAATGTGCTAATTAAATGTTATATGCTATACAGCCATTTTCTTTAAGTAGATTAAACTTAATGTCACAATATTATGAGACACCTGAAGATAAGTGGCCACATTATGGGTGCAATAAAATATAATTTTGGGTGTAAGTCATTAATCCGCTGTTTTACCTTTAAACTCTGTGTGTGTGGGGGGGGGGGGGGGCAAACTTAAAAGTCTTTAATAGATGTTTGCTCTAATTAATTTCATACCTAATTAACAGAGAGCTGCAGTCCATGCTGGCCTGTTTGCCCGCTGAACGGCCATAATTGGAGTAATAGCTGGGAAAAAAAAGGGGGCTGCTTAGAAATAAAAGCCCACAGCGGTCTAACAGAACAACATCAGCATCCAACCACGTTGAGAACACCCCCCCCCCCCACCCCTCCACCATCTGACCCAAAAAAGGCCTTATTGGCTGCCCCGGACCAACCACCTACTGTTTCCCACCGATGCTCTCGCAGCGCTTTAACACCCTAATTAGATGTGACAAGTTCAACGAGCTGGTTTCAGAGGAGGAAAAGCTGTGCAGGTTATGATTTCCGAGTCAGACTCACAGGGGAATCTGTGGACAGCTGATTCCTGTCAGCCCCATTCATCTTCTTCCAGCCAATTAAACATTAATGCTAACAAAGCGAGGGCTATTAGAGAAGGAGGGAAGGAAAAAAAAAAACACGCTTAAAGTGGAAACGTGAGTGTTGGAGGCGATGCCAGGTTAGAACTGGTGGTGACAATAATAATAATAATAATA
Source organism: Pholidichthys leucotaenia (assembly GCA_020510985.1). NCBI lineage: Eukaryota > Metazoa > Chordata > Actinopteri > Cichliformes > Pholidichthyidae > Pholidichthys > Pholidichthys leucotaenia. The sequence goes on from CM035837.1 coordinate 94,800,268, forward strand.
AAAATAATAACAATAATAATTATTATTATTACAAAGGATTTAAAATTAAAAATGATCTCCAAATTGGCTTGAAACTGATTTAATTTCGTATTATTAACATATAAAATTAGATAAATTTGAATAACTTAAAAAAACAAAATATCGGCCTTTTTGAGTCAATTTACAAATAAATTAAAGAAGAAAAAGAATAGGCCTATGCATAAAATCAATGACTGAAAAAGTCAGAGAAAAAAAAACAGTGGCACTTGGACATGCAACATAACTGTAATTAGCTATAACGAGAATTAACACATTCATCTGCATAACTAAATTAGAAATCACCCCAGACAGACAAATACAGATATACTAGGCATTTACACAGACATTCCATACTGTGTCACACTACATAAAAGATGACCTAGACGCAAATACAACTCATAATACAGGCCAAGTTTTTTTTTTTTCTGAAAACACACGAGTCCATATCTAAAAACTGCAGAATGATTGTAGAAATTGCACCATTTGTTGCATGCGCAAAATGGACGTCAAATGGCACAAGGGGTATCAATATTCCACTTGTCGATGCAAATGTGTATGAGCACCAAATTGAGACTAAATGAAAAAGGGGGGAAAGAAATATATTGGAGATGTAAACTCTTACACAGGAAAAAGAAGAAGAAGAAGAAGCTGAGATTCTGTGTTTATTCTGGAGCGAGGCCCTGCAGGCACCACACATGATCCACGGAGCCCCAAAGTGAAAATTGTGGGAAACCCAGCGAGAGAAAGGGGAGACACCCTACTGTTGTTGTGAAAGGATACCTGGAGGGCAGCGTTTCCTCTTTAATTTGTCTCGTATGGCTTGAGACCTCCAAGCAGACACTCAATCTTCAGAGTCTCCACTGGATGTAATAATTCTCGATGGTGACATTATATGCCGTAATTAAATATACCATTTAAAAAAAGAGGCATCTTATCCACTCGGTCTTCCCTCATCGCTGGTTATCACATTAATATAACAGTGTCTAAAACTGTGGGCAGAACCGGAGCCCAAACAAAGGGCACCTATGCGCTTACAGCCCATATTCTGAGATTTTCGCGCAAGAAACGTTAACCTTGAAATGCTGCTATCTGTGTCTAACAATGTGCGATCATAACCCCTTAAATGAGGGGAGAAATTGAATCCTTTTAAGTTATTAAGCAGGAAAGGATTATAAACTCGTCTTTATAAATGAGCTAGAAATCCCCATGTCTTCCTCTGTACACTTTTTAAATTTCCCACAAGAAGCTGGAGAGGGGGGCCCCCCTCCCTCTCCTTTCAAGAGCCCCACAAGAGATGGAAAAACCATTTTTGTGCCCAGATAGGAAGTCGTCCCACATGGTAAGCGCCACTTTAATTAATAGACAGCCTTGAGAGGTATCACTGTCAGCCGGGATAATGGTGACAGAGCTGCTGTTTGTGCCTCCATGAATATTTCTCATGTGATCAAAGTCAAATGCCAGCACAGAGTGAATTTAAGCCTACTCCATTTTCCCCTTCTTATTTCTTATTTCGAGCCTCTTGCTGACACTTAAAGCTCCCCACACTGAAATGTCTCGCCGGCTTGGTAGGCCTACATGAGCTTAAAGTGCACCAAAATGGATGCAACACTCAACAGTCTTTGTTCATAAACTCGGTTGCATTCCCTTTATTATTATTATTATTATTATTATTATTATTATTATTATTATTATTATTATTATTATTATGTTGCACAGCTTGTTTATCTTACCTGGCTGGAACCAATGTGCTATTTGTTACACTGATAACTGTCACTGCCGTCAAGTCTCGCGATATGTTATCAAATTACACAATAGGCCAATATTGTTATTGATTTTTAAGCACAATTCTTTCATGCTGATAAACCCTTCACGAAATCTCAACTAGTAGATGTTTGTGACTGAAAAAAAAAATAAAGGGGGGATAGATCACTCCTGCCAAACAAAATTGGACAAAAGCTCGTTTTTATTGAGAAAATTAAAGGAAAAATGTTACAAATAAGAAAAAAAATGATTGTATAGTTAATTTTGTAGCATAATCTATTTTAGCTGGAATTAATTGCATTTGTTTACATTTTGCTATTAATTAAATTGTTGAAATTAAAAGTAGGCTATAATAATAATAATAATAATAATAATAATGTCGAGCTTGTCGCATCTTTCAGCCCCTGCCCCCTTTATAAGAAATGTAGGCCTACCGATGTAAATTCCAGTGAAATGTGGCTTGAGTGGCTGCGGGGACAGGGGAGGTTAATCCGAGTTTAATGCAGTGAAGCACAGCGCTGGGTCTGGGCTATGATGGGTATGTTATCTCTGCCCAACATTTGGGTCTCCCTCAATTTCCACCCAGCCAAATAGCTGCGAGAAAGTGCAGATGGAGTCACTCTCAATGCCTGAGGAAAAACCGTTATTAATAGCTAAATAACTTGCCCATACTTCCACTGAATCTCTCTCACACACTGCTCCAGATGGATTTGTTTGAAGTGCTCTCTCGCTTCATTCCCCTGTCCTTCTCATTCAGCGCGGCTTTAGACCCGAAATATAGCTACATTATATTACCATACACTTTAGAGGCTGGGCCGGCCGTGCACGAGCGTGCGCGTCCCATGCGCGCGCGCGTGTGTGGGATTTTGCGCGCGAAGGGGACAGGTTATTTTTTTTTCTCCACGTTTCTCATTACTACACAGACATTGTTCTTTCTGTGTTAAATGGATAAAAAAAAGGGAAATGTCTTGTATAATTGTGGGAGAAAAAGTCTACAGGCAAACGCCAAATCAAGAATGCATAAAAAAAATGAGGAATACCACAACAGCGCATGTGCCAAACGGCAGCCTCCCTTTCCTACAGTCCCCTCCGCCGCTCTGACACTCTCTCTCCTCGATGATCTGAAATAATCCCACCTGGCATCTGTTTAATTACACCGAGGACCCCAGGTAATCCCGCCATTTGCTGAAGTGTCCATCGCCTGTCTTCGCCACATCTGACGGTCATTTGGCGCAGATGGACACCAGGCAGCTGATTAGACTCTCTGCTGCTGACCAGTGTGGCGCAAAAAAAACAACAAAAAAAACAACAACCCCAAAACAGCTGCCCACGTTTAAACTTTGCGCACAGCTTACAGCACGTAGCCTATTTTTAACAGCCGTGTGTGTGTAAAAAAAAAAAAAAAAAAAAGGTTTAAGTGCGCACAGTGGATGCGACGCAAGCTTGGACTGGGATATCCACATCACGGGGAAATTAAAACCAACTTCCCCTACAGCCTGTGAGAAATAGGGAAAATAGCATTTGGCTCAGCGCGCCCAAAATAAACTGTACATTAACATACTGTAATTTGGTTTGGAATTTAAATACACGTTTACTGCAGCTTAGATTAGAGCTTGGATAAATCTGTGATGTAACCTCTGAGAAAATCAAATACGCCGACCTAATAAACAAACAGATAAATAAATAGTCTTAAAAATCTGGATAAGTAAACGGGGAAAAAAAAAAACAACTCATGAATTTTGCGCCCAGGGCGAGCCACTGTGAGCTCCGCTCTGAGATGAAAGTGAAAAAGAAATAAAAGGCTCCATTTAATCTGCTTTAAAAACCCCCTCTCCACATAAGGGCTGTGCTTCAAACTCGCAGAGTGAGGGGCTGATTGGGGATAAATACATTTCTTACCATGCCTGCGAGCTATTACAACCCGGCACGAACACAGCCACCTATCAGCAACCGTCGTTTGCAGCGCTTACTCTAATAAGTATTAACGTTATTAAATGCCATCCGGATGCTGGGAGACTAAACTGCGGTGCGCACAGGGTGTCTCTCCTTTTATAGCAACGTAATTCATCCCAATTTCAAAAAAAAAAAAAAAAAAAAAGACAAGCAGCGGCGAAGAAAAAGAAATAGGAACATCAAGTGGATATTTTACCAACGTTTAAAAAAGTCAATAAGATGCAAAGATAATGCAAATGTCACATCATTTAAAAAAAAAAAAACCCACAGTTGATCATCTGCAGCCAGCGGGGTTTTGTGATCCATTTTGGACGGCTGGAGATATTTGGTACAAAATGGTGGACCATTTTCCGTATGGAGTGAAAGATGAAGAAGAAAAAAGACCGTTTTCACGCTATCAAGCCATTCTTCTCCAACGGGCCATTATATAAAATTACAAAACTATCTACCAGCGGGGCGTACTGAATAATTCATCTCCTTTTATGCCGCTCCGTGCCCTTGGTCCAAGTTTTCTCTCTGTTTTACCTCCATTTTTGAATGACAATGGACGCTTCTTTTCGCTGCCCTGCTCTCCAGGATTTGCTTTTGTACCTTTTAAGAAAAGCGTCAATAGACGAGGAGGTTTTTGCTGGTAATAGTGCATCATCAAGTTTGCAAAAAAGGGTTAATAATAATATTAATAATAATAATAATAAATAAAATAATAATATAGGAGATAACTACAAAATAAGAAAAAAGGAAACTGGATTATTTTTAAGGGTTGAAGGCTGCCCATTTTCACCAAACGGCACACAAAAGCAATAAAACGCTGCATGAATAATTACAAACTTTTCTTTTTATAAAATCTCACATAACACTGACAAAAAAAAAAATCATGCTGCATAAATCACAAGGATAACACAAATCGCACTCAAATGTAGCAGAGTCAATAAAAGCATTCCTACTTGCTGCTACCTGCGTTGACCTCCTTGGCGACACAAGTCGAGTGTTGGCCTGCGGCGCCGTAGGTTGTGGGTTCGAATCCCCGGTTAGACGTCGGCAGTCGGGGTTTAACTGCCCGGCCCCCTTGGCTACACAAAGCTCCATTTTTTTTTCACGCTTCGTTTAAAACAAAATTCGCTGCTGCAAACACTGAATACATTGGGGTGGAAAAAATAAAAAAAAAAAGACACCTGCGATCGCTTCACCCCTCGACCCCCGCAGCATTAGATCACATATCATAACACCAGCAATTGATTTCCACTTAACTGACAAGTGGTGAAATGTCAGCGAGCTGACATCGATTGTGAAGTGGGTCAACCGTCAGCTGTCGCTTAGACGAGTGAATGAGGAGGAATTTCGCTACACAAATTAATTTTCTGCAGTGAACTACCTTCTGCCAGGCTCTCATAAATAACTGAGTGAATGAGCTACTGCTGCTCGGACTTGAAAAGCAGGAATAAATTCTCTGCGTTTTTAGCTGCAGACAAAATTTTCAACCAAGAGGTCGTGGAGTAGGAAGCTAATATAATAATAATATAATAATAATAATAATAGTTATTTCCGACTTGTACAAAAGGGCCAAATAGTTTCTGCTGTTAACTTACATTTAATCACCGAGGATGCCATCGATGCTATGCTTTTGTTTTCTTTTCTCCATCTTCATCCTTCTTATCACAGTCATCCTCGTCATCTTTTTTGCCAAATCGGGCCCTCAAAACGCGGCTGATGGGCTCACTAATGGCAACAAAAAGGTAAATGGATAATTAGCCCTAAAGCCCATAAAAGAAACCATATTAGTAATCCTATCATACATCTTGTTTTTAGAATGATAGAAAAAAAATGGGCATATGTAGGCTATAGGGAAAGTTTTGCATGAAATATAACGAAATGTGAATGAAGTCAAATAAACAATTGCAGGAATTTGCAGTACTGAGAGCAGAAGCTTTTTTTTTTTTTTCTGGGTCAAACAGCTGTAGGTGAGCTTTACTGGAGGGTTTTCTATTATCAGTAACAGGGGCTTATTCATCATTCAGAAGTGATGCTGCAGTGTTCGCTCGTAGTAAAGAAAAAAAAAGTGCAGCTTACCAGATGAAGCCTCACCTGAAGGAACTGTGCTTCTGTCGCACACTCCGTCCTTCAGCAGCTTATCCCCGGATCTCCCAGCTGAACATGCCCGGGTTTTCTCTCTTGTACTCCTCGATTCGCTCTCCACGTCGGGAGTTGCCACCTGCTTTAGTTTTGAATTAAGGAGATAGATACAAAAGAGAGGGGAAGGAGGGAATAATAATAATAATAATTTTAATAAGCAGGGCATTATTTTTTTTTCATTTAAATGTGCACAAAAGCCAATATTGGAAACACAAACTATGCATTCGTATGCATAAATATGCGTGGTGAGTATACCAAAATTGACAAAAATCATATTTTAAAAGATGCAAACGTAGTCTGTTTGAATGTGAAAAATTACTATATTGCCATTCGTGGTTACTTTTATTTAACAAATTGAATAAAAATGTAAAAAAAAAAAAACAGTCGTGGCACGTGCAAAAGTATGGGCACTCTAATTAAAAGAAATCACCAAAATATGCAAGTTTTCAAGGGGTGGACAAATTCTTGCATACCCCTGTATATTATGAAATTTCCACATTTAAATGGGACACGAGAGGACTAGTGAATTTAGCTCAATAAAAGAATATAGTAAAATATAATTTTATATACAATTGAAAATATGGATAATTATTATAACAGTAACATAGGGTAGGGATATTTTGTGAATATAATAGTATTTAAAATAATTTAAGTGCTTCGACAATTGTTATTTTTTAATATTTCACATGTATTTGTATTTCTGACAATGTGACAATACAATATAATATCTATATGGTAGCTAATCAAAAGAAGAGGTGTTACAGGTGGGCTGGAATCATTATTATTATTATTATTTATTATTATTATTATTACATTGTTGTTTTTTCCCCCTCAATCAAAACAGTAACCCAAACATCAGATATCAGACGTGCCTTCACTCAGGTGTCACGCGGCCTCGTGCCCACCACGCACCCAGACAGTCTCCCATCCTCGCGCCCGTGCCGGACCCCCACTCACCTGGGCTTGCTGCCTCCGATGGCCCCCGGGCGGATGGAGCCGGTTCTCCTGGTACCGGCACAGGATCTTGGAGACACAGCCGTGGGGAAACCCGCAGTTGTCGCGAGATTACGCAGGGTCGGATGCCGTGGTGGGCCATCTCCACTATCTTGTGCCGGATGTGATTGGAGGGGCCTCCGTTGATGAACACTCCGCCGAGCTGGTTCACCCTGCCCTGGCCCAGAGGGGTGGACACTGCGCCACAACAAACAAAAGTGTCAACAGGAGAAGAAGAAGGACAACAAGAAAAAAACAGCACCTCGCGCCCTCTGAAGCCACAGCTCGCTTTGTTATATAGTCAGCCGGCGTGTTTGCTGTGCCACCGACTTTTAATTTGGACGCAGTTTACACACATTATCATATTATCCATTTTCAAGAGCGCGTCGGGCAAATTCAGCGAGCCTCGCCCGTCTGGCTGACAGGACGCGTCCGGGGCACTTCAGCGTCCAATTTTCGTTGGAGAGACACTAAAGAGGGCGACACTTCCCACCTTGATTATTCCTAGTCATGCTGTACAAATATTGATGTGATCCTCTGAGCCGTCTCTTTGCCGTGCGCGTTGCTGCCATTTCCAGCAGCAGCGCACTCTGAGCAAATCCGGGGCTGGAGTGACTGGCGAGCTACGTGGTTTCTGCCATTTCGCTCCAGAGCACTTGAGCACGAACCGGGCGTAAAGGGAGGAAAACTGCCTCCGTAAATGCATGCAAATACCAAAATGATCTCTTTCCACCATATGTTCGGGCGACTTAAGTGCGATGGAAATCGAAGTTTGAAAAGAATTTCCATTTAGACTGATTTGTGCGCGTGTGTGAATTACAGATTAAAATGTGCAAAATCTAATGCTAACTATATATTAATTGCCGGCTAAAATTGTTTTAGATTACAACATAAGCTATTGTTTTTTTTTTGTTTTGTTTTGGAGTACAAACGAATGAGAAATAAAATGCTTCTGGTTAAAATCAAATCTTGTCCTAGATTTCAACACATTTTCGCATAACCAGCGCTTGACCATGACCTCCCCCCCCCCCCACATTACATTAGCCATGTGTTGTGTACCTACAAGGCATCAGAGGGGACAGCTAACGAGCACTGACAGCTCATGTTCATTCATCAAGCACACGCGTGAGGAAGTGTCTCCTTACCCTCCAGGGGGAAGCCGGTTCGGGGATAGTTCTGGCCTGGCGCGGGGCGCACCATCCGAGGCACCGTTCCCGGTAACGTAGCCATCATGTAGCTACTCACACGAGCGCAAAACCGAACTCTGCTCGGACCTGCCGATCTCACACAAAGTCCAAACCAAAATATAAAAGGAGAAAAAAAAAAAATCAGGATTTTTTTTTTTTTAAACGATCAATAGATGGTCAAAATCCCAGTCAGTCCCAGGCAGAGAAACTGGACAATCCCTCCTTCCAGGGGTGGGGGTGGGGGGTGGGGGGGGGGGGAAGTAAAAGTGATGCCCTCCTCTGCTGCGACGCACAAGCCAGAAAAATAGAGAATAAAATCAGCAGCAAATGAAACATAAAAAAAACCCCAAAAACCTCTACGAACGGAAGTTTGCAGATGTGAGGAGTTGCACCCAAAGTGTGCGCGCCGGTGGCGGCGGGAGGGGGGAAAAAAAACTGCAGCGTGAATGTTTTCCCTGGGTGCAGTTTGGGTTCAGTGTAATGTCTGCCGGCTGCTGGGAAGTTAAGTGGCCAACTTTGGTGCATGTCGTAGGAGGAGGCAGCCGCGCGCTCCCATAGGCTCCCCGCGCTTTCTTTTATGGCTGAAAGAGAGTGGGTTTAGCCGCGAGCCCGCTGACCAATCAGAGCTACGCATTCCAGTTTTAATTCACGGCTGCCTCTCTCACGTAAAACACACAGAAAGGAGCACTGGGTTAAAACAAATGTTAATATAGCTAAATATAAGTGGAAATCAATCTGCAAGAAACTGTTCCAAACACACGGCTTGATGCTGTTTTATTTTATTTATTTACACCGTTTTTTTTTTCTTAGAATAAATCAGCCTATATAAGATTTAAGGTACTTCAGCTCTATATAAAACAGCAGCTCTAAATCATATAAAATGCAATTATATAGGCCTAATAACACTTTGGGAATGTGTAGTAGCCTATAATCATCATCATCATCGTGAGCAGACTTCCACCTGCGCTGCTTGGTGACGCTCACACCATAAAATGCTTTTGGCTTGTTAACCTTTCAATTAAGTAAACACCCGCAGCATGAGCGTCAAAATCGCTCCTATAGCTTTTGCGGTAATTACAACATTTGGATCGACCCGCGTGCTGATGACAACAGGTTGACTTGCCCCGCCGCGGCGCGCGCGGGATAATTGCTTAAAGGTAATTGTTAAAAAAAAGAAAGAAAGAAAGAAAATAATGCGCCACTATTAAACTCGACCAGAAAGGAGCACATATGGCAGAAAAGCAGAGGTGCTTGTGTCAACTCTGTGGGCCCACCGCGCATACAAAATCGTGTGACAATTGCCGTGGAAAACACTCCTGGTGGAAGGCAATTTCACAAATAATTTTAGTAACAATTAGGGAGTGTGGAGGGGTGAAATGGCGATTTCACATGCAGATGTGCCGGTGGGAAGGCTCTGGTACCCCTGCCGAACAGCGCTGACCCTCGCTCTCGCGCTTTGGTTGGCTTCACATGGGACGGAGGGGCACAAAGAGAGCGCCCCAGCCTCCTGGGAAGGCGCAGACAGCCCCGGATTAAGTCGAGCATCAATCATGTGAAATCCAGACAGCAGCATCTTTTCTCTCCAGCTCCACCTTCCACTTTCTCTGGACTTTACAGGTACGGTTGGCCTGTTTTTTTTTTTTTTTTTTTTTTTTTTTTTGTAATGGCGCAGACACGCAAATAAGGCAGGTGATCCTGCACATATCAGTGGACAACCAAGTTCTGCCTCTTCTCTAATTATTACAAGCCTGATATTAATTTGCCACGCGGCTGTTTGTAATTACACCCGTAAAGAAACGCTTCAGCAGTGTGTACAGAGATTTACGTTGGTTTTTTTTTTTTTTTGGTGTGTGTGTGCGTTTTATTAAGTTTTACCTATTTGGATGACACTCTGCAACCGATCCTATCATAGGCTATTTTATTTTGCGGAATAGGGGAGACCGGGGCATGTTGTCACACTTTTCATTCACTCTTTCATAACGGGGCTGAGTGGTACAAACTTGCACCCAAATAAAAGATATAAGTCTTGGCTACATATTTTGTTTTCATCACGCCTTCATATCTCATGTCAGTGCAGAGCTGTAGGCGGTTAAATGCAGTGGACGCACCTGTGACAACCAGCCCCACCAGCAGGTAAGTGGCACATACGATCAGTGACAAATACAAACACAGCTACCCAGCTGTCAGCATTGATCTTTTACTGTAGTTTACTTTCACTGCAAATTCTAAACAAAATTTAACACCAATAGATGACTCCGAACAGCCATCAGGAAATAGAAATTAATGAACAAAATCCCTATCATGAAGTCCTTAACTCAGGTTAGAGTGAGTCATGAGAGTTGGGCAGGAAGCTGGCAACAGAACATGCTTTTGCACGTAAAATGGTTATTTTCGGTTTTGAGATAAGCACCAGGAGTGAACAGTGTGACAACTTGCCCCAGTCTCCCCTACACGTAATAATAATTATCATGAGGCTATTTATTATTTTAGTAGGGCACAATAAAATTTAATCAGCATACTAAAACAAGAACATTTTTTTTTTTTAGAGCTGGTAAAATAATACAAATCCCAAAGCAGAGGTTTGTATTTCCTTTATTATGCACTCATGAATGTGTGATTAATTCTTCTCATTTCAGCTTAACATAAAGAAAATCTAATTAGAAAGTGGCAGACAGCGATTTTAAAAGTTAATATGCCAGTTTTATGGTAATTTGATCTTTGAAAAAAAAAAAAGGAAACCAGCTTTTATGTGTTTACAACCCCCCCCCCCCAAAAAAAACCGCATTATTTTTTATTATTTTTATGTAAACTGCTAAGCTAGAGAAGGCCTGTCCACTGCTTCACCAAGCCAAAGAGTGGATTTATTATATGCTGAGAAAAGGGACAATAGCAGCTTCTTTGCCACCTAAAACAACACAGTTGCAGTCCTCATGCAAATCTGCATTTTGAGGCTCACAGCCATCCCCATCACACCCTAACCTCCATTTAGCCTGGTTGTTTCTGCAGGATTTAGCACAGCGTCTGCTTCACATAATAACTCTTGTCACTTAAGTTTCCTCTCAGTCCCAGCAGAAAAGAAGAAGAAGAAGAAGGAAAAAAACCCCTTCCTTTCTCCCATGATACTGTTTCCAATCTTATCTCGATCAGGACCCCTCTTCAAACACTTTTCCTACATCGCCTCTCATTATTTGTGTTATGCTAATTATCAGAGTTCCTTTTTTGCTTGTAGGTGAACGCCCCCAACCCCTCTCTGCTTCTCTACATGTGTTTTCTCCACACACGCACGCCGAGGAGCACAAAGGAGGAGAAAACTCGCCTTTGATGAGCGGCATCGCCAATTTAGACTTTATCTTTTTCTGAGCCGAACAAAGGCGAGAAGTGCAGGTATCAACAGTCAAACAAATGTGATTTTGATTTTGTTTTTGCTGAAAAGGAAACATCCTCTATAAAGTGAGTGGTTTTTGAATGTAGATGAAGACCTCAGTTAAAGGTGTGGGGAATGTACTGTATTTATATTTTGATGTATCTGTGTGTTACCTTTATTAAACAATTTCCAGTTTATTTTCAGTTAAAACAGTCATTTTGTTAAAAAAAAAAATCCAGAAAATTAAGTGTCAGAAATGGGTAGTAAATAGGCTTTTCCATTCTGCTAAATAATAAACTTTAAGACAAATTTTTGCCTGGTGCACAAAAGTTTGAAAATAAAAAAAAATACAATTGAATTTCCCAAAGCTTCAACAAATTTCCATTGTTCACGTGCCCCCAAAATAACCCTGCATCTGCACAAGCACTCAATATATCCACCATAAGTTGTCCTTTCTCTCCACTAAATTACTTAATGCAAAACTCTACCTGCATATAAAACAGTTGTCAGCATGACAGACTGCTGCTCAGAGATTCCAAGAAGGAAGTTGTTTCGTGCACGAAGGCCCAAAATAGTGAGCAATTTGCCATATTTCACTATCACCCTGCACCCATTTATTTTCACTCGCTGTGCCAGGCTCAGCGGTCTTGGTCGGTCCTACATTGCGGCTACACTGACAGCATCTTTGCTCGTATGTTCTTCCACCACCGCCTTGATAACTTGAGACATTTTCACAGTGGAATTATCCAAATGTGTAATCGCTTCCTTATGGGAATTACTCTGAGATAGAGCAGCGTGTACAGAATGCCTTCTCACGAGGAGACTGGTGAAAGCCTCCCATGTGTTGTAACTGTGATTAAAGACAGCTGATTTGAGATAGTCATCTCATTATGTGCGGTGCAGGGAGGAGCAGACACGTAGGGTCTGACAAGGTGAAGTCTGGTTAACGCGGAGAGAAAACGGGAGAAATTCCTCCAACACATTTGGAACAAGTTAGCCTATGTGTGGACACTGCCTGTTGGGTCCACACTGGAACCAAACTGGCTCCCCACCAACTAGGCCACCAAAATTCAGCTGTAGTATGGAAATGTTTCTGTTTTCCTTTAAATAGTCCTTTAGAGGAAAAAAAAAAACAGCAGCAATGGAGTAAAGTCTGAATCTAAGATGTCAAGGGAATTAAATTTTTCTTTGACACTATGTTCACTCTGCCCAATTAGATGATTATAGAGGAATAAATCATTGCTTTTTGTTAATATAAAACATGAGACTACACATGGTGTCACTGGGAATGACAGGCAACGCCATCTGGGAATAAAATGTCTTCTTTTACGGGCTAAAAACTTACAATTCTTCTTCTGTTTTGTCGTATTTGTATTGCGGTGCTAAACGTTGGTTACAAATTGGCAGAGGGCTTTGTCCACATGTTTTTCCCTTTGTTGGAATGATTGTTGAGGATCAGAATCAATTCTAACATGCTAGATTTTCTATTAAGACTTCATGAGGTTTTAAATAGCATAATTTTTTTTGTCCGTTACAACATTAAACACAAGATAAAACTAGAAAAGCACTCGGAGAGCGCAGACCTCCGCCAAGGCAGCTCAGTCCCCCATGCTGTGATCTACTCAAAAATTTAACTGCATTTAATTGCTGGACTTGGGAACTTATTATTCTGTATATTTTTTCCAATCACCCTGACTAGTTATTGTGGAGCTACATGTGCATATGCTCAAACAGCCCTATCTCCCAATGATAAAGAATCTTTTAAGAAATTCCTGGATCCAGACGGTGATCCGGATCACTCCCAAAATCTAATCATTTCTTCCTTGTCCCAGTTCGGACATTTCCTGAAAATTTCATCAAAATCTGTCCATAACTTTTTGAGTTATGTTGGTCACAAACAGACAGACAAACAAGCAAACCCAGGCAAAAACACAACCTCCTTGGCGGAGGTAATGAGTAGCTGTTGCGCAAAAAGGAGATTGCATTAAACCCCGTTATTTCCCTTTTTGGTTCAAGAGAAAAACCCTTCAACAAAGCAGTTCGCACCTGCCACCAGTCACAAGAACACATTGTTTTATTTTGCGTTGCGCCACGCCAAAAAAGGCTGAGAACTGCTGTTTTAGAGCCAAAGAAATCCAACAACATCCTCGCCCATTTGTCATGTTCTCCTCTCTCACACAATGTGCGGTAGGCAGGGAGGAAAAACAACATATGTTATGTGGACATCAGAGTCTGGTGTGTGAGTTACGAGTCATGGAGAAACCTATAACTCAACTGGTGATCAAACGCAGCTACAAGGCCTCTCAGACAGGGCAGCTCTCTCTGGATTTCCAAGGAGATCACAGGCCCGGACACCTGAGAAACAAAAGACGGTGAAATTTGCTTGCTTTGTCCAGGCTGTTTTTGGGGTTGGAGGAATGATCTGTATATTGCTTTCTTGTTGCAGCACCATCAGCCGGATAATTGGCTGAGCGGAAACGAATGGGGTTTGCGGGTGACATCACACAAATGGGAAGGACTCAGCTGGATGGGTGCAGGTGGGTACAAGGGTGGAATTGGCGGGCTGGGGGCTGATCTGTGGCAGAGTGGGTGACATCCTGTCACTGCTCATTATAGTGTGAATTTTGTTTATCCCCAGTAACACCTTCACTTGGCACGAGCAGCAAAAACTAGTGATGTGACATGGTAGATAGAAGTCTGGAGGGGGAAGAAAGGGAATCCAGATGTAGTCTGATCACAAAGGAAATGGTGGACAATGCAGTGCACACACAAAGACTATCTGAAGTGATGAAATCAGAATGATCCCACACTTTGAAACCAGAAAACGTATGATAAAGCCCCGATGATGACTGTTGTCTCATCAGAGCCCCGGGAAGTGCAACAGTGCTTCTTTATCCCACTGAAACAATGTTGAGAAACCTGTTGTCTGCGTGTCCCGGGGCTCTTATCACCCCACAGCAGAGCCTACCTGCCCTCTTCTGTTTAACGCAATGAAGTAGTCCTTTCTGTTTTACTGTCATACAAAATCACGCTTCCATTTCAAACATACCGGTTTGTCTAACATGTGTTTATGTAAAGATGTCGACAGAGTTTAATGCGATGCCTTCTACTCCCAAGTTGTGCATAAACAAGGTACCGTGTCACAGCCAAATGCCGATCTCGTGCCTTTGATGATTTGCCTCAGACCGGCACAAATGCACGGAGATAATGCAACATCTTAAATGGTGTGTAACTTGTCATGGCCGCCTACGATGTCCCTAAGATAAGGCTGCTCTTGGTTTAGTGTCAGTATCCTCGGCAAAGGGCACTTTTGCAGCTACACACTGAGAAATCCCTGCATTGCTACTGGGTGTTCAATTAAAAGGTTACAGAAACACGTGAAGACGTAAAAGATCACAGATGAACAGATTTCCCCGAAGCATGCGTGAACTGTCTGCTGCTAAATCAGTCGACTGGCATTTTGGAGGAAATGGTTCTTGATGATATTTGTCTGTTGCCTGAAAATCCCTTCAAAGATCTGACTAGAACCCAGCAGGGATGTTCTATTGATTACAAAATTGTTTAAAGAGCTAACTGAACTTAAATCTGTCATGAATGCCCTATGGGGCAAGAAGGTGAGACCCACGCGCTGAACTGTGAGTTTGGGTAATTTACTGAAAAAAAAAGCAACAAACATAAAGTTCAACATGGTGCTCTAACACAAAATACAAACAAGGAAGAAAACTTACAGATATTGCGCATCAGAGCAGGGCAGGGCTCTGGTGGAGACTAGGAGTAGCTAGTAGAGTCAAGACAGCGGCAAATGGAAATGGAAATAACTCCCCTTAAATAGGGTCAAAAAATCATTACATAAGTAGTGACAGGTGTGGGTTCACATGTGCGGGCAAAAATGTAACAATGAATAGTGATTGGGATCAGTTGGAAGCAATGAGACGAGAGCACACCGGCTGGCAGCTGATAGGGCTACGCCCACACAGGGCACCAATCAGGAAATGCCCTAACAGCTGTCAACTTAAGATAATGAGGATTAGAATAAATTATAAACAAGTATAACTGAGAAATAGGTACCAATAATACAGAATCAGATTATAGTAGAACTAAGACATAAACAGGAAAATAGAAAACATGCAGGGAAAACAAAAAAAAAGGCACAAAAAATACAACAAATAAATATAAATACAGAGAAAAGCCATGAGACAGAGCCTGGCGGAACTTCCAGAGCTCAGCTCGTGACAAAATCTGCTGACCAATACAAGCATAACTGAGTAAACTGTACATGTGGAAAATAACAAAATAACACCACACTATGATTTTCAGCATACAGATATTTTAAAATATAAAACTCCACAAAATTCTACAGGTGTTAATATGTTGTAACATCTGTGGGCAGTGAAAGCACAGTCAAACCTTTAGTGAGTTTAGCTGTAAAGGAATACTGTGGGTTGCTGGCATCATTTCATTACAGTGGCCAGTGTTACAATCCATTTTACACGACCAGAAATGCTGTGTGTGTGTGTTGCTCTTGTGTGTGTGTGTGTGTGTGTGTGTGTGTGTGTGTGTCTTGTGATAGGACCAAAATGCTTGGGTATCACGCTCTGATGTGCATGCCAAATCCACTTGTCCTCTCACACAACCTACCAGTGTGGCTCTACTGCTTCAGCTCTGCCAATGGAGGTCCAGGGAGAGCGACAGCACAGGAAGCAGGTCATGACCTGTTACAGGAGAAATCACAATGTGATGTGCAAAGTGAAATTGACCACATATTACCTTCAGCCAGGTATGGCTGCCCAGTCTCTTCTCAATGGCTGATAATTGTCTTACAGTGTAAATGTGACTGCTGATCAAGTTGTTTTGTCAGAATAAATTGTTGTTGACCTCTTAACAAAACAAGAAGCTACATCGTATGGACATATTTCTCATAAATCATTCATTCATTCAGGTGTATAGTGTAAAGTGTTCCAGGTCGATGCAGCAGAGATACTAAAAGCAGACTTTCCAAATTCAGTGTTTGTCCGAGGAACATCAAGCATTAACTGATTATATGAGTGGGTAGAATGAGTCCTATTTGACCAGTTAAGTAGAGCACCAAGGGTAAGGAGGCATGCAGCCTCTCAAGATTTTATAAATGAAAAGGAAATTGATAAATCTTTCCAGACTTTACAAAAAAAGTAGGAAAAATCAAGATTAAAGGGGCATTTTCACAGATTTGGGTATGTAAACTACTTTCATTCATGTCAGATTTGGACAGTAGTGGAAAGTCTCAAACTTAAAGACCACAAGTTCTACTCTCAAAATGTCATTTCACACACATTTCTCATGTCCCACCTCAAACACACACACACACACACACACAAAAATCATCACACTCCAAAATGCACACTTTTTATCAATTTATTTATTTATTTATTTAGCGAATGCAAAGTCCTTAAGCCAAGCAGTTGCCTCCTGGTTTGCTGTATGGAGGGTGTGTAATCCTCCTTCCAGTCTTTGGAGCGGGCAAGCCTCTATGATGTGTTCCATTGTTTGCTCCTCTCCACATGCGCACAGTGGGCTAGGGCTACTGCCCCATCTGTGAAGGCTGGCCAAGCAGGGGCCATGTCCAGTCCTGAAGCGATTGAGTGTAGACCACTGTCTCCTTGGGAGGTTGGTGCCCGGGACCTGTTGGTTGGGGTTTATCACCAGCTGTTTGTTTGGGACCTCCTTGGTCTCCCATTCCTCTTGCCAAGCTGTCTGGATGGTAAAGTCAGCTGGGGGAGGGTTTTTCCAAATCGGCCGTCTGGATGAAAGTCGGGCAGTGGGTGGGGTGTAGATATCTGCATGGATTGGTAAGTGAGGAAAATCTTTAACTTTTTGGAGCATCCTTTGAGTTAATGCTGCTCGCCGGATGTGTGGAGGGGCTATGTTTGACAGTACAGAGAGCCAGGGAAGTGGTGTTGAGCGGATTGTTCCAGTTATAGTTTTCATGGTTGAGTTGAGCTGGGTGTCTACATGGTGTGTGTAAGATGACCTGGACCAGACAGGGGCACAATATTCTGCTACAGAGTATGAAAGGGCCAGTGCTGAGGTGCGCAGGGTGGAGACTGCCGCTCCCCATTTTGCACCAGCGAGCTTGCAGAGCAGGTTGTTTCGTACTTTCACCTTAGCAGCCGTCCCCTTTAGATGTTCCTTGAAGGATAAGGTCCTATCAAGGGTCACTCCAAGATAAGTTGGATTTGGGGCATGCTTAAGCTTGAGTCCGCTCAGGTGGATGTTTAGTTCTCTGGCAGCTTTTGCATTGTGGAGATGAAATACACTGGAGACGGTTTTTGCTGGGCTTGGTTTTAGGCGCCAGATTTTGCAGAACTGGTCCAGTTTAGCAAGATCTTCCGTGAGCACCCGTTCCAGTGGTTCAAAGTCTGGTGCTTGGAATGCCAAACAGATGTCGTCTGCATAGATGAATTTGCGGGATTTTGTAGTAGGCAGGTCGTTTATGTAGAGGTTGAACAGAGTTGGAGCTAGAACTGAGCCTTGTGGGAGTCCGTTTTTCTGCATTCTCCATGCACTTGTGTTCTGACTGAGGTGGACTCTGAACCTTCGGTTGGTCAGCAGGGTTTTTATAATTGCTGTTGCCCAAGCAGGGATCGCCTTTTTAAGTTTCAGGAGGAGGCCTTTGTGCCAGACCGTATCATAGGCGGCTGTAAGATCAAGAAACACAGCCCCTGTCTTCAGTCTGCTCTCGAAGCCATTTTCAATGAAGGTGGTTAGGGCCAGTACTTGTTCTCCTGTACTGCGGTCCTTGCGGAAACCTGCTTGATCCACACTTAGAATATCCTCTATTTCTGGGGAAATGCGTTGCAGTATTAGGCGCTCCATGATTTTGTAAGGAACGCTGAGTAGGGAGATTGGGCGGTAGCTTGCTGGTAGTTTGTGGTCTTTGCCAGGTTTTGGGATGGCAATGACCTTTGCTGTCCGCCATTTCTTTGGGATCGAGTTTGTTTGTGTGATCCTTGTGTAGAATTGTGTCAACCAGGTTAGGGCTCGGGGGCCAAGATTTTTCATGAATTCTGGGAAGATGTTATCGTATCCTGCTGCCTTTCCACATTTCAGGCCCTGTAGGACTTTCTCCAGTTCAGCAGCCTCGAAGGGTTCAGGGTTCGTTTCCTCTACAGGCATTTTTTGGTGTTTTTTTAGCTCAGTTGTAACTGCTCTTCTGGTGTCTTTGTCTTGGGGTGCTTTGGCGATAGTCAGTAGGTGGGATGCAACTTGGTTGGGTGTGACGGATGCTCGGCTTTGGCTAGGGGGCTTCTGTGCAGCTCCTAGGCGACGGATGAGGCTCCAACATTTCCTGCTAGAGTGGGTAAAGCTCCGGTCAGCAACTGTCTCCTCCCATTTCTTTCGCCAGGCTGTATTTAGCGATTCAATGAGATGGTCTGCTATCTCTGGGTCCCCTGATGTTTGATAGGATTGTAGGAGGGCAGCACTTTCTCCGTCCAAACATGGGACATAGAGGGGTCGGTAGCCTCGTGGGATTGCAGTATGGGCAGCCTTGAAGATTGCGCTGCAGAAGCGGTTGTATGCTTCATCTACAGTGATGGTGTGGAGTGGGATGGTAACAACGCTCCGGTCCAGAGTTTCACTGAATTTCTTCCAGTTGGCTTTGCGGAAGTTCCAGCGCATCTTCCTTGGGCTGTATATGACTGGAAGTTGTAGGCCAATGTGTACAAGCAGGGGCCGGTGTTGGCTGTGTGGAAAATCATCAAGAATGAGGATCTGTGTAGGATATGGCTCCCCATTCAAAGAGCTGACCCAACACAGGTCAGGAGAATAGTCCTTCTTCCACCTAGCAGAGTGGAAGGTTCCTCTTTGTTTGGGGTCGTATATCAAAGCGAGGTCATTTCTGGATGCCCAGTCTGAAAGTGCCTCCCCATCACTGTCCACTGCTGGGTACCCCCAGTCAGGGTGATGGCTGTTAAAGTCCCCCACATAGATGGCAGGGTGGGGTAGGGTGGGTAAGACCTGCAGATCCCAGTTGGCATTAGGGGGCTTGTACACATTGACAATATGGAAGCCACCAATGATTATGGTGTCTGAGAAATGTGTTGTTATCAGGTGATTTGCTTCAACTATGTCAGAACGCACATAGGTGGCACGCCCATGTTTAGCATGTAGAACATAGCACAGGAGGTCAAAGCCTTTGATGGTGAAGCGGCCAGCTTCCTCTGTGCCAATATGAGTCTCTTGGAGGCAGATTACATCAATCGAATGTTGGAAGGCGAAGACTTCGATAAGGCTTCGCTTGGCTGCAGATAGGCCTTCAACGTTTAGTTGTAATATGCGAAGGGCAGATCCTACCACAAAGTGCTCTTGGGGCTGTTTGCTTTCAGCTTTAGGACTGTGACTAGGATTCTTCTTTGACTTGGCACAGAGGCGTTGTCTCTATCTTTTATCAATGATAAACTAAGATGATATATTCAGTTTTGATTCTGCATTCTGAAATGGCTCTCATACCAGTGTGAGTACCACAACTATATAGGGTATTCACTGATACACTAAATGTAGAAGTGCTCATTACTGATGTTTTTTTTTAAAATCTCACACTGTCTTTTTCTTCTTGAGGTGCAAAAATTGATACTGAGAATTGTATTCAAAATAAGTAAAAATCTTCTACAGTGGTGTGAAAAAGTGTTTGCCCCCTTGCTGACTTCTCATTTTTTTGTATGTTTGTCACACTTAAATGTTTCAGATCATCAAACAAATTTAAATAGTAGACAAAGATAACACAAGTAAACACAAAATGGCGTTTTTAAATGAAGGTGTTTATTATTAAGGGAAAAAAATCCAAACCTACATGACCCAGTGTGAAAAAGTGATTGCCCCCAAACCTAATAACTGGTTGGGCCACCCTTAGCAGCAACAACTGCAATCAAGCATTTGCGATAACTGGCAATGAATCTTTTACAGTGTTGTGGAGAAATTTTGGCCCACTGATCTTTGCAGAATTGTTGTAATTCAGCCACATTGGAGGGTTTTCAAGCTTGAACTGCCTTTTTAAGGTCATGCCGCAGCATCTCAGTTGGATTCAGGTCAGGACTTTGACTAGGCCACTCCAAAGTCTTCATTTTGTTTTTCTTAAGCCAGGTGGACTTGCTGGTGTGTTTTGGATCACTGTCCTGCTGCAGAACCCAAGTGCGCTTCAGCTTGAGGTCACAAACAGATGGCCGGACATTCTTCTTCAGGATTTTTTGGTAGAAAGCACAAATCATGGTTCCATTTACCACAGCAAGTCTTCCAGGTCCTGTAGCAGCAAAACAGCCCCAGACCATCACACTACCACCACCATATTTTACTGTTGGTATGATGTTCCTTTTCTGAAATGCTGTGTTACTTTTATGCCGGATGTAATGGGACACACACCTTCCAAAAAGTTCAACTTTTGTCTCGTCAGTCCACAGAGTATTTTCCCAAAAGTCTTGGGGATCATTAAGATGTTTTCTGGCAAAAGTGAGACAAGCCTTTACAGTGGGGTAAAAAAGTATTTAGTCAGCCACCAATTTTTTTTTTTTTTTTTGTTACTTATTTGTACCCGTAAGTAGACTTGGTTTGCAGTCTGGTGACAAGCCACCGGCTGCTGGTCGCTGCGTGCGCGAGCGCCCTAAACCTACATGTTTTTGGTGTGCGGGAGGAAACCGGAGAAATCCCGGAGTAAACCCGCGCAACACGGGGAGAACATGCAAACTCCCCACAGCTCACTGTTGGTCGGGGGCTGGGATCGAACCCACGATCTCATGATCCCCGCGGTCCCCCGGCCGAGGGTAAAACTGTGCTGCCACAGTGCTAAACCACTGCGCCACCGTGCAGCATTGTGCAAGTTCTCCCACTTAAAAGATGAGAGAGGTCTCCAATTTTCATCATAGGTATACCTCAACTATGAGAGACAAAATAAGAAAAAAAAAAAATCCAGAAAATCACATTGAAGGATTTTTAATGAATTAATTGGTAAATTCCTCGGTAAAATAAGTATTTGGTCAATAACAAAAGTTCATCTCAATACTTTGTTATATACCCTTTGTTGGCAATGACAGAGGTCAAACGTTTTCTGTAAGTTTTCACAAGGTTTTCACACACTGTTGCTGGTATTTTGGCCCATTCCTCCATGCAGATCTCCTCCAGAGCAGTGATGTTTTGGGGCTGTCGCTGGGCAACACAGACTTTCAACTCCCTCCAAAGATTTTCTATGGGGTTGAGATCGGGAGGCTGGCTAGGCCACTCCAGGACCTTGAAATGCTTCTTATGAAGCCACTCCTTTGTAGCCCGGGTGGTGTGTTTGGGACCATTGTCATGCTGAAAGACCCAGCCATGTTTCATCTTCAATGCCCTTGCTGGTGGAAGGAGGTTTTCACTCAAAATCTCACGATACATGGCCCCATTCATTCTTTCCTTTACACGGATCAGTCATCCTGGTCCCTTTGCAGAAAAACAGCCCCAAAGTATGATGTTTCCACCCCCAAGCTTCACAGTAGGTATGGTGTTCTTTCTCCTCCAAACACGACAAGTTGAGTTTTTACCAGAAAGTTCTATTTTGGTTTCATCTGACCATATGACATTCTCCCAATCCTCTTCTGGATCATCCAAATGCTCTCTAGCAAACTTCAGACGGACCTGGACATGTACTGGCTTAAGCAGGGGGACACGTCTGGCACTGCAGGATTTGAGTCCCTGGCGGCGTAGTGTGTTTCTGATGTAGCTTTTGTTACTTTGGTCCCAGCTCTCTGCAGGTCATTCACTAGGTCCCCCCATGTGGTTCTGGGATTTTTGCTCACCGTTCTCATGATAATTTTGACCCCACGAGGTGAGATCTTGCGTGGAGCCCCAGATCGAGGGAGATTATCAGTGGTCTTGTATGTCTTCCATTTTCTAATAATTGCTCCCACAGTTGATTTCTTCACACCAAGCTGCTTACCTATTGCAGATTCAGTCTTCCCAGCCTGGTGCAGGTCTACAATTTTGTTTCTGGTGTCCTTTGACAGCTCTTTGGTCTTGGCCATAGTGGAGTTTGGAGTCTTGACTGTTTGAGGTTGGGGACAGGTGTCTTTTATACTGATAACGAATTCAAACAGGTGCCATTAATACAGGTAACGAGTGGAGGACAGAGGAGCCTCTTAAAGAAGAAGTTACAGGTCTGTGAGAGCCAGAAATCTTGTTTGTTTATAGGTGACCAAATACTTATTTTACTGAGGAATTTACCAATTCATTCATTAAAAATCCTTCAATGTGATTTTCTGGATTTTTTTTCCTCATTTTGTCTCTCATAGTTGAGGTATACCTATGATGAAAATTGGAGACCTCTCTCATCTTTTAAGTGGGAGAACTTGCACAATTGGTGGCTGACTAAATACTTTTTTGCCCCACTGTATGTTCTTTTTGCTCAGCAGTGGTTTTCGTCTTAGAACTCTGCCATGCAGGCTATTTTTGCCCAGCCTCTTTCTTATGGTGGAGTCATGAATACTGATCTTAACTGAGGCAAGTGAGGCCTGCAGTTCTTTGGTGGTGTTGTGTTTTTTTTTGTAACCTCTTGGATGAGTCGTTTTTGTGCACTTGGGATAATTTTGGTCGGCCGCCCACTCCTGGGAAGTTTCACCACTGTTCCATGTTTTCGCCATTTGTGGATAATGGCTCTCACGACTCATCCAAGAGGTCACAAAGAACCCCACAACACCACCAAAGAACTGCAGGCCTCACTTGCTTCAGTTAAGATCAGTATTCATGACTCCACCATAAGAAAGAGACTGGGCAAAAATAGCCTGTCCCCCTCATGGATCGTCATCTTATCGAGGTGGGGGGTGGGGGTTTGCTTGCCCCAGTGATCCCAGGAGCTATGTTGTCTGGGGCAAGTTGCCTCTGATAGGGTCACCCAAGACAAACTGGTCCTGGGTGAAGGGCCAGACTAAGAACGATCCAACAGACTCTCATGATAAATTCTATATCAAGGATTCAGTGTACCCCGCCCGGTATGGGGTTACCCGGGCCCCACCCTGGAGCCAGGCCTGGGGGAGGGGCTTGATGGCTAGCGTCTGGTGGCCGGGTTTCCACCCATGGGACCCGGCTGGGCTCAGCCTGAAGGAGTTAAATGGGTCCGCCCTCCAGTGGGCTCACCACCTGCAGGAGGGATCATGGGGGTCCGGTGCTATGTGGATTAGGTGGCGGTCAAAGGTGAAGACCTTGGCGGACTGATCCCAAGCTTTCTAAACTGGCTTTTGGTACGTGGAATGTCACCTCTCTGGTGGGGAAGGAGCCTGAGCTGGTGTACGAGGTTGAGAGATACCGGCTAAATATAGTCGGCCTCACCTCAACACACAGCTCCGGTTCCGGAACCAGTCTCCTGGAGAGGGGCTGGAGCTTGGCCTTTTCTGGAGTTGCCCCGGGCGAGAGGCGACGAACAGGGGTGGGTATTCTTGTATCCCCCCACCTTGCTGCCTCTATATTGGAGTTTTCCCCGGTGGATGAAAGGGTTGCTTCCCTGCGCCTTCGGGTTGGGAAACAGGTCTTGACCATCATTTGTGCCTATGCACCAAATGATGTTTCAGAGTACCCACCCTTTTTGGAGTCTGTGACTGGGGTGCTGGAGGGTGCTCCTCTTGGAGACTCCATTGTCCTACTGGGGGACTTCAATGTGCACGTGGGCAATGACAGTGAAACCTGGAGGGGAGTGATTGGGAGGAACGGCCTGCCCGATCTGAACCCGAGTGGTGTTCAGTTATTGGACTTCTGTGCTAACCACAGTTTGTCCATAATGAACACCATGTTCAAGCATAAGGGTGTCCATATGTGCACCTGGCACCAGGACACCCTAGGTTGCAGGTTGATGATCGATTTTGTTATCGTGTCATCAGACCTGCAACCGTATGTCTTGGACACTCGGGTAAAGAGAGGTGTAGAGCTGTCAACTGATCACCACCTGGTGGTGAGTTGGATCCGATGGCAGGGGAGGAAGCCATTCAGACCTGGTAGACCCAAACGTATAGTGAGGGTATGCTGGGAACGTCTGGCTGAGGCCCCTGTCCGGGAGGTCTTCAACTCCCACCTCCGGAAGAACTTCAACCACATTCCAAGGGAGTCTGGAGACATGGAGTCTGAATGGGCCATGTTCTCCACCTCTGTTGTTGAAGCGGTGGCCCAGAGCTGCAGCCGCAAGGTGGTCGGTGCATCTCGTGGTGGCAACCCCCGAACCAAGTGGTGGACACCAGTGGTGAGGGGGGCCATTAAGCTGAAGAAGGAGTCCTATCAAGCTTGGTTGGCTTGTGGGACTCCCCAAGCAGCTGAGGTGTACCGGCAGGCCAAGCAGAGTGCAGCTCGGGTGGTTGCTGAAGCAAAAACCCGGATATGGGAGGAGTTTGGTGAGGCCATGGAACAAGACTTTTGGTCGGCCTCAAAGAGATTCTGGCAAACTGTCCGGCGGCTCAGGAGGGGGAAGCAGCTCCCTGTCCACACTGTGTATGGTGAGGATGGGGCACTGTTGACTTCGACTGGGGATATCATTGGGCGGTGGAAGGAATACTTCGAGGATCTCCTCAATCCCACTGATACGCCTTCCCCAGAGGAAGCAGGGTTTGTGGACAAGGGGGATGACTCGCCTATCACAGGGGCTGAGGTCGCCAAGGTGGTTAAAAATCTCCTTGGTGGCCGGGCCCCGAGGGTGGACGAGATTCGCCCTGAGTACTTCAAGGCCCTGGATGTTGTTGGGCTGTCATGGTTGACACGCCTCTGTAACATTGCGTGGAGGTCGGGGGCAGTGCCTTTGGCATGGCAAACCGGGGTGGTGGTTCCTCTTTTCAAAAAAGGGGACCAGAGGGTGTGCTCCAACTTTAGAGGGATCACACTCCTCAGCCTCCCTGGGAAGGTCTATGCCAAGGTACTGGAGAGGAGAGTCCGGCCGTTGGTCGAACCTCGGATTCAGGAGGAGCAATGTGGTTTTCGTCCTGGCTGTGGCACATTGGACCAGCTCTTTACCCTCTCGAGAATTCTTGAGGGTTCGCGGGAGTTTGCCCAACCAGTTTACATGTGTTTTGTGGACTTGGAGAAGGCATTTGACCGCGTCCCTCGTGGTTTTTTGTGGGGGGTGCTTCAGGAGTATGGGGTATCGGGCTTGTTGTTACGAGCTATTCGGTCTCTGTACGACCGTTGTGAGAGTTTGGTTCGTATTGCCAACACTCGGTCGGACTCATTCCCAGTGAGAGTTGGACTCCGCCAGGGCTGCCCTTTGTCACCGATCCTGTTGTTACACCCAGGAGGGGCGAAGGGGAGGAAGGATGATTGAGCCAAGCTGTTTAGACTTTGCAGCGACCGTTTATTCACTTTACCAGCTCACACGGCACGGCCCACAATTACACAGCACATAGTTAGACACCATCTTGTCTCATAACACTCTCGAACATTCTCTGAAACACTCACTAGAACACATACTACTCTTCTTCTATGGTGTTCTAACACTATACAGTGTTTCATCACTACTGAGTGCCACCTCTGGCGTAGAAAAGCTATTGCTTTCACTGACAGTTCATATCTAAACAGTCCACATTCAGTCCTTTAATAACATTCCCCATAAATGCTCCCATTTACTATTAATCATTAAATTATAGTCTCTTAGGTACATTTACTAAGAATATTCATATTTGCCATTAGCATCTAATCCACACTGTTTTCCGAGGGTTTACTAGAGGTTGTCCAAAACTGACGTTTTCCTACACTCACCCCTCAAAAAGTTAATGTCGTCCCGACATTACACCTTTCTTAAAAAAACAGTAGTTTTTTTTCCCTTTTCTTCTGTCAGTTCACATTTGGTAATCATGTATTACATGTAAGTAGGGTATCACTACACAGGAGTCAAAGTTCATTAAAGTCTATAAAGATGCCACTGGTAATTGTCCATAGTACAGCATGTATCTCCTATTCCATGCAATACATTTGCAGAAGAGGTCTTTGTGCACGATAACCTTCAACCGCTCCATCCATCATGGTGGGTATCTGCATCTTTCCTGAGAGTAAGGGTACTCAATCAAGTCATAGCCTACCAAATAAACCTTGGTGTGATGCCTGTGCCTTAGTAACACACTGCAAGTCTCTTTTTGTGTTTTTAAATTTTTTTTGTTCTTTTTTTCAATTTTTAATCAACCATCACAGTAACTACCAAGTTACTTTTCAAGACATTTATGTCTGACCAATGGTTATCTTTAGCTTCTACATCTTTGTTCTAGACAGATGAAATGCAATGAAGTGCAAGGTTGGCCTAACTTATCATAAGTCAATCTCAATGGCTGTTTTCTTATTCTTGAAGGATACGTTTTAGCAGGAATCTCATCAGGTCCCTCCTGGTCACTGGAACTGGACTCCGACACCTCATCACTCTGGTCCTGGTCTGCCTCAGCTGGATCTGAAACCACTGGATCTTTGACCTCTGGTGCCAGCTGCACCTGCGTGACGTCATCTGGGTCCTGGTCCTCATCCTCCGGAGTAGTGTCACTGTGTGGGTAGAACTCCGGTGCATCGGCTCTCAGTGGACGCTGCTCTTGATCCTTCCCAGCTCGTAATCCAATTATCGCATTCCAACCCTCTTCATCTTCGTCATCCGTGTCGTTTTGTCTGTCCACATGCCTTTGGCTTTTAGAGTCTCTTTCTCTCATTTTCTTAGAGGCATGCTTCACTGTTTCCATGGGAAGAAAGTCACAAGGTAGCAAAAGGTTTCTGTGCATGACCCGAGTGCGTCACTTGCCATTTTCAGGTCTGATTTCATATACTGGGCTGTCTGGGTACTTCTTTTGGGTCACGACATACACCTTGTCTTCCCAGTATGAGCTTAATTTTCCTGGTCCACCTTTTTCAGTCAAGTTTCGGACCAATACTCTGGATCCAGGGAGTAACTCAGCACCGTGAACCTTTTTATCATAAAGTGCTTTACTTCTCATCCCTTCTTTGTTTGCTGTTTTAGAAGCGAGTTTGTAAGCTTCAGTCATTGTAGCTCTCCACTTTTCAGCATAGTCCTGCTGAGAAACACTCTGCTCTCTTGTTGTGAGGCCAAACATTAGATCAATAGGCAACTTTGGACTACGGCCAAACAACAGAAAATATGGTGCATACCCCGTAGCTTCACTACACGTACAATTATAGGCATGAACCACTTTTGCCAGAGAGGACTTCCAGTCTTCCTTAGCTGCTTCAGGCAAATTTCTGAGCATTGCCAACAGTGTACGATTAAATCGTTCCACCTGCCCATTCCCTTGGGGATGGTAGGGCGTTGTTCGGGACCCCTGCACACCACTGTACTCTTGGAGTTTTGCAAAAAGTTTATTTTGGAACTCTCTTCCCTGATCATGATGGAGTCGTGTGGGGAAGCCAAACTTAAGGGCAAAATCTCCAAAGATCTTCTCAGCAGTGGTGTGGGCAGCTTTGTTACGACAAGGGTAAGCCTGGGCAAAACCCGTGAAATGGTCCATTAAAACCAGGATATACTCATATCCTCCTTTGCACTTCTCCAAATGCAGGAAATCCACTGACACTAATTCAAATGGGTACGTGGTGACAATGTTAGTCAGTGGTGCCCTTGTTATCTTATTGGGATGTTTGTTCTTTAAACAACTGCAAACTTTCGTGATGTAGTGCTCCACATCTCTTTGCATGTGAGCCCAATAAAAACACTCTCTTATCAAGTTCATCACTCTCTCTACCCCTAAATGGCCCATGTTTTCATGGAGCTCTTTGAACACGAGCTTGTGAAACTTCTGAGGTAGGAGTAGCTGGTCATGTGTTGCCGTTCCCCTGTAAAGCAGTCCATCATCTTCCAAGTACAGCTTGTGTTTCTGTCTGAATAACGCTGCAATTTTACTGTTCTGCTGCTTTCCACTTCTTGGCCATTGTTTTGACAACACATAGCGCAACACCTATCCAATCACGGAGTCTTCTTCTTGAGCTCTTTTTAGATCAGTCTTTGATATTTCAGCTATAGAGCTGGCTTCTTGATCTGCTTCACTAATGAGAGTAGAAATGGTGACTGGGCAGAGCCATGGTTCATTTTCTTGTGACTTCACCTTGACTGCCTGTGTCACACAATTCATCACATCAGGATCAACATTCTGTGTACATTTGTTCATGTACTGCTCCATATCTAGAGGCATACGTGAAAGTCCGTCTGCATCTCTGTTTGCTCTTCCAGGGCGATACTTTATCACAAACTGGAAATCAGCTAGTTCTGCTACCCACCTCTGTGTGGTTGCATTTAACTTTGCGGTGGTGAGCACATACGTTAGGGGATTATTGTCCGTATAGACAGTGAATGGTGGAGAATAGTACAGATAATCCCGAAACCTCTCACAGATGGCCCACTTCATGGCAAGAAACTCCAGCTTCCCTGAATGAAGGTGGTAGTTCTTCTCTGAATTTGACAGTGTCCGGGAGCCATATGCTATCACCACCAGTTTGTCTTGTTGTCGCTGGTATAACACTGCCCCAAGCCCCTCCTGTGAAGCGTCACAGTGTAAAATGAAGGGTTCTTCAAAGTTCGGGTAACCTAACACTGGAGGTTGGGTGAGAAAGTCAACAAGCTGACAAACTACTGCTTGATGCTCTGGGCGCCACCTGATTACGTGGGATGAGGGTAAGTGGCCACCATCGTTCTTTTTGACATGTTTCTTTGAGTTTTTCTTTGCTTTGTCTGTGTGATCTTTAGCCAGAAGGTCGTAAAGAGGCTTTGCTATACGAGAGAAGTTTGGAATATAGCTGCGGTAATATGAAATAAAACCTAGCAATTTCCTTAGCTCTCCAACAGTGGACGGTTGCTGCTGTTTGAGTGTCTGCACTGGGGCAATGTCCGCAGGGTCCATGGTGTAGCCCTGTCCTGTTACCATTTTACCAAGAAAATGTACCTGCTGCTTGAATAACTCACATTTCCGGGGAGTCAACTTCACCCCATGGCTTTGATAGCGATGCAGGACGCTTCTCAGGTCTTGCAAGTGATCTTCAAAAGTCTGTGAATGAACAAGGTTATCATCGAGGTAAGGCAGACAAATATCATCTCTCAACCCCCACAAGCACTCCTCCATAGATCTTTGGAATGCTGCTGGTGCTGAGGACAAACCAAATGGAATTCTTACCCACTCGAACAAACCCCAGGGAGTGATAAATGCAGTGAGGGGCCTACTCGACTCTTCCAGGAAACCCTGATGATACGCCTTCCCTTGGTCGAGGACTGAAAACCACACACTCCCCTTTAGACTGTTTAGCATATCTTGTATGCGGGGAATTGGGTGTCTGTCTGGAATAGACTTCTTGTTCAATTCTCTAAAGTCGCAGCACAAACGCAGACCTCCATCTTTCTTTCGCACACAGACGACTGGACTGGAATACGATGACTTGGATTTGGTGATCCAGCCCCTGTTAAGCAGGCCTTCTATATACTCCTTTACTTCTTTATGAAGTGGTTTGGGAACAGAAACATAAGTCTTTTTGACAGGATCGTGATCTTTGCGTCGGATCTTCAACTGTAAAGAGGGAATTGTCCCTACATCATACTCATCACGGGAAAACGCTTGCCGTTCCTCCCGTAGTAGCTGTTTTACTTGCTCTTGCTGTATGGGCGAGAGATGATCAAGGGGAACTGGAGGGTCGCACATGTCCATAGTCTCTTTGACAGCACAGTTCATCTTGGTCTCTTTGTTTCTTCCTGTTTCATTCGTCGTCGGGTCGACGGTCGCTTGGTTTACAGCAGGGGGTCTAATATCTGCCGGATAAGCAGTTTTAACTCTCTGCGTTTCCCCCAAAATGGTCTTAGCGGGCAGCTGGATATCACGGGACGTACTGTTCGTTATAGGTATTTTGAACATAGATCGCTTCCCTTTCCATAACTGCACCAACCCGCTTTGCATCTGCAAACCCTCTGGTAATTGGGTGTACTGACTCGGCTCAAATAAGACGTCTTGTGTGTCTGGAAGTGAGCCTGCTCTGACACAACCTTTGACTGTTTTGGTTTGGCCAGCAGGGATGGTAACCAACTCACTGCCAATGTTTACCATTCCTTCCCCCAGCCTATCCTCCTCACTTTGCATCACTTTCAAAAACACCTCTGTTTTCTTACAGTCAAATGAGAAGGCTGCGCTAACAGCTTCACTGATAGCACAAGGGGGTTTAATGCCCATCTTCAGGACATGGTCAATCACGTTGAACCCAATGATAGGCGGCTCTGCCACTCCGTCCTCCTTCACCACTAGCACAGGAACTAAGAGTTCCACCGGTGGGCGACTAACTGTCGGCAGCTTAAATGTGACTTCGACCCACCCTGAGAATGGAATCGGTGTCTGGTTCACTGCCCTCCCACTCAGGATAATTGGACCCACCAACTCGGCTAAGTCTCTGACGGTGGTGTGTGGCAGGTGCTTCTGTCTCCAGGCGTCATTCATTAAACAAACCTGTGACCCTGTGTCCCACAATGCTTGTGTCTCCTTGTCATCGAGGAAGCAGGTGATGACATATCTTTTTCCAACCAAATTGAGTAACTGTAATTGGCGATTAGGGGACAGTAGATTAACACGGACCATTTCTACAGGAGGTGCCTCGGCCTTAGCTACCAGCCTTGCTTCTAACCTCCGAATACTGTCAGTAACTAGCTCATACAGTTCTTGTGTGTTAGCTTGTTCTGATGTGGTTGCGACAGTATTGGCCGCCGTGTCTACTTGCCCTGTTCCTCTTCCGAGTCTCCTCCCTATCCGACATTCCCTTGACATGTGGCCGCTGACTCCACACCTGAAGCAGTGGTTGCATTGATCGCCATTGCTGGTGGACTGGCATCTCTTGCAGCCATGTGTCCTCCTGGCTCTTTGAGCGTGAGGTGCTCTGGGAGACTCACATATGGCCTTTTTGATCTCCTCCATGTCACTCTTCAGCTGCGTGACTATGTCCAGGAGCTCAGATTCCGTACGGGTCACTGTGCTTTGGGATTTAAGGATTTTTCCTTTTGTCAATGGTAGGGGGCGCTCTTGGCCATCCACTTCTCTCTCGGTTGCATACTGACCCGTCAGATTTTCCACTCGGCATTCTCGAACCTTTAGTTCTTTTGTGTGCCTTTTAAATTTCTGATGCCGTTCCCATTCAAGACTGGCTGCTGCATTCGTCTTTGAAATCAGTAGCTCGTCGGTGACGGCAGGATCCTCCAAATAATGTTTCAGTTGATATTTCACATCAACACTGATCAGTCCTGTTTCCACCGCCCTCAGAAACTTCCTCTGAATAAGATCAGAACTAAACTGTTCTTCAGTGCCAGGCTCTCTGGATGCTGCTAAAAGTCTTTCCTTTAGCTCAATGGCACAAAACAGGAAGTTCTGAGGTGACTCATTACTGTCTTGTGTGAGATTTATCAGACGATGATACAAGTCAGTGGAACTATCTTCTTTATAATGTCCTTGCAGGATTATGCGCAGCTGTGGCAGTGTGAGATCTGACTTAATCTCCAACATAGCGCGCAAACTCAATCCAGGACTCATTGCTCTGACAACAGCCTCAATTATCTCAGCCTCACTGTGCTTTTTCTTTAAGCCCATATCGATCTGGTGAGTGAGATTGGAATAAGACAATTTGTCTTTTTGGCCCCTCTCCCCTATCTGCCCATTTATTTTAAACTCCCGTTTAATGATCACTTCTGGCGGTAGGGGCGCTGTGGGGACCGCGGGCTGTATCACAAAATGGCGGCTCTGTGGTGGCGCAGCCTCGGGCTGTGTCACAAAATGGCGGCCCGGTAGCGGCGCGGCCTGATCATCCGTCACTCTTATTATCTCCTCTTCAACCCTTTTAGCTGAATCAATGATACTTTCATGCAGAGTGGCATACTGGCTCTGTAAACTGGCGAGTGCCTCCGCCTTGCGGCTCGTGCCGGCCGCTGTCGCTGCTTGCGTCAACGGTTCACTTAGCTTAGCTTCGTTAGCACATGCTATTAGCTTTAGCAGAAACTCGCGGACTATATCCTCTTCGCGTTCAATGGCTTTCTCCACCTCCTCGATTAACAGTCGTATCAGCGTGTACTTCTTAGACGGTTCGGCTGGGCTTATCTTTGCAAATAAACAGACCTCATTTAGCTGTTCGGCCCGTAACGGCACCAAGGCCTCAGTTAGCTTAGCTTGTAGCTGCTCCAGCTCCATCGTTAGTAGCTGCTCCAGCTCCATTGTTACGGCCTCTCTTTTTTTTTTTATTTGCACTGACTCACCATCTCAGACACGACTGAACCATCCTCTGCTACCAAGTTTTGTTACACCCAGAAGGGGCGAAGGGGAGGAAGGATGATTGAGCCAAGCTGTTTAGACTTTGCAGCAACCGTTTATTCACTTTACCAGCTCACACGGCACGGCCCACAATTACACAGCACATAGTTAGACACCATCTTGTCTCATAACACTCTCGAACATTCTCTGGAACACTCACTAGAACACATACTACTCTTCTTCTATGGTGTTCTAACACTATACAGTGTTTCATCACTACTGAGCGCCACCTCTGGCGTAGAAACGCTATTGCTTTCACTGACAGTTCATATCTAAACAGTCCACATTCAGTCCTTTAATAACATTCCCCATAAATGCTCCCATTTACTATTAATCATTAAATTATAGTCTCTTAGGTACATTTACTAAGAATATTCGTATTTGCCATTAGCATCTAATCCACACTGTTTTCCGAGGGTTTACTAGAGGTTGTCCAAAATTGACGTTTTCCTACACTGTTCATAATTTTTATGGACAGGATTTCTAGGCGCAGCCAGGGAATGGAGGGTGTCATGCTTGGTGACCACAGGATCTCATCTCTGTTGTTTGCAGATGATGTTGTCCTGTTGGCTTCATCCAGCAATGACCTACAGCTCTTGCTGGGACGGTTTGCCGCTGAGTGTGAAGCGGCTGGGATGAGAATCAGCACCTCCAAGTCCGAGTCCATGGTACTCAACCGGAAAAAGGTGAATTGTCCTCTCTGGGTTGGGGACAGGCTCTTACCACAAGTGGAGGAGTTTAAGTATCTTGGGGTCTTATTCACGAGTGAGGGGAAAATGGAGCGAGAGGTTGACAGACGGATTGGAGCAGCATCTGCAGTGATGCAGACATTGTACCGGTCTGTTGTGGTGAAGAGGGAGATGAGTTCTAAGGCAAAGCTGTTGATTTACCAGTCAATCTATGTTCCTACTCTCACCTATGGTCACAAGCTTTGGGTAATGTCCGAAAGAACAAGATCGCGGATACAAGCGGCTGAAATGAGCTTTCTCCGTAGGATTGCTGGACTCACCCTCAGAGATAGGGTGAGGAGCTCAGTCATCCTGGAGAGGCTCAGAGTAGAACCGCTGCTCCTCCACATTGAAAGGAGTCAGTTGAGGTGGTATGGGCATCTGATTAGGATGCCTCCTGGACACCTCCCACTTGAGGTGTTTCAGGCACATCCCACTGGGAGGAGACCCCGGGGCAGACCCAGGACTCGGTGGAGAGACTATGCCTCCCAGCTGGTCTGGGAACGCCTTGGTATCCTCTCTGAAGAGCTGGAGCAGGTGGCTGGGGAGAGGGAAGTCTGGGCTTCTCTGCTTTAACTGCTGCCTCCGCGACCTGGACCTCCGGAAAAGCAGTAGAAGATGGATGGATGGATGGATGGCTCTCACTGTGCTTTGCTGGAGTTCTAAAGCTTTAAAAATGGCTTTGTAACCTTTTCTAGACTGATAGATCTCAATTAGTTTGTTTCTCATTTGTGCCTGAATTTCTTTGGATCGCAGCATGATGTCCAGCTTTTGAGGATCTTTTGATGTACTTCACTTTGTCAGGCAGTATCATGTGTGGAGCTGGTGTTTTAGCTCCGCCCATGACTGGTGGCTGTAGCTTCTGATTTTGTTAATTGATTCCAGCTGGCAGGTTGAGCCCTGAGCTTTTGCTCTCGCCAGTCTACAGCCACACCCCTCTCTCTACCAGACACTCACCAGTTATTAGTTATTCTGTCATCTGTTCTGGCATACACACACACACACACATACATGCTTGCACACACTTTCACCTTCATTCATCAGTTGCCACCGCACCTGCATCCATTGGCCACTCATTAGTCTATGAGGGTGTTTATGCGTGGCGCTGTGATTGCTCAGTGTGACGGCAACAAGTCAGTTTTGTCCACGAGAGTCTTCTCCAGTCTAATTGGGTTAGTTGTCTACAACTGATGTCCAGGCTCTGCTATCTTGTGGCCTTTTCCCCTTGGACTTTTCACGATGTTGTTTCCCAGAGCCTAGCTGCGCCTAGCTTACACTCAGTGTAAGTCTTTCTCTTCTGGAGTTACGTTTTCCTTCCCTCTGCGGCTGATTTTTCCCTGAGGCGTGACATAACCCTTCATCTTGCCTACGGAGTTATGCTTCCCGTACATCTGTTACCTAACAATATGACTGTTTTTCATGGACTTGTATGACTATATTCCTGTTCAATAAACCACACACTGCACTTGCAACTGGGCTCATGTTTACTCATTGGCTTGCTGCATAATTTATGCAGCAGACATGACAGTTTGCCGTCGCCAGTTTGAGCCCAGCATTGTAGTGTGTGTTTTTTTTTTCACCTTTTTGTCTTTTTCACTCACCTGTT
Organism: Pholidichthys leucotaenia; assembly: GCA_020510985.1. Taxonomy (NCBI): domain Eukaryota; kingdom Metazoa; phylum Chordata; class Actinopteri; order Cichliformes; family Pholidichthyidae; genus Pholidichthys; species Pholidichthys leucotaenia. Next base: position 94,835,280 of record CM035837.1, read on the forward strand.
CGGGGAAGCAATCATGGCTCTGGCAGGTGAGGTAGTAGAGGATGGAGCCACGAGGAGCTGAAGAGCGTGGCGGTGATTGAGGGCTTGACAGCCAACGCTCGGAACTGTTTTTCCCAAGAAGACGCATTGTTATGCTGGGGAGGAGTCGTCAACCAGTTGGCGCCCGGACCCAGCGTGTGTTTCCATCCCCGGGTGCTCGCTTTCTATCTGCCCCTGCTGCCGTCTCTGTTCGCAGCCACCTTGTTGATGGCTCCAGCTAAACCAGCTCCTCCACGTCAGTCGCCTGGTCAACCGCAGCGACAACGTAGTTGTACCCAGGGTCCCTGAATGGATTACTCAGCCCCCTTGGCAGCCATTTCCCTGGCACTGACTCCGGCCAATTCCGTAGCAGAGCCTTCCCCGGTGCCTCCTCCCACTGCCAAGGGACGCTCGTTTTCCTCACCGGCGACTCCCGTTCCTGTAGCCACAGAGTGGCTCTCCTACAGCCCTCTGGGAGAGTCAGATCCATTTTGAACAAGGAGAGGGATGACAAAACGATTCCTGCAGCAGACATAGCCTACCAGGATAACAGGCAAGTGCAATTAAGTTCTATTCAAACTAATCATGTTGTGTCTTGCCTGGATCCTGGTAGAGAGGCTCAGGGTGTGCAGCCCCCTGAGAGCTCTTCATCGGCTGCAGTTTGTAAATTCCCTTCTGCCCTCTCCTTGTCTTCCCCTCCTGTCTATGAGAGTTTGCCTGCTACAGTGAGGACGTTGGGGACCTGGGAGGAGCACAGACTGTCGAAGTTGGTGGATATTGATCACCTAATGGACGAAGAAAGATCTGCGGCCATTTCTCCCTCAATTTTTACCTCCGCCAAGGCGTGGGGGCCAGAATTACCTTCTAATCCATCCCCTCCGGAGCCGGTTTTGGAGGCTTCTCAGCAGTCTGTGGAGGAGCCCAGGGCCGTTACTTCATCAGAGAGGGGCATCGCCTCGCCAGCTGCAGCAGAGGACTCCACAAACCAGGAAGACAGGCAAGTTAACTCCTTTTTCCCTCCTAACATTGATAAAAACTTTTGCCTGATTCCTGGAGGAGAATCTCAGGGGGAGCAGTCCCCAGAGATTTCTCTGCCTGCTGCAGCTATGAACTGCTCACCAGCCCTCTCCATGCTCTCTCCTGCCTTCTCTGAGGGTATGCTGGCTCTGGAGCTGAACCGCCGGGACCAGGAGGAGCCAGAGGTCCGTGAGGATTCGCTCCTCACCACCATGGTGAGCCAGACCCCAGCTGCCACGCCGGAGGAATCGTCAGCGTGGGTTATGATGGCTGGGATGCCGAAGACTGCAAGGATCATCATGCCTGCTGCAGCAGAGCCAACACCGGATCAGAACCTCCAGGAGGCCGAGCCCGTGACATCACCTGGATCGTCGGAGTCCTGGACAGCAGTGGAGCTCGAGCTAAGGCAAGTGCTCCCTTTTGTCGTCCTTCTATCCACTTTAGAGCATTTTTGCCTAGCTCTATGTGAGGAGTGCCAGTTGCAGCCATACGTTGCACCTGAGCCCTCCCCGCTGGGCTCCGCTGCTGCTGGTGACCCTGACCCCTCCTCTTCTTTGTTTGAGTCCTCTTCCAGGGTTGCCGGGAGTCGTGAAACATCACCGGACGAGTCCAAGGATCCAGGCTCACTCGTGGAGGTCGCAGGTGCAACGCTGGCCCAGCCTGGCCTCACTGTGGGAGCAATGAGGTTCCAGACAGGAACCACTGCTGGTGAGACTTTGACCCAGGCTGGGTCCACCGTAGGGACGTCCGAGCTGCAGTCCCAAGTGGGGACTGCCGAGGGTACACCCAACCGGCCTAGGGGCACCAGGGTAGTCTCTTTCAGAATAGAAGTAACCTGGGTGTTCCTGTCGTTCTTCTTTGGTTGGGTTTTTGTTTCTCTCCCTCCGCCACCAGTCACCACAGGGGCTCTCCTTCCCCTGTCGGGTCACCCACCTTCTAGCCTTTCGGTGGGTAGGCCACTGTCTCGTCCGCCTCTCTGGTACTGGTGACTTAACTGTATGGGCCGGCCGCCCAATGAACTAGGTTTTTGTGTCAGGTGGCCCATTCGGCCTGGTAGACCACCTGACACTACTCTGAAGGCTGTCTGCTGGCCTGAGACTTGGCTGACCTCTGAACTGTGGGACTCTTAAGGCACTTTTCCACTAGCCCAGCTCGCCTCGCCACGCCTCGATTCGCTACGACACGGTTCGGCCTCGGTTCTGTCTCCATAGCAGCCGGGTAAAGCGGGGTTAAGATGGTGTGGGCGGGATTTTTTTTACAGCAAGGCGGCGCCACACTCCCGTGATGTAAAACACGCGACCCAAGCAAAACATAACACATGCATCATGGCAGCTGTACAAGGCGACTCCTCGGTCTGTGGCTTTTTTCCCCATAAATGCCAAAAAGGACCGCCAGACAAGGGTACAGGCAGCGAGACGAAACACTCTGGAATAGTTCTGCAGCTTCTGGGAGAGCCGAAGACGTGAGGATACAAACTAGGTCATATATGACGGTAAGCTAATGGTTGCTAATGCTAGTTTGCTATAAGTACGTCGTACTACACTGTAATGTCTGCAAGTTAGCGCTGTTAGGTACTAAAATATGTATGCTGTGTGTGTGTGTTTCAGATGGCTCTGTTGTGGGGAAATTACCACTTCAAACGGTCGGTCTGGGCATTCAACACAGCCTGTCACTGATGTCACCCCAGCTTCACCAACGATCAGTGGTTGTAGAGCTTAAGAATGTCTGTAGAAATGTTTATTTCCTGTGCAAACAATTGCTCTGATCTGCGTGAAAATCATGGAGAGACTGTTGAGACATCATGGATGTACCTGCTGCAGCAGTACTGAGTCTGAGGTGGTGTCATAGCAAAAAATGATCAGCTGACACAACTTGATCGCCATGTTAATAACTATATTAGCCACAAAATATATATTCAAAAAGTAAACAGTACTGAGTTAGGTACAGTATAATAAGATATATTTGACAGTTATGATGCATTTTAGGCCAAAACAAACTTGATCTAGGATTAAAAGCAATTAAAACAATGCAGTCACAAGGTTACATGGAAAATACTTGATTTACTAGATACATGTACTGTAGAAATATATATTCTCTGCATCAACAATGTACTATACATGCATTCATGTAGTATTGCACTGGGAATTGCACTTACAATAAACCTCTGAAGTTTTTGCAGATGTCTCTTTTTTATATGTGAAGGTTACCACCATGTGGCACAAATTAAATACTAAAAGATTGGAAAAGCTGTCTAAGAACAATCCAGCAGTTTGAGAAATCACTTTTGGTTTGGTGTAAGTCTGTCAACAGAATTATGAACCATAAAGCAGTTTGTGTTAAAATGTTAAATCCCATTAAACCCTAATCCGGGGGCTTCCAATCATGTGTCATGGGGGGCCAAGACCCTGCAGGTTCTCTTCTACCCAGTCTCTTCAGCAGGTGTTCTCACTGATCAGCAGTCAGTGGAAGAAGTTTAGTGGAATCTGCTGTTGAAGACACTGTTTGGAGGTAAAGCCTGCAGGGTCTTGGCCCTCCATAGCACATGATTAGACACCCCCGCCCAAACCCATTATGATGAAGAGCAGATGCTAATATGACCCAGAATTCCTCCATATACTGGTACTGTCACTAAAGTATGCAGGGTCTTCTGCGGTGTCACATCCAACAATACAGTCTTCAGTTAATAAAATAATTGTTTTGGTTACTTTTTTCTTAAAAATGAGCCATTATTTTCAAGGTCACCGATAAATCCTTTGTACAGTTTACTCTTTTCCCACCGGTGTCTTAACAGACAAAATAGAAAATCATGATGCAAACACATAAGTCACTAAATTGTTTATTACAATCAGTAGTAAATTCCAGATTATTCAGAATGTGCAAAATTCAAACTGTAAAAAAAAAAAAAAAAGAAACTGGAATGGGTCACACACGCCAGCCACGCTGCCTCACTGAGAAGCAACTGGATCGGCCCCTCGTACTGGTCCTGGTTCAGCAGATCTTCAGCCTGAATCTCTGTAAATAGTGAGGCAAGGTCCAGTTGGGGTGGACAGTTTCCCTCTTGCCTAGACAAAAGACAAATGGGTGGTGGTTAATTAAAGCAAGTTTAAAACATATTTGGGAAATACACTTGTTGCTAAAAGCCAGTGGTGGAATGTGAATGAATCTTTATTTCGGATAGATTGAAAGTAAAGATTAAAAGAAAATAGAATAATATAACAAAGGGGAAAAAATCTAACAAGGTCAAATTAAACAATAACTCCTCTGATTATACAGTTCAACATAGGTTATCTGAAATGGGTGATGGCTGAAGCTGCAGCTTATATTGCCCACCATATTCCATCCAAGAATTCAAAAGAAAAACAAAACAGGAGCGATTACAATTTGAATGTGACAATAAAGTACTTCATTGTTGTATTTAACCACAATTTTCATGTAGCTGCACTTCATTAGATTTTGCAAGGGCTGGGTTACATTTAAAATCATCTGTTTTTACTGTGGTCTCAGCAATCAGAATGAATTAATACATTCACTTGAATGGAATCTAGTACTTTAACTGAAGGTGTGCATCACCGAGTATGGAGTCGCTCAGTCAAAATATGGAGTTTTTATCAATAAAAGTTTGTCTTGTCTGTAAAAGTGTCTCTTCTTGCCCTGGCTTCAAGTGTGGGCGGTGTTTTGTACTTGTATTGCTAAAATATAAAAGGAAGCACTACAATGGCTCTCAAATATTTGTAATGTGTCCTGTTACTGCATGAGTTTATTAATGATAGACTATAAACTACACATATAAAGTAAATTATACTGACGACTGAACAACTCACATTCGCCAAAACATACAGTTATGAACATAACTCACAAAGGATCACACAAGTGATCTGACAAAAAAATAACCACATTAACAAGCGGTTTATTTTACAGTTGATGTGCCAGTCATTTTCAATTAATCTGTAATTAATATTCACACAATCAAATAAATCTCAGTTCAGTCTCTTTTATATTAAGTGGAAATTGTGCTACTTTGGTTTTGACACTTTACCTATAAAAGCAAAGGATTTCAGTACTTTCCACAGTGACGAGGTCCGTTGTGGGGCGGCTGCTTTCCTCTTGCCTAGACGAACGACAGAAATGGATGGTGGTTAGTTCAAGCAAGTTCAACACTTATACAGGCACATCTCAAAAATTAGAATATCATGAAAAAATTCAATATTTTTATCACTCATTTTCGAAAGTGAAACCCATATATAGATTCATTACAGGGACAGTGATATATTGAAAGTGTTTATTTTAATATTGATGATTACGGCTACAGCCCATATTAACCAACACCTCAGCGGCCAACATTTATATTTAAAAACAATTTTTTAAAGTTAATTTTATGTAATATTCTAATTTTTTTGCCAAATTGAATTTGGGGTTTTCAGGGGCTGTAAGCCATAATCATCCAAATTAAAATAAATAAACGCTTGAAATATATCACTGTCTGTGTAATGAATCTATATAATATATGGATTTCTCTTTCTGAAATGAGTGACAAAAAATATTGAATTTTTTCATGACATTCTAATTTTTGGAGATGTACCTGTGTTAGGGAAATACACTTGTGAAAGTCAGTGGTGGGATGTGACAAAAATGCTTTGTTTCCCTGACAAGCACCGCAGGATCCACTCTGTACATGTACAAGTACATTTTCAATCCAGGGATTTATGGTGGAACAGCACAACAACACTGTTCCAACACCTTTTATGTAAAATCCACAGAATAGGTGTGTGGGTCTATTCTGACGCTTTAGAAAATTATATGAATGACTTTATAAATCACTAGTTTGAAAGAGCACTTTTAATATGTCGAGATTTTGGATCCTGTGGTCCACTTGACCTGTATCCACAATATAAACACTGAGGGGGCTAACCCCTGGCATGTGGAAACACATTCTAGCATTAAATTGCACACAATTTAATGCGCAGCACCAAAGTGCAATACGTACACAAACCAGGACTTTAACCAGGATTAACATATTTCATCGTTTTGCTCTCACAAGCGAATACTTAGGAGAAAACAAGCGCGAATCAGCAGTTGGCTACTAGCTAGCTACTAGCTAACACTCGTTAGCCAGCACAGGACGGCGCTGCATGGCTCAAAAAAAGTGAGCTTACCACCAACAGGATAAATAAGCGAACAGATGCACATTATTACAAATCACTCACCATCGATGGTTCTCTCACGTTCGTCTTCAGCTTGTCCGTAGTCCGGTTCTATGCTGGGTTGCATCTGTATCGGTGCGGGTCGCTCCTCTCACTGTGGATCTGCCACCAAGCAGAGAAAACTCCGCACCTCTTCGTTGGACCACGGTGTAGATTTCCGCAAAACCTACAACGCTGTCTGTATTAATATCGTATTTACTCCGTGACCGAGTTAGTCCGTGAAATATTGCAAATGGCAGTCCTGTAGATTCATCAGAAGATGGTCGCTTTTGTGACGTTACGACCTGACCAATCAGCGGTGACCAGTCTGTTGACGTCACATCTCGGCACGACTCAGCACGGTTGTACCCTGCCCTCGATCAGGCACAAAAATAGCGCCTGTTAAACCGTGCTGGGGCTAGCGGAAAAAGCTACAAACGTGGGCTGAGGCGTAACGTGTTGGGCTAAGCGGGGCTAGTGGAAAAGGGCCTTTAGGGTTTGGGGGGGGCTTTACCTTGGGGTTGGGGGTTTGTGTCTTGGCACCATTGTATTATTTTTTCTGCTCCAGCCCCCCCACGACCCAAAAAGGATTAAGCGGAAGAAGATGGATGGATGATTATTCCCTCCTACCTGTGTCCCCCCACCTCCCTCTCTGGTTGTCATGTTGACCCCTTGGGTGGGGGTGGAGGGGTGGGGGGGGCAGGTTTTCTCCGGTATTTTGTGTTGTTTATTTTTTGTGATGGTACGTGGGTGTCTGGATTCCACCCCTTGAGGGGGGGTCTGTCATGTGTGGAGCTGGTGTTTCAGCTTCGCCCATGACTGGTGGCTGTAGCTTCTGATTTTGTTAATTGATTCCAGCTGGCAGGTTGAGCCCTGAGCTTTGGCTCTCGCCAGTCTACAGCCACACCCCTCTCTCTACCAGACACTCACCAGTTATTAGTTATTCTCTCATCTGTTCCGGCATACATACACACACACATACATGCTTGCACACACTTTCACCTTCATTCATCAGTTGCCACCACACCTGCATCCACTAGCCACTCATTAGTCTATGAGGGTATTTATACGTGGCAGTGTGATTGCTCAGTGTGATGGCAACAAGTCATTTTTGTCCACCAGAGTCTTCTCCAGTCTAATCGGGTTAGTTGTCTACAGTTGATGTCCAGGCTCTACTCCCTTGTGGCCTTTTCCCCTTGGACTTTTCACAATGTTGTTTCCCAGAGCCTAGCTGTGCTCCAACACTCAGTTAAGTCTTTCTCTTTTGGAGTTACGTTTTCCTTCCCTCCGCAGCTGATTTTTCCCTTAGACGTGATGTAACCCTTCCTCTCACTTATGGAGTTATGCTTCCTGTACATCTGTTACCTACAGTAACCCTATGACTGTTTTTCATGGACTTGTACGACTATATTCCTGTTCAATAAACCACACACTGCACTTGCAATTGGGCTCGTGTTTACTCATTGGTTTGCTGCACGATTTATGCAGCAGACATTACAGGCAGGTCCTATTTAAGTGATTTCTTGACTGAGAACAGGTGTGGCAGTAATCAGGCCTGGGTGTGGCTAGAGACATTGAACTCAGCTTTCCAAAGATGTGATAAGCCACAGTTAATTTATGTTTTAACAGGAGGGGTGGAGGTGGGGGGGGGCAATCACTTTTTCACACAAGGCCATGTAGGTTTGGATTTTTTTTACCCTTAATAATAAACATCTTCACTTAAAAACTGCAGTTTGTGTATTTGTGTTTACTTGTGTTATCTTTGTCTAATATTTAAATTTGTTTGATGATCTGAAAGTGTGACAAACATACAAAAAAATGAGAAATCAGGAAGGGGGCAAACATTTTTTCACTTCACTGTATATGTCAGTGTCAATCGGTGTTCTGTATGGGTGTCGTAGTCATGTCTGCGTGATCTACATGCTTCTCGTTCCTGCCAAGCATTGTATCCTGCCTAGTTTTGTGAGTTTTTGTTCCAGCTTCCGAGCTGTTGATTATTTTGTGTTTTTTCCTTCGAGCTGCGCCAGTTTGGCCGACTCTTTAATAAAACATCGCCAACTTTAAGTACTGCATTTGGGTCCAGTTCCTCAAACTGTGACAAGGAGTGTGTGTACATTCTGGTGTGGATGCGGGGCACGGAGGTGGGGAGAGTATACTATCAATCTGACAATTTTAAATGACAAACCTCTCCTGTGAAAAAGTTTTCTGTCCACTCATATGTCGTATGTTGAGTCATCATATCATATCATCATATCTTGTGTCCGTTTGTGCTCGCATGTCCCGATTAATGAAAAATGAAAAAACACACTCAGCTGGTGTTTTCTGTTAAATGAGGACAGTTAAATATGAGCTAATGAAGACACAAGCGGTTTTCACTACACAGAGGGAAAAAAAAAAACTTTATGTGGGTTTATGATTCAGTCCTACTTTTAATTTCTGGACCGCAGCTGGACCAGTACGCCCTAACGGGAAAACAGCTGTCACCATGACCTCGGAGGAGAGCAGGTATGTGCACACAAACCTGATATTCATTATTATCTAATGGCAGTTTTTACAATTTTAACCTCATTCACTGTCATTCTTTTAAAAGAATGAGTTAAAATGAAAACATCCCGACTGTTGTTTTAATTCAAAACAACAATTTTGCATTCACCAGAGCAGATTAATAGAGCTCAGGCTGGGATGGATGGCTCGCTCTTTCTTGGATTAAAAGAAAAGTTCGGATGAACAATAATATAACTGAAGGAAATTTTACAACATTGTCAAAATCATGGACAAAGACACAGACTGGCATAATCTCTGAACTGTAGCCGACAGCTCTCATCAATGGGCAAGCAAGGCTGTCAGTTAAAAAGCTCCTTAAAAGCTCCTTGCTCTTAAATGCATTTTCACTTTGTGAATGAGCCCGCATTGTACTCAGCACAAAATGGAATTGTCCTCCAGTTTAAACATTTTCATGTTACTGTTGCGACTTTGATCTTGCACCTGTTTATTAAAGGGGATGAGAGCAAAGGCAGTGTTTGGTTTATTTTACATTATGTCCCAAACACACCTCCGAATAATGAAGAGTGCTACGACAGCCTTTTTCGACTGCACCCGTCGGAACATTCAGTTTTATACGGCTGTGATAGTGAAATGAACTTGGAAATGGCCATAAACGCATCCTGTGTCTCTGACAACTGATGACTGACCGCGTCTTTTTAATACAGCCCATTGACTGGTGAGTAGAGCAGTGATGGAGAAATGTCAGAAGTTGGAAAGCAATTTACAACTGATTATAACAAGCACAAAATATATGCAAACTGGAAAAGCCTAACCAATTGGGGCCTTGGGCTATGGTTCCTGTAGGTTTGTGCTCAAGGCTGACCCGAGCTGTATTGCCACCTGTCCCAAAAACCATTTTACCTCATAGCTCTCTGTCTTCTTGCTTTTTGAAGAGATTGTTCTAAAGCACTACAGTTGATTTTTAAGTCTGTAATTCCCAGTAAAAATCATGCAATAATGTTGTCCGCTATCTTCAGTCATTTTCTGATTGTGTCACTTTGGTGCACTGCTGATCTTCAGTAATTTAATCATGAAATAACTTTTCAGCTAAGTGGAAATGGGACAAGATAACAATGTTCCAAAAAATGTAGTTCCCAAAAGAGTTACTCTGTTGATAGTTTTATGGAAAAAATCAGTATTTTGAGTATTAACTTCAAATAGCACTGCTAACTTATAAACATTACTTATGCATCAATCAAAACAACTAATTCAGTTAAGTCAACGCTAAACAAATTCATTTTCGGGTAAAGTAATAATGTTTTAAATTTCTGTGAGTTAACGTTTATGAGTAATCATTGTGTGGCAGGAGGAATTTTTCCATCACTTACTTACCTGTGATTAGTCACACCTGTTGCGCTGCAGCACATTGATTGCAGTGTGGCCTCAGTGCCTATAATTAGACGCTGCTCACAATACAGGTGTCTGTGAACAAGAAGTCAGCTCGGCACTGGAGAAAGAACAATATTTGCTGTGGTTGCTGGCGCGCTGTGTCTCGTCTCATTCATTGTGGTGGTGGTTTTACTGGCCGCTGTGTCGGGGTTGGAGCGCTTGGTGGTTATTTTTCTCAAGTGGCTTGCTGTTCTTCCTCCTCATTTTGACACCAGCTGTGCCCCTGATTTATGATCAAGCAATTGACTGCTGTTTTGTCAACGCCATACATTGGTTGCTGTTTAACTGCTATGTTATGGCCAGTTTATGTCTTGCTGCATGATTTTATTTGTCCTGCACGACTGTGCTTGCTTTTTTAGCCTTGCATAATCCTGCTTGAATTTGTGTTTTGCATGTTAATTTGCTGTTGATTTTTTGTGCATGTTTTGCAATATGTTTGGGGTTTTCATTTTGATTTCTTAATGTTTTCAGCCTATATTATTTCCATTAGTTATTTAATTTTATTTTGTACAGTAATGTTAGGAGAATCATGACAAACCATTGTGATGGTAATTTTATCCTTAATGTATATGAATGTTGGTTCCAAGGTTGTCATAGCCAGGAGTGGTGCTGGGGATAAGCTCCCAGCACTCAAAAAATGCTCCTTATGGCGTGCGTCTCAAATAGCCTCTGACAACCAAGTCCAACTCCTGGTCTGCTTGTGTGGCTTAGCTTCTAAGCCTGGCAGAACTGCTTCTACTGACAGGAGAAGGGGAGAAGGCAAGTCTCTGGTGCCTTCAGACCAGATGCTTCGGGTAGATGGGGCTCGACAACCTGGGAAGGTAGTCCATCTAGGGGAAGGAAAACCCTGATTTCAAACCTCTGCTGCCTTGCAGCATACCCAGTCACGGGAAAGGCTTCGGGAGTCAACCCTGAGGTAAAATCTGGAGTTGGAGCCCCTAAGGCAGTCTGTCGTTGATTTAAACTTCATTCTGGCAGCTCCTGCAACGGCGCTGGTGCCAAACTGTAACAGCCTTGCTATTCCTTTGGATCCATCAGTGACGTGGAGAGGGGGGACATACTATATGGGCAACAGCCTGTCCTCCATATCACATTGCCCAGGCTAGCATCCAGCGACACTCACCAACACAAACTCACACCCTACACCCTGGAGAGGTCACTCCTGCTTCGCTTGCAGCATCAACACAACATGGGGAGCAATAGTTACCGGTTATAAGTCATTGCTTGATTGGTGTAGAGCTTGGCGTCAGGGGTTGTTCCCGACGGTGGGAAGGATCCTTGGATCTCACTGGACAACTACCGCCCGCCTCAAGCTGGGCAGCCCCCAGCCAGTAAGGTGTTGCCCCACCACAATCTGCCATCCTTATTGGGTGCATGGGGATTAGGAAATGTCTAAACAGCAGACTGCAATCATCGCACCAGGAAACAAAACAAAACAATGAAAGAAACCAGCTTTGAAACTGGGATGCCGGAACATTCAGACAATAATGACTGGTCTTTCTGAAAACCTTTAGGACATCAGTGACTCCAGGAAAACAGCTGTCATAAATGACGAGCTCAGGAGGCTGCATGTGGACATTGCCACCCTTCAGGAAACACGCCTTGCTGACTCAGGCACGCTGAAGGAGAAGGACTACACATTCTACTGGCAGGGGAAAGGCTCTGACCAGCCAAGGGAGCATGGAGTTGGCTTTGCAGTAAGGAACAACCTGCCTGCTGAATATGGTACAGCCAAGCAGCAACGGCACAGAGCGTCTCCTCACTCTTTGCCTCAACACCACCGATGGCCCAGTCACCCTTGTTAGCGTGTATTCCCCGACACTGTCTTCCACACCAAACACAAAGGATGAGTTCTACGAGAAGCTTGCATCCATCATTGCAAGCATCCCCAGCAAGGAGCAACTTGTTCTCCTGGGTGACTTCAATGCCAGAGAGGGTGCAGATCGTGACTCATGGCCTTCTTGTCTTGGACAGTTTGGTGTGGGAAAAATGAACGAGAATGGCTAACGACTGCTTGAGCTTTGCAGTTACCATGAATTGTGCATCGCCAACTCCTACTTCAGGACCAAGCCTCAGCACAAGGTCTCTTGGAGACACCCAAGCTCAAAGCACTGGCATCAGCTAGATCTTATCCTGGTCAGGTGTGCCGCCATCAAGAACGTCCTCCACACACGCTCTTAGCACAGTGCGTACTGCGACACATATCACTCTCTGGTCTGCTGCAAGATCAGGCTACAGCCAAAGAGGATCCACCGCTCAAAGAAACAAGTGAACCCCCGCATTGTTGTCAGCAAGATGTCTCAACCAGACCTTGTGGAAAAGTTTGCAGATACCTTCGAGAAGGAAATGCAAACCTCACAGCCCAGAGACTCTGCCACAGAGAAGTGGGAAGTACTGCGGGACACCATGCACCGCACTGTCTTGGCTACCTTTGGGAAGAAGTCCTCCAAGTCTCACGACTGGTTTGAGGTCCCCAGAGATGACTCCCGTCATTGAAGCCAAGTGCGCCACCCTCACCGAGCATAAGTGGTCACCCAGTGAGAAGAGCCTGCAGATTCTCAGGGCTGCTAGGAGCAAGGCTCAACAGACTGCCAGGTGTTGAGCCAACGAATACTGGACAGCGCTCAGTGAAGACATCCAGACAGCTGCTGCTACAGACAACGTTAGAGGGATGTACGATGGCATTAAGAAGGCACTCGGACCAGTCCAGAGCAAGACAGCTCCCCTCAAATCTTCCACTGGGGTAGTAATTACATATAAGGGCCAACAGATGGCGAGATGGGTAGAACACTACTTTGACATCTACTCCAGACAGAACACAGTGTCCCCCCACAGCTCTTGACGCCATTGAGTGTATGCCAATCATAGAGGAGCTGGATGTAGAGTCAACCACAGAGGAACTCAGGAAGGCCATCGACAGCTTGGCGTTAGGCAAAGCCCCAGGCAGCGACGGGATTCCCCCGGACCTGATCAAACACTGCAAGACTCCCATTGCATGAAGTCCACTGTCAGTGCTGGCAAGAAGGGGCTGTACCACAGGACATGAAGGACGCTAAGATCATCACCCTCTATAAGAACAAGGGCGAAAGAAGTGACTGCAACAACTACTGAAGCATCTCTCTACTCAGCATCGTTGGCAAAGTCTTTGCTCGGGTCATTTTGATCTGCCTGCAGAAGCTGGCAGAATGCGTCTACCCAGAGATGCAGTGTGGCTTTCGTGCCAAGAGATCAACGGTCGACATGGTCTTCTCCCTCTGCCAGCTCCAGGAGAAGTGCAGAGAACAGCAGATGCCCCTGTACGTCGCCTTCATTGATCTCACCAAGGCGATTGACCTCATCAGCAGAGACGGCCTGTTCAAGATTCTCCCAAAGATAGGCTGCCAACCAAAGCTGCAGAGCATGATTGAAACTTTTCACTCAGACATGAAGGGGACTGTGCAGTTCAACGGGAGTTCCTCCAAACCCTTCAGCATCTGCAGTGGCGTCAAACAAGGCTGTGTCCTTGCTCCCACACTCTTTGGGATATTCTTCACCGTTCTTCTAAAGCATGCCTTTGGCACTGCAACTGAAGGAATTTACCTACGCACCGGGTCAGATGGCAGGCTGTTCAACCTTGCCCGTCTCAGAGCCAAGATGAAGGTTCATGAAACGCTCATCAGAGACATGCTGTTTGCTGACGACGCAGCAATTGCAACACACACCCAACAAGAGCTGCAGACACTGATGGGCCACTTCTCACAGGCATGCAAGGATTTTGGACTCACCATTAGCCTGGAAAAGACCAATGTCCTGGGACAAGACACTGAATGCCGTCACCTGCCATCACCATCGATGACTATGAGCTCAACGTCGTCCACCACTTCACCTACCTCGAATCTACCATAACCGACAACCTCTCCCTTGACACAGAAATAGACAGGAGGATCGGGAAGGCAGCTACAACACTTGCTCACCTCGCAGCCAGAGTGTGGAGAAACCCCAAGCTCTCGGTGAAGACTAAGCTGGCAGTGTATAATGCCTGTGTCATCAGCAGACTGCTGTATGGCAGTGAGTCATGGACAACATATGCCAGACAGGAAAACTGACTCAACACCTTCTATCTAGGAAGCATCCACCACACCCTGGGCATGTCCTGGCAGGACAGGGTAACCAATGCAGATGTCTTGAATTGCGCGGGACTTCCCAGCATGTTCACTCTCCTCAGACAGTGCAGGCTGCACTGGCTAGGCCATGTCCACCATATGGACGATGGGCACATCCCAAAGGACATCCTGTATGGAGAACTAGCATCTGGGAGGAGATCCACTGGTCCAGCTCCAGAACAAAGATGTTGTTAAGGGAGACATGAAGGCCACCAACATCAACATAGAGACCTGGGAGAGCCTAGCAGGTGACCATGCAAAGTGGAAAGGGACCCTGAAGGAACACCTGAAATCAGGGGAGGAGAAAATGATGACCGCTGCTGCAGGAAAATGAGCATGCAGAAAGGAAAGCAGCAGCTTCAACAGACCAGAGACTACACACAGATGTGACCTTTGCGATAGAGACTGTCACTCCCACATCGGTCTATTTAGCCACAGACGATGCTGCTCCAGGTGAGCAGACAACCAGAACTAGGATGCTTCATGAATGGTCAACCCTGACCGACGGAGGCCTAAGAATATGAATGTTTTAAAAATACAAGTTGTTTAAATAAAATGTATTTTTGTATTTGAACTCACATCTGTTGTCAGACAGTGTATCCCAAACCTGCGTTCCTCTTTGTACTTTCCTGGAGGAGTGTACCTTCAGTTGGCATTGTTGGTCATTCACCTTATGCACTTTAGGTGTATCAAAATTATTTAATGTGTCTTACCCTCGTAGATCCTGGCACAAGATGTGAATGTTTTAATATTTGTGCTGTGATTTTTGTCTTATTGCTAAAAAGACAGAACTGCAGTGGTTGTTTAAATATCTTTGTTCTTAGGTCTTCTTAGGCTAGCAAAGTTAATGGCACCCTGTCCAACTATAGATTTTATGGGTGAGGTAACTGTTCCTTGTTTAGCTGACACAGGCTCTATGGTGTCAGCAGTTACAGAGAGCTTCTTCTTTGAGCAGTTTGCACCCTGGGAACCTGAGTGCATCCAGTTGTGTCACTGGCAACAGCTCTGGGCAGCCAATGGTTTTGCTATTCCTTATGTTGACTATCTGGAGCTGGATATACTATAACATTGTGTGGTAGGGTGCTTTCCTGCTGTGGAGTCCTGGTGGTAAAAGATCCCCCTGATACTGGATCTTCTGTTCCTGGTATCTTGGGGATGAATATTATTAGCTGTTGCTATCGTGAGCTTTTTGGTACACATGGGCATTCTGTTTTTGCTTCACCATCAGTTGCACAGGCCCCTGCCTTAATTGTTGGGGCCTTGCAGCAGTGTTATCAGTCCACCATTCTGACCATAGTGGAATTATTGGTGCTGCTAAGGTCCAGGAGCCTTGATTTGTGCACATTCCTGGTGGTGTAATGAAATTTGTGGCTAGTACATGCCCCGAGCAGCTTTCAGGTCAGACATCTCTGTTTGAACCACCAGACACTGGCCTGCCAGCAGGGCTACTAGCCTCTCCATGCCTTGTCCAGGTTGTTAGAGGCACGACTCGTATCCCTGTTATTAATGTGGGCTCTACTGAGATTGTCTTGTATCCACGAGTTTCTCTCGGTACTCTGCATGCTGTCAACATCATTAGCCTCCCCCCTGCTGTCGAGGAGGTGAGGACCTTGGCCACTGTCCTTTCTCAGGTGTACATCAATCCAGAGCAGGGCAGAGTTGAGTCAGTGGACCTGTCTGCATTGGCAGAAGATGAGCAAGGGCAGGTCCAGTCTTTGCTACAGAGATTTACCTCTGTCTTTTCAGCTCATGAAGGTGACTTGGGCTGTACAAACCTGATTTCCCATGACATTCCATTGCTGGACAAGGTTCCGGTACGTCAGAAGTATTGTTGCATTCCACCATCTGACAGTGAGGCAGTAAAGTCTCATATTAACCAGCTCCTAGAGGCCCAGGTAATACGAGACAGCAGTAGTCCTTATGCCTCACCAATTGTCTTGGTCAGGAAGAAGGATGGTAGTCTGCGTATGTGCGTTGACTACCACCTTCTGAACAGCAAGACAAGGAAAGATGCTTTTCCCTTACCAGATATTGAGAAAAGCCTGGATACCCTTTCTGGTGCACAGTAGTTTACCACCTTAGATCTGGCCAGAGGGTATAACCAGGTACCAGTCTCAGAGCAGGATAAAGCAAAGACTGCCTTTTGTACACCTTTTGGATTGTTTGAGTGGAACATGATGCCTTTTGGGTTATGTAATGCCCCAAGCACCTTCCAGCATCTTGTGCAGTGGATATTTGGAGATCAACAATGTCAGTCCTTGCCGCTCTACCTTGATGACATCATTGTCTTTTCTGCTTCAGTCTCCCAGCATCTTCAGTGTTTGGAGATGGTCTTTGATCGACTTCAAGGGGAGGGGCTGAAGGTAAAGATTCAGAAATGCTCTCTTTCAGCATCAGGTCAGTTACTTGGGGCATGTTGTCAAAGACAAGGGAGTCTCAGCTGATCCTGTGAAAATTGAGGCAGTAGCTAAGTGGCCCCACCCCCAGCGTGTGTCTGAGCTGCGCTCCTTTTTGGGGTTTGCCAGCTACTATCGACATTTTGTCGGGGGTTTCTCCAGGCTGGCCCCCCCTTTGCATCGACTGGTGGCGGAGTTGTCTGGCACAAAGTCCAGGAAAGCCTTTGAATGGGCCTTGGATGCAGCATGGACCCCTGGGTTTGAGGGAAAACTTTCAATCACTCAAGGACAATTTGACTTCTGTCCCAGTGCTGGCCTATGCTGATTTTTCACGTCCCTTCATTTTGGAGACTGACGCTAGTCACTAAGGACTTAGTGTGGTTCTATCTCAGGAGTTTGATGGCCAAGTGAGACCAGTAGCTTATGCTAGCAGAGGCCTTAGGCCCACAGAGCGTAACATGTCTAACTACAGCTCAGTGAAGTTGGAACTACTTGCGCTGAAGTGGGCCATGATGGAGAAATTTAGGGAGTACTTGTTGGGGCACAGGTGCCTGGTTTACACTGACAATAAACCCCTAAGTTATCTCCAGTCTGCCAAACTAGAAGCTCTAGAACATCACTGGGCTGTTCAGCTTGCTGCTTTCAACTTTGAGATAAAATATCGATCAGGGCACAGCAATAAGAACGCAGACGCACTTTCTCGGCAGCAAATGTCGAGTACTAATTTGGCAGAGTGGGCACTGCCAGGCACTTCTGTCCCCACCTCTCTCCAACAGGCCTCCGACCTAGCTCCTGTGAAGGCAGCGACCTTGTCAGCTGTACCTGTCTTTCCAGGTAACTCTTTGTCAGACCTTCATGTCTTGCAGGAGGATGATCCTTTCTTGAAGAAGGTATTAGTCTTCTGGTGGAGACAGGTTAGACCCTCCCCAGAAGAGAAATGTCAGGTCCCCAAGCCAGTTTTGGCTTTACTAAAACAGTGGGACTGTCTCTGTGAAAAGGATGGTATACTTTACTGGTGTATTCACCGTCCAGATGGTGGTGAAGAAATTCTCCAGCTGGTCCTTCCAGCAGTTTTAGAAACTGAGATCTGGAAACAGCTGCATTAGGATTATGGATCACATCAAGGTATCGAATGTACAACAAAGTTGATACACCAACATTGTTATTGGCCTGGGATGTCTTCAGACATCAAACAGTGGGTCCAGGAATGTGAAAGGTACAGGTTGCAAAAGAAACTCGACCTGTGCACACTTTCATGGGACACTTGTTAGCATCTAGGCCAAATGAGATTGTTGCCATGGACTTCACTGTCTTGGAGCCATCCCGTAATGAAATGGAGAACATTCTTGTCATGACGGACATGTTCAGCAAATACACTGTGGCTGTCCCAATGCGGGATCAGAGAGCGTTTACTGTTGCCCAAGTTTTGCTGAATGAGTGGTTCTTTAAGTTTGGTATCCCGAGTCACATTCATTTGGACCAGGGTAGGAGCTTTGAGAGTGCCTTAATCCACCAGCTATGTTGCCTGTATAGGGTTGTAAAATCACGTACTACTCCTTACCATCCTGCAGGCAATGGGCTATGTGAGCGGTTTAATAGGACTCTGCATGATCTCTTATGCACCTTACCAGTCTCTTGGAAGTGGGATTGGGTTTCCTCTCTCCCACAAGCTGTCTTTTGTTACAACACCACTCCTCATCAAAGTACTGGGAAGTCGCCATTCTTCTTGATTTTTCTTTTTCTTGCTCACCTGTGATTGGCCACACCTGTTGTGCTGCAGCACACTGATTGCAGTGTGGCTTCAGTGCCTAGAGAGGGGATGCAATGGAACAGAATTCTTGGCAGTTACAGGGCAAGTTACCACAGTTACCCAGCATTGAGTGGCAAACACATGTGGCAGCTTTAGCTTGCATGCAGCAAAACATAAAAATTGCACAAAGTATTTAGTCACAGTAGTACAGAGTTCCTTTTTTAACTTTAAATGTTAATGCCACACTGTTTACTTGACAGTAGTGATGTGTGGGTAAGAGCACACATAAGTGAAGTGCTAATTCTGAGCCTTTAATTATTTATTTATCTATTTTTTTGTTAATCAATACAAGGTGGAATGATAAGATTAGGTCTCCATAATGCAAGCAGGGCCTGTATATACTGCTGTGACTGAAAACTGTGTCTATTTTTTTTGGTTTTATTGCATACACCCTAATGCTGCCATTCATCTTTGCCACTCAGTCTTTTGTAACTGCCATGAATTCTGTTCCGTGACATCATATGCATACCCTCTATAATTAGATGCTGCTCACAATACGAGTGTATGCCTGTCTGTGAACAAGCAGAAGTCAGTTTGGCCCTGGAAAAAGAACGATATTTGCTGTGGTCACTGGCGCGTCGTGTCTCATCTCATTCATTGTGGTGGTGGTTTTGCTGGCTGCTGTGTTGGGGTTGGAATGCTCGGTGGTTATTTTTCTCGAATGGCTTGCTGTTCTTCCTCCTCATCATTTTGACACCAGCTGTGCCCCTGATTTGTGATCAAACAATCGACTGCTGTTTTGTCTTCGCCATACATTGGTTGTTGTTTAACTGGCTGTGTTATAGCCAGTTTTTGTCTTGGTGCCTGACTTTATTTGTCCTGCATGATTGTGCTTGCTTTTTGTGCCTTGCATGATCCTGCTTGAATTTGTGTTTTGCATGTTAATTTGCTGTTGGTTTTTTTGTGTGCATGTTTTGCAATATATTTGGAGTTTTCATTTTGATTTCTTAATGTTTTCAGCCTATTATTTCCATTCGTTATTTAATTTTATTCTGTGCAGTAATTTAAGGAGAATCATGACAAACCAGTGTGACAGTAATTTTATCCTTAATGTATATGAATGTTTTAAAAATACAAATGTATTTTTGTATTTGAACTCACATCTGTTGTTGGAGTATGTATCCCGAACCTGCATTCCTTTTTGTACTTTCCTGGAGGAGTGAATCTCCAGGTGGCATTGTTGGTCATTCAACTTATGCACTTTAGGTGTATCAGAATTATTTAATGTGCCTTACCCTCACAGAGCCCGCCACAATTCGAAATCACCTCAGCATCTTTCCGTTCTGCATGTCGTTTTTCAAATATCAGCCTGACAATGGCCTAATACCTTACTTTTGGTAGCAGACTGGTGGGTGCTTGAATCCAGGCCTGGGGTGTGTTTCCCAAAAGAACTGTTGCTATCTGTAACTGTGACTCAAGTGTGTCCCAAAACTAACAATCAAAGTACAACAGTGCTATTTATGTAGTCCGATGCATCACTGAACAGCACAGATGTTTCCCAAAACCACAGTTCCAGTGAACATTCGCAAACACTGTTGTAAAATTTTGTCATTGCAGCGACAGCTCAGGAGCTGCAGTCGAAGCATAGTAGCAGGAGAAAATGGTAAATATTAACAGAAGATGCAACTGGAACATAATGATATAATTACCAGTGAGTTTAGAGAAACAGTACTTTTTCATTCTTGGAGTAAAAAAAATCCACACAATAAGGAACTGAGACCCAAACCCTGCTATTTTGTGAATCTTGTAATTATAGTCAGCTACCTAACCACTTTCGAAGTCAGCTGGCTCACCCAGGACCGAGATGGCTGGAGGAGACTCGTTGGCACCTTATGCCCCAACCGGGGCGAAGAGGATTAAGTAAGTAAGTACCTAACCACTTTCACCACCATATCATGGGCTTTGGAGCTGGTCAGACATCTTTATGATAAATACCAGCAGGGCTTGACATTAACACCCGCCCATCCGCCCCTGGTGGGTATATTTTGGCCGTGGCGGGTAAGACAGCGACTCCCACCAGCCACTTTGGCGGATTGTAGTTTTCTCAAATGACATCTAAATAATAAACCTATTGCAAAGTGAGACTACAAAACTACAACTCCCATGAGCACACACAGTGTATTCTCATTGGTCCACTGTCAGCCAGCTGCAGCCCAGGAGTCTGGCTCTGAAGGTCAGTTCATTTTCTTTATTGTCTGGAGAAACAGCGATGAACAGACAACAGCTGCTCTCAGTGATCAGATCACGGGGACAACTGCCCCTGATCTCCTGTTGTCCCAGTAGTGAGAATAACCTGTGCTCTCCCCCCCACATTAGCTCCTACCTCTGTTGTTAAATATGATTATTTTTAGAGCAAGAAGTTCCTGTTTACTGTCTGCAATTGGGCAAATTTAAGTTTTCGCATGACGGAGAGAAAAAGTGACGAAATTTAATGTTGCTGTAAAGAGCGAATGAAGCTTCTTCTTAGGTGAACTTTTGTTTATCTGTGATTATTTATGATAGCTGTGATTTACAGCTATTTCATGGAAGTAAAACCTCTGATTATGTGTTTTTAATGTGCCAGTCCAGGGGTGTCAAACATGTGGCTCGCGGGCCAAAAATGGCCCACCAGGGGATCCAAGTTTTTCTCTGAATTTACAGCTTTCTTTCTAGTAAATTTCTGACTTTTTCTACCGATTAGAATTGTTCATGTACACCACATTTCAAATAATTATCAAAATAGGATTTTAGTGTCATAAATATTCAATGTTTTGTTTTTCAATTAAACTCTTGGATGGTATTGTGTCTCAGGGCTCTTTGGATCACTGATATCAATCTCAGACACCTGTCATAATTAGTTTGCCAGGTGAGCCCAATTAAAGGAAAACTACTTAAGAAGGATGTTCCACATCATGAAGCATCCCACAGGTTTCAAGGAATATTGGAAAGAAAAAGGATCTCTCTGCTGCCAAAAAGCATCAAATAGTGCAATGCCTTGGACAAGGTATGAAAACATTAGATATTTCATGAAAACTTAAGCATGATCATCATACTGTGAAGAAATTCATGACTGATTCAGTCTTAATCAGACAGATTTAGAGATGCCAGTTAAGGTGGCAGAGTTTCTAAATCTTCGTTCCCCTAAATTGATATCTAAAATATATTGACTATTATCAAAACTGGATGAGTCAGTATCTCTTCCAATATCAAAATGGGAGACAGACTTATTGATCAATAAGGATGAACGCTTCTGGACACAAATATGTTTAAACACTTTTAAGATGACTAAAAACTCTAATTTACAACTCATACAGTATAAAGTTCTACATAGAATTCATTACACAGGACAAATGATGTTCAAAATGGGCCTGAGTCACACAAATATCTGCTTCTACTGCACCAGCAACATCTCGGATAGCTACAGTATATGCATGCTATGTGGTCCTGTGCACTGGTTCAAAAGTTCTGGCGGAAGACATGTGAGGACCTGTCGGCATGCCTTGGGGATTGTGCCCCATCCTCACCCACACTTTGCATATTAGGTGATTTAAGTTAAATAAATATCGAGGCAAGGATGTCACACATGGTTCTCACCGCCTTATGCATCGCAAAGAAAATTATCCTCATGAACTGGAAATCAAGAAATAATTTATGAATGACTCAGCATAATAACTTACTATTAGATTATATTAGCCTGGAGAGAATGTCTGCCTCCTCAAATAATCAATTGGCTGAATTCAATTCTCTCTGGTTCCTGCTTATTAATTCTATAACCTGAGGGGTGGTAGGCGGTGGCTCGCTCTCCTTGGCACCTCTGGTAGCTGGCTGCGCCCTGACCACGAGGGACCGGTGTCCGGGGGGCCTGTTTCGGGGTGGCCATGTATCAGGCCTGGGGGGGGTTGGTTGGGGGGTGGGCCGCGGGGTGGGTTGTGGCCCCTGGCTGGCTGGCTGGCCTTGCCTCCTGGGAGGGGCTGGGTCTGGCCCTGGGCCCTTGGTGCTGGAGGGGGCGTTCCCCCCCCGGGGCGGGATTGAGTGTGCGCTGGTGGTGGGGGCTGGCCCCGGTGCGGCCTTTCACAGCGGGGTCGTGTCCTCCCTGGGGCCCTGGTGGCACTCTGGGGCAGGTGCCTGTGTCCTGGGGGGTCACCCTCTCCATCCTCTGGGGCCTGCGGGTGTGGGTGTGCATGTGTGTGTGTAGGTGTGTGTGAGAGTGGGTGTGAGTGGGGGCTTGTGTGTGAGCGGGTGCGGAAGAGGGTGCATGGATGTGTGTGGGCATATGGGGCTGTGTGTGGGTGTAGGTGGGCAGGTGTGATGGTGAGTGAATGTGTGTGTGTGTATGTGTGCACACGAGGGTGGGCAGGGGTGTGTGTGTGTATGGGTGCAGATACCTGTGGGTGGATGTGTGGGGTGGAGAATGTGTGTATGGATGGGAGAACTTCATTGGGTGGCAGGGGTGGAGCGGTCCATCTAGTGGCATGGGGGTTGGCAATGTGGGGCCTGCTTGTCCTGGCCGCCCTGTCGTTGTGTCATGGGGCGGGGCGCTTTGTCTCATTGCCCCTGGTGTCATTGGTGCCGGGTGTGTGTGGGTGCTCCAGGGTGGTCGTTGGTGCGGGTTGGTGGCCGCATTACCATCGGGCTGCTCTGGGGTGGCTGTGGCTGCAGGGCGGCCTGCTGCTGTCGGTGTATGTCTGGTGTGGGTGGTCGGTGGGCTTGCGGTGGGCGCTCGGGGGTGTTGCTTTGCGTGTGGGGTGCCGTGTGGGTCCAGCCCATTGTTCACTATTGTGACTATTGTTATTGTGCATGTTTGCGTGTGCAAAATGAGTGGGAATGGGTGTGGCTGCACCATCATGTTTGTGGTGCTGGGAGCACCAGGGTGTGACGCTGGTTGGTCCTGGGCTGCTTAGCCTGGCAGCCCTCACCCTGGGTAGGGATTTGGAGTCAGTGGGTGGCCTCATGAATCAGTTTGCGAGCTGGCTTCTGGGGGAGGACAGCCTCGCTTTGGACCGCCTCCCTCCCAGTCTTACCCCCCCCCCCCCAATTCTGGGTGGAATATACATCTTCTTGGATACATTTAAGGCTTTGGGGTGGGGGTGTGCCGCACTGTGTCGGTGAAGGGGATACCTCTGCTGCACGGTGGGGCTGCCCTCACCTCAATTTTAAACGCATTTTAGACACTGAGGGCTTGGGGGGATGGGGGCCCCATTGCCTATCGCAGTGGCTAGTGGTGCTCCAACCACCATCCCCCCAATTTTAACTGCACTATGGTAGTCCACACATTTACACACAATCACATCATACAACCAACATACGCTTACCATGTTTTGTGCAAGGGGGAGGGGGGTGGGAGTCTTCCCCCACCCCTGTTGCCCTCCTCCTGCTGAAGGCCTGGCGGGAGGCCTGGGACCCGTCATGTTGTCAAAATCCCTGCGTGCTGCTGAATGTATAGATACAAGCAAGGGAGTGAGAGAGGGACTGAATAAGAAAGTAAGCCAGAGTGAGGGAATGATGAATGGAGATGGTGATGGTGGGTCGTTTTTGTGTGGCACTTTGCATGTTGGGTGGCATCTCGGGGCACCTGTGGTGATCTGCTGATCAGTTGCTTGGGTGAGCGTTAGGGGTGGGGGTCTGCTTCTGTGGCCGCAGCTGTCCTGGGGTGGGTTGGCAGGGGGGTGGCCACAGGCCTCCGCCGGGGAAGACACGGCTGCTGCTGGGTGCTGGTGCGTGTTCAGGATTGCTGCATCTGCATCGCAGTCCCCTTAAGAAATAAAGGTGAATTAGGGTGGGTGAGTATGAGGGGGAGAGCACGAATGGATGTGAGTAGGTCAGAGTGTGAGTGAGAGTGCGTGCACAGGTGAACGTGAGTAGGTGTGGGTGACCCTGAGGGCGAGTGGGAGTGAGATTGCATGGGTACAGGAGTGAGAGAGAATGGGAGGGTTCAGAAGTGTGAGAGTGGGTGAGTGAGAGTGAGGGAGTGCATGTAGGTGCGTATGAGAGCATGAGGGTGTGAAGGTGTGGGGATGGGTGTGTCTGCGAGTTGGGAGGTGCTGGATTGGGGGGCTAGTGCCTTTCGGCTGTGTGGGCTCCCCTGGGTGGGGGGAACTTCTTTGGGCATGGGGGTCCCCGGGGTGTGCAGTGGTGGCACTGGGGGGGGGGGGGAACCTGCTGTGTGGGTGTCTGGGGGGGCTCCGGCCCAGGTGGTGAAGGAGCTGGCCTCCTGGCGCCTGGAGTTGGCCCCGGTGGGGTGGGGTGGGGGGTGGCGGATCCGGGGGTGTGGGTCCACCACCTGGTGGCTTGGCCTCCCTCGATTGTCCCTCCGGGGGCAGATGCCTGGCTTTCCTGGGGCTTGCTGACCTCGGGCATTTGTGCCCTGTGGGGGCTGGCAACCCTGCCTTGCCTGCTCGGGATTCCCGGGGAACTTGCTGCACCCCCCCCCCCCCGTATGTTTCCTGACAAACCACTCACATGCACACACTTATTTTGCGCGCGCTCTCATATATATGCACACGGATGCACACGCACAAATGTCTCTCCTTTAACAGGTGCGGATACCAGACTTGTGTTGAGACATCTTCTGTGGAAGAAGCAGTTTGTCTTCTGTTTGTTTTAGTTGTTGGTTTGTTTGTCTTTTTGTCTGTTCCCCTCCCTTTTCTTTCCCCCTCCACACACTTACTTTCCCATTCCCCATCCTGTCGGGTCCGTCATGGATAAAAAAATTTAAATAAAGTATTAAAAGTTATTACAGGAGGAGTTTACAACAATATACAGTACATTGTTAAGTCCTGTATAAAGCTCCTTTTGGCAAAGTAAATCTGCTTTGGCACAGTAAGGGTAACAGAGCTCTGTTATGTTTACCTAGCTGCCTGACAGGACAAGGAAAGGGAAAGGAAAAAAAGAAAAGAAATTTGTGGCTGATTCAGAGCACAGGTGGGTTCATGCAGATAAAGGCATAATGAGGACGGTTTCTGCCAGACAAATTCATTGGATTGAGAGAGCAGCTGCTAAAATGCCATTACAAAGCCGCAAACAGATATTTGAAGCTGCTGGTGCCTCTGGAGTCCCACAAACCTCAAGGTGTAGGATCCTCCAGAGGTTTGCAGTTGTACATAAACCTACTATTCGGCCACACCTAATGCTCACAAGCAGAAACGGCTGCAGTGGGCCCAGAAATACATGAAGACTAATTTTCAAACAGTCTTGTTTACTGATGAGTGCCGTGCAACCCTGGATGGTTCAGATGGATGGAGTAGTGGATGGTTGGTGGATGGCCACCATGTTCCAACAAGGCTGTGACATCATCAAGGAGGTGGTGGAGTCATGTTTTGGGCCAGAATCATGGGGAGAGGGCTGGTAGGCCCCTTTAGGGTCCCTGAAGGTGTGAAAATGACCTCGGCAAAGTATATAGAGTTTCTGACTGACCACTTTCTTCCATGGTACAAAAAGAAGAACTGTGCCTTACACAGCAAAATTATCGTCATGCATGACAATGCACCATCTCATGCTGCAAAGAATACCTCTGTGTCATTGGCTTCTATGGGCAAAAAAGAAGAGAAACTCATGGTGTGGCCCCCATCCTCCCCTAACCTCAACCCTACTGAGAACCTTTGGAGCATCCTCAAGCAAAAGATCTATGAGGGTGGGAGGCAGTTCACATCAAAAGAGCAGCTGTGGGAGGCTATTCTGATATCTTGCAAAGAAATTCAAGCAGAAACTCCCCGAAAACTCACAAGTTCAATGTATGCAAGAATTGTGATGGTTATATCAAAGAAGGGGTCCTATGTTAACATGTAACTTGGCCTGTTAAGATGTTTTTGATTGAAATAGCTTTTGATTTCAGTCAATATGACCTCCTAATGCTGCAAATTCAACAAATGACCATTTTCAGTTCTTTGCAACCAATAGAATGTTTTGAAATTCTGTTGTGCATAATTGGAACTGCATTTTGAGTTTTTTATTTTTGCAAAAAACAGCTGTCATTGGGAGGTTTGTTCAATAAAATTTGAATTATGCTCTAACAGTTGATGACTTGAAAATTATACTATTATTTGCATCGACTATTTAGGAAAATCAGAGAAAAATATCATTTACATAATAATTTGGAACGCGGTGTAAATTTGAGACATTTTTCTCCTTAAGATGAGACCTTTTCCTCATCTGTTTTATTTTTCTTCTTTTTTTTTTCTAGTGAAAACAGGTAGTGTCCTGAAAGAAAAATTCCATATTATTCCATATTATTCTTCTATATTTCCATGTCTGATATATATTTCCATGTCTGATATACTTGTGCGTTTTATATTGTTCATGTGTGATTCATGTGGCCTTCAGTATGCCCCAGTCTGTGTGTGTGTGACTAGGTCAGCAATTGTAATGACGCAGCTGTTCTTTTGCGTCCATTATGTTTAGTCCTGTGTGACTGAGAGATGTGCTAGCTTCCTGTTTCCTGGGAGAAAGATAAAAACTATACACCCTGTCTCACCAGATGTATTCAAGGACAGTCTCTCCGTCTCCCCACAGATAACACAGCTTTAAAAGTTTTGGACAACGAATGGATGAGTTAGAAGAATGCATGAGTGGACTTGGGGCTACTTCCTGTATCTTCTCCTGGCCAGAAGAATAAATCTACTCATAACCTTTCATCCTGGTTTTCTGACTCACATTAGTTTCAATACAAATTAATCCAACATGTCCATTTAGATTAAATCCATCAGCAATTACTAATGACATCATGCAGCCCTGAAGGGGTGTCCCAATTTAGATGAGTCATTTTCAAACCCTACCACTTGGCCTTTGATTTCAAGGACCAAGGGGTGGGGGTAGGCAAAGGGGAAGAGGTACAAATGAGAATTTGGACGGACCCCAAATCTACTTGTACTTCACTCTCATATTGCAAATATTTTTCTTGACTGCTTTATGGTATTTACTCCTGTTAATAATTACACAGTGTTTCTTTTGCTATTTTTATGTATATATAAGGGTCATTTACATTTAAAAATAATGTACATTTAGTTCAAGTAAATTTTAGCATGCAATAGTCAGATTTGATCATATTAAACATAATTTTCCAACCACAAAATCGTGGCTAGTGAAAAGGCTGAGTGGCTAGTAACTTTGGAAAATCACTAGCCACAGTGGCCGGTGAGCAAAAAAGTTAATGTTGAGCCCTGAATACCAGTAATACAAAGTGGTATCAGCAACCTATTTGGTAGAACATATTACACTAAAGTAGACTATGTTTCATGCTTACAATGATTATACCGCTCATATTTTATACGTTTTCAATTCAGCATATGCACTACATGTATTGAATTGTTTATTTAAATATGCAACATCGTGATGACTGCTTTTGGATATGACTGAAATATTCCGTGATTCTCTGAAAGGTTGAAACCAACGTAGTTTGAACCAACATAGTCCAATGTTGTTCCAAACCCTTTGGGAAACAGTCGCAAGTTAGATGTTGGTTAGCTGAACGATGCATGGTACTATGTTGGCTCAAGACTAATCTCCATCGTAGTTTGGGAAATGCACCCCTTGACCAATACCCCAATCTTTGGATAATAGTTCCACAACCATGTGTCAGAATGTGGGTTGGGCCCATGTCCTCGCCTTGTTTAATAGTTTGTATTTTCTTGTCACTGGGACATGGCCTCAACCTACGTCCTCGCCTTGAATTATTATTGTGTTATCTTCTGTTTTTGTTCTTGCTCATTATTGGTATTATCTTGTGTCATGGGTGGCCCTCGTGGGCCATTAATGAGACGCTATAGGCCAACTGGTGAGTTTGCATATTTATTAACAAAAAGACAAATGACAAAATAATCAGCCACATGGGGCAAAAACACAGACTTTGGCATAGGCGAAGACACAATAACGATATAACACAGACTCTGACTAAGGCTAAGACTAAGGCACAAGATAACAGACTTTGAGCCAACACACTTACTGAGAACACGAAGGAACAAGAGAATAACTGGAGCCGGGGTTAGGGACTCCAGCCGAACGTTGTGGGGAACCAACGTTGTGCGAGGTCGCAGCCAGGAGTAACCTCAGCTGCTCCCTTAAATAAGGCACAATCAATAATGAGAAAGTAATCAGTAGAACGTGAATCAGCTGTCACGGCGCAGCTCGGCTCTGACAGCTGGAAGTCCCACCGTGATGCTGTCACACTAAAAGCCCTGGATGGCCATAAGGAACGCAACACAGAAGAACAGGGAAAATACTGGATGATCCGAGCGCGGACAATATCAGTGCTCAGACCATGACAGTACTCCCCCCTCAAAAGGCGCATTCCAGGCGCAACATAACATCCAAGCCCCCCGCTCAGAAGGCCACCAGGGCCACCCCAGGGAGGGTGGATGGGGAAACAGGCCAGGAGGGCAAGAACCAACAAAAACACCGTATCAAGGAGATGAGCGGAAAAAAAACAAAACACAAAGGAGGGCAACAACGATAATCAAAATGATGAGGCTCAAACATAGAAAAATAACGACATGCTACAACAAACCAAGAGCACAGATGAAATACAAAAGAAACCATAATCCAGGTACATACACACTGCACCCAAAAAATACCAAGAAGAAGGAAAAAAAACTCAGACCGCTACAAGCAGCACAGCACACTATGAATACAGTCTAATCAAGTAACAGGCAAGGAAAACAAACAAAAAAACAATAACAAACAAACAAAAGAGCATCTCTCAAACTACAGAGGAAACAAGAAAAACTGAAATACAGGCACATAAAATACAGCCTATATACAGTATACTGGAAAATAATTCAACATGCAGGAAAAATACAGGAAAAATAATTCAACATGCTACCGAGCAGTGATATACAAACAGTTCAATATTCGTTGGCCTCCGTCGGTCTATGATGACCATGGAAGAGAATCCTAAACGTCTACTCTGCTGGAACAGCACCGCCTGTGACTCAACAGGCCGATGCGCGAATGACAGTCCCTGTCACACAGGTCGCACTTGTGGGTGGTCTCTGTGCTGCTGGAGCTGTGGCGGTTCTTCCTGCAGGTCCTTTTTTCATCTGCTGCAGCAGTCAGTCTCTCTTCACCCGCCTTGAGCTGTCTGGTCAGGGTGCCTCTCCATTTGGAGCGGTCCGTTGCAAGGTCCTCCCAGCACTCTGTGTTAATCTCCAGGGCCTTCATGTCTCTCTTGCAGACGTCTCTAAAGCGCAGCTGTGGGCGGCCAACATCTCCCCTGCCAGTCGCCAGTTCTCCGTAGAGGACGTCTTTGGGGATTCTGCCATCCTCCATACGGTGAACGTGGCCTAGCCAGCGGAGCCTGCGCTGCCTGAGTAGGGTGAACATGGAGGGAAGGCCGGCGTGGGACAGAACTTCTGTGGTGGGCAATTTGTCCTGCCAGGATATGTCCAGGATGCGTTGAATGCAGCGCAAGTGGAAGGAGTTCAGTCTCTTTTCTTGCCGGGCGTATGTTGTCCACGTCTCACTCCCATAGAGCAGTGTGCTGATGATGCAGGCGTTGTACATGCCATCTTCGTCTTGACAGAGAGTTTGGGATTCTCCCACACTCGCGTGGTGAGGCGAGCGAGTGTGAAGGCTGATTTTCCAATCCCAGTTAGTCTCCTTCAGGCTGATGGTAAGCCCGAAGTCCTTGCATGCCTGGGAGAAGCGGTCCATCAGGGTCTGAAGTTCCTGCTGTGTGTGGGTCGCGACTGCAGCGTCATCTGCAAACTGCATGTCTCTGATTAGAGCCTCGCGTACTTTGGTTCTGGCTTTCAGGCGGGCGAGGTTGAAAAGCCTGCCGTCAGATCTTGTGTGTAGGTAGATTCCCTCTGTTGCTGTGCTGAAGGCATGCCTCAGGAGCATAGCAAAGAAAATCCCAAAGAGGGTTGGCGCAAGTACACAGCCCTGTTTCACTCCGCTGCGTATGTTGAATGGCTCTGAGACGTTGCTGTCGTGCTGCACTATCCCTTGCATGTTGGTGTGAAACGATTCAATGAGGCTTTGCAACTTTGGTGGGCATCCTATCTTTGGCAGGATATTGAAAAGGCCCTCTCTGCTGACCAGATTGAACACTTTGGTGAGGTCGATGAAGGCGACGTACAGGGGCATGTTCTGTTCTCTGCATTTCTCCTGGACTTGGCAGATGGAGAATATCATGTCTACCGTTGATCGCTCAGCGCGGAAGCCACACTGAGACTCGGGGTAGACACGTTCGGCAAGCTTCTGTAGATGAACGAGAACAACTCATGCGTAGACTTTGCCAACAACGCTGAGGAGGGAGATGCCCCTGTAGTTGTTGCAGTCACTTCTCTCCCCTTTGTTTTTGTAGAGGGTGATGATCTTGGTGTCCCTCATGTCCTGTGGTACGGCACCTTCCTTCCAGCACTGGCAGAGGACGTCATGCAATGGCAGCAGTAGGGCAGTGTTGCAGTGCTTGATCAGGTTGGGGGGTATGTCGTCGTTGCTGGGTGCCTTGCCAGTGGCCAAGCTATCAATGGCCTTGCTAAGTTCATCGATGGTTGGCTCGGCGTCAAGTTCGTCCATGGATGGCAGGCAGTCGATGGCATCAAGGGCTGACGGTGTCACGGTGTTCTGTCTGGAGTAGAGGTCAGAGTAGTATTCCACCCATCTCTCCATCTGCTTGTTCTTTTCTGTGATCATCTCCCCAGTGGAGGATTTGAGGGGGGCCATCTTGCTCTGAGCCGGACCAAGTGCTTTCTTGATGCCATCGTACATACCACGGATGTTCACTGTTATGGCAGCAGTTTGAATGTCTTGGCTGAGCTGAGTCCAGTACTCGTTGGTGCAGCGCCGAGCAGTCTGCTGAACTTTGCTTCTCGCAGCCCTGAGAATTTGGAGATTCTTCTCGTTTGGGTACTTCTTGTACTCAGCAAGTGCTGAGCACTTGGCTTCAATGACGGGGGTCATCTCGGTCAACTTGGCATCAAACCAGTCCTGTGACTTCGAGGTCTTCCTCCCAAAGGTAGCCAAGGCTGTGCGGTGGATGGTGTTTCGCAGCTCTTCCCACTTCTGCTTTGCAGATTGTCCTTCTTGTGGTACACCAAGTTCCTTCTCAAAGGTGGAGGCAAACTGCTCTACAAGTTCTGGTTGGGCCATCTTGCTGGTGTCAGTCCGTGCCTTTCCAGGCTGTCTGGCACGATGGAATTTCTTCAGCTGCAGCTTGACCTTGCAACACACCAAAGAATGGTCTGTGTCGCAATCTGCACTCTGGAACGAACGGGTGATTAGCACGTTCTTCAGTGAGGTGCGCCTGGTCAGGATCAAGTCCAGCTGGTGCCAGTGCTTTGAGCGCGGATGTCGCCAGGAAACCTTGTGTTGGGGCTTGGTCTTGAAGAACGAGTTTGTGATGCACAGATAATGATATGTGCAGAACTCGAGCAGCCGCTGTCCGTTGTCGTTCATTCTGCCCACACCAAATGGTCCAAGACAGGAGGGCCAGGAGTTGTGGTCAGCACCCACTCTGGCATTGAAGTCTCCAAGGAGAATGAGTTGTTCAGAGTTGGGGATGATCCTGACAGTTGTTGCGAGATTCTCGTAGAACTCGTCTTTTGCCTCTGATGTGGCTGTCAGTGTTGGGGCATACACACTGACGAGGGTGACTGGGCCTTGAGTGGTGTTGAGGCGGAGGGTGAGGAGTCATGCAGAGCCATTGCTGCCCGGTTCCACCATCTTCAGCAAGGTGTTCTTCACTGTGAAGCCCACTCCGTGTTCCCTGTGTTCGTCACTGCCCTTTCCCTGCCAGTAGAATGTGTAGTCCTTCTCTCTCAGTGTGCCTGCGTCAGCCAACCGTGTTTCCTGGAGAGTGGCGATATCCACTTCTAGTCTCTTCAGCTCATTATTGATGACAGCAGTCTTCCTGGTGTCGCTGATGTCCTTGAGGTTAGCAGCGAGTCCTGTCATCATAGTGCGGACGTTCCAAGTTCCCAGTTTTAGAGTAGGTCTCTTTTGTTTTGTTGTCTTGCCTGGTGCGAAGGTTCTCAGCCTGCCGTTCGGACTTCTCCTCATCCCCATGCACCCAATGAGGAAAGCAGGCTGTGGCGGGACAACACCTTATTGGCTGGGGGATGCCCAGCTTGAGGCGGGCAGTAGCTGTCCAGTGAGATCCGCTGATCCCTCCCACCGTTGGGAACAACCCCTGGCGCCACGCTCTACGCCAATTGAGCGGTGGCTTATTACCGGTAACGGTCATTCCCCATGTTTTGTCTATGCCAAAGGCGAAGCTGGAGTGTCCTCTCCAGTGATCCGGTGTTCTACCTTCCAGCGTTGGGCGTTGATAGGATTCAAGCCTGGGCAGGAAGATATGGAGGACAAGATGTTGCCTATGCAGCATGTCCCCCCTCTCCACGTCACTGATGAATCCAAAGGAACAGCAGGGCTGCTACAGTTTGGCACCAGCTCCATCACAGGAGCTGCCAGAATGATGTTGAGCACAACAGAGAACTGCCTTAGGGACTCCGACTCCGGATTTTTCCTCAGGGTTGACTCCCGAAGCCTTTTCTGTGACCAGGTGTGCCGCAAGGCAGCGGAGGTTTGAAATCAGGGTTTACCTTCCCCTAGATGGGCTACCTTCCCAGGTTGACGAGCCACCATCTACCCGTCGTCGTTGGCCTCCGTCGGTCTATGATGACCATGGAAGAGAATCCTAAACATCTACTCTGCTGGAACAGCACCGCCTGTGGCTGAACAGGCCGATGCACACCGGTGTTCTACCTTCCAGCGTTGGGCGTTGGTAGGATTCAAGCCTGGGCAGGAAGATATGGAGGACAAGATGTTACCCATGCAGCATGTCCCCCCTCTCCAAGTCACTGATGAATCCAAAGGAACAGCAGGGCTGCTATAGTTTGGCACCAGCGCTGTCGCAGAAGCTGCCAGAACGATGTTGAGCACAACAGAGAACTGCCTTAGGGGCTCCGACTCTGGATTTTTCCTCAGGGTTGACTCCCGAAGCCTTTTCCGTGACCGGGTGTGCCGCAAGGCAGCGGGGGTTTGAAATCAGGATTTACCTTCCCCTAGATGGGCTACCTTCCCAGGTTGACGAGCCACCATGTACCCGAAGTATCTGGTTTTAAGGCGCCAGAGATCTGCCCTCGCCCCTTCTCCTATTAGTAAAAGCAGTTCCACCGGGCTTAGAGACTAAACCACACGGGCAGGCTAGGAGTTGGACTTAGTTGTCAGAGGCTTTTCGAGACGCACGCCGTAAGGAGCATTTTATGAGCACTGGGAGCTTAACCCCAGTGCTGCTCCTGGCTATGACAACCTTGGAACCAATATACAACCTTGGAACCAATATACCAGTTCAATATAGTCCATAGACAAAAACACAAGAGCATCCCTAAAACTACAGAGGAGGGGAAAATACTGGATGATCCGAGCGCGGACAATATCAGCGCTCAGACCATGACATCTTGGTCTCTGTTGATTATTATAATCTCTGCTTTAACTTCAGTTCAGTTCTGTTTGGTTATTAGGTTTATTATTATCAGAGCTCTAATTATGTTCTAGATTATTTATCCTGCCTTGTCTGTTCATTGTCCTACTCATGATCATGTCTCCCGTGGTCCTTTGTTCATGTTTCATGTGTATCCTTTCCTTTTGGTTACCCCTTCTGTCTCAGCCCCTCATGTCTCCTGTACCTGTAGCCACTTCCCTGCTGTCTCCAGTTGCCCTTGATTGTTCCCACCTGTTCTGTGTTCGTTGATTACCTGTTGTCTATTTATATCAGTGTGAGTCTGTGTTCTGTACGGTGTCCTCCTTGTCATACGGTGTCTCACCCATGCCTAGGTCTTGTCCTATATAATGTCTTGCCTTACGGCTTTTGTATTTTGTCTTGCCAAGTCTTGTTTTGTTGTTTTAAGCCCTCGAGCTGTGGTTTGGTTTTCCAGCTCAATAAAATATTGAACTTGAGTCCTGCAAATGGGTCCTACTTCCTAATACCAACCATGACACCCTGTGGATATTTTTGGGAGAAAAAAGTATGGGTGTAAACCCAGTCAGAACTATGGAGTTGGGGTGGCTTAATGAATGAAAAAAATCTAATTTTTGAATTAAACGTTTGTTCAAAAAAATGTAAAACATAACAATAAATTCATTTTGCAATTGGTTTTTATTAGATAGATAGATAGATAGATAGATAGATAGATAGATGTACTTCATTGATCCCAAACTGGGAAATTACAGTGTAACAGCAGCATGACAGTTGACAACCAAACAACAGAAACACACATATGACAGACAAAGGGATTACCCATGGAAAGTAAAAACTAACACGACTATAAAACCTATCATAGCTTAATATATGATGACCCATAAAAACACATGAATCATCCCAGTGCACAAAGAAGGACTATCAGGAGAAGAGTGAAAATGTGATGTACCAGTTAGACTGTAAGGTGCAGTGTGGCAACATAGCTATGACCAGAATACAACATCATAGTGAGTTATTGTACAGTGAATTGCATGTGGCAGGAAAGATTTCCTGTACCTGGCCGTTCGACAACAAAGCTGTAGTAGTCTGCTGGAGAAAGTGCTTCACTGTCTATCTAGTGTGTGGTGGAGGGGGTGATCAGGATTGTCCATGACGGATCACACTTTATTTAGTGTTCTCCTCTCCATCACTGTCTCAAAGGTCTCCGGTCTGAGACCAGTTACAGAGCCAGCCCTCTTGATAATCTTGTCAAGTCTGTTGGTATCTCTCGCCCTGATACTGCTACCCCAACAGACAGCAGCAAAGAAGATGGCGCTGGCAACAATGGTCTGGTAGAAAAGCTCTAGCATCCTGCTGCACACGTTGAAGGATCTCAGCATTCTCAGGAAGTAGAGTCTGCTCATCCCCTTCTTGTGCGCAGCATCGGTGTTGGATCTCCAGTCCAACCTGCTGCTGATCCTGACACCCAGATATTTGTAGTCCTCAACCACTCCCACATCCTCCCCCCTAATCTGCAGTGGCTGAGAAGGAGCCTTCCTCTTCCTGAAGTCAATCACCATCTCTCTGGTCTTGCTGACATTCAACCTCAGGTGATTCTGCTCCATCCACTCCACAAATCTGTCTACCAGTGCCCTGTACTCCCCCTCCTCTCCTCCTCTTATACACCCCACAACAGCTGAGTCATCAGAGAATTGTTGCAGGTGGCATGACTCAGTGTTGTACTGAAAGTCAGTGGTGTATAAGGTAAAAAGAAAAGGAGAGAGCACAGTCCCCTGTGGAGCTCCCGTATCACTAGCCACCACTCCAGACAAGACACTGCCCAGCTGGACAAACTGTGGTCTGCCTGTCAGGTAGTCAGTAATCCAGGAGATCACAGAGCTGTCAACCCCCATCACCCACAGCTTCTCACCCAGCAGCAGTGGCTGGATGGTGTTAAAGGCACTGGAGAAATCAAAAAAAGTGATTATCACAGTATCTCCTCCACCATCCAGGTACAGATGGGCTCATTGCAGCAGATAGATGACAGCGTCTTCAACTCCTAAATGGGGCTGATATGCAAACTGCAGAGGGTCCAGCCATGTCTTCACCTGTGACCTCAGGTGGGCTAAGACCAGTCTCTCCAGGACGTTCATCACATGAGATGTGAGGGCAACTGGTCGGTAGTCATTCAAATCCGATGGAGATGACTTCTTGGGGACAGGAACCAGGCAGGATGTCTTCCACAGCACCGGTACTCTCTCCAGACTCAGGCTCAGGTTGTACAGGTGTTTCAGTACCGGAGCTAGTTGGTTGGCACAGGTCCTCAGGGTCCTTGCGGAGATGCCATCAGGGCCCGAAGCCTTCCGCTGACGGAGTCTCTCCAGCTGTTTCTCCACCTGATCTGTAGTCACCGTGAAGTGAGGGAGGGTCCTGGTGCCCCCTGAGGAGGAGGAGGGGGGGAGATGGAGAGAGGTTCTGCTCGGGAGCGTGAGTGGGGAGCGGTGTGTGGGGGTCTGGTTGTGTTGCTCGGGTGACAGACTGTGAGTTGAACCTATTAAAAAACAGATTCAGTTCCTCAGCTCTCTCCTGGCTCCCAGATGGCTGCCCGACTCTCCCCTTGCACCCAGTTATTTGTTTCATTCCCTCCCACACATCTTTAGTGTTGTTTTGCCTGAGTTTATCATCCAACTTCCTCCCATAAATGTCCTTGCACCTCCTCAGCATCTCTCTCAGCTCATGCTACACTCCCCTCAGCTTCTCCTTGTCTCCAGCCCTAAAAGCTCTCTTCTTTTTGTTCAGAAGTGCTTTCAGGTCACTGGTGACCCATGGTCTGTTGTTGGAGAAGCAGTGTACAGTCTGAGCTGGCATGGTCTTGTCTTCACAGAATCTAATGTATTCTGTGATGCAGTCAGTCATATTGTCTATGTCCACCCCATGTGGTTCACAGAGTACGCTCCAGTCTGTCGTCTCGAAGCAGTCCTGCAGTGCATCAGCAGCCTCCTGTGTCCACCTCCTCACAGTCTGTGTATAAGCAGGCTGCCTTTGCACAAGGGGGGATGTACTTGGGTGTTAACATGACCATGCAGTGATCTGATTTACCAATGGGGGGTAGAGCTGTGGCACTATATGCATCTCTGACATTGGCATACAGTAAATCCAGTGTTTTGTTCTCTCTGGTGGGACAGTCAACAAACTGGTGAAAGTTTGGTAGTGTTTTTCCCAGAGACATGGTTAAAATCACCTGTGATGGCCATGAATGCATCCGGGTGCTTCTCCAGTAATGTGGCCGCAGTGGAGCTGATGACGTCACAGGCCACTGCTGCGTCAGCTGACGGAGGGACGTAGATGATAACAATTAAAGCGCACTTCATTTCTCGCGGCATATAATAAGGTCTCACACTAACAGCCAGCAGTTCAATGTTCGGGCTGCAGCACTTTTCCTTCACATAAATGTGTCTAGGATGACACCATCGTTCATTAACAAGAAGTGCCACTCCTCCTCCTCTCTTTTACCTGCTGCTTTTCACGTCTCTGTCCCCCCGTATAGTCTTGAAGCCAGGTAGGTAGTTCCATTATGTGAACTAATCTAGGTTTACAGTGGAAAAATGGCTCATGAGTTACATAGAATGACTGACAGAAATCTAAGAAATAAAGGCAGCTGATCCCCTTAATTTTTCCCAAATAGAATTTAGTATGAAATTATATTTTCATATTTTGAATGCTTACTATATGAATCTTTTCAATGTAGTTAAATTTCTGCTAATGCAACTTGAATGTTTTCAGGTGCAATAGCAGTTTTCAACACATACAGTATGTTAAACTAAACTGAAAATGTGTCATCTCATTACTGTATGTGTTTTATATAATGTTCCACTACTGCTTAAGAGGTACTATAATCACATTCTCAAATTCCATTTGAAGACCCAATCTCATGGAGTGGCAAATACTGAGAAAAGTTCACAAGAGTTGTGACTGTTGAGGTTTCGTCAGGGTTTGTAAAAGTTTGCCAACGGTTTTTATGGTGGCAAACAGTTTTTTCTTGTCTGCAACAAAATAATAATAAAAAAAAAAACTTTCTGCAAAAAAACCTGTTTCTGCAAAAAAAAAACCTTGTTTGCCACTGTAAGAATTGTTGTGAAACCTTTTACGAACCGTGACAAAACCCCAACAATCACAAAATTCGTGAATGTTCTTTGGCATTCACCACTCCGTGATACTGGGGATTGCATTAGACCTTTAGGGCAAGTGATGATTCACTTGCAGCTGGACGATAAGACTCCAGTCTAATGCTCCAGTGTCCAGTAGCATTGACATATGATACTCTTGATAGGTCGTGGCTAACATTTTCATGGCAGATGGAGGTGCCATATTCTGTAGGTAATGGTTGACAGCACTTTCAGCATTCTGATAACAGGATACATAATGCAGTTGGCTACATTCATTGCATTTATTGTAATCACATAAGTTACGTATATGAAAGACTAGCATAGTCATGTTCTAGCTAATGTCTATATACACTACCGGTCAAAAGTTTTAGAACACCCCAATTTTTCCAGTTTTTATTGAAATTTATACAGTGTATTCCAACACTACTTTTATGCTGACAGAGGGATTTGTAAGCAACCAAAAAAAGTTGGGACACCTATAGGAGTTGGTAGCACCAACTTTAAAGGCACTGCTGCAGAACAACTTTAAGTTTTTAACCCATTTCTTGTTCCCTGAAAAAGGCCTTTTTTTTAAAATAATTTTGAAATGTTCATTATTTCTCAATTTTGAGTAACCTTCCATTTTAAGATAAGATAAGATAAGATAAGATAAGATAAGATAAGCCTTTATTAGTCCCACAACGGGGAAATTCCAGGATTGCAACAGCACAGGGATAGCAACACTCAGAGCAACAATCAGAAGGCAAGAAAAAAAAAAAAAAAAACAAGCAAGCAAGAGCAGCTAATAAACATATGTACGTATTACTATAAAATATATATATATACACACACACACAGACACACAGTGCAGAGCATTGTAGCTGGATGGAATAATATATGAATATATGAACACACAGTGCAGAGCATTGTAGCTAGATGGAATAAATATGTAAATATATAAACACCCACAGTACGGAGCATTGCAGCTAGGTGGAATAAATATGCAAGTATATAAACACACACAGTGCGGAGCAATGTAGCTAGATGGAATAACATGTAGATATATAAATATATAAACACCCACAGTACGGAGCATTGCAGCTAGACGGAACAAATATGCAAATATATAAACACACACAGTGCAGAGCATTGCCGCTAGATGGAATGAAACAGCATAACCGTCTACCCAGCTATCCTGCATGGTATGATTATGTGCCCATACACACTCTCACCCTCCATAGCGACCGGCATGCTCCTAGTTGTATGCCGGAGAGGACCACTGTGTAAGTCTATTGCATCTTCTGCATTCAAAAAACTATTAGTTTGTTACGTCTTTTTTGCTATCTCTGCGAGCAGCCCTGCTTAGGTTGTACAGTCTGACAGCCGTTGGTAGGAAGGACCTACGAAACCTCTCGGTTGTGCACCTGGGATGATGTAGTCTGCTGCTAAATGAGCTCCTCAGTGCATTCAGTATGTCCTGCATAGGGTGGAACTCGGACTCCAGCAGAGATGACAGTTTAGCCACCGTCCTTCTCTCTCCTATCTCCTCCATCGGATCAAGGCGCTGCCCCAGGACAGAGCTAGCTTTCTTAATCAGTTTGTTCAGTCTCTTCCTATCGGCTGCAGTAATGCCACTGCCCCAGCAGACCACTCCAAAAGTGATGGCTGATGCCACCACCGTGTCATAGAATGACTTCAGCAGCGCCCCTTGTACACCAAAAGACCTGAGTCTCCTCAGCAGGAACAGCCTGCGCTGTCCCTTCTTGTAGAGTGCATCAGTATTGTGTGACCAGTCTAGTTTATTGTTCAGATGAATACCCAGGTACTTATAGGATGTCACCATCTCGATGTCTGTTCCCTGTATATTTACTGGTACTGTGAGGGGCTGCCCATGCCTGCGGCAGTCCACCACCAGCTCCTTAGTTTTCCTCGCGTTGATCTGGAGGCAGTTCCGATGGCACCAGTCCACGAAGTCCTGGATAAGCCCTCTGTACTCAGCTTCATCTCCATTGGAGATGAGGCCAACGATCGCAGAGTCATCAGAGAACTTCTGTAGATGGCAGTGTGTTGTGTTGTGTGAGAAGTCCGCAGTATAAAGAGTGAACAGGAAGGGAGCCAGCACCGTTCCCTGGGGGGCCCCCGTGCTACTGATGATCGTGTCGGACACACAGTCCCGGGTTCTCACAAACTGAGGCCGGTTCGTGAGGTAGTCCAGGATCCATGATGACAGGTGCTGGTCCACCCCTGCGCGCAGCAGCTTGTCCTTCAGGATCATCGGTTGGATGGTGTTGAAAGCACTGGAGAAGTCAAAGAACATGATCCTCACCATATTCCCGGGCTTCTCCAGGTGGGACAGAGAACGGTGAAGGAGGAAGATCACCGCATCCTCCACCCCAATGCCATGCTGGTAGGCGAACTGGAGTGGATCCATCGCTGGTTCCACCAGGGGGCGGAGGTGAGCAAGGAGCAGTCTCTCCAGGGTCTTCATCAAGTGGGACGTCAAGGCCACCGGTCTGTAGCTGTTCAGGTCTTTGGGGTGGGAAGTTTTTGGTACAGGTACCACACAAGATGTTTTCCACAGCTGTGGTACCCTCCCCTGTTTCAGGCTCATGTTGAAGATATACGTCACAATCCCACACAGCTGGTCTGCACAGGACTTGAGGAGCTTTGCGCTGATGCCGTCCGGTCCCGGCGCCTTCCTCGCCTTGATCTTCCTCAGCTCCGTCCTCACCTGGGTCCTGGTCAGGGTCAGGATGGGGGGCTGTGTGTTGGGAGTGGGGGGGTGTTGGTAGAGTGGGGAGTGGGCAGCAGGACTTGATTTCTTTAGAGGCAGCAGTGGTTGTTGTGCAGTCAGGGGGGAGGGCGGTTGGTCAAATCTATTGAAAAACAGATTCAGGTTGTTCGCCCACTCCCTGCCCCCTGTGGCCTGGGGGGAGGTATTCTGGAGCCCCGAGATGGTTTTGAGGTTTCTCCAGACCCCGCTGATGTCGCTCTGTTGCAGCTTGTCCTCCATCTTCTTCCTGAAGCTGTCCTTGCCTTCTCTGATCTTTCTCCTCAGCTCCCTCTGTACGGACTTCAGCATCTCCCTGTTCCCTGACCTGAAGATCCTCTTCTTCTCTCTCAGAAGTGTTTTAATCTCAGGGTTGATCCAGGGTTTGTTGTTTGAGTGACGCCGTATGGTCTTGGTGGGAACGGATTTGTCCACACAGAAGCTGAGGTAGCCCGTGAAGGTGTGAATGAGGCCATCGATGTCCTCACCATGTGGATCGCAGAGCTGCTTCCAGGCGGTGGCTTCAAAACAGCCCTTTAGGGTGTCCATTGTCTCCTCAGACCATAACTCCACAGTGTGCATGGCCGGAGGTTGTCTGTGCACTAGGGGTTTGTACACCGGCCGGAGATGAACCAAGTTGTGATCCGATCTCCCGAGTGGGGGTAGTTGTGATGAGGTGTACGCCTCCTTAGTGTTTGCGTAGAATAAATCCAGTGTTTTATTGTCTCTAGTGTGGCATGTGACATACTGGGTGAACGTGGGTAGAATGGGAGACAGTGAAACATGGTTGAAATCGCCTGAGATGAGGAGAAGAGCATCTGGGTGTTCTGTCTGCAGCCTGCTGGTTACTGAATGGATGACGTCACGTGCTGTCCCAGCGTTCGCCGTCGGATTTGCATAAACAACAATGCAGATCACGTGTGAGTGTTCTCTCGGGAGATATGTAGGCCTCATGCTAACAGCTAGCAACTCAATGTCTTTGCTGCAGTGTCGTTGTTTAACAGTGATATGTCCCGGTCTGCACCAGTTGTTGTTAACATACATGATCACTCCACCGCCCCTAGCCTTGCCACTGTCTGGTGTTCGGTCAGCTCGTATCATGTGAAAACCCTCCAGCTCAATGTTAGCATCTGCTGCTAGTTCAGTTAGCCACGTCTCAGTAAACAAAAGGAGAGAGCACTCCCGGTATGTGCTATCATAACGGGAGATAGCCGCTAGCTCATCTAACTTTCCCAGTATCGACCGTACATTTCCCATGACAACAGATGGAAGGGAGGGTCTGTACCTTATATTTTTTGTCCTCCGCCTTACTCCAGCCCGGCAGCCGCGGCGTTTTCGCCTCAGTTCTCTCGGTATGTCGAGTATTTCCAATGGGACCGGGTGGCGGTTGAATGCTAGCAGCTGTTCTCTGCTGTATCGTATCCTGCTATAGACAGTGGCTCCGTCCACCGGCTCAGGAGACATTTAGGACGATCTGTGTGTCCGTGATATAAGTGGGGTGAAAAAAAAAAGACGGATCAAAAGAGAGAGGAAGGGAAAAAGACTCGGAATCGAGCCGCTGTTGCAAAAGGCAGCCGACTCGTGTGGCGCCCCTAGTGTAACCTCTGGCATTTCAGCACTTACCTTTGTATAATTTCAAGCTATTCACAGAGCAAAGCCTCCCCAGTTGCTAGTACGATGACGGTAATCAACCTAGCAACTCATTTTAAATAAAACACAATCCATGCACTCTGGCCACTGATGGGGCAGCTCAGTTTAACAGACCATAAATGTTTTGTACTCTCAACCTGAAACTTCCATGACAAAACCAAGGGAAATGCCAAAATGTAAACTGGTAACAGTGAAAAAAGAGCTATCATTTGCTTTAGTGTATCAATTCAGTGTTTCATAATTATATTTTGTGCAATATAGTTTTTAAAACAAATAATTTACCCATTTTTATTAGCCCTGACACATTCTGAGATGAGACAGGCACACACTAAAGGAATATAAATATGCTCAATGGCGTGCTCTTTGTTTGATACTTCATGTTATTGCATATGGGGGGGGGGGGGGGCTGAAAAGTTCATAGGCTGAAAAGATAATAGTGGTCAAATTTGACCAAATGTCAAAATGTATTTTTCAACATAGCCTCCCGTTCGGTCCACACACTTCTTCCATCGGTGTTGCAGCGCTTGGATCCCTGCAGCTGAAAAATAAACCACATTTGATCAAATCTGACCACTATGAACTTTTCAGCCTATGATCTTTTCATATGTGTTACTGTTGAGATTGACCTAGACAAAACAAAAAATCTAATCATAAGCTGCATATATAGAACACCGGGAAC
The DNA here is from genome assembly GCA_020510985.1 of Pholidichthys leucotaenia. Lineage (NCBI taxonomy): Eukaryota > Metazoa > Chordata > Actinopteri > Cichliformes > Pholidichthyidae > Pholidichthys > Pholidichthys leucotaenia. Next base: position 94,878,393 of record CM035837.1, read on the forward strand.
TTGCATTGAGACATTCAGAGATAAATTAGTCAAGCTGTACAATAATATTACTAGTAAGAAAATGGTAGCAATTTGTGGAGATTTCAATATTGATTTACTGAATCCACATCAACAAAATGTAGTTACAGAGTTCATGAACTCTATGTACAGCATGAGTCTACAGTATATCCCACAATAACACATCCCAGTAGAATCACAGTTCACTCTGCTACACTTATTGACAACCTGTTTGTCAATGTTTTCGATAAGAAAATAGAAAGTGGATTATTGATAAATGATATAAGTGACCACTTGCCAACCTTTGCACTTATCCATGGCCACACGGGGCCCAACGCAGAAAAAATTTCAAAATCGTTCAGACACAAATCACCAAATGCAATCAGTTCTCTTAAAGAGGACTTGCTGAAGCAAGACTGGACAGAAGTCTATGTATCAGATGTAAATGAAGCCTATGACACATTTATAAACATTGTAACCACTCTTTATGAAAAAAACTGCCCATTAGTAAAAAAAAAGCTTAAACACAAATTTGCTGATAAGCCATGGTTAACCAAAGGACTACAAAAGGCGTGTAAAAAGAAAAATTTATTATATAAAGCTTTCCTAAAGAAAAGAACAAAAGAAGCAGAGCAGCGGTATAAAACATACAAAAATAAGTTAACATATATAATAAGATGTAGTAAAAGAGACTATTACAGTAAAGAACTGGTGAAAAACAAAGACAATATTAAAAATACATGGACAATACTCAACAGTATCCTTGGAAATAAAAGCAGAAATACAAGCTACCCAACTAATATTCCAAAAAATAATAAAACGACTCAGAGTCTGAATATAGCTTCACCTGCAGATGAATTTAATAATTTTTTTGTTAACATTGGACCTAAACTGGCCCGAGAAATACCCACTACGGTGCCTACAGGTAATACAATATGCAATAACACTGCTGTAAAAGACTCCATCTTCATAAAGAACACAGACGAAAGAGAGGTCATTGAAATTGTTAAATCGTCCAAAAGTAAAACATCTACTGACTGTGATGGTATTGACATGCTACTAGTCAAAACTGTTATCGAATGCATAGTAAAACCACTGACGTATATCTGTAACCTGTCTCTCCAATCAGGTATATTTCCCAATGCAATGAAAATAGCTAAAGTAATTCCGATATACAAGACGGGCGACAGAGGGGAACTCTCAAACTATAGACCAATTTCACTATTACCGCAATTTTCCAAGATACTTGAAAAAATATTCTATGAGAGAATTGACAACTTCATACTGAAGAATGATTTATTATGTGAGCAGCAATATGGGTTCAGACACAAGAGGACAACTGCATATGCCCTAATGGAATTTACAGAAAAAATATCAACAGCCATTGAAAATAAAGAGTATTCAGTTGGAGTATTCCTAGATCTTAAAAAAGCATTTGATACAGTAGATCATAATTTATTATTAAAGAAACTACAAAATTGTGGTATTAGAGGGGTAGCACTATCCTGGTTAAGTAGTTACTTAAAGAATAGATATCAGTATGTATGTGTTAGCAACAAAAACTCAGAGTTGCTGAAGGTCACCTGTGGAGTCCCACAGGGTTCAGTTTTGGGACCATTATTGTTCAATATGTATATAAACGATATATGTAAAGTTTCAGAAAAAATGGACTTAATATTGTTTGCCGATGACACTAATCTGCTATGCAGTGGAAACAATTTGGAACAACTTCTGGATACACTCGGAAAGGAATTAGGAAAGCTTAAACTGTGGTTTGATTCAAACAAATTAACACTCAATTTAAGTAAGACAAAATTTATAGTCTTTAACAACCATCACAACAACCCAGTACCCAAACTCAGTGTAAATGGTGTAGAGATTGAAAGGGTATCTGAAACTAAATTCCTTGGAGTAATAATTGATAACAAACTGTGTTGGAAGTCACATATTAATTATATTAAAGGTAAAGTATCCAAATCAATTGCAATACTACACAGAGTGAAATATTTGCTGAATCAACCCACACTGTACACCTTGTATCATTCATTAATACTCCCATACATGACATATTGTAATGAAGTATGGGGAAATACATATAAAACAAACATATATCCACTCTTTATGCTTCAAAAGAGAGCTATTAGAATAATAAACAAAGCAGCTTACAGGGAACCAACAAACCCACTTTTTCTCAAACAAAAAACTCTCAAGTTGAAAGATCTGGTTGACTTTAAAACCGCAACAATAATGTTCAAAGTGAAGAATTTATCACTGTCCGCAAATATCCAAAAGTTGTTCCAAACAAGGGAGAAACGATATCACTTCAGAGGAACATGTATATTTCAAAAGCCTACAGTGAGAACAACCACCAAGCAACACTGTATTTCAGTGCAAGGAGTCAGATTATGGAACGATTTTGGACCTGAATTAAAATCATGTACAACGCTTGGACAATTTAAACAAAAACTAAAGGAAGAAATACTCCAAACATATTTACAAGACGACATGTAAACTCACATAAGGATTGACATTTCCAGCCTGTGTTGTGTTGTAGCTTAGTTTTTTTTCTTTTTTTTCTTTTTTTCTCTGTGACATTTTGTCTTAGATTTGTTTTGAATAGTAACCGCTTAACTTAGCTTAGCTTAGTTTTCTTTTCTTTTTTTTTCTCTCAGTCACATTTTGTCTTAGCTTTGTTTTAAATTGTAATCGCTCTGGTCTTGTTTTCTCTTTTTTCTCTTTTGAATTCTTGGATGGAATATGGGTGGGCAATATAAGCTGCGGCTTCAGCCATCACCCATTTCGGATAACTCACATGGAATTGTATAGAAGAAGGAGTCTTTGTCTAATTTGACCTTGTTGTTATATTATACAGTTTCTTTTAACCTGTACTGTACTATCCAAAATAAATAAATTCATTCATATGAGCTTTACAGCCTATGATTTTTTGACATCCCCCCCGTATATTATGTTTACAGGAATAAATCAGTTTTACATCTTATTAATTAAAAGCAGTGTTTTAAGGAATCTCAGTTGAAGTATCATCTATAGCTCTGTATAAAAAAAATGTCAAAGTGGTGCTCTCACCATATAAGTTAAGATTGATGCAAGGTATTTCATATTTTTTTTACTGAATCCACAATATTCACTTGTTAAGTAAGTGGTCATATGCTTAAATTGGAAAGGATCTGAGAACATTCTCAGGGGCTGTAAATGTTGATAAATTTGTGAAAAACCAAACAGTTAAAGAAAAAGTCTCTGTTAATAAACCTAAAAGTAAGGCCTCCCTTTTGCATGCAATCACAATTAGTTTCACTACAACATCTGAAAAATCTTTCCAGAAGAGAGAGATCACTTGACTCCCCCCCCCACCCCCATCTGTGACTGAATCACGTCTTTCCATTAGGTACGATCAGTGACCATTACATCTGGCTCTGCTCACACTGGACACAGATGCTTAAAAAAGCAGAAGCATCACAAAGAGCTGACAGTCTACAAGTCACATGGTGCTTGTGACTGAAAAAGTTCATTATTCTAACTAACCAGGGTGAAAAATCTTGTAAATATGTTGTTCCTTTCAAAAATGAGCATGTGACTGAAATATCCACAAGCTCAACATCTCCCCAAAAGCTGTTTTGATTGCATGTTATTTAATCTGCATCCTGTCAAAATACAGTATGATAAATCACTTGATGTGCTAATGTAAACTGCTAGCTGCTATGGGGATAGGAGAGTAGTGTTTATCACCTAATTTAGCCAAAACCAAAAATAACTAAATGTTTCCCAACATATGTAATTATAACTTTAATATTGTCACTGTTGTTAAGACACAAATGCTAATGACTTTAAGATCAAATTAATTTTGTGTGATGATCAGGCGAGCGTGCTCCCCCTCCCCTCCTGTTCCTGTTTGTGAACACCTGCGTGACTACACACCTGCTGCATCTGATGAGCCAGTGTATTTAAGATCCAGCGTGTAGAGTGCTCATTGCTGAATCATCTGGGTTTGCAGCCACAATTTATGTTAAGCTCTGTCTCGTTATTAAAGTTATCTGTATACTTACCTTGTGTGTCCTGCTCCTCAGGTTGCTGCCACCCACAGGTGTGTCTCCGGAGCTGGTCACGCTTGCCTGACCAGGAAGATCAGGACGTCCACCCAGGTCTTTGCCTTCCCCCCATCCCCTGGTCCTTGCTGGAGTTCCCTGCTGGACTCCGCTGCTCAAGTTGTAAGTGTGCTTTCCCGCATTATTCTCCCTTTGGAGACTCTGTCCCTTACAACCTCTGTCTGCTCTCTCCCGTAGGCTACGTGTGCGCCAGGGGGCACCTTTCTTGTGGAAATTTAAGTTGGCACTTTTGTGTTTCGCTTTTCTTGAACTTTGCATTTTTTTTCTGTGAGTTTTCAATAAATTTGTGAAACTTTTCATTGGAGTCTGAGTGATCATTCTGGCAGCTCTGCATTTGAGTCTAACCCTGATCTGAATCATGACAGAACGATCTAGCCAGGATCAAAGCTTAGCGAGCGCTCAGCCAGGCAAACAGTCAGCACTCGAGCGTTTGGGTGCCATGGAACTCCAGGTCGTGTTTCTTTCTGAGCAGCTTCAAACTATCACTCAGCAATTGGTGACTGTTACCAAGCACCTGTGTCAGCTTCCTGGTGCGGCGCCTCCTCCTGCACCTGCTGCCCTGAATATCTCTGTTCCCACACCTGCCCCCTATGGGGGGGGGGGGGAAGTAGGGGGTTGCAGGGGGTTCCTGCTCCACTGCCAGTTGTATTTCCAGCAGGTGGAGGGGGAGTATAGGGATGATGTGTCCAAAATACATTTCATTACCTTGTTGTTGCGGGGCCAGGCGCTGAAGTGGGCACAGTCCATCTTGAGCAGCCCAGAAGGACCCCTTTATTCATTTGAGCGATTGGTACGAGAGTTCTCAGGGACTTTCAACCATTCAGAGAGTGAGGGGAATATTGTTAGCCCACTCATGGGGCTTCGGCAGGGGGATCGGTCTGTGGCCAATTTCTCTACCGAGTTTCAGGTTGTTGTGGTGGACTCCAGCTGGAACAACGTTGCCCTGCGCAGCGCGTTCCTCTCGGGTCTGAATTCACATTTCCGTGATGAGCTGGCTATCCGTGCATTTCCCTCCTCCCTGGATGAGCTCATTGCGCAGGCCGTGGCCCTTGACAACTGGTTTAGGGAATGAGCGAAGGAGCAGAAGGTTACTGTCTCTCTGCTCGCTTCCTGGCCGGCCGCCCTTCCCCTTGGTGCTGCTCCGCTGGCCCCCTCCAAGCCGATGGCACTTGGTAGGTCCCATCTGACTCAGGAGGAGCGTTGGTGCCTAGAAAAGGAGGGGGCCTGTTTCTATTGCGGGGTCCCAGGTCACATTGTTTCGAAATGTCCCGTGAGGCCAAACGACCTGGCCCATCAGTAACCATGGGGGGTCTGGCGGGAGCGTTCTCGCAAAATCCTCCCAATCATTTTGAACTTTTGGCCCTCATTCAGTTACCGGGGGCCGAATTCAAAACCTCCGGCCTGGTTGATTCGGGGGCAGAGCAAAATTTTATCCAACAGGCTATGGTGCAGATATTGCAGATACCCGTCAGGAATGTTCTGACATCTTTGTCGGTCTTGGCAGTTTCGGGCAGTACCATTGTGGCGATTGCTGAGCAGACTGAGCTGATTTCGATCATTCTGTCCAGTAATCACTGCAAGGTTGTCCAGTTTTATGTCCTGCCTCAATCTAACACCATCATGATCCGAGGGTATCCGTGGCTCTGCACCCATAACCCCATTATTAACTGGAGTCAGGGCTCCATTTTGTCCAGGAGTCCTTTCTGCCTTTCGTCATATCTCCATTCGGCTGCATGTTCGCGTTCGCTCCCGATCTCCTCCCCTCCAGCTGAGCCAGTGAATCTCAGCTTTGTGCCCGAGGTTTACCATGACTTAGGGGAGATCTCTAGCAAGTCTAGGGCCCTATTTTTACCACCTCTCCGGGGCTGTGACTTTGCTATTGATCTCCTCCCGGGCGCGCGGCTGCCATCCAGCCAGCTCTACAGTTTGTCTGGGCTGGAGAGGGAGGCAATGGAGACCTACATTAAAGACTTCCCAAGCGCCGGCATAATTCAGAATCAGAATCAGAATCAGAATCAGATTTATTGCCATTGTTCATGTAGTACACAAACTAGGAATTTGTCTCGGTGCCATGCTGCAACATTAAAAACATGATGAGATAAAGAGATAAACTAAAAACTAAAAGACTAAAAACATGCAATAAGTGTAGAATAATAAGTAATAATAATAATAATAATAATAATGAGTAATACTAGTCAGGGCAGTTTTAAATAAATTAGCAAGTAGCAGATAATATGGGGTATCACAGTGCAGTCGATAATGCAACAGAAAAACAGTGATGAACGACATGAGCTGCTGTATATAGTGCACGAGAGTCAATAAGTCACTTAGTGTTCAGCAGTCTGATGGCAGAGGGGAAAAAGCTGTTCATGTGCCAGGAGGTTTTAGTCTGAATGGACCAAAGTCTTCTACCTGAGGGGAGGGGGGCAAACAGTACGTGACCAGGGCGTGAAGGATCGGCTATGATCCGGCCTGCACGCCTCCGGGTCCTGGAGATGTACAGGTCCTGGAGAGATGGGAGCTTGCAGCCGATCACCTTCTCAGCAGTGCGCACGACGCACTGCAGCCTTAGTCTGTCCCTGGCAGTGGCTCCTGCGTACCGCACGGTTATGGAGGAGGTGAGGATGGACTCGATGATGGCCGTGTAGAACTGCACTAACATCTTGGTGGGAAGCTTGAGCTTCCTCAGCTGCCGCAGAAAGAACATCCTGTGCTGGGCCTTTTTGATGAGGGAGCTGATGGTTGGCTCCCATTTGAGGTCCCGGGTGATGGTGGTGCCCAAGAAGTGGAAGGAATCTGCAATGGTGATGGGAGAGCCTGTGATGGTGAGGGGGGGCAGGGGGGTTGTGACTTTCCTGAAGTCCATAATCATCTCCGCTGTCTTCAGAGCATTCAGCTGCAGGTTGTTGTGGCTGCACCAGGACACCAGCTGGGCCACCTCTTTCCTGTAGACGGACTCGTCGCCGTTGGAGATGAGCCTGATGAGGGTGGTGTCGTCCGCAAACTTGATCAGCTTAACAGACTGGTGGGAGGAGGTGCAGTAGTTGGTATAAAGGGAGAAGAGTAGGGGGAAAGTACACAGCCCTGGGGTGATCCGATGCTGATGCTAACAGAGTCCGAGACAGACTTCCCCAGCCGCACATGCTGCCTCCAGTCCGTCAGGAAGTCGGTGATCCACCTGCAGAGGGAGTCAGGCACGTTGAGCAGGGACAGCTTGTCCTGGAGCAGAGCGGGGCGGATGGTGTTGAATGCAGAGCTGAAGTCCACAAACAGGATCCTGGCGTAGGTTCCTGGGGAGTCCAGGTGCTGCAGGATGGAGTGGAGGGCCAGGTTGACTGCGTCGTCCACAGACCTGTTGGCACGGTAGGCAAACTGCAGCGGGTCCAGGAGGGGAGTGGTGATGGACTTGAGGTGAGACAGGACCAGGCGCTCAAAGGACTTCATGACTACAGAGGTGAGCGCTACAGGTCTGTAGTCGTTAAGTCCAGTAATCCGTGGCTTCTTGGGGACAGGGATGATGGTGGAGGATTTGAGGCAGGTCGGCACGCGGCATAGCTTAAGGGAGGTGTTAAAAATGTCTGTGAAGACAGGAGCCAGCTCTTTCGCACAGTGTCTCAGGGTGGAGGGAGACACACCGTCCGGCCCGGGGGCCTTGCGCGGGTTCAGTCTGGAGAATTGTCTGTGCACGTCCTGCTCACTGATGACAAGGGCAGGGGGGGAGGAGTATGAGGAGGGGGGGACCGCTTTTGATGAATTAGGGGCCGAGGAGGCAGTGGAGCTGGGTGGAGTGGGGGAGTTGGACACAGCTGACGAGGTGTCAAAACGGGCGTAATGTTGGGACAGTTTTTGACAAAGGGCTTTGTCATCCTGACCTTTAGAAGCCTGAGGCCGATAGTTGGTGATTTGCCTCAGTCCTCTCCACACAGAAGCCGAGTCATTAGCAGTGAACTGCTGCTGGAGTCTCTCAGAATACACAGATTTAGCTCTCCTCAGCTCTCTGTTAAACCGATATTTAACCTCCCTGTAGCAGTCTCTGTCTCCACTTTTCAACGCAGCTTCCTTCTCCTTTCCGATCTGTCTGAGCTTGGCAGTGAACCAGGGCTTATCATTAGAGTACCTCACCCTGGTGCGCGATGGGAGAATGCTCTCCTCACAAAAGTTGATGTATGAGTTCACAGTGTCTGTGTACTCATTAAGATCATGTGTGGCTCCTTTAAACATGTCCCAGTCAGTTATTTCCATGCATGTGTTCAGTTTCTCTCCAGCTTCACTGGTCAATTTCTTCGTGGTGGTCACAACAGGTTTAGTGAGCTTCAGTCTCTGTCTGTATGTGGGAATGAGGTGGACCATCACGTGATCAGATAGACCGAGCGCAGCGCGGGGAACAGCGCGATATGCGTCCTTCACTGTAGTGTAACAGTGATCCAGCGTGTTATTTCCTCTGGTTGGACATTTAATAAACTGTCTGTATCGGGGGAGCTCATGACTCAGATTGCTCTGGTTAAAGTCGCCCACCACAATAACCAGGGAGTCTGGAAAATTCCGCTCCGCATGTAGGACGTGATCTGCGAGCGCGCGCTGGGCCTCGCGCGTGTCCGCGTCGGGAGGGGCGTACACAGCGATCAAAACAAATGATGCGAACTCCCGCGGGGAATAAAATGGCTTGCAGTTGATAGAGAGAAATTCTAGATCGGGAGAACAGTGTTGTGAAACCACCATTACATCAGAGCACCAGCTGCTGTTAATATAGAAGCACACTCCTCCTCCAATAGACTTACCGGAGAGCTCTGTGACGCGATCAGCACGAAACAGCTGAAATCCCTCGAGGCTGATCGCGCTGTCCGGTATGCTCCTTTTAAGCCAGGTCTCAGAGAAACAGATGACAGACGAGGAAGCGAGGTCCTTAAATCGCATCAGCAGTCTTAATTCTTCTACCTTGTTCAAGAGAGAATTGGCATTGGATAGAAATATGCCAGGCAAGGCTGTTCGCGTGCCTCTCCTTCGCAGCCGAGCGAGAACCCCCCCTCGCTTTCCTCTTTTTCGCCGTCTTACTCTTTGAGCCAAACAATGAATCAGATCGGCGGCAGGAGCTAAAAATACTGGGAGAAGGTCCGTAGGAGTGAGAGTCCTGATATTTAATAGCTCTTCACGAGTATAAGAGCTAGCAGACACACAATCGACGAACAAAAACAAACAAATTAAGCAAATTAAAGGGCAGTGTAGCACCATGTCGACCACTGTGGGCACCATCTTGGAAAAAAAAAAAATAATTCGCCCGTTGTCTGCTCCACTCGGCGCAGGGTTCTTTGTTGTGGGGAAGAAGGATGGATCTCTGCGGCCGTGTATTGATTACCGCGAGCTTAACGCAGTTACCCGGAAGGATAAGTATCCGCTGCCTGTCATTAACTTAGCATTTGAGTTACTCCAATGGGCGTGTTTTTTCACCAAGCTCGACCTCCATAAAGCCTATCATTTAGTCCGCATTAGGGAGGGGGACGAGTGGAAGATGGCGTTTAAAACATTTGGGCCATTTTGAATATTTGGTCATGACGTTTGGGCTGATCAACGCCCCTGCCATCTTCCAGTGGTTAATTAACGACATCCTACGAGATATGGTGAACCAGTTTGTGTTTGTTTATTTGGACAGTATTTTGATTTTTTCTCACACCCTGAAGGAGCACTTAGTCCATGTCGGTCTGTCCTGCAGCGGTTGCTGGAGAACCAGCTTTTTGTGAAAGCTGAGAAGTGCAAATTTTCCACTCGCTCTACTTCATTTTTGGGGTTCATCATTGTCGAAGGCATGGTAAAGGGCGATCTGGTGAAAATTAAGGCGGTAGTAGACTGGCTGACCCCCCAGTCCAGGAAGGACCTCCAACGTTTCCTGGGCTTCGCCAACTTCAACCGCCGATTCATCTGAGACTGTAGTAGGGTGGCGCAACCGCTTACGCAGTTGACATTGACCAAAAGCCTGTTTAAGTGGTCCGAGGCCGCTGAATGAGCTTTTGTGACCCTAAAAGGGTCACCAATGCGTGTGTTCTGGCACAGGTGGATGCCACGGCGCAGTTTGTGGTCGAGGTGGATGCTTCTGATTCAGGGGTGGGCGCTGTCCTCTCCCAGCGCTCCTCTTCCGATCAGAAGCTCCATCCGTGCACGTATTTCTCCTGGTGGTTAACACCAGCTGAGAGAAATTACACTGTTGGGGACCACGAACTGTTGGCCATTAAGCTGGCGTTGGAGGAATGGAGACACTAGCTGGAGGGAGCTAGCCAACCAGTCACTGTCTGGACCGACCATAAAAATTTAGAATACCTGCCAGACGGTTAAATTCTCGGCAGGCTCGGTGGGCCCTGTTCTTTAATAGGTTTAATTTATCCATCTCGTACAGACCAGGGTCCTGTCATGCCAAGGCTGATGCTCTCTCACACCAGTTTTCTCCCGACTCCTCCTCCTCCACCTCCTCCTCCGTAGCAGCTGCTGCGTCTCCCCTGGAGACTATTTCCCCCCCTCCTGCTTTCTCAGGACACTCCAGTGGGAAATTGAGCAGAGGGTCCGGCAGGCACAATCATTGGAGCCCGTCCCGGAGGGAGGCCCGCCGGACCGGCTGTATGTTCCCACGGCGCTACGTGGAGAGGTGATTCAGTGGAAGCATACCAGCTTTTTTGCCTGTCATCCCAGCATTTCCAGAACCACTGACTTGCTGCGAAGGGTTTTTTGGTGGCCCATACTCAGAAGGGATGTGTGGGAGTATGTCAAGGCCTGTCACACCTGCTCTGCTAATAAAACTGACTCTTCCCCTCCTGCGGGTCTCCTCCATCCCCTCTAGTGCCGGGTCGCCCGTGGTCTCACATCGCCCTGGACTTTGTCACAGGTCTCCCTCTATCCCAGGGGAATACCGTTATCCCGACAATAGTCGACTGCTTCTCCAAGGCCATCCACCTCATTCCTCTCCACAAGCTGCTATCTGCCATGGAGACAGTCGACTTGCTGATGTAGAGGCTTGGAAATAGTTAATAGTTATGTAAAAGGTGCTAAAAAGACATTTGGATAAAAAAATTTTAAAAAAACAGGCACCCCTACAATTTTTATTTTATTCTTTAATTGTTTTATTTTTCTACAATGCATTTGTAATCCACCTGGTTCCATTATAACTCATGTGAGTTGAGTGCAGTTCCATACGCCGACCAAGAGATGGCGCAAGTTGCACAGTCATAGAGAGTAGACTCACGCACCGGAGGACGAAGAATAAACTCCTCTGTGTGAATTAATGGCACGAAACATGTTCTGACTATTCTCCTATCACAGGTTGGAGAGTTAATTTCCACATGCCTGTTGCCTCCTCCTGGGCCACTACCCAGGGGGGCAACAATTTTGGGGGCTCGTCCGGGATTAGCGCCACCTACCGATCTGGCACTAATCATTGAAGAACCAAGGGATGCTGACCACCTGTTCCTGAGCCATCGACCTAAGCGACTGACTACAGGAAACCACAGCCATGTCTGCTCTACATGACCTGAGATGGGAAATCCAGCAAGAGCTTCGCCAGCTGACCATTGCCCGCTGCAGAAACGTTCTTTACAAGCTGGCTGAGTCATTCAAGGATGAGGTGGGAGAAGATTTGCCAGGTGCAGAATCGACCGAAGTGGAACTCTTCGACTTCATTGTTGACTCGCTGAGAAGTCCACAACTGAAGAGCCTTGAGGACCAGGGGATGTCTCGCCTGCTTGCTTTCCGTGACCTCATCATTGAACTGCAACGGCCCACAGCAGCTGGAGAAGTGGATGCAGAGGTGTCACCCGACGATGATCCAGTCATAGCAGTTCCTGTGACCACTGGAGCTGCAGCACCATCAGGGAAGAACCATCCGACATCACCATCTGTAGTTCCTGACCCAGGGTTAGTCAGACTGACTGAACTTACGTCACTGTTGCCACGTAGAGAGTACAAGATTTATGGTGGTCAAATCTCTGATTTTGATTTTGATTCTGATTTGAGTTACAATAACTTGTGCAAACAGCTTGATGAAGGGCTAAATGAAGGGTTCACAGAGGCTGAGATTATCAGAACGGTGTTTAAGATAATTAAGCCTGGTACCTTTAAAGATATGCTTGTAACCAAGGATAGCCTTACTGTAGCTGAGTTAAAACGTCTCTTAAGGACACATCTACGCGAGAAAAGCAGCGCTGAATTATTTCAGGAGCTGAGTAATGCTAAGCAAAATTACAAAGAAACACCACAACAGTTTATGTATAGACTAATGGGGCTAAAACAGCATGTGTTGACTGCATCTAAAAACAGTAGTGGGTTTCATTATGACAACAAGTTGGTACAAGGTGTGTTTATCCATTCACTGTATCAAGGTTTGAATGAAAAATACTCTTATGTCAGGAGAGACCTTAAACCTCACATCTCCAACACCAGTGTCACAGATGACTCCATCCTGGAGCTCATAGCAAATTCTGTTAGTGAAGAGACAGAGAGATTAAGTAGGTTGGGACAAAGTCACAAACAGAAAGTCACCAGTGTTAATGCGGCACAGGTAGAGACAGATCAAAGCTCTATCAAAATGCACACTGAAGTCCAAGCTAATCGTGTAGCTATCCAGGAGCTGACGGCACAGGTCTCCTCCCTAACCAAGAGTTTAGAAAAGGCCCTAACCCCAATAGTAAATACAGTAAACACCAGTCCTACAGCACCTGTCCCTAAACAGCCAGCACTGAAACCTGCAGTGAAAGGAAAGTGCCAAAGGTGTATCGCCCAAGAGACTGAGCGCTGCACACACTGTTTTCAATGTGGAAAGGAGGGGCACAGAGCTATAGGTTGCCTTCAGAAAAGCAATGTGTCAGGAAATTGGAGGAGGTCGCTGGGGAGGGACCACCAGTGACTGAACCACCAGCAGAGTCCCACCACACTAAAAGACTGAACTCCGAACAGACTACTGCCAAGTCCCAAAAGTTACCCAACACAAAGCGTGTGGCACAGCTCATTGGCGGTAGGTGTATGATCAGTTGCCAGTTAAATGGAGTAAACCTACAGATGTTATTGGACAGTGGGGCACAAGTAAGCATTGTTGAAAAGTCATGGGTACAAGCAGCCTTACCAAATGTGAAAATACAGCCACTCGAGAGCCTACTCCCAGGCCATCCACTCGAAATCACCACAGCCAATGGAACGGATGTTCCGTTCGAGTGGTGGATAGATGTCCTGCTCGAGATCACAAGTTCACAGTATGGTTCTGTATCCTTATATGTTCCAATGCTTGTCAGTCAGCAGCGTTTAAGCACTCCGCTGCTGGGCTTGAACGTGATCCAAGAGATAATAATGGCAAACAGTGAACAAAGTGACGATATTAGCTTAGTGGGCTTACTGTTGGAGACTTTAAAGGTCCAGAAAGGTAATGTTGAGTCACTCATCTCTGTTGTCCACACCAAGTCAACAGAAAATGAACCAGAAAGTCCAGTGGTGAGAGTTGGGGAAAAAAGGACTCACTGTTCACAGTAGCCAAATCTGTATGGTAAAATGTCACATCTGAGCATTTCCTGGAGGAGGAGAAATGTTGTTTGAGCCAGCTGTGAAATGTAACTTACCGGATGGATTGGAGTTATTCCCAGCTCTTATTGATGTACCCGCTGGTGCTTCAAAAACTGTCAAAATCCCAATCCAAAACTCAACAAAGCACAACATTTTTCTAAATCCAAAGACTGTTTTAGGACTTATTTCAGAGATCACTGAATACAAACCTGTAAATGTTTGTTCCAGTGCTGAAAATGCAACCAAAACTACAGACAAGCCATTTTGTCACTCTGCTCAAGTGACATGTGACAGTCAAGGTGAGGGTGAAGAAACATTAAGCACTGCTCCCTCACACCTGAGATGGCACCCTAATGTCAATTTAGACCATCTCTCAGAGGGTGATCGGGAGGTGGTTCGGCAGATGCTCTATGAACAGTCTGATGTGTTTGCTCATGATGAAGGAGACATTGGATGTATTCCTGGACTACAGCTAAAAATCAACACCACTGACAACACACCTGTGCAGAAAGTTACAACTCCATTCCAAGACCACTGTATAAAGAGGTGAAGGAGTATGTTCAAAACCTTTTAAGCAGGGGCTGGATCAGGAAATCAGTGTCAAACAACTCGTCGCCAGTAGTGTGTGTGCGTAAAAAGGACAATACTTTGCGCTTGTGTGTTGATATTCGTGAGCTGAACCGAAAAACCATACCTGACAGGCATCCGTTACCACGGATACAAGATCTACTGGACACCCTTGGGGGTAACTCCTGGTTTTCCATATCGGATCAGGGAAGTGCCTACCATCAGGGTTTTGTAAGTGAGGAGTCAAGACATTTAACTGCTTTTAGCACACCCTGGGGACTATACGAGTGGGTGCGGGTTCCATTTGGGTTGTCAAACGCACCGGCCGCATTCCAAAGGTATATGGAGGGGGTGTTAGAAGGGATCAGAGACGAGTGTTGCGTGCCTTACTTGGACGATGTACTGTGTTACTCCAAAACCTTTGATGAGCACGTAGAACACCTTAAACAGGTTTTGTGCAAAATGCGACAACACGGCATAAAACTTCGGCCAGCCAAATGTGAACTGTTCAAAAACCAAGTACGCTACCTGGGTAGGCTAGTGTCGGGAGAAGGAGTCCAGATTGACCCAAAAGACTTGGATGCTGTGTTCGCTCTGAAAGACAAGAAATCTCGCACAGTCGGAGAACTCAGAACGTTACTGGGTTTTCTCAGTCATTACCGATCATTTATTCAAGATTTTTCACGTCTGGCGAGACCCTTGTTCGAACTCCTCCACAGCACTAATGAAACAAGCAATGACAATAAACCAGCACCAAAAAGGAGTAAAGGACAAACAAAGAAAGGAGACAAAAACCAGCTTCCTTCTCGCACACCAATAATATGGACCAGTGAACATCAGGAAGTTGTGTCAAGATTTGTGGACATTCTGACTAATCCTCCCATTCTAGCCTATCCCAATTTGGACCTTCCATTTGTATTGCATACAGATGCGTCAAACAAAGGCCTGGGAGCTGTCTTGTCTCAAAAACAAGAAAACAAACTTAAGGTGATTGGCTATGGATCCAGAACTCTCACACCGGCCGAGAAGAATTATCACTTACATTCCGGTAAACTAGAGTTTCTAGCTCTCAAGTGGGCCATCTGTGACAAATTCCGCGACTATCTGTATTATGCACCGACTTTTACTGTCTATACAGATAACAATCCTTTAACCTATGTCCTCAGTTCAGCCAGGTTGAATGCAGTGGGTCATAGGTGGGTTGGGGAGTTGGCTGACTTCCATTTTGATATCAAGTATAGGCCAGGGAAAAGGAATGCAGATGCAGATATGTTGTCCAGACACCCATTAGATCTGCAAGAGCAAATGAATGAGTTCACAGAGACAGTTTTACCGGAAGTAGTGTCCGCAGTGTGGCAAGGGAGCAAGGCAGCACAAAACAGTGATGTGCCATGGATAGCTACGTTACAACTGAGTTCTAATGACAACAATGTGCCAACTGACAGTGTTTTAAGCATGACACCTAAAGACATCAATGCTGCTCAACAAGACGATGAGTCAATTAGAGAAGTAATCTCACTCAAACTCAAAGGATGGACACCAAACGATAAAGATAAACGGACAATGAGTAAACGAACACGGAGACTACTGTATGAGTGGAACAAGTTGGAAGTTGACAATGGATTATTGTACAGAAAAACAGAGCACAGTAAACAACTTGTCCTACCTGAACAGCTAAGGCTGATGGTGTTAAAGAGTCTACAGACTCTTTAACACCTATGTGACCCATAATGTGACCTATGTGACCCATGTCATTGTGTAGACTCTACACAATGACATGGGTCACATAGGGTGTGATAAGGTGATACATCTGGCCTGTGAGCATTTCTATTGGCCATATATACAACAAGATGTTGAAGATTATATAACAAAAAAATGTCCGTGCATGAAACAAAAGCACCCAAATGTTCCCCAGAGAGCTCCAATGGGATCTATCACAACCAGTGCCCCCTTTGAGTTAATCTCCATCGACTACTTACACCTTGAGCCAAGTAAAGGAGGGTATGAGTACATCCTCGTACTAGTGGACCATTTCACTCGTTTCGCACAGGCATACCCTACAAGGAATAAATCAGGCAAAACAGCCGCAGAAAAGATATTTCAGGATTTCATTCCTCGTTTCGGGTACCCAGAGAAGTTGCATCACGATCAAGGACGTGAGTTTGAAAACAGTCTCTTCCACAGATTACAACAACTGTCTGGAATTTCTCACTCACGAACCACTCCATACCATCCGCAGTGCAACCCCGTGGAGCGCCTGAATCGTACACTACTCCAAATGCTTCGTACCCTACAGGAGGAGAAAAAAAGTGAATGGAAGGATCATCTACCCCAAATTGTACATGCTTACAATTGTACAAGACACAAGTCAAGAGGCTATTCTCCATTTTTCCTTTTATATGGCAGAGTCCCAAGGTTGCCTGTAGATCTACTATTGAACCAGACAAAAGACACTGACACACACAACCATCAAACCTACGCCAAAAAGTGGGCTGATAGGATGCGTGTTGCTTACAAAATCACTGCAGACAACAGTCAAAAGTCTTCAGATAAAGGCAAAAAGCAGTACGACAAATGCTTAAGAGGTGTCACACTCCAACCAGGTGACAGGGTGTTGGTCAGAAACCTCTCTGAAAGAGGAGGTCCAGGGAAACTGCGCACTTACTGGGAGTCAGCAGTACATCGCGTAGTTGAGAGAGTAGGAGATGGACCAGTCTATAAAGTACAAGCAGAGAGAGGCAGCAAAGTGATGCGAGTGTTACACAGAAACCTGCTGTTGTCTGTAAATGACTTACCTTTAGAAGAAGAACTGCCTGCAAAAGAAAAGACAAAACAGAAACGGAAGAAGAGGACAGAGACAAATCCTAACAGTGACAACACAGACAATGACAGCTCGGAGGAAGAAGAGGAAAATACTTACCGCTACAACCTCCGTAGCCAAATCCCATGTTACAGACTCGTAAATCTTCAGCAAAATGCCTCAAATCTCCCAGACCAAAACACTCAGCAACCAGTACCTGTCATGCCAGAGCAAAATCCTCAAAATCAGCAAAGGCTTCATGTGACAGCTAGAGAGTTCTGCCCACCAGTAAGACAGGAACCGGTCCCTGTTCAGCGGGATGCTGAGGAGCGAATGGATGGACCAGCTTTGCTGCAGGAAGAACGTCAAGAACAAGTGGAGGTGATGGATGGAGATAATGGAGAACAGGAGGAACTGAGAAGGTCACAGCGGAGAGGAACGCCAGTAGAGAGACTTACCTACGACGTCCTGGGACAGCCATCGTACCAGCCTTGGACTGCAGACGTAAGACCTCTGCTTCTGCCCTTCAGAGAGAACAGACGCCTTTTTCTTTGCTCCCTTTTACCCTCCTTCCCTCCCTAACTGAGAATCCCAGCTTGCTGTCTTGTCTGCGTCGCTGTCTTCTGGCTGAATCTTGAACCAAACGAAAAGAAGTGGATTCGGTGAGCGGTCTTTAATAAAGATTAACAACATTTTATATAAATTCGGGCCAGGGGGAGCCCCTCTGGAGAGACCCAGGATTGGAATGCATGTGTCTGCATGATTCGACTGAGGATGTGGAAACATCTACCTGGTTTGGCTAGGATCACAGGATTTTCTGCTGATTGGCTCTGGAGTTTTTCCTGGTGTATCGAAAAATTAACTGGAAGAGCTAATTAAAAGCGGTCCCCGGCATAGCTGCTTCTCAACAATTCGACTAGACGGGGGAGTGCACTAACTATCGGCAATGATAACATGGAAATTACCACCTGCATGCACTGTAGAGGGATGGACCCTACCGGACATGTTTACCCATGTTCTAGAAGGGAAACATCTGGAGTCGTCTTTGGTGCCTCCAAGGAATGGATTTAAAGCCTATGTATGGAAATTATGAACACAGGATTGCTGGAGGTGTAAAATTCTATGCTCTGAGTGATCTGTGTCTATCAGACCTCGAATTCGCCCTGTTGTCTATTTTCCTCCTGGTTTAAGACAAAACAGAAGATTGTGCTTCTCTTCATAAACATACTGGGACTGCAATCTGAAACTCTCATTGACATGTGACTGGCTCAGGAAATTTCCAATCTGCCATGCCTCAAGGACATGCTTCCGAGTTTCAGACACTAAGACATAACATCTCGGCTGGGAGAGATTTTGGCTGCCATCCAGTAACTGATAAACACCCACCTGCATTCAACATACACGAACACACTGATTCATAATACTGAATTACACCCAGTCCATTCACTGATTCTCTCTGACTTTTGGTCTTTTTGGTTTTTTGTGGTGATTGTTGCTCTGTGCTATTGAGAGATTTTTTTCATTGTAATCATAATCTGCTTAAAAATAAGCTGTATTCTGATAACGAAGTTTTTTTTCTCTCCTCCCCCTTGTGTCGTTCCCCTCCCCTCCCCTCCTTTCTTATCTATCCTTGTTTGATGAGGCGCCTATTATGGCTGCCGTGTCGTTGTGTCGCGCGCATGCGCACCAATGTCAAGTCAAGTTCCTCGTGTGTTTTTTTACATGCTTGGCAATAAAGTTTATTCTGATTCTGATTCTCTTACTCCCTACCCCTGTGCCGCTAACTCAAAATTATATGCCATTCCAATACCCCACCCAACCTCAGCCCCATGGTTATAATTGGTACACTCTCATGCATTAAGTCACTCTAGAACATGAAATGTCGGGAGACATTTATTTGAAGTGGGGGAGAGTGTAGAGGCTTGGAAATAGTTAATAGTTATGTAAAAGGTGCTAAAAAGACATATATTTATCTTTTGTTCATATAAAAGACAAAAAATAAAATAGAAAGGAGATGTCTTTACCTTCTTTACATGTTTCAACTGCACTGCAGCCTTCGTCAGAAGAGTTAGCTGATTGCTGCCAGGTGACATTTATCAGCTGATTTTCGTAGGCGGGGCCAGCCCAGCAGATCTGTTGGATCCACCGGGCCGGCCCCACCTCTCGCCGTCAGATGGTCTCTGGAGAATGTGGTCCCAGGTGTGGGAAAGCATAAAGGCCCCCTCATCTCGGTTCATGGCGTCTTTTCCCCGCTTCCTGATCTCTATGGCCTCCTTGATCCAGCGTTTGTGTCTGTTGCTCTCGATCCAATAATCTTTGCGTCGTCCCGGTCCATGATGTGGTTATTTCTTTTGCAGTGATCTGATATTGCTGATTTTAATGTTTCTTGTTCTGCCTTTTCTTTTTGTGATCTTGTGAGTCGTCCTTGTGTTTCCTTCTCACATTCCTTCTGGTGTTCTTTTTTTTCTTGTGGTGAATAATCTTCCAGTTTCTCCAATGTAGGTTTTGTTGCATGATCTGCATGATATTTCATATATTACATTGCATTTTTTTGTCTTGTTCTATTCTGTCCTTGGGGTGTACTAACAACTGTCTTAATTTTTTGTGTGGTTTGACTGCTGTGTTTATTTTGTATTTTTTCATGATCCTTTGAATTGGTTCCGTGATCCCTCGTATGTATGGTATGGTTATGGTGTCCTTGTTTTTGATTTCAGCTTTTGTTCTGTGTCTTATTTCCTGTTTATTTTCTTTGTTTTTGACTTGCTGTTTCCCTTTGTTTATAGCCCATACTGGATATTGGCTGCATATAAGTGCATGTTTTATGTGGTTTTCCTCCTCCTGTCTATCTTCTTGGTGGATGATGATGGTGGCTCGTTCATATAACGTCCTGACGACTGATAGCTTGTGTTGGGGTGTTCCGATGTCCATAGTAGGTATTGATCTGTGTGGGTTGGTTTCCTGTAGACTGTGATTTTTATGCTGCCGTCATCGTTGTGGTGGATTTTCATGTCCAGAAAGGCTATGGTGCCATTTTCCTCCTCTTCGTGTGTGAATTTTATGTTCCCAGTGCTGTCCGTGCTGTTCAGATGGTCAGTGAGTTCTTGTGTGTGTCCTTTCCTTATTTTTTCCAGAATGTCATCCACGTATCTCTTCCATAGGGTGGGTTTGCATTGTGTAGGTGCTGTGTTAATGGCTTTGTTTTCCAGATCCTCCATGAAAAAGCTGCTCATAATGGCTGATAGTGGGTCTCCCATTGCAAATCCTTCTTTTTGTCTGTAAATTTTTCCTCTGAATTGAAAATAAGTGGATTTTGCAACAAACTGTAATAATTTGGATATGTCGTGAACTGTTAGATTGGTGCGTCTTTTTAGGGTACTGTCATTGTTGAGGCGTTCTTGCACTATATGTAGTGTGACGTCAACAGGTGTCTTTGTGAATAATGAAATGACGTCATGTGAAATGAGGATCTCGTCTGATTCTATTTTCATATCTTTGAGTTCTTGTGCCAGTTCTTTTGAGTTTTTGCAGTGGAAATCTGATAGTTCAAGGAGGGGTTTGATGATTTCAACCAGGGCTTTTGATAAGTTGTACGTGACTGATCTGATACTGTCTATTATTGGCCGCAGTGGGATATCCTTTTTATGTATTTTTGGAGTTCCATAGATCCGGGGGGTGATACTGGCTGTGGGTATCAGGTGATCATATGCGTCCTTTGTGATTTTTTTGCTTTCTAATAGAGGTTTGAGAAGGGCTTTTAGCATTTTTTTCTTTTCTTCTGTGGGATTTGTTTTTATGATTTCATATGTGCTGTCATCTGCCAACATGGTTTCCATCTGTTTTTCATATGTTTCCATGTCCAATATTACTGTCGTTCTGCCTTTATCTGCTGGGAGGATTGTGATTGTTTTATCTGTCTTGAGTGAGTTTAATGCTTTTTCTTCTTCTCTTGTAACGTTGCTTTGTGGTAATTTGGCCGTTTCTAGGATTCCTGCGACTGCGTTCCGGAGTGATGCTTTTTCCCCTTGGTCCTGGATTTTTTCACATGCGAGTTCTGTTGCGAGGATGTATTCTTCATGAGGTATTCTGGCTGGTGTGATGGCAAAGTTCAGTCCTCTGCTCAGCACTGTCTGACGGTGGGAGGCGGGGCCGGCCCGGTGGATCCGACAGATCTGCTGGGCTGGCCCCGCCTACGAAAACCAGCTGATAAATGTCACCTGGCAGCAATCAGCTGACTCTTCTGACGAAGGCTGCAGTGCAGTTGAAACATGTAAAGAAGGTAAAGACATCTCCTTTCTATTTTATTTTTTGTCTTTTATATGAACAAAAGATAAATAATTAAAAGAAGACAAAATGAACCTTTTTGAAAGACATTTGGATAAAAAAATAAAAAAAAACAGGCACCCCTACAATTTTTATTTTATTCTTTAATTGTTTTATTTTCCCCCTCATGGATCGTCACCTTATCGTGGTGGGGGGGTTTGCGTGCCCCAGTGATCCCAGGAGCTATGTTGTCCGGGGCAATTTGCCTCTGATAGGGTCTCCCAAGACAAACTGGTCCTGGGTGAAGGGCCAGACGAAGAACGATCCAACAGACTCTCATGATAAATTGTATATCAAGGATTCAGTGTACCCCGCCCGGTATGGGGTTACCGGGGCCCCACCCTGGAGCCAGGCCTGGGGGAGGGGCTCGAAGGCTAGCGTCTGGTGGCCGGGTTTCCACCCATGGGACCCGGCCGGGCTCAGCCCGAAGGAGTTACATGGGTCCGCCCTCCAGTAGGTTCACCACCTGCAGGAGGGATCATGGAAGTCCGGTGTGCTATGTGGATTAGGTGGCAGTCAAAGGCGGAGACCTTGGCGGACTGATCCCAAGCTTTCTAAACTGAGCTTTTGGTACGTGGAATGTCACCTCTCTGGTGGGGAAGGACCTGAGCTGGTGTACGAGATTGAGCGATACCGGCTAGATATAGTCGGCCTCACCTCAACACACAGCTCCGGTTCCGGAACCAAGTCTCCTGGAGAGGGCTGGAGCTTGGCCTTTTCTGGAGTTGCCCCGGGCGAGAGGCAGACGAGCAGGGGTAGGTATTCTTGTATCGCCCCACCTTGCTGCCTCTATATTGGAGTTTTCCCCGGTGGACGAAAGGGTTGCTTCCCTGCGCCTTCGGGTTGGGAAAACGGGTCCTGACCATCATTTGTGCTATGCACCAAATGATGTTTCAGAGTACCCAGCCCTTTTTGGAGTCTGTGACTGGTGTGCTGGAGGGTGCTCCTCCTGGAGACTCCAATGTCCTACTGGGGGACTTCAATGCGCACGTGGGCAACGACAGTGAAACCTGGAGGGGGGTGATTGGGAGGAACGGGCCTGCCCGATCTGAACACCGAGTGGTGTTCAGTTATTGGACTTCTGTGCTAACCACAGTCTGTCTATAACAACACCATTTTCAAGCATAAGGGTGTCCATATGTGCACCTGGCACCAGGACACCCTAGGCCGCAGGTCGATGATCGATTTTGTTATCGTGTCATCAGACCTGCGACCGTATGTCTTGGACACCCTGAGTAAAGAGAGGTGCAGAGCTGTCAACTGATCACCACATGGTGGCGAGTTGGGATCCGATGGCAGGGGAGGAAGCCATTCAGACCTGGTAGACCCAAACGTATAGTGAGGGTGTGCTGGGAGGCGTCTGGCTGAGGCCCCTGTCCGGGAGGTCTTCAACTCCCACCTCCGGAAAAGAACTTCAACACATTCCGAGGGAGTCTGGAGACATGGAGTCTGATGGGCCATGTTCTCCACCTAGTGTTGTTGAAGCGGCAGCCCAGAGCTGCGGCCGCAAGGTGGTCGGTGCATCTCGTGGTGGCAACCCCCGAACCAAGTGGTGGACACCAGTGGTGAGGGGGGCCATTAAGCTGAAGAAGGAGTCCTATCAAGCTTGGTTGGCTTGTGGGACTCCCGAAGCAGCTGAGGTGTACCGGCAGGCCAAGCGGAGTGCAGCTCGGGTGGTTGCTGAAGCAAAAACCCGGGTATGGGAGGAGTTCGGTGAGGCCATGGAACAAGACTTTCGGTCGGCTTCAAAGAGATTCTGGCAAACTGTTCGGCGGGCTCAGGAGGGGAAAGCAGCTCCCCGTCCACACTGTGTATGGTGCGGATGGGACACTGTTGACTTCTACTGGGGATATCGTCGGCGGGATGGAAGTAATACTTCGAGGATCTCCTCAATCCCACTGATACGCCTTCCACAGAGGAAGCTGGTTTGGGGGACGAGGGGGATGACTCGCCTATCACAGGGGCTGAGGTCGCCAAGGTGGTTAAAAATCTCCTTGGTGGCCGGGCCCCGGGGTGGACGAGATTCGCTCCCGAGTACCTCAAGGCCCTGGATGTTGTTGGGTTGTCATGGTTGACACGCCTCTGCACATTGCGTGGAGGTCGGGGGCAGTGCCTTTGGCATGGCAAACCGGGGTGGTGGTTCCTCTCTTCAAAAAAAGGGGAACCGGAGGGTGTGCTGCCAACTTTAGAGGGATCACACTCCTCAGCCTCCCTGGGAAGGTCTATGCCAAGGTACTGGAGAGGAGAGTCCGGCCGTTGGTCGAACCTCGGATTCAGGAGGAGCAATGTGGTTTTCGTCCTGGCCGTGGCACATCGGACTCAGCTCTTTACCCTCTCGAGAATTCTTGAGGTTCGTGGGAGTTTGCCCAACCAGTTTACATGTGTTTTGTGGACTTGGAGAAGGCATTTGACCGCGTCCCTCGTGGATTTTTGTGGGGGGTGCTTCGGGAGTAGTGGGTATCGGGCTTGTTGTTACGAGCTATTCGGTCCTCTGTACGACCGTTGTGAGAGTTTAGTTCGCATTGCCAACACTCGGTCGGAGTCATTCCCAGTGAGAGTTGGACTCCGCCAGGGTGCCCTTTGTCACCGGTCCTGTTCATAATTTTTATGGACAGGAATTCTAGGCGCAGCCAGGGAATGGAGGGTGTCATGCTTGGTGACCACAGGATCTCATCTCTGTTGTTTGCAGATGATGTTGTCCTGTTGGCTTCATCCAGCAATGACCTACAGCTCTTGCTGGGACGGTTTGCCGCTGAGTGTGAAGCGGCTGGGATGAGAATCAGCACCTCCAAGTCCGAGTCCATGGTCCTCAGCCGGAAAAAAGGTGGATTGTCCTCTCCGGGTTGGGGACAGGCTCCTGCCCCAAGTGGAGGAGTTTAAGTATCTTGGGGTCTTGTTCACGAGTGAGGGGAAAATGGAGCGAGAGATCGACAGACGATTGGAGCAGCATCTGCAGTGATGCGGACGTTGTACCGGTCTGTTGTGGTGAAGAGGGAGCTTAGTTCTAAGGCAAAGCTGTCGATTACCAGTCAATCTACGTTCCTACTCTCACCTATGGTCACGAGCTTTGGGTAATGACCGAAAGAACGAGATCGCGGATACAAGCGGCTGAAATGAGCTTTCTCCGTAGGTTGCTGGACTCACCCTCAGAGATAGGGTGAGGAGCTCAGTCATCCGGGAGAGGCCAGAGTAGAACCGCTGCTCCTCCACAATGAAAGGAGTCAGTTGAGGTGGTATGGGCATCTGAATAGGATGCCTCCTGGACGCCTCCCACTTGAGGTGTTTCAGGCACGTCCCACTGGGAGGAGACCCCGGGGCAGACCCAGGACTCGGTGGAGAGACTATGTCTCCCAGCTAGTCTGGGAACGCCTTGGTATCCCCTCTGAAGAGCTGGAGCAAGGTGGCTGGGGAGAGGAAGTCTGGGCTTCTCTGCTTGAACTGCTGCCTCCGCGACCCGGACCTCCGGAAAAGCGGTAGAAGATGGATGATGGAGGTGTTTTATTTTTCTACAATGCATTTGTAATCCACCTGGTTCCATTATTAACTCATGTGAGTTGAGTGCAGTTCCATACGCCGACCAATAGATGGCGCATGTCGCACAGTGATAGAGAGTAGACTCATGCACCAGAGGACGAAGAATAAACTCCTCTGTGTGAAATAACGGCACGAAACGTGTTCTGACTATTCTTCTATCACAGGTTGGAGAGTTAATTTCCACATGCACGTTGCCTCCTCCTGGGCCGCTACCCAGGGGAGCAACACTGACACAGCATGTCATCCGGCTGCATGGTATTCCCATAGACATCGTCTCGGACCGGGGGCCCCAATTCACATCCCAGGTGTGGGAGGCATTTTGTTGCTTCTTGGGTGTGACCGCCAGCTTGACTTCTGGATACCATCCCCAAAGCAATGGTCAGGCTGAGTGTGCTAATCAGTCTCTGGTGGCCACCTTAAGGTGCGTAGCATCCACAAACTTGACCACCTGGAGCCCCCATTTG
Source organism: Pholidichthys leucotaenia (assembly GCA_020510985.1). Taxonomy (NCBI): domain Eukaryota; kingdom Metazoa; phylum Chordata; class Actinopteri; order Cichliformes; family Pholidichthyidae; genus Pholidichthys; species Pholidichthys leucotaenia. The sequence continues at coordinate 94,903,724 of CM035837.1, forward strand.
ACCTAGGTGGAATATGCGCACAACTTTGCGATCTCCTCCTCCACTGGGCTCACGCCATTTGAAGCGTTGATGGGTTATACACCACCTTTGCTGCCCATGGCAGAGAGGGGCCTCACTGTCCCATCCATAGAGGCCCATGCGCCCCGGTGCCACTGTCTGTGGAGGGCCACGAGGGCAGCCCTCCTTTGCTCTATGGAACGCAATAGACAGTACACTAACCTCAGACGGGCTCCAGCTATCCACCGACCAAATCCTGCTGAAAACGGAGTCCCGGAAGCTCTCCCCCCGCTATCTGGGCCCCTATACCATCAAGTGGTTGATTAATGATGTCACCGTTCGGTTGGATTTGCCACCCTCTATGCGCATCCATCCTACGTTCCACATCTCCAAGATCAAGCCCCTCTCTGCCAGTCCCCTCTGCCCTCCTCCAGACCCCCCCACTGCCGCCCTGGATCATCGATGGCCAGACTATGTATACGGTGGAGAGGACCTTAGACATGTGTCGTCAGGGGTGGGGTTGTCAATACCTCGTTCACTGGAAAGGATTTAGTTCGGAGGAGAGGTCATGGATCTCGGGGTCATACATCCTGGACAAGCGTAAGATTCGGGCATTCCATCAAATCCATTGATGCAAGCCCAGTGGGATGCCAGGAGGCATTACTTGGGGGGGGGGGCGCGGGGGGGGCACTGTGATGATCAGGCGAGCGTGCTCCCCCTCTCCTCCTGTTTCCCACTCTGGAAGATTGGACACACCTGCGTGACTACACACCTGCTGCATCTGATGAGCCAGTGTATTTAAGATCCAGCGTGTAGAGTGCTCATTGCTGGATCATCTGGGTTTGCAGCCACAATTTATGTTAAGCTCTGCTTTGTTATTAAAGTTATCTGTATACTTACCTTATGTGTCCTGCTCCTCAGGTTGCTGCCACCCACAGGTGTGTCTCTGGAGCTGATCACGCTTGCCTGACCAGGAAGATCAGGACGTCCACCCAGGTCTCTGCTTTCCCCCCGTCCCCTGGTCCTTGCTGGAGTTCCCTGCTGGACTCCGCTGCTCAAGTTGTAAGTGTGCTTTCCCGGCATTATTCTCCTTTGAAGAATCTGTCCCTTATAACCTCTGTCTACTCTCTCCCGTAGGCTATGTGCACTCCAGGGGAACCTGTCTTGTGGAAATTTAAGTTGGCACTTTTGTGTTTTGTTTTTCTTGAACTTTGCATTTTTATTTTCTGTGAGTTTTCAATAATTTGTGGAAACTTTCCATTGGAGTCTGAGTGATCGTTCTGGCAGCTCTGCGTTTGAGTCTAACACTGATCTGAATCTTGACATTTTGTTTCTTTGTGCAAAATACTGTGCTCTCTGAGGACTAAAGCCTTTGAGGACAAGGGTTCGGTCAACCCTAACCCCAATTTAAAAAAAGAAAGCCCACTAACAGGGAGGGTATTTTTTTTTAAAGCCATACTCCTGTGTAAGAATTTTCCATCCATCTGGGTTTAAAAGTCACATTCAGTACCATTTCAAGGGCTATATATTTTTTTAGTTTTGACAACCTTAATGACACACACATACATACATACATACTGTATAGCGTGGAGATCAAAATTAGACAACAATGTATTAATATTTGATATATTCTGAAATATTGTTAATCTTCATTGTTCAGAATTTGACAGAATATCAGCTGTGGCTACTGTATATCACTGCTGTACGAGCATGTTTTTTTAAAATAATCAAGGCACTTCAAAAAAACATTTATTTTGTAAAAAAAAACAAAAAACCAAACAACAGTGAACAAAATTAGAGACCGTGGGAAACATGGTGGCTAGCACTGTGTCAGCACAGCAAGGTCACGGGATCGATTCCACCCCTGACCATCGTGGGTTTGATCCCACCCTCTGACAATCGTTTGGTGTTTGCATGTTCTCCCAGTGTCTGTGTGGGTTTACTCCGGGTATTCCGGTTTCCTCCCTCAGGCCAAACACATGCAGGTTAGGTTAATTGGCATCAACTGGGGATTCTAAATTGTCCTCTCGCCCAAAGATGCTGGGATAGACTCCAGCCCCCGCGACCCGAAAAGGATTAAGTGGTAGAAGATGGATGGATGGATGGATGGATGGATATCCACTGTCAGAAGAGAAGATTTAAACAATGTTTTTTTTTAGGGCTAGGGGATTAAAAATTAATAGGAAGTGGAGAGGCCCTTGCTTTGAATGACTTCAGCACATCTGTGCCCACATGACATCACTAGTTTCTCACACTGCTCTGGTTTGATCTTGGTCTGTTCTTCTTGAAGTCTCTTCCACAGTTCAGTAACTGTAGTGGGTTTCTTAGCCATTACTTTGCCACCAAGGATTTTCCAGAGATTCTCTGTGGGGTTTAGATCTGGACTCTGAGCTGGCTGTTTCATTGTTTCAATATTGCTAGATTCAAGGAACTGTTTAATCCGTTTTGCAGTGTGACAGGGGTCACTGAGTTGCACGAAAATTGCGGGCTGATTGGGAGACAATTGCAGTGAAGGAACTGCATGTTGCCGAAGGAGGTTCACATAAACATTTGCATTCACCCTGCCATGTAGCTGCACAAGATGCCCAACTCCTGCTGCAGAAAACATCCCCCAAACTATGACACTTCCTCCTCCAAATTTAACTGACTTCTCTACATACTTTGGGTTCAGTTTTTCCCCAGTTTGATGCTGAACATATTGTTTCCCATCAGACCCAAATAAATTGAACTTACTTTCATCACTGAAGTGAGTTCTGTACCAGTTCTCCTCTGTCCACACAACATGCTTCTCAGCAAAGGCAAGTCTATCCTTTTTATTCTTTCTGCTGACAAGAGGTTTGGTCATTGCAGAGTGAGCTTTTAGTGCAAATTATCTTAAACAGTGAGACATTGTGTGCCGAGACAGATCCTTGCCCTGTTCAGCAGTGAACTGGTGAGCAATTTCAGCTGCAGTGTTGAACTGAATCCCCACTGAGAGTCTTCACATAATCCTGTCTCCCAAACCAGAGCAGTGTGAGAAACTAGTGATGTCCTGTGGGTGCAGATGTGCTGAAGTCATTCAAAGCAAGGACTTTGGGCAAGGACCTCTACACTTTCTATTAATTTTTTAATCCTATAGGCCTAAAAAAATAACAACAACAAAAATCATTGTTTAAATCTTCTCTTCTGACACAGTGGGTACTCTTCTCTAATTTTGCTCACCGTTTTTTTTTTTTTTTTTTTTTTTTACAAAATAAATGTTTGTGTTGGTGTCTTGGTTATTTAAAAAAACATGGTAGCCGTGGTATAGCCACAACTGATATTCTGCCAAATTCTGAATAACAATATTTCAGAATAAATCAAGTATTAGTACATTGTTTATATATAAGAAGGTCATGGGGTCGATTCCACCCCTGACCATCGTGGGTTCGATCCCACCCCCTGACCATCAGTGACCCTTCTGTATGGAGTTTGCATGTTCTCCCCGTGTCTGTGTGGGTTTACCCCAGGTACTCCAGTTTCCTCCCACAGGCCAAAAACATGCAAGTTAGGTTAACTGGGGACTCTAAAGTGGCCCTAGGTGTGAATGGTGAAGGGACTGGTGCCACACCGTGGCTGCCTCATCCAGGTGGATGCCCTGTAATTTCCCTCTGCGATTAATAAAGTATAGAAAATAACACACACACACACACACACACAGTAGTGTGAAAAAGTGTTTGTCCCCTTCCCGATTTCTCATTTTTTTGTATGTTTGTCACACTTCAATGTTTCAGATCATCAAACAAATTTAAATATTGAAAAGAATAACACAAGTAAACACAAAATGCAGTTTTTAAATGAAAGTGTTTATTATTAAGGGGGGAAAAAATCCAAACGTACATGGCCCTGAGTGAAAAAGTGACCCCCCCCCCCCAAAAAAACGTAAATTAACCCTGAGAGGATTTCGCCAGCAGATCTGCACCATCTGCATGCACCATCTGCAAGCACCCTCTGGTGGCGAAGATTTTTTCCAAGAAAATATTGTTTAGATATCACAAATTCCAAAGGCTGTAATTTGAAAGTGGTAAGAGATAATGGCTTACTGTAAATGAGAAAGATGTAGAATATGATCCAAAGTTTATGATAAGAGTAAATTTACACATCTAATTTGCATAATGTGACGGCAGCCATATCGGATTACATAACTTTTGGTCAAAGTGGACTTTGGACATATTTACACAAAGGATGGTTTTGTTTGCTTGTCTTTGTTTTTTTGTTTGTTTTTTGTTATCTTCAAAATACATGAACCAGAAAATCAGTAGAATGTAAACAAATAAAAACATCAGACCAACTGCTCGTCATGTGTCGCCATGTGTCTATGTGCTCATCCCCGGTCCTTATTTTGTCTTCTGTTGGTCATTTTCGCTTTCTCTCCCACATCCAAACACGCTCACATTTATCTTCTGATTTATTCCACCTCGCTTTCGATTAGATTATGCCGCGGAACCGAAAGGATTGTCCTCTCCGTCACGTACAGCTTTGTCAATGGCGGAAGAAAAGTGTTCCACTCCGGTCCATCTTGTGCTGTCCAGAAGGTAATTATTTCCCTTCAGAAGCTAAATAATCCCTTTTAGAATCATCATTGGCAAAATTTGGAGCAAATGCTTCCTCCCTGTTGAATTATATGTTGCGCAATTGTTTATACGTCTCTTCTTCTGCGCCCCGGAAGTGATATCAGATTTGATGCGGTTCTGGTGAGCTGAACTCAGTCCTCCAGTGAAGAGCAGTAAGCTGTATGTGTCTGCCATCTAGTGATGTGAAATGCTTGGTACATCTGGGGTTTTTTTGTTTTTTTTTCATACTTTTGACCAATCACGTGACAGGGGTGGATCTGCGACACCAGCCACAGGAGAGGCAGATCATGTAATCAAATTTAATCCTTACAGGGTTAACTGTGGTTTATCACATCTTTGAAAAGCTAAGTTCAATTTCTCTAGACAGACCCAGGCCTGACTACTGTCACACCTGTTCTCAATCAAGAAATCACTTAAATAGAACCTGCCTGACAAACTGAAGTAGACCAAATGATCCTCAAAAGCTAGACATCATGCTGCGATTAAAGGAAATTCGGGAACAAATGAGAAACAATGTAATTGACATCTACCACTCTGGAAAAGTCCCAAGTTCCCAGAAGTGGCCGGCCAACCAAAATTACCCCAAGAGTGCAGCGATGACTCATCCAAGACGTCACAAAAGACCCCACAACAACATCCAAAGAACTGCAGTCCTCACTTGCCTCAGTTAAGGTCAGTGTCCATGAACCCACCATAAGAAAGAGATGGGGCAAAAATGGCCCACATGCCAGAGTTCCAAGATGAAAACCACTGCTGAGCAAAAAGAACATGAAGGCTCATCTCAGTTTTGCCAGAAAACATCTTGATGATCCCCAAGGTGTTTGGGAAAATACTCTGTGGACTGACGAGACAAAAGTTGAACTTTTTGGAAAGTGTGTCCCCATTACATCCAGCGTAATAGGAACACAGCATTTCAGAAAAGAAACATCATACCAACAGTAAAATATGGTGGTTGTAGTGTGATGGTCTGGGGCTGTTTTGCTGCTTCAGGACCTGGAAGACTTGCTGTGGTAAATGGGAACATGAGTTCTGCTGTCTACCAAAAAATCCTGAAGGAGAATGTCCGGCCATTTGTTCGTGACATCAAGCTTGGGTTCTGCAGCAGGACAATGAACCCACAAAAAAACAAAATGAAGACATTGGAGTGGCCTAGTCAAAGTTCTGACCTGAATTTGATTGAGATGCTGTGGCATGACCTTAAAAAGGTGGTTCATGCTTGAAAGCCCACCAATGTGGCTGAATTACAACAATTCTGCAAAGATGGGTGGGCCAAAATTCCTCCACGGTGCTGTAAAAGAGTCATTGCCAGTTATCGCAAATGCTTGATTGCAGTTGTTGCTACTAAGGGTGGTCCAACCAGTTATTAGGTTTAGGGGGCAATCACTTTTTCACACAGGGCCATGTAGGTTTGGATTTTTTTTCCCTTAATAATAAATACCTTCACTTATTTATTCCATCTAGCTACAATGCTCCGCACTGTGTTTTTATATATCTACATATTATTCCATCTAGCTACATTGCTCCGCACTGTGTGTGTTTATATACTTGCATATTTATTCCACCTAGCTGCAATGCTCCGTACTGTGGGTGTTTATATATTTACATATTTATTCCATCTAGCTACAATGCTCTGCACTGTGTGTTCATATATTCATATATTTATTCCATCCAGCTACAATGCTCTGCACTGTGTGTCTGTGTGTGTGTGTATATATATATTTTATAGTAATATGTACATATGTATATTAGCTGCTCTTGCTTGCTTGTTAAAATCCAAGATGGCGCCCACAGCGGTCGACATGGTGCTTCGCTGCGCTCTTTGTTTGTTTTTGCTTGTCAATTGTGTGTCTGCTTGCACTTATACCCGTGAAGAACTTCTAAATATCAGGACTTTCACCCCCACGGACCTCCTCCCAGTTTTTCTAGCCCCTGCCGCCGATCTGGTTTATTGTTTGGCTCGGAAAGTGAGACGGCGGAAGAGAGGAAGACGAGCGGGCGCTCTCGTACGACTTCGCAGGAGAGGCTCGCGAACGGCGCTGCCTGGCATATTTCTGTCCAATACCAACTCTCTCTCTAACAAGGTAGATGAACTGAGACTGCTGATGCGTTTTAAGGACCTCGCCTCCTCAGCTGTCCTCTGCTTTACTGAGACCTGGCTCCGGGAAAATATACCGGACAGCGCGCTGCGCCTCGACGGCTTTCAGCTCTTCCGTGCTGATCGTGACACAGAGCTTTCCGGCAAGACCACAGGAGGCGGAGTCTGCTTCTACATCAACTGCAGCTGGTGCTCTGATGTAACGGTAATTTCCAAACACTGTTCTCCTGCCTTGGAATTTCTTGTTATCAATTGCAAGCCCTTCTATTCCCCGCGTGAGTTTGCTTCTTTCATAATGATCGCTGTGTACGCCCCTCCCGACGCGGACACGCGCGAAGCTCAGCGCGTGCTCGCGGATCACATTCAACACACAGAGCGGAGTTTTCCAGACTCGCTGATTATTGTGGCTGGCGACTTTAATCAGTGCAATCTGAGCCACGATCTCCCCCGCTACAAACAGTTTATTAAATGCCCCACCAGAGGATTAAACACACTGGATCACTGTTACACCACAGTGAAAGACGCATATCGCGCTGTCCCTCGAGCTGCGCTGGGATTATCTGATCACGTGATGGTTCACCTCATTCCCACATACAGACAGAGATTGAAGCTCACTAAACTTGTTGTGAGCACTACGAAGATACGGACCAGTGATGCTGAGGAGAAGCTGGAAACGTGCATGGAAATATCTGACTGGGGCATGCTTAAAGGAGCCACGCATGATCTGGATGAGTACACGGACACTGTGAACTCATATATCCACTTTTGTGAAGAGAACATTCTTCCATCACGCACCAGGGTGAGTTACTCTAATGACAAACCCTGGTTCACAGCTAAGCTCAGACAGATCAGGAAGGAGAAGGAAGCAGCGCTGAAAAGTGGAGACAGGGACTGCTACAGGGAGGTTAAATACCGGTTTAACAGAGAGCTGAAGAGGGCTAAATCTCTATACTCAGAGAGACTCCAGCAGCAGTTCACTGCTAATGATTCGGCTTCCGTGGAGAGGACTGAGGCAAATCACCAACTATCGACCTAAGGCTCCTAAAGGTCAGGATGACAAAGCCCTTTGTCAAAGACTGTCCCAACACTATGCCCGTTTTGACACCTCGTCATCTGTGTCCAACTCCCCCCCTCCCTCCAGCTCCACAGCCTCCACATTCCCTACTTCATTTAAGGCACCCCCCCTCCCCCCCTCCCCTTATCATCAGTGAGCAGGATGTGCTCAAACAGTTCTCCAGACTGAACCTGCGCAAGGCCCCCGGCCCAGACGGCGTGTCTCCCTCCACCCTGAGACTCTGTGCGAAACAGCTGGCTCCTGTATTCACAGACATTTTTAACACCTCCCTTAAGTTATGCCACGTGCCGTCCTGCCTCAAATCCTCCACCATCATCCCTGTCCCCAAGAAGCCACGGATCACTGGACTTAATGACTACAGACCTGTAGCGCTCACCTCTGTAGTCATGAAGTCCTTTGAGCGCCTGGTCCTGTCCCACCTCAAGTCCATCACCACCCCTCTCCTGGACCCGCTGCAGTTTGCCTACCGAGCCAACAGGTCTGTAGACGATGCAGTCAACCTGGCCCTCCACTCCATCCTGCAGCACCTGGACTCCCCGGGAACCTACGCCAGGATCCTGTTTGTGGACTTCAGCTCCGCATTCAACACCATCCGCCCCGCTCTGCTCCGGGACAAGCTGTCCCTGCTCAACGTGCCTGACTCCCTCTGCAGGTGGATCATCGACTTCCTGACGGACCGGAGGCAGCATGTGCGGCTGGGAAAGACTGTCTCAGACTATACTAGCATCAGCACCGGATCACCCCAGGGCTGTGTACTTTCCCCCCTACTCTTCTCCCTTTACACCAACTCCTGCACCTCCAGCCACCAGTCTGTCAAGTTGATCAAGTTTGCGGACGACACCACCCTCATCGGGCTCATCTCCAACGGCGACGAGTCCGCCTACAGGAGAGAGGTGGCCCAGCTGGCGTCCTGGTGCAGCAATAACAACCTGCAGCTGAACGCTCTGAAGACAGTGGAGATGATTGTAGACTTCAGGAAAGTCACTACTCCTCTGCCCCCCCTCACCCTCTCAGGCTCTCCCATCACCACTGCTGATTCCTTCCGCTTCCTAGGCACTACCATCACCAGGGACCTCAAATGGGAGCTGACCATCAGCTCACTCATCAAAAAAGCCCAGCAGAGGATGTTCTTCCTGCGGCAGCTGAGGAAGCTCAAGCTACCCACCAAGATGTTAGTGCAGTTCTACACAGCCATCATCGAGTCCATCCTCACCACCTCCATAACCGTGTGGTACGCAGGAGCCACTGCCAGGGACAGACTAAGGCTGCAGCGCGTCGTGCGCACTGCTGAGAAGGTGATCGGCTGCAAGCTCCCATCTCTCCAGGATCTGTACATCTCCAGGACCCGGAGGCGTGCTGGCCGGATCATAGCCGATCCCTCACACCCTGGTCACGTACTGTTTGCCCCCCTCCCCTCTGGTAGAAGACTTCGGTCCATCCAGACTAAAACCTCCCGTCACATGAACAGCTTCTTCCCCTCTGCCATTAGACTGCTGAACACTAAGTGACTTATTGACTCTCGTGCACCATGTACAGCAGCTCAACCAGACTCATGTCAATCATCACTGTTTTCTTCCTGCATTACCGACTGCACTATATAGTTCTCCACAGTATCTGCTGCTGGCTAATATATATTTTAACTGTTGACCAGTATCACTTAATCTTATCCTACACTTTATTACATGTATAGTTTATTTCTCTTATCTTATCATGTTTAATGTTGCAGCATTGTACCGAGACAAATTCCTAGTTTGTGTACTACATGAACAATGGCAATAAACCTGATTCTGATTCTGATTCTTGTTTTTTTTCTTGCCTTCTGATTGTTGCTCTGAGTGTTGCTATCCCTGTGCTGTTGCAATCCTGGAATTTCCCCGTTGTGGGACTAATAAAGGCTTATCTTATCTTATCTTATCTTAAAAACTGCATTTTGTGTTTACTTGTGTTATTTGTCTAATATTTAAATTTGTTTGATGATCTGAAACATTTAAATGTGGAAAAACATACAAAAAAAAAGAGAAATCAGGAAGGGGGCAAACACTTTTTCACACTGCTGTATATATATAGAGGAATTGACATTAGTACCTGCCCACCTGCCACTGGCGGGTGCATTTCACCGGTGGCGGGTAAGGCAGCCACTCTCACTAGCCACTTTGGCGGGTTGAGGTTTTCTCAAGCAACATCTAAATACGAGTAATAAGCCTATTGCAATGTGAGACTACAAAACTACAACTCACATGAGCACCATCTGCACATACACAGTGTATTCTCATTGGTCCAACTATCGCCGTGGGTGTGGTCTGGCTCACCTTCCAGTGTGGTACACAGGACTGGTCCAGGGCAGTCTGGAGTACAGGAGAAACCATTGATGCTGTGCTCCGCAGATTGGTTCATTTTGTGGCCAGAAATGGCGGCAACTGACAGCAGGTCAGCCAGCAGAAACATACCTGTCCCCGTTCTCAGCAATCAGATCACGAGAGAAATTCCACCTGATCGTCCGTTATCCCAGCGTGAGTAGTTAATAAACTGCTCTTTCCCCCCACATCAGCTCCTACCTCTGTGGTTAAATATGATTTTTTTTTAGAGCAAGAAGCTCTCGTTTACTGTCCAGCATGACAGAAGGAAAAAGTGACTAAACTTTATGAAGCTTCTTCTGAGGTGAACGTTTGTTCTGTAATTATTGATGATATTTGTGATATGCAACTTCTTCATGGAAATAAAACCTCTAATTATGTGTTTTTAATGTGCTGGTCCAGGGGTGTCAAACATGTGGCCCATGGGCCAAAAACGGCTCGCCAGGGATCCAAGTTTTTCTCTGAATTTACAGCTTTCTTTCTGGTACATTTCTGACTTTTTCTATTGATTAGAATTGTTCATGTAAATTTGAGACATTTTCCTCCTTAAGATGAGACTTTTTTCTTCATCAGTTTTCTTTTTCCTTCTTTTTTCTGGAGGTAAAAAACAGATAGTGTCAGTTTAGATTAAATCCATCAGCAATTACTAATGATGTTGTGCAGCCCTGAATGGGTGTCCCAATTCATAGGGGTCATTTTCAGCCTCTGTCAAGGGTCAAGGGGTAGGAGTAGGCAAAAGGGTAGGGATACAAATGTGAATTGGGATGCACCCCAAATCTACCTGTACTTCAGTCTCATATTGCAAATGTTTTTCTACACTGTTTTACAGCATTTATTCCTGTTACTGAATAATTCAAGTGTTTCCCTTATTATTTTTATGTATGTATGAGGGTCATTTACATTTAAAATAAATGTAAATTTAGTTCAAGTAAATTTTAGCATGCAATACTCAAATTTGATCATATTGAACATAACAGCACGGTGGCGCAGTGGTTAGCACAGTGGCAGCACAGCAAGAAGGTCATGGGATCGATTCCACCCTTGACCATCGTGGGTTTGATCCCACCCCCAGACCATCGGTGACCCTTCTGTGTGGAGTTTACATGTTCTCCCCGTGTCTGCGTGGGTTTACTCCGGGCACTCCGGTTTCCTCCCACATGCCAAAAACATGCAAGTTAGGTTAATTGGCATCAAAACTGGGGATTCTAAATTGTCCTTAGGTATGGATGCGAGAGTGAATGGTTGTCTGTCTCTCTGTGTTGGCCCTGCGATGGACTGGCGATCTGTCCAGGGTGTACCCTGCCTCTCGCCCAAAAGATGCTGGGATAGGCTCCAGCCCCCCCGCGACCCGAAAGGATTAAGCGGTAGAAGATGGATGGATGGATGAACATAATTTTCCAACCACAAAATTGTGGCTAGTGAAAAGGTTGAGTGGCTAGTAAGTTTGGAAAATCACTAGCCACATTGGCCAGTGAGCAAAAAAGTTAGCCCTGTGTGTGTGTGTGTGTGTGTGTGTGTGTGTGTGTGTGTGTGTAGTCGTGAAAAAATTAGGACACCCTATGAAAGCCTATGTGTTTTTTAACACATTTGGACATATAGATATTTAATATCAATTTTAACAAAACTGGGAGAATCAAAGTAATATTAACTAAACAATTAAAACTGAAGAAATGTCATGGTCTGGGGCATGATCTTAGGATCATGCCCACACCTGATGTTCATTTGTGTTCTCTGTGTGCTTCCCTGATTATGATTATTTGCATCATTTGCCCTCTGTGTCCCCCTGGGTTCCCTATCATTGTCTTCTGTGTTCCCCGGTCTGTCATCATCCCATGTCCTCACCCTCTGCCATGATGTTTCTCTGTGTTTTCCTACCTCAGCCTTAGTTTGATCATTGTGTTATTTTCATTATCCTGCCCCAATTATGTTCTGTAGTTTTGGTCTTGTTCTTTAGTATTATGATTATGCTGACAGCCATGTTTATGGCGTTCCTCTCTGTATTGCCTCCGTATTGTTGTCCTGTATGTTCATTGTCATGTTTTCATGTACATCCCCGTCTGTGATTGTCTGTACAGCCCCGTCCATCCCATTCTCTGCACCTGTATCCACTTCCCTGCTGTCTCAATTTGCCCTTGATTGTTCTCCAGTTGTCTCCTGTTTTGTTGTCAGTCCCCATGCTGCACATTTGGTTTTCAGTGTTTTTGTTAATAAATTATATCACGCTTCAGAACTGCCTGCGCAAAGACTCCTGCTTACCTGCCTACCGGAAGTAGACATGACAGCATGACGCCACCAGACGAGGACTCTGCAGATACAGACTACAGCGTGTTTGGTCTGGACGAGGAGGAGTGCTGGGTAGCTCAGCTAATTGAGGGGCTGATCTTGGATGCCCGGACTAGCCACACACCAGAGAGATCAATGACACTCCTGGATGTGGCAGCTGAGGTGATCGAGGATAACCCCAGTCTACGGATATATCCCCGTCTGGTCGGACTGCTGATTTCTGTGCCAAATTTGCAAGATTCTCTCCTTGGACTGGTGAAAAGCCCGGAGCCTGGGATGACAGTAAAACGTCCCCTGGGTCCGTCATCCACATCTCGCCGTTCTGCTGCGTCACCAGCTCCAGTCTGCCTCTCCCCTGCTCCGCAGCCATTTCATGGGCTGGAGGAGAGTTCCACAGAAGAGACGGAGTCTGTGCCAACAAGACAGTGTTCCCTGACTCCGACACCGTCCTCATCTTTACGCCTTGAGAGAGTGGGGTTTGCCATTAATGCCGAAGCCTGTACCGACGACCAAGCGTCCCCTGGTTTTGGCATCTCGGGAGCCTGTACCATCGGTGAGACGTTCCCTGGCTCTATTACACAAATCTCCTCACCCCACTCCATCCTCAGCCCCTCTTCACTCATCAGCCCCGGCATCAAGGAAGCTGAGCCAGTGCCGAAACATCCCCTGGCTTCCCTCACTACTCCACCTCACCATTCTTCTGTCTCCGCTCCAGTCCCATGGAGTGCTCCAGCCCCGGAGGGCTCTCCAGCATTGGCTCCCGTGACACCTGTTTCACCGGCTCCCACAGCAGCTGCAGTGCCGGCTCCCATATTTTCTATACTTGTGCCCACGCCCGCTGCTGCACCTCAGACTGCCTCATCCGCTGTTCCTCCAGTGTCTTCAGGGGTTGTCGTTGCCTCTCCAGCAGCAGAGTCACCGGGGTCCTTGCCGGCAGTGGAGCAGGAGTTAAGGCAGGTACTTTATTTTGTATTTTTAACATCTATACTTAAAATATCTTGCCTTACTCCTGACGGGAGAACTCAGTTGGAGCTCTCATCTGCTTCTGGCCTTCCTCCGCTGGGCTTCACTGCCTGTTCCTGTACTGACCAGTCCTCTTCTCCATCTCTTCCTTCAGGTCTAAGGTGTCTGCATCAGGGATGGTGGTGCACGCCACAGTCCCAGGTATTTCTGAGGTGCATGCCACAGTACCAAGTATCTCCAAGGTGCACGCCACAGCTCCAGCTGTCTCTGAGGTGCACGCTACAGCTCCAGCTATCTCTGAGGTGCACGCCACAGCTCCAGCTGTCTCTGAGGTGCACGCTACAGCTCCAGCTATCTCTGAGGTGCATGCCACAGCTCCAGCTGTCTCCAAGGTGCACACCATGGCTTCACCATCATCCGAGCTGCATGATCCACCTGGTTCATCCAAGCAGTCCACTCCACCTGGGCCATCCGAGCTGTCCGCTCCATCTGGACCATCTGAGTGGCCCGCTCCACTTGGGCCGTCCGAGCGGTCCGCTCCACTCCACCATGGCTGTCTGAGCAGCCTGCTCCACCTGGGCCATCTGCTCCACCTGGGCAGTCTGAGCAGTCCGCTCCACCTTCGCAGCCTGGGGTCACCGCTCCTCAGCTGACTGTTAGCCCCTGCGCTGAAGGTCCCTCAGGTACTGTCCCCAGAGCAAAAACCTCCTACACTGGTATCTCCAGAGCTAGAAACTCCTATGTTATTATCCCCAAAGCAAGGGGCTCCAACATTGTTTCCCCAGGGCAACAGGCCCCTATGTTGTTTTTTCCTGAGCAAAAGGCTCCAATGTTATTTCCTGAGTTTAAAACTCCTACTGTATGTTGTTTTCTCCAGAGCAAAAAACTACTGTGTTGTTTTCTCCAGAGCAAGAGGCTCCTACATTATTTTCTCCAGAGCAAAAGGGTCTTATGTTGTTTTCTCCAGAGTGAAGCTCCCATGTCATCTCCTCCAGAGCAAAAAGCTCCCATGTCATCGCCCAAGTTCAAAGGTTTGATGTTGTAATCTCCTGAGTTTAAAGGTTCTATATGGTTACCTCCTGCGTTTAAAGTTTCCATGTTGTCACCTACTGAGTTTTAAGGTTTTACGTTGTCACGTTCTGAGTGTAAAGGTTCTATGTTGTCACCTCCTGAGTTTAAAACTCCTATGTTATCTACAGCGCAAAAAAAAACAAACAAAACAAAACTCCTGTGTTGTTATCTCCAGAGCACGAGGCTCCTACATTGTTTTCTCCAGAGCAAGAAGTTCCTATATTGTTTTTTCCAGAGTTAAAAGCTCTCATGTTGTTTTCTCCATAGCAAAAAGCTCCCATGTCATCTCCTGAGTTTCAAGGTTCTATGTTGTCACCTCCTGAGTTTCAAGATTCCATGTTGTCACCCCCTGAGCTTAAATGTTCCATGTTGTCACCTCCTGAGTTTCAAGGTTCCATGTTGTCACCTACTGAGTTTAAAGGTTCCATGTTGTCACCTCCCAAGTTTAAAGTTTCCATGTTGTCATCATCTCCTGTTTAAAGTTTCTGTTTCCTCCAGAGCCAAAAGCTCCTGTGTTTTCTCCAGAGCCAAAGGCTCCTGTGTTATCTCCTGAGTTTAGGGCTCCCGTGTTGCTTTCTCCAGGGCAAAAGGCCCCTGTGTTATTATCTCCTGAGCTCAAGGCTCTTTTGCAACTGGCCTCTGAGCTCTGTGCTCCTGCGGTGCCTTGTTCCTCCATCTGGTGGCCCTTGGACTGTGATAGGCCACTTGACAAACCGTGTTCATCCGTCCGGTGGCCCTTGGACTTTGATAGGCCACCTGACACACCATGCCCATCCATCTGGTAGCCCAAGGACCACCCGACGTGCCGGTCGGTAGGCCACCCGACGTGTCAAGTCCATCAGTCTGGTGGTCCAGGGACTTTGGCTAACCACCTGATGAATATTATTTCTGTACTTTTGTCCTTGTTTTGCCCCGCCATACCTACAGTGGTGTGAAAAAGTGTTTGCCCCTTCTTGATTTCTCATTTTTTTGTATGTTTGTTACACTTAAATGTTTCAGATCATCAAACAAATTTAAATATTAGACAAAGCTAACACAAGTAAACACAAATGCAGTTTTTAAATGAAGGTGTTTATTATTAATTTTATTATTATTTTTATTTTTTTATTTTATTTTATTTTATTTTTTATTTTATTATTTTATTATTTTTTTATTATTTATTATTATTTATTATTTATTTATTATTATTATTTATTATTTATTTTTTTATTATTTATTATTATTATTTTATTATCATTTCCGGTTCCGGTTCCGCCGGACCGGTGGCGCCACACGAGTAGGCTGCCCGTTGCAACAGCCTTTTTTTTTTTTATCTTCCTTCTTCTTTCTACACCTTTCACTCTGTATATATATCACGGACGCACGGATCGCCCCGGGGGTCTCCCGGGTCAGCGGATGGAGCCATGGTTTGCAGCGGGAGACGTTACAGCGGGGAGGAGCTAGTGCTAGCTAGCACTTGGCCGCCGCCCGGTGCTAATGGGAAACTCGACATACCGGGAGCTGTAGCGAAAACGACGCGGGTGCCGGGCTGGAGGTTAGGCGGCGTGCAAGAAATATAAGACAGAATAATAAAGAGCGATGGCAAGAACCAAGCAGACCGCCCGTAAAATCTACTGGAGGAAGAAGCCCCCCAGGAGACAGCTAGCCACCAGGGCTGCTCGGAGAGGCGCTCCGGCCACCGGCAGAGTGAAGAGGCCTCGCCGTCACAGGCCCGTGGCTCTGAGAGAGATCCGTCGCTACCAGAAATCCACGGAGCTGCTCATCCGTAAGCTGCCCGTCCAGCGCCTGGTGAGGGAGATCGCTCAGGACTTCAAGACCGTCCTGCGTTTCCTGAGCTTCGCCGTCATGGCTCTGCAGGAGACCAGCGAGGCCCACCTGGTGGTCTCTTCTTTGCTAAGGGGGTCACCATCATGCCCAAAGACTTCCAGCTGGCCCGCCGCATCCGCGGAGAGAGAGCTTAGACTTTCTGCTGCACATTCACCAACCAACCATAATGCTCTGCACTGTGTGTCTATATATATACATTTATAGTAATATGGACATATGTTTACTAGATGTTGTTTTTTCTTGCCTTCTGATTGTTGCTCTGAGTGTTGCTATCCCTGTGCTGTTGCAATCCTGGAATTTCCCCATTGTGGGACTAATAAAGGCTTATCTTATCTTATCTTATCTTATTAAGGGTAAAAAAAAAAATAATCCAAACCTGCATGGCTCTGTGTGAAAAAGTGACCATTACAGTACCACCACCATATTTTACTGTTGATATGATGTTTCTTTTCTGAAATGCTGTGTTACTTTTATGCCGGATGTAATGGGAAACACACCTTCCAAAAAGTTCAACTTTTGTCTTGTCAGTCTGCAGAGTATTTTCCCAAAATTCTTGGGGATCATCAAGATGTTTTCTTGCAAAACTGAGATGAGCCTTTATGTTCTTTTTGCTCAGCAGTGGTTTTCGTCTTGGAACTCTGCCATGCAGGCCATTTTTGCTCAGTCTCTTTCTTATGGTGGAGTCATGAACACTGACTTTAACTGAGGCAAGTGAGGTCTGCAGTTCTTTGGATGTTGTTGTGGGGTCTTTTGTGACCTCTTGGATGAGTCATTGCTGTGCTCTTGGGGTAATTTTGGTTGGCCGGTCACTCCTGGGAAGGTTCACCACTGTTCCATGTTTTCGCCATTTGTGGATAATGGCTCTCACTGTGGTTCACTGGAGTCCCAAAGCTTTCGAAATGGCTTTATAACCTTTTCCAGACTTATAGATCTCAATTACTTTGTTTCTCATTTGTTCCTGAATTTCTTTGGATCGCAGCATGATGTCTAGCTTTTGAGGGTCTTTTGATCTACTTCACTTTGTCAGGTAGGTCCTATTTAAATGATTTCTTGATTGAGAACAGGTGTGGCAGTAATCAGGCCTGGGCGTGGCTAGAGAAATTGAACTCAGCTTTCCAAAGATGTGATAAACCACAGTTAATTTATGTTTTAACGGGGGGGGGGGGGACTTTTTCACACACGGCCATGCAGGTTTGGATTTTTTTTTACCCTTAATAATAAACACCTTCATTTAAAAACTGCTTTTTGTGTTTACTTGTGTTATCGTTGTCTAATACTTAAATTTGTTTGATGATCTGAAAAATTTAAGTGTGACAAACATACAAAAAAAGAGAAATCAGGAAGGGGGCAAACACTTTTTCACACCACTGTACATACATAGACACACTGCCACAACAACAAACAGAAACTAAATGAGCAAGGATGCTAATGAACAAATCTCAACATGCATTTCAAAATCTTATTACTTCTTAAAATAATAGTAATTCAAAAATGAAACTGATGTGTAGTGAGTGTGGTGTGTGTGTGGCCCTCAGCGTTTGCCGTACCCACCCTGGGTAGTGACGTCAGGCGGGCTATGACCAGACTGTATATAGCTGTGTGTTCTCTAATAAAGAGTCAGTTTGCTGCATGGTATAAGTCCGACTCCGACCATTATTACATACATGACATTTTGGTGAGGAGGAGAAACTATGGGGGCATATGGGCTACCTCCACCATTATCACTGTTTCTGGAATGTCTGGGAGAGCCAACGATCCTGTGACTGAAATGGGTGGCCATGTTTGAGGGTTACATCGCGCCCTGGGCCTAAGTAGACTCGATGTAGTATGAAGACGAGCACTTCTGGTCCACCATCTTGGCGCAGAAGATCGGAAAATTCTCTGCATGTTGGGAGAGACAGAGTTTTATGTGGATGCTGTCGGGCGGCTGGCTGAATATTTTGCCGAACATATGAGGAACACGAAACTGTGGGTAGAAGAGCTGTTGGCACCAAAAGAAGCTAAGCTAGGTATCTTGGGGAAGCTAGCAGCTCAGTAAGTGACTTTGGGGAAGTTAGCCACGAAGCTAGGTGCGTGCCTAAACCAAGCTATGAGCTACCAGCTAGACTTCGAGGCAGAACCGGGGCGACGAGTGGGGGAGCCTCCGGTCACCGAAGACGGCAAGCCAGTCGAGGAACTCAGCACGTTGGAGTTGGAGCAGCAACAGCCGGGCGCAGAGGCAGTGCAGCGGAGTACCTTGGATGACAGTGCTGGGTGCGGCGACAAGGCGCCTTGGTCAACAAGTGACACTGACAACGGGGGTGGGGGGGGTGGGGGCGGTAATAAAGTATCAATAATAAAGTATCAATGGGGGACAGGGGTGTGTGATTTCAGTGGTCAATAGGATATGACCATTTCCTGGAGTACAATAAGCACAGAAACATTCATGAATGAATGCCTGAACTGTTAGTTTTGTCTAGTCGTCTTTAGTCTTTTGTCCATCACTTCTTCCCTGCCGACGCAAGTGCCAACTGCCTAGCCAAGTTAATGCTAACAAATCAATGTAGCATCATGGCCAAAAAATAACAAAATAAACCTGAATGATGTGAGATATATTATTGACTGTGGTTTAGTAAGCCAAAACCACAGCCAAAACCTAAACCACAGCCACAGGGTCTGCACAAGCCAGTGTACTCCTAGTGCCGGTCCCAAGCCCTGGTAAATAGGGAGGGTTGTGTCAGGAAGGGCATACGACGTAAAACCTTTGCCAAATCAAACATGCGGACCATGACGAATGTGACTTTCACACCGGATCGGTCGACACCCGGTGTAAAAGGCTACAGTATACCCCCAGTCTAGACTATACCTGGGGTTAAGGCGGGCTAGGCTAGATTAAAACTAAAAATTATAAATCATTAGAGGCTCATGTTCAATTCACCAATGGATGGGTCCAGCCGCCTCAAATATTCTGGGTGAATGATCAGAAAACCGTCGTTTAACACAAAGGTAAGCAGCCTTTGTTTCTACAAAGTCGAAATACGTCAAGATTAATGTCTAGCGTACCCAAAAATTATTTCTAATATATGAGTAACGCTCTTTGAACCCATGTGTAACTTATTGAACAGGTTTCTAACTTACACCTACCATATAATGGCATATTTGCAGCATTGGCTCACAGGAAGAAAACGTACAGAGCTCTGCTGCTTACTGCAGCGTACACACACACACACACACACACACACACACACACACACACACACACACACACACACACACACTTGTTTGTAAAATGGGAACTGTCGGGGATGTGTCTGAGCACTTTCAAGCTACAGGATAAAGATTTTTATCTTTGACTGCAGTCTGTAACATCAGCTGTCCAGTGTTGTTCTGATAAAGATACCAAAATGTCAGAACACTGGGGGAAGTGGATCCAATCAGCTGATCGTGCTGGTGCACTAAAAAAACAACAACAAAAAAACGGTATAATTAGCTGTTATAAAAACATCCTAAATCAGGACAGTGACGTTTTTATAGTCACCTGAAAGAGGAGAATCTGCTTAATTTAACAATACCAAACATTATGTATGTCAGTCTCCATCTGATATTAAATCCATGCATAATGAAGGCAACAGGTAATCACAACTTCAAGAAAATCAACAACATGAAAAGCTCCCATTAAAAAAAAAAAAAAAAAAAAAAAAAAACTGCTCCAGATTAGCAAAAGAAATTCAGAATAGCAGAGATGATGTGGGGAAATTATTTCATTTTGCCCTGTGAGTTTTCACACATTATTGTGAGATGACAGAGAGCCGTGGCTGAGGTGCAGCCAAAGGCAAGACACACAAAACAGCTGCTCTGGAGAAGGGACTGTTATGTCGGAAAACGAGAACCAAGAACGAGACCGAATTTTGAACTGAATACGACTTTATTGTTGACTTACTCTCACAATACAGGTACTGCTATCAGGTTGAGAGGAGTCCAAAGAGCCCGCTCCTCTTCCTCATGGCCCTCTTATACCCCGGGTGGCAGCAGAACCGGAAAGGTGGAGCCACCACCCGTGTCACACAATAATATGTCCCAATAACAACATAACACCCCCCCCTTCAAAAAAATGGTCCAAACACACGAATACAATCAAAACCCTCCCCAATTTGGAACCCGAATCATGCACTAAAACTAACAGAAATACCTACACAATCTATCACATTCGCTCAAAACAACTAAAACTAGGGGGAACCGGTGAACTGCCGTCCTACCCCCCACACAGCAAGACGGATTATTCTGTCGTCCAAGCTAAATAAAACAGTCCATATAAACCTAAAATACTGCTGTATTCCGAAAATAATATGAAACATAGAACAACCCCTTTTACAGAACTAATTTACAACCCGGTTATCCCCTATTATGTATAAATGTATACATCATATACATTTCCCAACCATCAGTCTGCCCCAGTAGAGAAACCACCTCCCGGAAAACCTTCAGATGGTTCCCCCCCAGTGCACCCTCTTTTCTTCGCTTCCGGGGATGACCCACGTCGAAGCCCAAACACCTCCTTCTCCTCACGTTTGCACCGCAGCTTATTGGGATGTCTCCATGAGCAATCAGATAGCTGGAGGTAGCCATCCTCTCCAACCACCACCACCTGCAGCTGCCCCTGGTCATCTTCTTGTTGGCAGTTGCCCCAAACACCTCTTGACCGGGCCTCCTCTCTGGGCCGGACCAGATCCGCGACCCCCAGAGGAGCCCTACTCGGCTTCCAGCGTCTCTGTTTGGCACATAGTTTCACAGTGCCAGCCGGTCCTTCCCCACTCGCTTTCATTTTTGTTGCTGGCGAAGCCCTTGTGACCCCCTGCTCACTGGTACCTTCCAGCCGAACTCCAGGAACAGAATGGGCCATCCACTCGGCTCCACCCACCGTCATGGGTGTCTCACCGTGCCACCCAGTTCCCCCAGCTAGGATTACTTGGGCACCGGCACCGGGACCCTCCCGCGATGTTCCCTGGGTGAGGTTGGTCTTGCTCATCCTCCAGAATACTCGGCAAAGGTTTGTCCCACACAGCTTCATCCACTACTCGTGGAACCGGCCGTCTCACAAACCACAGCTCGACCACTCTTCTCCAACGCTACTGGTGATGGTGAAGCCCAGTCCATAAAAGTGATCATACCCCATAATATTCTCACCGCGGGCAGTCACGATGAACTTCAAGCTGGACACCTCCGCTGACTTGTACCTAGCCGTCAGTTCCACCCATCCCACTGTGGCCAATCTTCCTCCACCATACCCACACAGCGGTGCTGAATGACCTCTGACTCGATAATGTGGGAAGAAACTCCTCACGGTAGACCAATTCAACACGAATCTCACTGCACCCATGTCAATCAGTAGCGGCACCATTACCCCGTCCAGTTCCACCATACAATAGGAACAACCGTTGGTACTCGGGGATACGGTGTGAATGACCACGGGAGTTGGAGTGGGGGGGGGGGGGGGTCTTGGGTCCCCTCACTCGAACCTATAACATGCCCTGGCAAAATGATGCAGGAATCCGCACTTGCCACAGCGTCTTCCTCTTGCTGGACACTCTCTAGCCTTATAACGGTGGCTGGTGGACCCACAACCCAAACACCTGGGTGATCCCGGGGTAGACCTCATTCTCACAGCATTAGCGTGTTCTTCATCATCCTCTATGCCATCGTCGCTGTCCGGGTCCACTGCCTGCGCCGTCGACTGTGGTTCAAAATGGCGGAGTGCTGCTCTCTCGCCGAGCTCTCACGATAGCTTATCTGCCACCTCACACTGTTGAGCTAACCCGATGGACATAGCTAACGTCAGCTCGTCCGATTGTGTTAGGAGCTTCGACCTAGATGCCGGGCGAAGGGTATGTTCCGCCAACTGGTCGCGGACCATCTCTTCCTTCAATGCTGTGAACTGACAGTCCTTGGCTAGCTGACGTATGTCTACAACATACCACTGCACTGACTCGCCAGTCCGCTGGCAGCACTGTCAAAACTGAATCCCCTTGATGATGACGTTTTCCGGGGAACGAAAATGTGACCACGTGTGCAGGAATATTGTTTGAGCTGATGTCTTTCCTTCTGACCGTTGCAATCCATTCCATCCCATGCCTTTTTTTTAGCTCGGAGACCTGATTCGCTTCACTTTTCTTCCAAGTTGGGAATTTAAAAAATAACATACGCCATTATCAAATTTTTTCTGCACCAATCGTGAGAGCAGTTACTGTATTTGATAACAGAGCAAAACTTCCCCATTCTAACGTTGCGTGGTATTCGGAGGAATAATAATGTGATTGAAAGGACCACATTGGAAATAAGTGTTTTCACTTTCTTGTGTCATCCTGGATTTTGTATGATGTTTTATATGTACAGGCGTGGACAAAATTGTTGGTACCCCTCTGTTAATGAAAGAAAAACCCACAATGGTCACAGAAATAACTTGAATCTGACAAAAGTGGTAATAAATAAAAATTCTATGAAAATTAACCAATGAAAATCAGACAATGCTTTTGAATTGTGGTTTAACAAAATTACTTTAAAAAACAAACTCATGAAACAGGCCTGGACAAAAATGATGGTACCCTTAACTTAATATTTTGTTGCACAACCTTTTAAGGCAATCACTGCAATCAAACCATTTCTGTAACTGTCAATGAGACTTCTGCACCTCTCAGCAGGTATTTTGGCCCACTCCTCATGAGCAAACTGGTCCAGTTGTCTCAGGTTTGAAGGGTGCCTTCTCCAGACGGCATGTTTCAGCTCCTTCCACAGATGTTCAATAGGATTTAGATCAGGGCTCATAGAAGGCCACTTTAGAATAGTCCAGAGTTTCACTCTTAGCCATTCTTGGGTGTTTTTAGCTGTGTGTTTTGGGTCATTATCCTGTTGCAAGACCCATCACCTGCGACTGAGACCAAGCTGTCTGACACTGGGCAGCACATTTCTCTCTAGAATACCTTGATAGTCTTGAGATTTCATTGTACCTTGCACAGATTCAAGATACCCTGTGCCAGATGCAGCAAAGCAACCCCAGAACATAACAGAACCTCCTCCATGTTTCACAGTAGGGACAGTGTTCTTTTCTTGGTATGCTTCATTTTTGTGTCTGTGAACATGGAGCTGATGTGCCTTGCCAAAAAGTTCCAGTTTTGTCTCGTCTGTCCATAGGACATTCTCCCAGAAGCTTTGTGGCTTGTCAACATGCGGTTTGGCAAATTCCAGTCTGGCTTTTTTATGATTTGTTTTCAACAGTGGTGCCCTCCTTGGCCGTCTCCCATGAAGTCCACTTTGGCTCAAACAACGACGGATGGTGCAGTCTGACACTGATGTACCTTGACCTTGGAGTTCATCATGAATGTGTTTAGAGGTTGCTCTGGGCTCTTTTGTTACCATTCGTATTATCCGTCTCCTCCTGCGGCTACGTCCAGGGAGGTTGGCTACAGTCCCGTGGATCTTAAATTTCTGAATAATATGTGTAACTGTAGTCACAGGAACATCAAGCTGCTTGGAGATGGTCTTATAGCCTTTACCTTCAACATGCTTGTCTATAATTTCCTTTCTAATCTCCTGAGACAACTCTCTCCTTTGCTTCCTCTGGTCCATGTTTAGTGTTTGTACACACCATGTCAACAAACAGCACAGTGACTACTTGTCACCCTTTAAATAGGCCGACTGACTGATTACAAGCTTGTAGACACCTGTGATGTTAATTAGAGGACACATCTTGGTTGAACATATCCCTATGGTCACATTATTTTCAATCTTTTCTTGGGGTACCATCATTTTTGTCCAGGCCTGTTTCATGAGTTTGTTTTTAAAAATAATTCTGTTGAACCACAATTCAAAAGCACTGTCTGATTTTCATTGGTTAATTTTCATAGAATTTTTATTTATTACCACTTTTGTCAGATTCAAGTTATTTCTGTGACCATTGTGGGTTTTTCTTTCATTAACAGAGGGGTACCAACAATTTTCTGTGTTTCAATAACATATTCAGTGTCATTTTAATAAGGCTGCCTGTCCACAGGGAAAGTAAAAATGCTCTCAACCTGTTTTCCTGAGTGCTTTTCATGCGCATATTAAAAAAAGCACTCTGCCCGGCATCCTGGCAACCACCTGACCTGTCACTCAAAGTGTGCCGGGGATTTCACAGATTTTGCTCTGAAACGCTCCACTCACTGGAATAAATCACATCAAACTGGTAAGAAAATACACATCCCTCCAAGCTTTGGCTGTTAAATATTGATCATGGTGTACTTTTAGGCTGATTCTGATACTATATATTTATTCCATCTAGCTACAATGCTCCGCACTGTGTGTGTTTATATACTTACATATTTATTCCACCTAGCTGCAATGCTCCCTACTGTGGGTGTTTATATATTTACATATTTATTCCATCTAGCTACAATGCTCTGCACTGTGTGTTTATATATTCATATATTTATTCCATCCAGCTACAATGCTCTGCACTGTGTGTCTGTGTGTGTGTATATACTGTATATATTTTATAGTAATATGTACATATGTATATTAGCTGCTCTTGCTTGCTTGTTTTTTTTTTCTTGCCTTCTGATTGTTGCTCTGAGTGTTGCTATCCCTGTGCTGTTGCAATCCTGGAATTTCCCCGTTGTGGGACTAATAAAGGCTTATCTTATCTTATCTTATTCTGATCGGGTGGTGAGAGAGGTGTGCAGTTGATGACCACTGTAGTGCTTCGAAAGTTGAACTTTTTTCAGCTTTCAGCGCCATGACTGCTGAGGGTGTTTTTGTGCTGAGGCCACTGAGCGCATCAAATGATGGACTACATAGAAAATGAACAGAAAATAGTCACCCACAGCAGAAAAAAACACATTTGGTAGACACGCAACCTAACTACATTCATTGCTCACTACCAAGCACAGACAGGCAGAACACTTTTCCCACAATTCCTTACGGTTTTTCCGTTGAGTGACATCATGCGCCCATTCTCAATACAGATAATGGCAATATTTCAGTCTTGGTTCTACTGCACCTCAGTGCTGCATTCGACATGGTTGACCATAACATCTTATTAGACCGGATGAAAAGCTGGGTGGGACTTTCTGGTACAGCACTTAGCTGGTTTGAGTCCTATTTAAAAGACAGGGACTATTTTATGTCTACAGGTACCTACAAATTTGAGTGAACAAAAATAACCTGTGGAGTTCCCCAAAGTTCCATTTTGGGACCTTTGCTTTTCAACATCTATATGCTCCCACTAGCTCAAATCATAAAAACAAAACATATTACATAATTATGCAGATGATACACAAATCTACATAACCGTCTCACCAGGAGACTATGGTCCAATTAAAACCCTGATCAAATGCATTGGTCAAATTAAAGAGTGGATGTGCCAGAATTTTCTTCAGTTAAACAAAGACAAAACCAAAATGATAGTTTTTGGAGCCAAAGAAGAAAGATTCAAAGTTTGTACTCAGCTTCAGTGATGCTAAAAATCAACAGCCAAGCCAGAAATCTGGGTGTGATTCTGGACTCAGATCTGAATTTTAACAGCCACATTAAGACAGTAGTGAAGTCAGCCTATTATCACTTAAAGAACATAGCGAAGGTTAAAGGTCTGTCTCAGCAAGATCTAGAAAAACTTGTCCATGCATTTATCTCCAGTAAACTGGACTACTGTAACGCTGTCCTCACAGGTCAAAAGTCCATCAGAGAGCTGCAGTTAGTTCAGAACGCTGCAGCTCGAGTCCTCACTAAGACCAAGAAAATAGATCATATAACTCCAGTCTTCAGATCTTTACACTGGCTTCCTGTCCGTCAAAGAATAAATTTCAAAATACCCCTGTTGGTTTATAAAGCTCTGAATGGTTTAGGGCCAAAATACATTTCAGATCTGCTGGTCCATTATGAACCCCCCAGAGCTGTCAGGTTGTCAGGGTAAGGCCTACTATCTGTGCCCAGAGTTAGAACCAAACATGGTGAGGCAGCGTTCAGTGTTTATACTCCTCACTTATGGAACAAACTCCGAGAAAGCATCAGGGCTGCTGAAACTCTCAACTGCTTTAAATCGAGGTTAAAAACTTTCCTGTTTGCCACAGTCTTTCAGTAGAACAATTGTTAATCTCCCACAGTGTACTGTAACATTTATTTCTTGCACGTTTTCTGTCTTATTCTATTTTAGCTTGCTTTTGTTTCTCATTTCTCTTGTACACGAAATGTGCTATTCAAATAAACTTGCCATGCCTTGCCTTGCCTTACCATTGTCTGTGGAGTGAATGAATAATGTATCCATTGTAAAGCATCTTTGAGTGTCCATGAAAAGCGCTATATACAGTCACGTGAAAAAATTAGGACACCTCATTAAATTTCAGAAGCAAGTATGAGGCAAGGTTCATCACTTTGTGCACAACTGCATGGGCAAATAGTCCAACAGTTGAAAAATACTTCTCAACACATGATTCAAATTCAAAATGAGTGAATGATACACCACAGAGAACTGAACCTGCTTGTCAACCTGTCAACCTGTTGTCAGATCCTGTCAGTCGGTGGATTTCTGTGTTTTGGTGCTCGGTTTTTGACTACTTTTTTTTGGCTTTTGAGAACTGAATTTGGATTACGGACTGGACATCCTAGATTCGACCCCTGCCTGATTTAAGACGCCAATAGCGGCATCTACGGACTGGGAAACGAGAGCGGAGCGGAGCGGCCCGCCATTCAGGTAGCTAAACAGCTGTTCATTAGCTGTTTAGTCAACATATATCGTCCGGGATCATGGGTCCTAAGAAAGCTCAGCAGACTGAGGAGGTGGACGATATTAAAAGATCGCTCAACTTCTTGGCTGAAGAGATTTCTGCTGTTAAGCTGCAGCAAAAAAACATCCTGGGCCTGCTCAAGGAGGTGAAAGTGCTGCGGATCCAGAACGCCGAGAAGGACAAGAGGCTGGTGTATCTGGAGATCAGAGTGTTGGACCTGGAGCAGTACACCCAGGTGAACAACGTGATCATCACAGGGCTCCACATTAAACCCCGATCATATGCTTGGGTGGTGGCCGCGGACAGCGGAGGGAGGCTTGATGCGCTGGAAGACGAATCCACTAAACAACAAGTGGTGGCCTTCCTGCAGTTCAAAGGAATCCAGCTGGACTGTAACACCACTGAGGCCTGCCACCCTCTGCCCTGGAAAAACAGCGACAAACCGGCTGCTATCATGAGGTTTGTCAATAGAAAACACAAGACTGCGCTGCTAAAACAAGGTAGAAAACTGAAAGGAACAAACATTTACATAAATGAGCACCTCACAAAAGAAAACACAGAAATAGCCAGAAAAGCAAGATACATGAGAAAGCAGAAAAAGATTCAAAACACCTGGACATCAAACTGTAAAATATACAGTACATCAAATTAAATGGATCACCTGAAGAAGCCAAGGTCATTAACATCCATAATATTATGGAACTGGACAAATACCAATGAATATTATGAACTGGAGTCGACAGCAACAAGAGACAACTGTAGGACACTGAAAGATTATACTCATCTGCATCAGGACTTTTAATTACATGAAACAAAAGATCAACAAACAGGAACAACAGGAATTGAAAGTTTTTGAATATACGGATCTCAACCCACAGGACGTAGAATATAATATAGACCCTGATAATAATTTACTTAGCTCCATCAATAATAACTGTAGTTACTACACAGATGAACAGTTTAACACAATGGTCACATCTGATCTCAATATTTCTATGATCCACTTCAATAGCAGAAGTCTCTATGCCAACTTTAATAACATTAAAGATTATTTACATCAGTTTAAAGAGCCATTCAATATTGTGGCAATATCAGAGACGTGGCTCAGTGAAGAGAAAGAAGTGGATTTTACCATGGACGGCAATGAATTAAATGATATAAATAGAAAAGTGAAAAAAGGAGGAGGAGTTGCAATTTATGTTGACAAGAGCTTGCAATACAAGGTTGTTGAAAATTTGTCAGTAACTGTGGATGATTTATTTGAATGTATTACAATAGAAATCTGTCTGGACAATGTGAAGAATATGGTCGTGAGCTGTGTATATAGAACACCTGGATCAAACATTGACTTATTTAAGGACTGGATGGAAAAAAATGCATGCAAAACTAACTCATAAAGTTATGTTCATCTTTGGGGATTTCAATATAGATCTTATGAATTCAAAACAACATAGTTTGACAGAAGAATTTATCAACACAATGTACAGTATGGGCTTACATCCAACAATTACCAGACCTAGCAGAATCACGTCACACAGTGCCGCACTAATAGATAACATATTCACAAACATTATGGAAAATAATATCGTGAGTGGGCTTTTATTGAATGATATCAGTGACCACCTGCCGATTTTTGTTGTCTATCAATGTGATTATAGGAAGAAAAAGTATACCAAAAATATTAAATATAAAAGAATAAGAACTGAAGAATCTATGTATTTACTGGCAAAGGAATTATTAATACAAGACTGGAAGACAGTTTGTGATGAAAATGATATAAATGGGTTCCAAGGTTGTCATAGCCAGGAGCGGCACTGGGGTTAAGCTCCCAGTGCTCATTAAATGCTCCTTATGGCGTGTGTCTCGAAAAGCCTCTGACAACTAAGTCCAACTCCTAGCCTGCCCATGTGGTTTAGTCTCTAAGCCCGGCGGAACTGCTTTTACCAATAGGAGAAGGGGCGAGGGCGGATCTCTGGCGCCTTAAAACCAGATGCTTCGGGTAGATGGTGGCTCGTCAACCTGGGAAGGTAGCCCATCTAGGGGAAGGTAAACCCTGATTTCAAACCTTCGCTGCCTTGCGGCACACCCGGTCATGGAAAAGGCTTCAGGAGTCAACCCTGAGGAAAAATCCGGAGTCGGAGTCCCTAAGGCAGTTCTCTGTTGTGCTCAACATCGTTCTGGCAGCTCCTGCGAACTGTAGCAGCCCTGCTGTTCCTTTGGATTCATCAGTGACGTGGAGAGGGGGGACATGCTGCATGGGCAACATCTTGTCCTTCATATCTTCCTGCCCAGGCTTGAATCCTACCAACGCCCAACGCTGGAAGGTAGAACACCGGATCACTGGAGAGGACACTCCAGCTTCGCCTTTGGCGTAGACAAAACACGGGGAATGACAGTTACCGGTTATAAGCCACCGCTCAATTGGCGTAGAGCGCGGCGCCAGGGGTTGTTCCCGACAGTGGAAGGGATCATAGGATCTCACTGGACAGCTACCGCCCGCCTCAAGCTGGGCAGCCCCCAGCCAATAAGGTGTTGTCCCGCCACAGCTTGCTTTCCTCATTGGGTGCATGGGGATTAGGAGAAGTCCGAACGGCAGGCTGAGAACCTTCGCACCAGGCAAGACAAAAAAACAAAAGAGACCAACTCTAAAACTGGGAACTTGGAACATCCGCACTATGATGACAGGACTCGCTGCTAACCTCAAGGACATCAACAACATTAGCATCAGCACCGGATCACCCCAGGGCTGTGAACTTTCCCCTCTACTCTTCTCCCTTTATACCAACTCCTGCACCTCCAGCCACCAGTCTGTCAAGCTGATCAAGTTTGCGGACGACACCACCCTCATCGGGCTCATCTCCAACGGCGACGAGTCCGCCTACAGGAGAGAGGTGGCCCAGCTGGCGTCCTGGTGCAACAACAACAACCTGCAGCTGAACGCTCTGAAGACAGTGGAGATGATTGTGGACTTCAGGAAAGTCACAACCCCTCTGCCCCCCTCACCCTCACAGGCTCTCCCATCACCACTGTTGATTCCTTCCGCTTCCTAGGCACCACCATCACCAGGGACCTCAAGTGGGAGCCAACCCTCAGCTCCCTCATCAAAAAGGCCCAGCAGAGGATGTTCTTCCTGCGGCAGCTGAGGAAGCTCAAGCTACCCACCAAGATGTTAGTGCAGTTCTACACAGCCATCATCGAGTCCATCCTCACCACCTCCATAACTGTGTGGTACGCAGGAGCCACTGCCAGGGACAGACTAAGGCTGCAGCGCGTCATGCGCACTGCTGAGAAGGTGATCAGCTGCAAGCTCCCATCTCTCCAGGATCTGTACATCTCCAGGACCCAGAGGCGTGCTGGCCGGATCATAGCCGATCCTTCACACCCTGGTCACGTACTGTTTGCCCCCCTCCCCTCAGGTAGAAGACTTCGGTCAATTCAGACTAAAACCTCCCGTCACATGAACAGCTTCTTCCCCTCTGCCATCAGACTGCTGAACACTAAGTGACTTATTGACTCTCGTGCACTATGTACAGCAGCTCAACCAGGCTCATGTCAATCATCACTGTTTTCTTCTTGCATTACCAACTGCACTATATGGTTCTCCACATTATCTGCTGCTCGCCAATATATTTAAACTGCTGACTAGTATTACTCATTCTTATTCTACACTTTATTGCATGTATAGTTTATTTCTTTTATCATGTTTAATGTTGCAGCATTGCACCGAGACAAATTCCTAGTTTGTGTACTACATGAACAATGGCAATAAATCTGATTCTGATTCTGATTCTGAACACCAGGAAGACTGCCATCATCAATAATGAGCTGAAGAGACTGGAAGTGGATATCGCCACTCTCCAGGAAACACGGTTGGCTGACGCAGGCACACTGAGAGAGAAGGACTACACGTTCTACTGGCAGGGAAAGGGCAGTGACGAACACAGGGAACACGGAGTGGGCTTCGCAGTGAAGAACACCTTGCTGAAGATGGTGGAACCGGGCAGCAATGGCTCTGCACGACTCCTCACCCTCCGCCTGAACACCACTCAAGGCTCAGTCACCCTCGTCAGTGTGTATGCCCCATCACTGACAGCCACACCAGAGGCAAAAGATGAGTTCTACGAGAATCTCGCAACAACTGTCAGGATCATCCCCAACTCTGAACAACTCATTCTCCTTGGAGACTTCAATGCCAGAGTGGGTGCTGACCACGACTCCTGGCCCTCCTGTCTTGGACCATTTGGCGTGGGCAGAATGAACAACAACGGACAGCGGCTGCTTGAGTTCTGCACATATCACGATCTGTGCATCACAAACTCGTTCTTCAAGACCAAGCCCCAACACAAGGTTTCCTGGCGACATCCGCACTCAAAGTACTGGCACCAGCTGGACTTGATCCTGACCAGGCGAACCTCACTGAAGAACGTGCTAATCACCCGTTCGTTCCAGAGTGCAGATTGCGACACAGACCATTCATTGGTGTGTTGCAAGGTCAAGCTGCAGCTGAAGAAATTCCATCATGCAAGACAGCCTGGAAAGGCACGGATTGACACCAGCAAGATGGCCCAACCAGAACTTGTTGAGCAGTTTGCCTCCACCTTTGAGAAGGAACTTGGTGTACCACAAGAAGGACAATCTGCAAAGCAGAAGTGGGAAGAGCTGCGAAACACCATCCACCGCACAGCCTTGGCTACCTTTGGGAGGAAGACCTCGAAGTCACAGGACTGGTTTGATACCAAGTTGACCGAGATGATCCCCGTCATTGAAGCCAAGCGCTCAGCACTTGCTGAGTACAAGAAGTACCCAAACGAGAAGAATCTCCAGATTCTCAGGGCTGCGAGAAGCAAAGTTCAGCAGACTGCTCGGCGCTGTGCCAACGAGTACTGGACTCAGCTCAGCCAAGACATTCAAACCGCTGCCATAACAGGGAACAACCGTGGTATGTACGATGGCATCAAGAAAGCACTTGGTCCGGCTCAGAGCAAGATGGCCCCCCTCAAATCCTCCACTGGGGAGATGATCACAGAAAAGAACAAGCAGATGGAGAGATGGGTGGAACACTACTCCGACCTCTACTCCAGACAGAACACCGTGACACCGTCAGCCCTTGATGCCATCGACTGCCTGCCATCCATGGATGAACTTGACGCCGAGCCAACCATCAACGAACTCAGCAAGGCCATTAATAGCTTGGCCGCTGGCAAGGCACCCGGCAACGACGGCATACCCTCCGACCTGATCAAGCACTGCAACACCGCCCTACTGCTGCCATTGCATGACGTCCTCTGCCAGTGCTGAAAGGAAGGTGCCGTACCACAGGACATGAGGGATGCCAAGATCATCACCCTCTACAAAAACAAAAGGGAGAGAAGCAACTGCAACAACTACAGGGGCATCTCCCTCCTCAGCGTTGTTGGCAAAGTCTACGCACGAGTTGTTCTCGTTCGTCTACAGAAGCTTGCCGAACGTGTCTACCCCGAGTCTCAGTGTGGCTTCCGCGCTGAGCGATCGACGGTAGACATGATATTCTCCATCCGCCAACTCCAGGAGAAATGCAGAGAACAGAACATGCCCCTGTACATCGCCTTCATTGACCTCACCAAAGCGTTCGATCTGGTCAGCAGAGAGGGCCTTTTCAAGATCCTGCCAAAGATAGGATGCCCACCAAAGTTGCAAAGCCTCATCAAATCGTTTCACACCAACATGCAGGGGATAGTGCAGCACGACGGCAATGTCTCAGAGCCATTCAACATACGCAGCGGAGTGAAACAGGGCTGTGTACTTGCGCCAACCCTCTTTGGGATTTTCTTTGCTATGCTCCTGAGGCATGCCTTCAGCACAGCAACAGGGGGAATCTACCTGCACACAAGATCTGACGGCAGGCTTTTCAACCTCGCCCACCTGAAAGCCAGAACCAAAGTACGCGAGGCTCTAATCAGAGACATGCTGTTCGCAGACGACGCTGCAGTCGCAACCCACACACAGCAGGAGCTTCAGACCCTGATGGACCGCTTCTCCCAGACATGCAAGGACTTCGGGCTTACCATCAGCATGAAGAAGACTAACGTCTTGGCGCAAGGCACGGAAGCACCACCAACCATCACCATCGACGACTACGAGCTGGAGGTCGTGAATCAGTTCACATACCTGGGTCCACGATCAGCAACAACCTCTCCCTTGATACAGAGATCGACAAGAGGATTGGAAAATCAGCCTTCACACTCGCTCGCCTCACCACACGAGTGTGGGAGAATCCCAAACTCTCTGTCAAGACGAAGATGGCAGTGTACAACGCCTGCGTCATCAGCACACTGCTCTATGGGAGTGAAACGTGGACAACATACGCCCGGCAGGAAAAGAGATTGAACTCCTTCCACTTGCGCTGCATTCGCCACATCCTGGACATATCCTGGCAGGACAAAGTGCCCAACACAGAAGTTCTGTCCCGCGCCGGCCTTCCCTCCATGTTCACTCTACTCAGGCAGCGCAGGCTCCGCTGGCTAGGCCACGTTCACCGTATGGAGGATGGCAGAATCCCCAAAGACGTCCTCTACGGAGAACTGGCGACTGGCAGGAGAGACGTTAGCCGCCCACAGCTGCGCTTTAGAGACGTCTGCAAGAGAGACATGAAGGCCCTGGAGATCAACACAGAGCGCTGGGAGGACCTTGCAACGAACCGCTCCAAATGGTGAGGCACCCTGACCAGACAGCTCAAGGCGGGTGAAGAGAGACTGACTGCTGCAGCAGATGAAAAAAGGACCCGCAGGAAGAACCGCCACAGACCCAGCAGCACGGAGACCACCCACAAGTGCGACCTGTGTGACAGGGACTGCCATTCGCGCATCGGCCTGTTCAGCCACAGGCGGTGCTGTTCCAGCAGAGTAGACGTTTAGGATTCTCTTCCATGGTCATCATAGACCGACGGAGGCCGACGAAAGGATATGATAAATTTTTACAAATATTTCAATCATTGTACAATAAAAACTGTCCTATAAAACATTACAGTGACAGACAACAAAACAAAAATATTCCTTGGGTCACCAAGCGGTTACTAAATGCAAGTAAAAAGAAGAATACATTATATAAACAATTCATTAAGTGCAGAACGGTAGAGGCTGAGATCAAATATAAAAGATACAAAAACAAGCTTACTAATATAATGAGGAGTTGTAAGAAAGAATACTATAACAGAATATTAGAGGATAATAAAAATAACTTAAGAGGAATATGGCAAGTACTCAATGGGATTATTAGCAACCGATCTAAGAATGCTAATTATCCAGAATATTTTAATGAAAATGACAATTTGATAAATAATATGGAGGATGTGGTTAGTGGTTTCAATAAATTTTTTGTAAACGTTGGTCCTGAAATAGCAAAATCAATAGTAAAAGTAGTAGAAATAATCCAAACACAATCTTTTTGGGTGCAGTTACTGAAAAGGAAATTATCGAGACTGTGAGTAAATTTAAGAACAAAAAATCAATGGACTGGAATGAAATTGACATGACAGTAGTGAAAAAAGTAATTGAAGGAATTGTTAAACCACTCACCCACATCTGTAACCTGTCATTTCAAACTGGTACATTTCCAAACAAAATGAAAATAGCAAAAGTAATACCACTATACAAAACAGGAGACAGTCATTATTTCACAAATTACAGGCCGGTCTCTTTACTGTCACAATTCTCCAAAATACTTGAAAAAATCTTCACTATGAGACTGGATGATTTCTTTGAAAAACACAACCTCCTTACAGACAGCCAGTATGGTTTTAGAGCAGATAAATCTACATCTTTGGCACTGATCAAACTTACAGAAGAAATTACTAGTTGTATAGGTTAAAAAAAGTTTGCTGTAGGAGTATTTATAGATTTAAAGAAAGCTTTTGACGCCATTGACCACAGAATTCTACTGAGGAAATTGGAAAGGTATGGGATAAGAGGGGTCGGACTGAATTGGGTGGAAAGTTATTTAAGTAACAGACAACAATTTGTACAAATTGGTGAGTACAAATCACCTTTCATGGACATCACTTGTGGTGTGCCCCAGGGGTCAGTTTTGGGACCCAAACTCTTTATCTTGTATATAAATGACATACGCCAAATATCAAAAATTCTGAAATTTATTTTGTTTACGGATGACACAAATATCCTTTGCACTGGTGAGAATTTGCAGCAGGTTTTAGAGGTGGTCACAATTGAAATGAAAAGGTTAACACAGTGGTTCAACAAAAACAAATTATCTCTAAATCTGAAAAAAACAAAATTATGTTGTTTGGAAATTATAAAATAAATCATGAAATAATGGTAACGATAGATGATACCAGAATAGATACAGTACAGGAAAATAAGTTTCTGGGGGTGACGCTAGATAATAAAATCTGCTGGAAACCTCACAGTCACATCCGGGCCAAGTTGGCAAAATGTATAGGGATACTGGGGAAGACAAGACAAATCTTGGACTATAAATCGTTGTTCTTACTGTACAATTCACTGTTTCTACCTTATCTTAACTACTGTGTAGAGGTCTGGGGAAACACCTACAAGACCAACCTACAGCCAATATGCACATTACAAAAAAAAAGCTATAAGGATAATAAATAATGTAGGATATAGAGACCATACCAATTCGTTGCTTTTAAAGTCACATGTCATAAAGTTAATGGATTTAGTTAAATTTAAGACAGCACAAGTAATGTACAGGGCAATTAATAATCAACTCCCAACTAATATACAAAAAAATATTCAAAAAAAGAGACAATGATTATAATTTGAGAGGAGACTTAAACTTTACAAAACCTAAGATACAAGCAACTAAGAAAAGTATGTGCATATCTGTCTGTGGGGTGGATTTGTGGAACAGTCTGGAGCTGGAACTAAAACTATGTACAAACAGAAATCAATTCAAAAATAGGTATAAACATTATTTGCTGAAAGAATATATGTTAGAAGGGTAGTATTTATATGTATGATTCACTATGCTCACTCTGGGACACTATGGAATGGTAGGTGGGACAGTACTGTGTATATCTGTGTTGTTTGGGGCTGGGTTTTGATGTATGGACTGTATGTATGTTGGGATGGATGGGTGTTAATGTTGATATGTACAAAATATAGTTAATTGTTTACTTGGGGTCTTAAATGTGGTAATTTGTATATATTTCTTATGGGTTGTATTTATGGAAAAGAGGAGTTGGAGTTAATAAGTGTTCACTTCTTCCTTCTCCCTTTCGAGCACTGTATACTGTCACTTTATCGCACTTGTCATTTGTTGTTTTTTTTTTTTTTTACTTTTTTGTTCGAAATAAAGTATCTATCTAAATATTCAGTTCTTTATTAAGAAATGTTCACATATCTATGTCTAATGTATTTTTAAAAAAAAATGTATTCTAGCTATTTTAAGTGGGAATGAATGTGGGGGTGTCCTAAAAAAGATGGGGGTATCCTAATTTATTCCTCACTATTTGTTTAGAATTACATTTCACAGAAAATTTGAAAAAAGTCTTTAATTCATTTTTAATTGTTGTATTACATGAATCTCCCAGTACTTTTAACATTGATATTAAATATCCATATATCCAAATATGTTAAAAAAAAACCCCACACAGGCTTATGCAGGGTGTCCTAATTTTTTCATGACTGTAAATCTGATGATTTATTATTTATTGGGGTGTAATGGTACTTGTATTCATATTCGGATTTTTCGGTACGCCACCCACAGTACGGTACAGACACGTATCGAGGTACAACACGGACTATATTGAGTGACGGACAGAAAGTGTAACTGTCATATCACACCCCCTCCTCCTCTCAGTTTCCCCATCTCTGGTCGCCTGTCAGCGGACTTCTGCAACATTCCGCCAAGGTGAAGAATGACTGAAACTGGGCTACTTCTAAACACAACACCGGTAAGGTTAGTGAGGTTTTAGCGAGTAAAGTTAGCACTTCTTATTTTCAATGAGCGACTGTCTCAGCTTTAGAAAACTGATTAAACTGTTAGCATGTGCTAACATTACCTGTCGGAAAATAATCTCTCTTGAATGATGTTTGCTGACAGCTGAGCTGTTTCAGTTCTGCTGATAACCTGTTCACTGCCAGTAAATAAGTGAATTACATGCGTAGCTTACTCTTTTTCATCCTCTCTATTATTATCATGGTAATAAGCCCTAATTCTGAATATTAGTGCATTTTGATAAATTAGAATACTATGATTTGTAATTTAAGATAAGATAAGATAAGCCTTTATTAGTCCCACAATGGGGAAATTCCAGGATTGCAACAGCACAGGGATAGCAACACTCAGAGCAACAATCAGAAGGCAAGAGAAAAAAACAAGAGCAGCAAGTGTACATATGTACATATAAATGTAAATATACATGTATATACACTACCGTTCAAAAGTTTGGGGTCACCCAGACAATTATTTTGTGTTTTCCATGAAAAGTCACACTTATTTACCACCATGAGTTGTAAAATGAATAGAAAATATAGTCAAGACATTGACAAGGCTAGAAATAATGATTTGTATTTGAAATAATAATTTTTTCCAGATACTCAACCTGCTCAAAGGAAGGTCAGTTTTATAGCTTCTCTAACCAGCTAAACTGTTTTCAGCTGTGCTAACATGATTGCACAAGGGTTTTCTCATCATCCATTAGCCTTCTGACGCAATGAGCAAACACATTGTACCATTAGAACACTGGAGTGATAGTTGCTGGAAATGGGCCTCTATACACCTATGTAGATATTGCACCAAAAACCAGACATTTGCAGCTAGAATAGTCATTTACCACATTAGCAATGTATATTAGATATTAGAGTGTATTTCTGATTAGTTTAAAGTTATCTTCATTTAAAAAACAGTGCTTTTCTTTCAAAAATAAGGAAATTTCTAAGTGACCCCAAACTTTTGAACGGTAGTGTATATAGACACACAGTGCGGAGCATTGTAGCTAGATGGGATAGATATATAAATATATAAACAGTGCGGAGCACTGTAGCTGGATGGAATAAATATATGAGTATATAAACACACAGTGCGGAGTATTGTAGCTAGATGGAATGAATATGTGAATATATAAACACACAGTGCGGAGCATTGTAGCTAGATGGAATAAATATGTAGATATATAAACACACACAGTGCGGCGCATTGTAGCTAGATGGAATAAATATGTAAATATATAAACACACACAGTGTGGAGCATTGTTGCTAGATGGAGTAAATATATATATAAACACACACAGTGCGGAGCATTGTAGCTAGATGGAATGAAACAGCACAACCGTCTACTTAGTTATCCTACATGGTATGATTATGTACCCATACATATTCTCACCCTCCATAGTGACCGGTATTTTCCTAGTTGTATACTGGAGGGGACCATTGTGTAAGTCTATTGCGTCTTTTGCATTCAAAACTAGTAGGTTGTCACGTCTTTTTGCTATCTCTGCGAGCAGCCCTGCTTAGGTTGTACAGTCTGACAGCCGTAGGTAGGAAGGACCTGCGAAACTTCTCGGTTGTGCACCTAGGATGATGTAGTCTGCTGCTA
Organism: Pholidichthys leucotaenia; assembly: GCA_020510985.1. NCBI lineage: Eukaryota > Metazoa > Chordata > Actinopteri > Cichliformes > Pholidichthyidae > Pholidichthys > Pholidichthys leucotaenia. The sequence continues at coordinate 94,942,268 of CM035837.1, forward strand.
AATGAGCTCCTCAGTGCATTCAGTATGTCCTGCATAGGGTGGAACTCGGACTCCAGCAAAGATGACAGTTTAGCCACCATCCTTCTCTCTCCTATCTCCTCCACTGGGTCAAGGCGCTGCCCCAGGACAGAGCTAGCTTTCTTGATCACTTTGTTCAGTCTCTTCCTATCAGCTGCTGTAATGCCACTGCCCCAGCAGACCACTCCAAAAGTGATGGCTGATGCCACCACCGTGTCATAGAATGTCTTCAGCAGCGCCCCTTGTACACCAAAAGACCTGAGTTTCCTCAGTAGGAACAGCCTGCGCTGTCCCTTCTTGTAGAGTGCGTCAGTATTGTGTGACCAGTCTAGTTTATTGTTCGGATGAACACCCAGGTACTTATAGGATGTCACCATCTCGATGTCTGTTCCCTGTATATTTACTGGTGCTGTGAGGGGTTGTCCTTGCCTGCGGCAGTTCACCACCAGCTCCTTAGTTTTCCTCGCGTTGATCTGGAGGCAGTTCCGATGGCACCAGTCCACAAAGTCCTGGATAAGCCCTCTGTACTCAGCTTCATCTCCGTTGGAGATGAGGTCAACGATCGCAGAGTCATCAGAGAACTTCTGTAGATGGCAGTGTGTTGTGTTGTGTGAGAAGTCCGCAGTATAAAGGGTGAACAGGAAGGGAGCCAAAACCGTTCCCTGGGGGGCCCCCATGCTACCGATGATCGTGTCGGACACACAGTCCCGGGTTCTCACAAACTCAGGCCGGTTTGTGAGGTAGTCCAGGATCCATGATGACAGGTGCTGGTCCACCCCTGCGCACAGCAGCTTGTCCTTCAGGATCATCGGTTGGATGGTGTTGAAAGCACTGGAGAAGTCAAAGAACATGATCCTCACCGCATTCCCGGGCTTCTCCAGGTGGGACAGAGAATGGTGAAGGAGGAGGATCACCACATCCTCCACCCCAATGCCATGCTGGTAGGCGAACTGGAGTGGATCCATCGCTGGTCCCACCAGGGGGCGGAGGTGAGCAAGGAGCAGTCTCTCCAGGGTCTTCATCATGTGGGACGTCAAGGCCACTGGTCTGTAGCTGTTCAGATCTTTGGGGTGGGAAGTCTTTGGTACAAGTACCACACAAGATGTTTTCCACAGCTGTGGTACCCTCCCCAGCTTCAGGCTCAGGTTGAAGATGTGCTCCACAATCCCACACAGCTGGTCTGCACAGGACTTGAGGAGCTTTGCGCTGATGCCATCCGGTCCCGACGCCTTCCTCGCCTTGATCTTCCTCAGCTCCGTCCTCACCTGGGTCTTAGTGAGGGTCAGGTTGGGGGGCTGTGTGTTGGGAGTGGGGGGGTGTTGGTGGAGTGGGGAGTGGGCAGCAGGACTTGATGTCTTTAGAGGCAGCAGTGGTTGTTGTGCAGTCAGGGGGGAGGGCGGTTGGTCAAACCTATTGAAAAACAGATTCAGATTGTTCGCCCACTCCCTGCCCCCCGTGGCCTGGGGGAGGTATTCTGGAGCCCAGAGATGGTTTTGAGGTTTCTCCAGACCCCGCTGATGTCGCTCTGTTGCAGCTTGTCCTCCATCTTCTTCCTGAAGCTGTCCTTGCCTTCTCTGATCTTTCTCCTCAGCTCCCTCTGTACGGACTTCAGCATCTCCCTGTTCCCCGACCTGAAGATCCTCTTCTTCTCTCTCAGAAGTGTTTTTATCTCAGGGTTGATCCAGGGTTTGTTGTTTAATTTAAAAAAAAGATAACCATAATCATCACAAATACATTTAAAACAGCTTAAATATTTCACTGTATGTGTAGTAAAGACTCACATTCCTCTACTGTAACTTAAAGCATTTGTAAACTGTTATTTTGGACTGGAAAAAGTTCTTTTAATTTTCATTCTGAAGCCTAATTATTAAACTTTTAAACTTCTAGACTCTGCAAGGTTTCAAAGAGAATGGACTAGTTTGTTATTTTCTTTTTGACTTGAATACTATTACTCCAGTTTGTTTTGAACAGTAGAGTTACAACAGCCCTGTATGGTGAAGTAGAAGCTGATATTTGAGTTTTATTTCTTTAGTTTTAGGGTTAAAAGACTAAACATTAATGTCTGTTATTTAATTGTTTCGCTACAGACACTTTTGATTAAGCTGTTAAGTTCAAGTTTCCAGCTCATGTTTCATGGGTCACTATTTTATTTAGCTATGGGAAATTTTTATAATAGGCTGTTCAAACTTATTATTGTTGCACTTGTCTGCATTGTTCATTTCCTAAAAAGAGATATTGTTTATTGTATACATTTCAATTTTGTTTATTTGAGAATTTTTTTGATTGGAGAATTTACTGCTAGCAGTTTGCAGTTGTTTTTTGTCAGTAAAGCTGTTCCCACTTGATACAAAAGATAAGCAATTTTATGTTTTGCATTTTGTTTCTTTACTCTACTGAAAATGAACTGACCTGTGACCTTGAAACAAAGGTACGTACTGAACCGTGATTTTAGGCGTATAATTACACTCCTATTATTCATTATTATTATCTATGTCACCGCAGGCAGTCCACACCATACCATCTACGCCCCAGGAGGGTAATATTCTCACTCCTACCACCGAGTCACCTCCAGATCAGTCTCCTGAGGAAGCCACTGTGGTGGCTGGGCCGGCTCGGGACCTTAGTCGATCTCCTGACCAGTGTTCCTCCATTTGGTGGCCTGCAGACCTTGGCCGGCCACCAGATGAACTGTCTCCCTTCACCAGGTAGTCTATTGACTCTGGCAGACTACCCGACGGACCTTCTTCCCTCTGAAATGAACTGGGTTTTTTTTGGGAAGGGGGGGGGGCAAGTGTTTTGGACCTTCCAGTCCTGAGTCTCCCACCACCCACCCGGGTTGGGGCTCCCCTTTTTTCTTTCCCATAGGCATCTGGAATCCGCCCTTACAGGGCGAGTACTGTCATGATCAGGGCATGGATTGTGTCATGCCCTTGCCTTCAGTTACAGTACAATTTTACCTTAGTTATCATTAGTGTTTATCATGCCCTCGCACTTAGTTGTGTTATCCTTAGTTGTTGTTATTGTTATTCTGTCATCATTCCTCACCTGTCATCTCATGCTACTCTTCATGCCACTGCTTTGACGTTTGTTTACGTTGTTTGCCGCCATGGCTTTATTTGTTGTGTTCAGCGTATGAGGTGCCTTATTTGGTAATAAAATATGTTCAAAGGTTGCCCTGTGATTGAGTCCTTCTATCCAGCCTGGAGGGGCCATTATGACAGGTTGTAGTTTTCTCAAATGGTATCTAAAATAATAAACCTATTGCAATGTGACACTATGAAACTACAGCTCCCATACTGTGCTTTTTTTTTTTTTTTTTTTTTTTTCCTTTCTCTTCTTTTTTCTGGTGAAAACAGGTAGTGCCCATTTTAAGTTAAATTCATCAGCAACTACTAATGGCATGCAGTCATGAAGGGGTGTCCCAATTCACAGGGGTAAGTGAAGTGTAGAGATATAAATGAGAATTGGGATGGACCCAAATGTACTTGCACTTCACTCTCAGAATTGCAAATAATTTTCTCTACTGTTTTATAGTATTTACTGCTCTTCATCAATAATTAAACAAAGAAATTTACATTGAAAAGGTTGTAAATTTAGTTCAAGTAAGTGGCTGGTGAGCAAAAAAGTTAATATCAAGCCCTGGTCACATGTCTCAACCAACTAATTAGTGCAAGAGTAAGTGTGACACCTACTGACCAGGAGGTCAGAATCTTGTCTCTATCACCTTTAAGGTTAGGAAAGGTGAGTGTCTAGTTTATGCACATTGCAACTGTACTCAGTAAAAATATTTCAAAATATTCATTCATTCATCTTCAACCGCTTAATCCTTTTCGGGTCACAGGAGCCTATCGCAGCATCTCTGGGCGAAAGGCAGGGTACACCCTGCACAGCTCGCCAGTCCATCACAGGGCCAACACAGAGAGACAGACAACCATTCACTCTCACATTCAGACCCAAGGACAATTTAAAATCCCCAGTTGATACCAATTAACCTAACGTACATGTTTTTGGCCTGTGGAAGGAAACTGGGGTACCTGGAGAAAACCCACACAGATACGGCGAGAACATGCAACTGCCACACAGAAGAGTCACCGCTGGCCAGTTGGTGGGATCGAACCCACGGCCTTCTTGCTGTGCTGCCACAGTGCAAACCACTGCTCCACTGAACTGCCCAATATTTCAAAATATTGAAGTATTTTTGCACAAAAGTGACAAAATGTTTAGAAGGCTGATATAGTAAAGCAGATTGTTCAGAATATTTCTTTAATTTAGTATATAAATAAAATCTGAAGCTTATTTCAGTGTAAAATACCAATGCAAGCTCAATTTTTTAAAGAAGGTACTAGAAGTATCTTCCACATAATCAAATTAAATGAAGATATGTTTGACTAAAATGTCTGGAACAGCCTTAGTCATTCAAAGCAGACTCCCCTTGCTTTTTTTTCCTGGTAATACATCTGGTCATCTGAGCGTCTCTAACTCAACTGTCACAGATGATTAGAGGAGGAACAACTTGCCTTGGTCTCCCAAAGAGCATGGGGTCCTCACGAGAGCGTGAGCCACAATTGGAATCAATGTCAATGTTCAGATAATCATGCATTGCCGATTCACCATGTAAGATGCATTTTGTTTGCTGCCTAACTGTATAAAGCCTCTATTCATTTTCAGATTTTTTACACTGAAAAAAACGTGGTCACCTCCATAAAGATGCTTTCCCCTTGAAATTCCAGCCTTGTTTGTTGAAAATGTTTTGTACATTTTGTACACACTGCTCATCTGGGTGATTGGATTATTTCTGTAACTAACCAAACTGCCAAAGTTTTCAAATCTTTTTTTTTTTTAACTTATATGCTTGCAATCCTGTTATTCTATCCAATTAAATACGAATAAGTGTGTTATGATAGTGTGATAATCAATTACATAGATTTGTTTTAAATACAGGATGCTATTTAGCACTTTTCATTCTGGAAATAGTCTGAAAATTAGCTTTTTGTCTTAACTATAATGTATATATTGTTATAATGTATATCTTGAATACATGCAATACACATAGATCACAACTGAGAGTTGTTGAAAACATAATGAGTAGGGGTAGGACAAAAGATCGATTCAGTGATGGATCGCGTTACTTGACACTAACGACAATCCACAGACCCCAAAATGATCTTATATTAATTATGTATATTCATGTCAACATTGCATACTCTCTTGGGTATTCATCCAATTGTGTTTTCAGTCCACTAGTTGGCGCAAAGCAAGCACTCAGTCAAGTGAAGTCATAGGTTGTCTGATGAGATTTGCAGCCAGCTTTGACAGTGAGGAAGCAGTTATCTTGAAGTTCAAATGTCTGGCCTTTTTTGATTTTATAACAAAGATGGGCAGCCTTGGCATGACACACAACCCGCAAGAAGCGCTGCATAAACACAAAAAAAACAGACGCAGGCCAGCACATGTCTCGGAGCAGCATTAGCAATGGCTAAGCTAAAAACACACCAGTATGGAGCTTGCAAGCAGCGCTCAGAGAAAAAGTAAGTAATGTTTATTTATGAGGCGCTTTTCAGAGACATACTGTATAATTTTCCACTAGTACCCACTCAGCCCTACTCGCCTTGACTCTACTCGGTTTGTAGGGATTTCCATTAGTACCTGGTACCAGGTACTTTTTCTTACCTACTCCAGTCGGGTTCCAACCGTGCTGAGTTGAGCTGAAAATGTGACATCAACAGACTGCAGGCCACTGATTGGTCAGGGTGTAACGTCATGAGAGCGCCGTCTTCGGCAGAATGTACAGCCGCCATTTGCAAAAAATTCTTCAGCGAGTAAACACGGTAGAGATGGCTTTGGAAAATATGGTAGAGATGGCTTTGTAGGTTTTGCGGAAATCTACACTGTGGTCCAACGAAGAGGTGCAGACTTTTCTGTGCTTGGTGGCTGACAATAGAATCCAGAGAGAGTTAGATGGAATGACCCGCAACGAAAAAGTTTACCAGGAGGTCTCCGAACAGATGGCAGCCCACGGATACAACTGGACATTAAAACAATGTTGGGACAAGCTGAAGAAAATAAAAAGTGATGACCGGGCCGTCAAGGATCACAACGGTCGAAGTGGAGTGAACAGAAAGGACTGGAAGTGGTTAAATGGACGCCATTTTGGGCCATCGGCCTGCCAGCAATGACAGGGAGATGGGGGTCGACACGTCATTGTTGTAAACCATGGATGGTGAGTGTTTTGTGATATTGTGCATCTTTTCGCTTATTTATCCTATTGGTGGCAAGCTCACTTTTTTGAGCAATAACAACGCCGTTCTCTCCTGGCTAACGAGTGTTAGCGAGGAGTGCTAGCCAGCTAGTAGCTACTAACCAGCTAGTAGCCAACTCTGCGGATACTTGTAGCTAGTAGCTACTAGCTAGCTAAGTTGCTAGCTAGCTAGTAGCCAACTCTGCTGATTCGCACTTGTTTTGTCTGAAGTATTCGCTTGTGAGAGAAAAACAATGAAATATGCTAATCCTGGTTAAAAAGTTTTGTGTATGTGTTGCACTTTGGTGCTGTGCATTAAGTTGTGTGTCTTTTCTTTCTAGAATCTTTTTCCAAATGCCAGGGGTCCGCCTCCCTCAACCCCATCACCAGCTCCATCAACGTCTGGCACGACACGTTCAAGTGCTGGTAAGGCACAATAAACAAAAGATTAACACCCTGCTGTGTTTATCGATACAGGTCAAGTGGACCCCAGGATCCAAAATCTCAACATATACAAGTGCATTTTCAAACCAGTGATTTACAAAGTGATTCATATAATTTCCTAAATCCTCATAATAGACCCACATACTGTACCTGTTCTGTGGATTTTTCAAAAACAGTGTTGGAACAGTGTTGTCGTGCTGTTTCTTTTCAACCATAAATCCCTGGATTGAAAATGTACTTGTTCATGTACAGAGTGGATCCTGGGGTGCTCACTTGTCAGGGGTCCACAACCTGGTCCCATTTTTAGCTGTGGTGGAGGAAGTATTGATATAATTCTTGTTTTTGAAAAACTGATGTAGCACATGAACTCACTTTTGAATGTACTTGCAGTCAACGTGCTTCATTGAAATGATTCAAGTCAGCTGACTGTATTAACTCATTCAGATTTCTGAGGCCACAATAAAAACAAATTATTTTAAACATAACCTGGTGCCTGCAAAATCTGCTCTACTGAGACGCAGCAACATGACAATTGTGCTTAAATACAACAACAAAGCATTTTGTCACATCCCACCACTGGCTTTCACAAGTGTATTTCCCTAATATATGTTATGAACTTGCTTTAACTAACCACCATCCATTTCTGTCTTTCGTCTAGGCAAGAGGAAAAGGAGCCACCCCACAACAGACCTTGCCACTGTGTTCGCCCAGATGCATGGTGACGAGGTGCGGCTCCATGAACGGCAGCATGAACAGCACCATGTAGCACTTGCCCAGCACATGCAGGCCATCAACCGGCTTGTTGATTACGCATGTGAAGCAAGGGAGCAAGAAGTCCTTTCCGAAGGGAGGAGATGGCACAAACTGTTGCCTTCAATCAAGCTTTCCTGGTTGAACTGGGCAAGCTTGTGAACGCGATGAGTGGCCGGCGTGTGTGACCCTGTCTCCCCAACCCCAGTGTTTTTTTTTAAACTTGTGTACATACAAAACAAAACAGTCTGTAATTGTGCTGATACTTGTAATAAACCAGTGACTGTGTTTGCATCATGACTGTGCTTTGTCTGTTATGACACTGGTGGGAAAAGAGTCAATAATTACATACACATCCTGTCTTCTGACCAAATTCAGCTGTAAATCAGGTTATGTGTCTGTAGTACATTACCAACTTTCTCCAAAGTTTTAGAAAAAAAGGGTTGCTAGACAATTTTATTGGAGTATATTATGGAGTCTTATTACTTCAACATCCTATAAAGGTCTATAGATCAAGGTCAGGTTGTAGGTTGTGGGAGCAGTTTTGGACCAACAAAATCTTGTGATGCAGCGAATCATGACATTGTAGTTAAAAAATATTTAGACACATTTTGGTAATCTAGCTGTGCTACAGTATGTTTCCATGTTATCTGTGTGTGATGGTAAATAATGAAAGATTTTTCTTAACCAAAATTCTACTTTTCCACCCTGGAAAACTGGCAGTAATGCTAAGAGGTTAAGAAAAAGTAAAAAAAAAAAGAAAAAGAAAAAGTTTGTGTTTGCATCATGATTTTCTATTTTGTCTATTACGACACCATTGTGAAAAGAGTCAACAGTACAAACCATTTATCAGTGATGTTGAAAATAATGGCTCATTTTTAAGAAAAAGTAAACAAAAACAATTATTTTATTTACTGAAGACTGTATTGCTGGATGTGCCAGTGCAGAAGATACTGCACACTTTAGTGATAGTACCAGAATAAGGAGGAATTCTGGGCCATATTAGCATCTGTATTTTCTAATAATGGGTTACGGCAGGGGTGTCCAATCATGTGCCATGGAAGGCCAAGACCCCGCAGACTTTACCTCCAACCAGTGTCTTCAACAGCAGATTCCACTAAATTTCTTCCACCGACTGCTGATCAGTGAAAAAACCTGCTGAAGAGACTGGGTAGAAGAAAGAACCTGCAGGGTCTTGGCCCTCCATGGCACATGATTGGACACCCCTGGGTTAGGGTTTAATGGAATTTAACATTAATTGGCATCAAACTGGGGATTCTAAAATGTCCTTAGGTATGACTGTGAGAGTGAATGGTTGTCTGTCTCTCTGTGTTGGCCCTGCGATGGACTGGCGATCTGTCCAGGGCGTACCCTGCCTCTCGCCCAAAGATGCTGGGATAGGCTCCAGACCCCCCGCGACCCGAAAAGGATTAAGCGGAAGAAGATGGATCGATGGATGGATGGAATTTAACATTTTAACACAAACTGCTTTATAGTTCATAATTGTGTTGACAGACTTAAACCAAACCAAAAGTGATTTCTCAAACTGCTGGATTGTTCTTAGACTGCTTTTCCAATCTTTTAGTATTTAATTTATGTCACTTGGTGGTAACCTTCACACATAAAACAAAAGTGGAGACAGATCTGCAAAAAGTACGAGACAGATCTGCAAAAAGTACAAAGGTTTATTGTCAAAATTCCCAGTGCAATACTAAATGAATAGATGTACAGTACATTGCTGATGCAGAGGATATACTGTATATTTATACAGTATCTACATGTATCTATCCAGTAAATCCAAGTATTTTCCATGTAACCTTGTGACTGTATTATTTTAATTGCTTTTAATCCTAGATTAAGTTTGTTTTGGCTTAAAATGCATCATAATTGTTAAATATATCTCATTATACTTAACTCAGTACTGTTTACCTGTTGAAATATACTGTATAACCCCATAACTACAATATGGCACTTGGTGATCAAGTTTTGGTAGCTGATCACTTTTTGCCATGACACCACCACAGACTCAGTGCTGCTGGAGCAGGTACTGTACATGCCATGATGTCTCAACAGTCTCTCCATGATTTTCACACAGATCAGAGCAATTTGGTGCACAGGAAGCTAAACGTTTCTACAGACATACTTAAGTTCTGTATCCACTGAGCGTTTGTGAAGCTGGGGTGACATCAGTGAGAGGCTGTGATGAACGCCTGGACCCACGGTTTGAAGCGGTAATTTTCCCACAAGAGAGCCATCTGAAACACACACACACAACATACATATTTTTGTACCTAATAGCGATAACTTGCAGACATTACAATGTAGTACGGCGGACTTAAAGCAAACTAGCATTAGCAATCATTAGCTTATCTTCATATGTGATCTGGTTCGTATCCTCACGTCTTCGGCTCTATGGCTTCCTAAATGCTCCAGTACTTTTCCAGAGTGTTTCGTCTCACTGCCTGTACCCTTCTCTGGCTGTCATTTTTTGCCTTTACTCTGACAAAAAGCCAGAGACCGAGCAGTTGCCTCGTAAGCCGCCATGTTGTGTTTTGCTTGTGTCACGCGTTTTACGTCATGGGACTGTGGCGCCACCTTGTTGTAAAAAAAAATCCCACCCACCCCACTCGGTACTCAGCTGTAACAGAAACAAAAGCGAACTGAGTTGAGTAAAGCTGAGTCAAGGCGAGTAGGGCTGAGTGGGTACTAGTGGAAACGGGCCTAAAGTCACAAAGCGCTGTACAATAAAATAGAATAAAAGGAATCTGACGGATAAAAATAACTTTAAAAATATGAAAACAAGTTAAAACACAAGATTAAAATAATTTTACAATATCAGTTGAACTGAAACTCAACGGAAAGCCTCCTTAAACAAAAACATTTTCAGCTGCTTTTTAAAAGAGTCCACAGTCAGATAAACATAGCAGAAATGGGAATTTTCCAAACAATGCCGCTCACCACCCTCCGTGTGAGCAGAGACGTGTCACCGCGGAAAATGAAGCCCCAAGAATATTTTATTACATGAAAGAGATGTCCACAGTTTTCCTTTGGGAAATGATTTGAGGTTGAATAAGGTGAAAAAAATTTGAAAGCTATGGTATTGAGATACTTGAGATCACGATATCGTGATTATTGTTGAATCATGATAGAATTGTATCGTGACCCAAGTATTACGATCCAAATCGAATTGCGAGGGAACTCGCGATTCCCACCCCTAATGAGTAATATTAACATAAACGAGAGGGCACTCAGAGTGTGCATACCGCTACCAAGGCTCCGTTCCTCCCTCCCTTTGTCCTCCTCTCTGTTCCTTTGTCCGTCCATATCACCATCCATTTGTACATTGCGAGATAGGGCGTTGGCGGAGGTATGGACTCGTGAATCACCTCCAACATCTAATGAGTTCATCTTTGGGCCAAGGGCCACTTCTGGGAAAAATGTCATCCAAATCCATCTGGAAGTTTTTGCGTGATCCTGCTAACAGACAAAGAAACGGCAGCAAAAACAATATGACTACATTATATTGCTACATTATAATAACAAGGCTGTCATAATTGCATTGACCATACATTGGGGCTGAGCAATTCCACATTAAATCAGCATCATGGTTTATTGAATCTTTCAGGTTACTTCTCTTTTTTTCCCCTCCTCTCTTCTCCCTTACGGTTTACTGACAAGGTTCATAATTATTAAGCAATATCACACAACAGTGCAGTATCATATCACTGTGGTACGTAGTAAAAAGAGCATAATAGAACAGGCCTGTTGTGATTTCACAAACAAAATAATTGAACATTGCCAGTGCTGAAGTTACAGACGTGGACAAAATTGTTGGTACCCCTCTGTTAATGAAAGAAAAACCCACAATGGTCACAGAAATAACTTGAATCTGACACAAGTGGTAATAAATAAAAATTCTATGAAAATTAACCAATGAAAATCAGACAATGCTTTTGAATTGTGGCTCAACAGAATTATTTTAAAAAACAAACTCATGAAACAGGCCTGGACAAAAATGATGGTACCCCTAGAAAAGATTGAAAATAATGTGACCATAGGGACATGTTCAACCAAGATGTGTCCTCTAATTAACATCACAGGTGACTACAAACTTGTAATCAGTCAGTCGGCCTATTTAAAGGGTGACAAGTAGGTACTGTGCTGTTTGTTGACATGGTGTGTACCACACTAAACATGGACCAGAGGAAGCAAAGGAGAGAGCTGTCTCAGGAGATTAAAAAGAAAATTATAGACAAGCATGTTAAAGGTAAAGGCTATAAGACCATCTCCAAGCAGCTTGATGTTCCTGTGACTACGGTTGCACATATTATTCAGAAATTTAAGATCCACGGACTGTAGCCAACCTCCCTGGACGTGGCCGCAGGAGGAGACGGATAATACGAATGGGAACAAAAGAGCCCAGAACAACCTCTAAACACATTCATGGTGAACTCCAAGGTGAAGGTACATTAGAGTCAGATCGCACCATCTGTCATTGTTTGAGCCAAAGTGGACTTCATGGGAGACGACCAAGGAGGACACCACTGTTGAAAACAAATCATAAAAAAGCCAGACTGGAATTTGCCAAACTGCATGTTGACAAGCCACAAAGCTTCTGGGAGAATGTCCTATGGACAGACGAGACAAAACTGGAACTTTCTGGCAAGACACATCAGTTCTATGTTCACAGACGCAAAAATGAAACATACCAAGAAAAGAACACTGTCCCTACTGTGAAACATAGAGGAGGTTCTGTTATGTTCTGGGGCTGCTTTGCTGCATCTGGCACAGGGTGTCTTGAATCTGTGCAGGGTACAATGAAATCTCAAGACTATCAAGGTATTCTAGAATGTGCTGCCCAGTGTCAGACAGCTTGGTCTCAGTCGCAGGTCATGGGTCTTGCAACAGGATAATGACCCAAAACACACAGCTAAAAACACCCAAGAATGGCTAAGGGTGAAACATTGGACTATTCTAAAGTGGCCTTGTATGAGCCCTGATCTAAATCCTATTGAACATCTGTGGAAGGAGCTGAAACATGCCGTCTGGAGAAGGCACCCTTCAAACCTGAGACAACTGGAGCAGTTTGCTCATGAGGAGTGGGCCAAAATACCTGCTGAGAGGTGCAGAAGTCTCACTGACAGTTACAGAAAACGTTTGATTGCAGTGATTGTCTCAAAAGGTTGTGCAAATAAAAAATATTAAGTTAAGGGTACCATCATTTTTGTCCAGGCCTGTTTCATGAGTTTGTTTTTTAAAATAATTCTGTTGGACCACAATTCAAAAGCATTGTCTGATTTTCATTGGTTAATTTTCATAGAATTTTTATTTATTACCACTTTTGTCAGATTCAAGTTATTTCTGTGACCATTGTGGGTTTTTCTTTCATTAACAGAGGGGTACCAACAATTTTGTCCACGTCTGTAAGTGCAACTTATGCACCTGCATTGACATGAGCTGTCAGTGTGACTTCTTTTCTTTTTCTCTGTGAAACAATCATCTGAAAAGTTGCTTTTTCTTAACATTTATTAGCTGCAACTCCATCACAGTCTGCTCTTGTCCGTCACTATTTCATAAACAAAAACACACCATGAACACAAATCACTCTACACATTGGCTGAAACCTGTTTTGGCAACAGAACAATGCATTTCACCCAACACGCAAGAAAAAATTGCCGATCACTGCGTCTGCAATAGCATCGGTAATGGTGTTGAAGTGATGCAAGTGCATAAATCCCACTTTAGTATGTTTACATACCGTGAGGGTGACGTGGCTCGCAGCGACATACTCAGCTTGTCTGCCGGTAACGTCTGTAGGCATTCAAAACCCCGTCTTAAACCCCACACTTTGCTTGCTTTTTCTTGGTGTCTTCAGATAAAATAATGTCAACCATCATATACTATGTGGATGGAGACCACATTTTGTTTTGATCCAAGCCATTTTACTTTTTCTGCAGTGTTTCTGGGTATTTAGGTATGTGGCCATGCATGTAACTGCGGGGACATGTCTTAAAGGGGAAGTACATGAAAAGCTTAGTATTAATATATAAAATAAATTTTTAAATTTCCTGGATCCAGATCGTGATCTGGATCACCACCAAAATATAATCATCTGTTCCCTGTGCCATTACACATCTTTCTTGAAAATTTCATCAAAATCCGTTCTTAACTTTTGGAGTAATGTTGCTAACAGACAAACCAACCAACAAACCAACCAACCAACCAAACAACGCCGGCGAAAACATTCCCTCCTCCCTTGGCGGCGGTAAATATAGACATATTCCTGGGTAATGTATCTTATACCATTGTTGAGATTATACATAAATATGTAGCAGAGTCATTAAAAAAAGCATTCCTACTTGGCTTGCCAAGTGGGTCGATCCTCTTGGTGACACAGGTAGAGTGCTCCACTCTTGAGCCGGAGGTTGTGGGTTCAACTCACCGGTTGGATGTCGTCAGTTGGGGCTTAACTGCCCGTGAACTTGGCTGCATAAAAATAAGAGCCTTGGTGGAGGTATGCATTCTGGGATCATCACCAAAATATTATGGGTTCCTCTCTAGCCCAAGGACCACCTCTGGTAAAAATTTCATCCATCAAGTAGTTTTGGAGTATTCTTGCTAACACAGTGTGAGAAGATAAGAGTCTTGGTGGAGGTATGCATTCTAGGATCATCACCAAAATGTTATGGGTTCCTCTCTAGCCCAAGGACCACCTCGGTAAAAATTTCATCCAAATCCATCAAATAGTTTTGGAGTATCCTTGCTAACACAGTGTGAGAAGATAAGAGCCTTGGTGGAGGTATGCATTCTGCGATCACCACCAAAATATTATGGGTTCCTCTCTAGCCCAAGGACAACCTCTGGTAAAAAAAAAAAAAATTTCATCGAAATCCATCAAGTAGTTTTAGAGTATTCTTGCTAACACAGTGTGAGAAGCTAAGAGCCTTGGTGGAAGTATGCATTCTCGGATCACCACCAAAATGTTATGGGTTCCTCTCTAGCCCAAGGACCCCCTCTGGTGAAAATTTCATCGAAATCCATGTAGTAGTTTTTGTGGAATCCTGCTGCACAAATACAAGCAAAGTCCTTGGTGGAGGTATGCAGTCTCAGTCATCACCAAAATTTAATGGGTTCATTCTTGGCCCAAGGGCTACTTCTGGTGATAACTTCATCAAAATCCATCCTGCGTAATCCTGCTAACAAACAAACGGCTGGACAAACAGACAAACCACCCCCACTACATAACCTTCTTGGCGGAAGTAAAAATTACAAACAAGGGCCCGTCCTGTGTTGCATCTGAAATGCCCTCTCTTTACACAAAATCATGTGTTTGTCACACACAAACAAAACAAAACAAAAAAAACAACAAGATAAACTGGACTGTGAAATCACCATCTTAACCACACTAAAAATGGTGGTGGTGGAGAAGGGGTAGCTGGGAGGAAGATGGGAGCTCAGTGGGCATAAAAAATGAAAATAACATCAGGCAAAGCAGTAACTCCAGAATTTATGAGCATTCTCATTAAAACAAGTGTTTCATGTGTTTTTTGTGATTCAAACCAATTAATTTGTGTTGCTGACGTACGACACAAAATGTCCACTTTGTACACAACAAGAAGGATCACATAAACATTGTAGAAACAAAACAATCTTGCTTCAATACGATAATATCCATTGATGAAGTTCTTTTCTCGGAATAACTTGGATTTAGGGTGAATCCAACAAGTATTTCTGGGCCATGAAGTCAGTCTGTCACTCATAAAGTCATGTGTGTCTTGGCTAAGCCGATCTGAAGTGCATCAACAGTACTTTAAAATGTACTGTTTAGGGACTTCCGGTCTGGACGCCATGGCGACTGCAGCTTAACACTGAAGCTCTCAGACTCAATCCAGGATAACACCTTGAAAATCAAACTTAACGGATTTTTGGAGGAGTGAAAATCAAAAGACAAAATCATCATGTCTAAAGGAAAACAGAAGAAACTGAAATTCTCCAGGCCAGGACACGTATTGGCCGGAGAATCTGAACTGGAAGATCCCCGTTCAGAAGACGAGGAGCTGGTGATAGCTAACAAAAGGGTTAGCCTGAAATCACTATTTGAGGAACTACGACGATTTCGCCGAGATGTTACGGCCGAATTTCGGGAATTCAGAGAAGAATTGAAAAGGACAAACAGCAGAGTGGACCAGGCCGAGAACCGAATCTTGGAAACAGAGGATCGAATAAAAGTGCTCGAAGATTCTGTGCTGGACCTACGCAAAAGACAAGCAGCTATAGAGGCTAAGCTAACCGACCAAGAAGGAAAACAAAGAAGAGATAACATAAGAATTCATGGTCTGATAGAAGGAACCGAAAATGGTTTTAACTCGATGGCAGAATGCGTGGAATCCTTACTAAGAGAGAAATTGGATATTCCACAAACCACCGACTTGAAGATAGAAAAGGCACATCGTTCATTAGCCGCTAGGCCGGCGGCGGAAGCGCCCCCACGTTCGGTGTTGGTAAGATTTTCCAATTTCAAAATAAAACAAGAGGTTGTAAGACTGGCCTGGCAGAAAAAAGGATTTATGCACCAGGAGAGAAAAGTCTACGTGGAACACGATTACGCCCCGGAGGTCCTTAAAAAGCGCAGGGAATACAATGACGCGAAAAAGGTGTTAAGAGAGAAGAAATTGCGCTTTCAGACACCATTTCCTGCGAAGTTAAGGGTCTTCTACGGCGATGAAACGTGTCTCTATAATTCGGCGGAAGAAGCAACAGCTGACATGGCGAAAAGAGGGCTCCCGGTAACGGTATTTAAACCCGCGGCAGACCCGAGTGTGAAGATCAAAGCGCAAACATGGACAACACAAAGACCCTCAAAATCCACGGACCAGCAGCGGGAAACCCAGCACCAGAGCGTCGCGGATAAACTATCCGTTTTCAGGTTGGAATAGCGACCTTTTTTTTTTTTTTTTCCTCTTGAATCAATCCGCACATCCAACCCCCCTCATACAAGGTAACAAACATTAAAGGAGATGCATATTCAGCATGTGGTAAAACATTTCATGGAACAATCATATTATTTGAAACAAATAAGTCTTTGTAATAAAAAAAAAAAAAAAACTTGTTAAAATAGAAATGTGACAATAATCCACATGTTCTCCTCATACTAACAAATACTGTTTTTGCGTGAATGTTTGATGTGATGGGGGTGGGAGGGTGCACACAATTTCACAGGGTTTAGGCATAAAAGGAAAAAAAAAAAAAATCATTACAAGTTTGGATTGGGTTCTGAAACTCACGTTAAAAGCATGGGACAACTTTCAGTGGTAAGAGAGGGCCCTCAACACGTAACAGAGTTTGAGGAATTTCCCTCAGAGCCTTCACTCCATCAAGGCTCTTACAGGGTCTTTAAAAAGACCTCAGCTCAGGAAGTTCTTTTGACAGCTTTTTGTTTTAAAGTTTTTTACACTATGTTCTTAATGTTTTTCTTGTTTTTAATGTTCTTTCAGTTTCTGAGTAGCACAAAAGAGGGCCACCACACAGTTATACTAAACAAAACAACACAATGGAGAAACAGGGTGTAACCAAAATAATTTCATATAATGTAAAAGGAATCCTGAATCCAGTTAAAAGATCCAAGATTCTAGGCAAAATGAAAAAAGACAAAGCAGGAATAATACTTTTACAAGAAACCCACCTAACAGACGTGGAACACAATAAACTCAGTAGACAAGGGTTTAAAATGATCTCTTCATCTTCATATAAATCAGGGAGGAGGAGGGGAGTAGCAACATTGATATCAACCAAAATTACATTTGAAAAAAAATCAGAACACAAAGATAAAGAAGGGAGATACAGTTTGGTAACTGGGCGGCTAGAGGGAGAAGATATCACCCTGCTGAATGTGTATGCTCCCCCAGGGGCTAACTGGAAATTTTACAAAAATGTATTCGACCTAATGATAACTAAAGCTCAAGGTTTAGTGATATGTGGTGGGGACTTCAATCTTAGACTGAATCCATACTGGGATGCTTCTGGTAATTCCCCACATCAAAATAACACCCAAAACAGGAATACTCGGATGCTACTAAAAGAATTGGGAGTCTGTGACGTGTGGAGGGAACTCAACCCCAGTGTAAAAGACTATACATTTTACTCAACTCCACATTCATCTTACTCAAGGATTGACTATTTTTTTATGTTTAATAGAGACATTGGTAGAGTAAAAACATGTAAAATAGGACTGATGGATCTCTCCGACCACAGTCCGATCTACATGGACTTAAATATCCAAAAATACACAAATAATACATTTTCTTGGAGGTTAAATTCAAATGTCCTGAAAGGACCATTGAAAGATGAATTGGAGTCAGATATTCTCAGATATTTGGAAGATAACGATAATGGAGAAGTATCCCCTTTAATACTGTGGGATGCATGTAAAGCTGTAATAAGAGGAAAGATTATTGCAAAACTGGCAACCCAAAAGAAACTAAGACAAGAAAAACTATCCACATTAGAGTCAGAACTTAGGAACCTAGAAAAAGAACACAAAGGCAACACTCATTCTACTGACTCGCTCAAGATTAAGGAAATTAAAAACCAAATAAATGAGATCTACACAATAGAAATCCAGAAGAAACTTACATTTCTGAAACAAAAATACTATGAAGCAGGCAGTAAATCGGCAAAATTACTAGCCTATAAATTGAGGAAACATCAAACAGAAAGAGCAATCTACAAAATCAGAGACCCAGTATCAAAGGAAATAAAATTCAGAATTCAGGATATTCTTAAAAACTTCGAGAATTACTATAAGAACTTATACTCCCACAAAAAACATAAAAATGCATCCGAGGCATTCCTAAACACATTAAACCTTCCCCAACTTACGGAGTCACAAAATAAAACACTACTGTCAGAAATACATCCTAAAGAATTGGAAAAAGCAATTATGAAACTTAAAGCTAACAAATCCCCAGGAGCTGATGGCTATACAGCAGAGTGGTACAAAACCTTTAAACAGCAACTATCTCCTCTCCTCCTGAAAACATTTAATTATGTCCTCCACACAGGGGAAATCCCCCCCTCCTGGAGAGAAGGGGTCATTGCAGTTATACCTAAACCTGAAAAGGATAAACTAGAGTGCTCCAACTACAGACCAATCAGTGTACTAAATCAGGACTATAAGCTTTTTACCATTATCCTTGCCAAAAGGTTAGAGAATATACTGACAGACCTAATTCATTTAGACCAAACAGGTTTTATAAGACAAAGACAGACACAAGACAGCATTCGACGCACTTTACACATAATTCATCATATAAAAAAATATAACTTAAATGCAGTCATATTAGGATTAGATGCTGAAAAAGCATTCGATTCGGTTGACTGGTCTTTTCTATACAGAATCTTATCCAGTTTCAATTTTCATAACAACTTCATTAGAACTATACAGGCATTATATAAAAAACCAACAGCTAAAATAAGGATTAACGGTAATTTATAAGATAAGATAAGATAAGCCTTTATTAGTCCCACAACGGGGAAATTCCAGGATTGCAACAGCACAGGGACAGCAACACTCAGAGCAACAATCAGAAGGCAAGAAAAAAAAAAACAAGCAAGCAAGAGCAGCTAATAAACATATGTACGTATTACTATAAAATATATATATATACACACACACACAGACACACAGTGCAGAGCATTGTAGCTGGATGGAATAAATATATGAATATATGAACACACAGTGCAGAGCATTGTAGCTAGATGGAATAAATATGTAAATATATAAACACCCACAGTACGGAGCATTGCAGCTAGGTGGAATAAATATGCAAGTATATAAACACACACAGTGCGGAGCAATGTAGCTAGATGGAATAACATGTAGATATATAAATATATAAACACCCACAGTACGGAGCATTGCAGCTAGACGGAACAAATATGCAAATATATAAACACACACAGTGCAGAGCATTGCCGCTAGATGGAATGAAACAGCATAACCGTCTACCCAGCTATCCTGCATGGTATGATTATGTGCCCATACACACTCTCACCCTCCATAGCGACCGGCATGCTCCTAGTTGTATGCCGGAGAGGACCACTGTGTAAGTCTATTGCATCTTCTGCATTCAAAAACTATTAGTTTGTTACGTCTTTTTTGCTATCTCTGCGAGCAGCCCTGCTTAGGTTGTACAGTCTGACAGCCGTTGGTAGGAAGGACCTACGAAACCTCTCGGTTGTGCACCTGGGATGATGTAGTCTGCTGCTAAATGAGCTCCTCAGTGCATTCAGTATGTCCTGCATAGGGTGGAACTCGGACTCCAGCAGAGATGACAGTTTAGCCACCGTCCTTCTCTCTCCTATCTCCTCCATCGGATCAAGGCGCTGCCCCAGGACAGAGCTAGCTTTCTTAATCAGTTTGTTCAGTCTCTTCCTATCGGCTGCAGTAATGCCACTGCCCCAGCAGACCACTCCAAAAGTGATGGCTGATGCCACCACCGTGTCATAGAATGACTTCAGCAGCGCCCCTTGTACACCAAAAGACCTGAGTCTCCTCAGCAGGAACAGCCTGCGCTGTCCCTTCTTGTAGAGTGCATCAGTATTGTGTGACCAGTCTAGTTTATTGTTCAGATGAATACCCAGGTACTTATAGGATGTCACCATCTCGATGTCTGTTCCCTGTATATTTACTGGTGCTATGAGGGGCTGCCCATGCCTGCGGCAGTCCACCACCAGCTCCTTAGTTTTCCTCGCGTTGATCTGGAGGCAGTTCCGATGGCACCAGTCCACGAAGTCCTGGATAAGCCCTCTGTACTCAGCTTCATCTCCATTGGAGATGAGGCCAACGATCGCAGAGTCATCAGAGAACTTCTGTAGATGGCAGTGTGTTGTGTTGTGTGAGAAGTCCGCAGTATAAAGAGTGAACAGGAAGGGAGCCAGCACCGTTCCCTGGGGGGCCCCCGTGCTACTGATGATCGTGTCGGACACACAGTCCCGGGTTCTCACAAACTGAGGCCGGTTCGTGAGGTAGTCCAGGATCCATGATGACAGGTGCTGGTCCACCCCTGCGCGCAGCAGCTTGTCCTTCAGGATCATCGGTTGGATGGTGTTGAAAGCACTGGAGAAGTCAAAGAACATGATCCTCACCATATTCCCGGGCTTCTCCAGGTGGGACAGAGAACGGTGAAGGAGGAAGATCACCGCATCCTCCACCCCAATGCCATGCTGGTAGGCGAACTGGAGTGGATCCATCGCTGGTTCCACCAGGGGGCGGAGGTGAGCAAGGAGCAGTCTCTCCAGGGTCTTCATCAAGTGGGACGTCAAGGCCACCGGTCTGTAGCTGTTCAGGTCTTTGGGGTGGGAAGTTTTTGGTACAGGTACCACACAAGATGTTTTCCACAGCTGTGGTACCCTCCCCAGTTTCAGGCTCATGTTGAAGATATACGTCACAATCCCACACAGCTGGTCTGCACAGGACTTGAGGAGCTTTGCGCTGATGCCGTCCGGTCCCGGCGCCTTCCTCGCCTTGATCTTCCTCAGCTCCGTCCTCACCTGGGTCCTGGTCAGGGTCAGGATGGGGGGCTGTGTGTTGGGAGTGGGGGGGTGTTGGTAGAGTGGGGAGTGGGCAGCAGGACTTGATTTCTTTAGAGGCAGCAGTGGTTGTTGTGCAGTCAGGGGGGAGGGCGGTTGGTCAAATCTATTGAAAAACAGATTCAGGTTGTTCGCCCACTCCCTGCCCCCTGTGGCCTGGGGGGAGGTATTCTGGAGCCCCGAGATGGTTTTGAGGTTTCTCCAGACCCCGCTGATGTCGCTCTGTTGCAGCTTGTCCTCCATCTTCTTCCTGAAGCTGTCCTTGCCTTCTCTGATCTTTCTCCTCAGCTCCCTCTGTACGGACTTCAGCATCTCCCTGTTCCCTGACCTGAAGATCCTCTTCTTCTCTCTCAGAAGTGTTTTAATCTCAGGGTTGATCCAGGGTTTGTTGTTTGAGTGACGCCGTATGGTCTTGGTGGGAACGGATTTGTCCACACAGAAGCTGAGGTAGCCCGTGAAGGTGTGAATGAGGCCATCGATGTCCTCACCATGTGGATCGCAGAGCTGCTTCCAGGCGGTGGCTTCAAAACAGCCCTTTAGGGTGTCCATTGTCTCCTCAGACCATAACTCCACAGTGTGCATGGCCGGAGGTTGTCTGTGCACTAGGGGTTTGTACACCGGCCGGAGATGAACCAAGTTGTGATCCGATCTCCCGAGTGGGGGTAGTTGTGATGAGGTGTACGCCTCCTTAGTGTTTGCGTAGAATAAATCCAGTGTTTTATTGTCTCTAGTGTGGCATGTGACATACTGGGTGAACGTGGGTAGAATGGGAGACAGTGAAACATGGTTGAAATCGCCTGAGATGAGGAGAAGAGCATCTGGGTGTTCTGTCTGCAGCCTGCTGGTTACTGAATGGATGACGTCACGTGCTGTCCCAGCGTTCGCCGTCGGATTTGCATAAACAACAATGCAGATCACGTGTGAGTGTTCTCTCGGGAGATATGTAGGCCTCATGCTAACAGCTAGCAACTCAATGTCTTTGCTGCAGTGTCGTTGTTTAACAGTGATATGTCCCGGTCTGCACCAGTTGTTGTTAACATACATGATCACTCCACCGCCCCTAGCCTTGCCACTGTCTGGTGTTCGGTCAGCTCGTATCATGTGAAAACCCTCCAGCTCAATGTTAGCATCTGCTGCTAGTTCAGTTAGCCACGTCTCAGTAAACAAAAGGAGAGAGCACTCCCGGTATGTGCTATCATAACGGGAGATAGCCGCTAGCTCATCTAACTTTCCCAGTATCGACCGTACATTTCCCATGACAACAGATGGAAGGGAGGGTCTGTACCTTATATTTTTTGTCCTCCGCCTTACTCCAGCCCGGCAGCCGCGGCGTTTTCGCCTCAGTTCTCTCGGTATGTCGAGTATTTCCAATGGGACCGGGTGGCGGTTGAATGCTAGCAGCTGTTCTCTGCTGTATCGTATCCTGCTATAGACAGTGGCTCCGTCCACCGGCTCAGGAGACATTTAGGACGATCTGTGTGTCCGTGATATAAGTGGGGTGAAAAAAAAAAAAAAAAAAAAAAAAAGACGGATCAAAAGAGAGAGGAAGGGAAAAAGACTCGGAATCGAGCCGCTGTTGCAAAAGGCAGCCGACTCGTGTGGCGCCGAGAGAAATGAAACGAAGTGAAATGAAGATTATCATCATCTTTTGAACTGGAAAGAGGATGTCGTCAGGGCTGCCCCCTGTCTCCACTGCTCTTTGCAATCTTCATAGAACCTCTGAGCCAATGGATAAGACAAAACCAAAAAATTCAAGGTATTACACTTGGTCAGAAGGAACATAAAATAGCACTCTTTGCTGATGACATTTTAATATACCTAGGGCAGCCGGACACTTCTTTACCAGAACTAACCTCAGTTTTTTCAGAGTATGGAGATTTATCGGGGTACAAATTAAATATGCATAAAACCCAAGTTTTAACATTCAACTATGACCCAAATCATTATTCACTAAGCAAACTCAAAACTAACTGGGAGTCGGAATCTATGAAATATCTGGGGGTCAATATCCCGAAACAACTCAACAAAATTATATCACTAAACTATGATCCACTGGTGACAAAAATAAAATCTGACCTAGCAAGATGGAATATGATACCATTCTTGGGTATTGCACAAAGAATTGAAGCAGTCAAAATGAATATACTTCCACGTCTTCTATACCTTTTCCAAACAATACCGGTAGAACCTCCCAAAAAAACATGGCAGGAGCTGGACAGAAGGATCTCAAGATTCATATGGCAGGGCAAGAGACCTAGAATCAGATATAGAACCCTACAGCTAAACAAAGACAAAGGTGGGCTCGCGCTGCCAAATATCAGGGACTACTTTAAAGCCGCACAAATTAAAACTTTAGTAGAGATATGTAACCCAGTCTACTCTGCACAATGGAAGGAGATCGAATGCCAAATAACAAGTGACATCCCCCTACAGGCGATAATAGGGAACAATGTCTTACCTAAGCTTTTGAATAACACTAACCCGTGGATAGAGACCCCGCTAAAAATTTGGTTTAAGATAGTCAGAGAGAATCAAACTAAAGAGCCCTATCGACTTCTGCAATGGATCGCCTATGATCAGGACTTTACTCCTAATAAAACAGACACCAGATTTAAAAAGTGGAAGGAGAAGGGGCTGATAAAATATTACGATTTTTTTAAAGGGCAAATCTTAAGAAGTTTTGAAGATTTGAAAAAACAAGGCCTAATAAATCAAGACCTTTACAGGTTCTTCCAGCTTAGACACCACATAAACAATATACTTAAAAAGGAGGTTTTGGAAAGGGCCCAGTCAGGTGTTCTGAAGGTCTTCTTAATGGCATATAAAGGGATCCCAGGGATCAGATACATTTCTAAAATATACCAAGGTCTTCAAGACTTAAAAGGAGACAACACATCTTATATAAAAGAGAGATGGGAAAAAGAGGGGAATTTCACTTTACATCTGGAAATATGGGAAAAGCTAAATAAACAGCAATGGAAAAGTACCTCATCCCTGCAGTGGAGAGAATTTGGATGGAAAAACTTGGCAAGATTTTTCAGAACACCTGCACAAAACAAATTTACCCATAAGGGATTGAACTGTTGGCGCTTGTGTGGTGAAAAGACTGCAAATCATTTTCATGTGTTTTGGTCATGCCCAGTTATCCACCAATATTGGACCAATGTACAGACAATATTGGGGAAAATATTCAAAATTACAGTTCCCTTTTCTTTTGTAACTTTGTATTTGGGTTTACTACCGGACTCACTGGAAAGACGAGGAGAAAAATACTTATTCAATGTTTTAATATTGGCAAGCAAAAAAGCTCTAACTAAAAAATGGATGTTGAAGGACTGTCCTACACCTGAAGATTGGACTAACGTGATCCAAGACATTTACTCGATGGAAAAGTTGACATTCGCACTGAGACAGGACATGGATGGGTTCATGAACTTTTGGCAACCCTGGACCGCATATGTGTCTTCCATTAGATCTAATCTTTGACAAATACCATTTCAATAATGGTTCCTCTCTTTGTTCCAAAGCTACTCAGATGCTCTTTTATCTTTATTTACTTACTTTTTCTTTTTGCTTGTTTTTTACTGGTTTGTTTGTTTTTTTTATTTGTTTTTTGTTTTTTGTTTTTTCTCTTTTCACTTTTTCTTTCACTTTAAAAAAAAAAAAAAATAAGGGGTGTTGTAAGAATTAATCTTCCAATGTTGTCAGATATCAGGAAATAAGGGAACATGTGATGAAAATGTAAACACTGCATTGCTGTAACGACCTGTATACCCTTTACAAAAACTTAAATAAAAAAAAAAAAAATGTACTGTTTAGGTGCAAACTATAACTTAAAATTCAGAGGGTTAAAATCCTTTTTCCACTGGGTTCAAACCATCAAATGATATAAACAGCCAAAAGAAACCCCAATGCACTCTCCTTTCACAAAAGTAAAAAAGCCATTATTGTAATGGCTATGGTCATATAAACCTACTAAAAACAATTAAAAGGCTCCTACGTGTTTCAGCATGTAATTAAATAAATATCTGACTTCAACTACCCAGTGAAGGCTGGTGTTCCAACTTTGTACAATATAACAGTTTATTATGTGGTTTATTAAATGATGATGTACTTTTTGATCAGTCAAATGATGATACACTTTGGTTAACTTCCATGAAAACACTGGTAAATGATCTTGGTTTTCTGAGTTGTTGTTACTGAATGCTGTAAACTCAGATGTGGCATCATTGCATCAGGCAGTTCACCATCAGACAGAAAATGAGTGTGGCATAAGCCTGCGTTCAGAAAATACAACTTCAGCCAGGTTGACTCAATTTTGTTGTGGCTGTCCATTGTACAGCTTCAGACCAAATTATTAACACTAGTGCATACCTGTGCATGCTCGTGCATGCCTGTAGAAACCAAGATCCCGGAATGAACAGAAGGAGTGGAAAGTAATCATTAAACTTACTCAGGAAGGGGCATCATTTAATGAGTGGAACCCAATTAAGCTCACAAATGCAATTAATAGGTAACTTGGAGAAGTTTTAAATGCAAGGGTTCTTTGTAGTGGTTCGTTGCTGGTTGCATGTAAAGATAGTGTTCAACAAGGAAAAGCAATCAGAGTCACTCAGATGGAGGGAAAAATGTGCAGTGTTCAGTATTGGAAGGAAATAAGGCAATGAGAGGAGTGATATCGGGCATTTCAACAGCTGTCTCAACTGATGAAATAATGAGGAACTTAACTGGAGCAAAAGTGACAGAGGTACGGAGATTGAAAGCTAATAGAAATGGTGAAAAATGTGATAGTCTGTCAGTAATGTTAAAATTTGATGAAACAAGACTGCCAAATAAGGTGTATATTGGCTACATGAGCTATGAAGTCAGACTTTATGTTTCTCCTCCACTCAGATGTTTCAAATGTCAAAAGTTTGGTCACGTAGCAGCGATATGCAAAGGTAGACAACGATGTGCCAGATGCTCCGGTGAACATGAATATGGAAAGTGTGAAAGAGGAGCCAAATTAAAGTGCTGTAACTGCGGTGGTGAACATAGCTCTGCATATCGAAGTTGTGAAGCCAGCAAAAGAGCAGCAGAAATTCAGCAGATAAAAGTCTCCCAGGGACTAACATATGCAGATGCTGCGAAAAAGGCGCCAGCTAAAAAAGTGGGAGTGGACTCGGACAGGGAAAGTGTGCAGACTTGCAGTGCATGCAGTAGAATTAAGGAAGATACTCTTGTTTTGAAGGGAAATAATTTTGTCTTATTTGTGGTAGATGTGATAAACTGCACTGCACAGACTTCCAAGAAAAGAGAGAAAATCAAAATCATTGTGAAAGCAGCAGAAAAATATCTGGGTATTAAGGGGCTACAGTGGGAAGCAGTTGAAGACTTAAATGGGGGATCTTTAAGTTCAAAGACATCATGAGCTGGTGGATCAACCGCCAATCAAGTCTACAAGAAGAAGAAGAAGACTGAGATAAGACGCAGATACAGACTATAGCTAGAAGAAGAATTTAAGTTTTGGTTTGGAAAACATGTTAGGAACCTCAGTCAAAGAAATATATGTAGCTCTATCTAGATATTTAAGTGCAACTGGATTAATCAAAAGATCTCAATTAAGCTTTTTTTTTTTTTTCCTGCCATTCTCTTGTCCACGCTCCAACCTGGTGGGTGGCGATGGTGCCCCCTGCTGGCTGGTTGCCGGCCAGCAATCAGATCTGGAAGAAGAAGAAGAAGAAGAAGAAGAAGAGTGATATAAACAGTGACACGGGTGACGAAAACAAAACCTGAGGGAAGTACATGTAGGGCCGTGGCAAGATGTGTAGAGTAATGATATAGAGTGAAGGTGATGATAGAGAGTAAAGTACAAGGAGACGAAGGAGAGTGATGTCTGAAGATAGAATTGAGGTTCGACTGGACACAGCAATGATGATAGAAGGACTACAGCTCCTGACCAGATAGAGTGATGATATAGAGTGAAGTACGAGGAGACGAAGAAGAGTGATGTCTGAAGATAGAGTTGAGTAGGTGGCGGTATGCACGTTTCAGTTGTTTGCTATCCACCAGTAACCGAGAGAAGAAGAAGAAAGTGAAGTATATGGCAGTAATGCACCTGTAAGCTGGTTGCCAACCACCAATCTTCTTCTTCTCTCGGTTACTGGCGGATAGCAAACAACTAAAAGGTGCATACCGCCACCTACTGTACAAGAGTGTGTAACATTATGTCATCTGAGCCCGACCCCAAAATTCTATGACTTAATCCTGTGTTATTTAAAAAAGAGAAAAGAGCCTTTCTCGTGATTCTTATTGCTTCCCCATCTCCATCTGTTCCCAAAATCCCATTCCCTACCGGCCTCTCGAACTTCATTTTCCATTATCTGTCTTTCATTTCCGTATTTGTGACAGTGTAATAAGATGCGCTCGACATTTTCTTTTACTCCCCATTCTCTACATTTGTCACTCGCTTTTCCCCATGGTGAATAAAGTGCCATTTAAACCTGTGTGATCCAGTCTGAGTCTTGCCATAATGATGTCTTCCCTCCTTCTGGTTGTTGTGAAATCCTTTACTGCAATAGATTTTTGTATTTTGTAATACGATCCACCTTTATGATCTTCATCCCATCTTTTTTGCCATAGCTCAGTTCCTTTTTTCTTGATTACTGCTTTCCCTTCACCTTTTCCAAAAGACAATGGTATAGTTATCTCTTTTCCAAGAGCAATTTTTGCTAATTTGTCTGCACAGGCATTCCCTTTCAACCCTTCATGTGCAGGAACCCAACAAAACTGAACTTGTCCACCACCCCTGTGTACCCTAAATAAACTGTGATATAGCTCAATCACCAAGTCTTCCCTTGTAGATTTTAGTGTCTGTATGGTTGTTAGCGCTGCAAGTGAGTCCGTGCACACCACCACCCGGTCCGGTCTGACCTCCTCCACCCACTGCAAAGCAGTAATTATTGCCACCATTTCTGGCTGTAAACACGGATGTATTGTTGGAGAGTCTTTTTGCGATGGTCACTTTAAATTCTGGGATGTATACTCCAACTCCAACAGAGCCCTCTTTATTCTTTGAACCGTCAGTATAGAGCTATATGAAGTTATAGTAATTGTTCCTGAGGTAAATGCTTGTTTTAACACCAACTTCACTCATATGTCAATCCTTTTTCCTCATTAGCATACTAGCGTCTACTTCTATTCCTGAAAACAGCCAAGGAGGAACATTACTCACTGGACTGGTGTTAGCTATATCAATAGTGTGCAGCCCATATAGTCTGGTCCTTCTTTCAATGGTCCACTCAAACCCGTGTCCCTGGAAATTAGAGTATTCCCAGCAGTCTTGTAGTGTTGTTGTTTTTGAAATATTTTCTTTGTCACTTCCTTTCAGCTTGACCCAGTATGATCATGTGAGTTTATCGCTTCTCAAATCCATTGGTATTTCTCCTGTTTCTATTAAAACTGCATTGTTTGGTGTTGTTTTGACGGCTCCAATGCACAGGCGAAGCGCTCTATGGTGCATTCTGTCTATTTTTCCCAGAGTCGTCTTTGCCACTGCTCCATAAATCATGCATCTGTAGTCTATTGTCGATCGCATTAGTGCTCTGTAAATGTCAATTAATGCCTGTTTATCTGCACCCCATTCATGTCCAGCTACAGCTTTTATGAGATTAATGACTTTTTTGCATTTTGTCTCCAAATTTTCAACATGAACTCTCCGTATGTATGCACTATCAAACCACAATCCTAGATATCTGAACTCACTGACTTTCTCTATTGGTTGATTATATAATGTTAATGGTTCTGTACCAGTACTGGTTTTTTTTTTTTTGTGAAAGTCATATAGCAGGCTTTACTGTTTGAAAATTTAAATCCCCAGTCATATGACCACTTTTCCACTTTCTCCATTGCTTTCCTGATGTTTTTGAACACAAATTTCTCATTTCTTCCCCTCGTCCATATGGCTCCATCATCTGCATATAGTGCTGTTTTGATGGATCCCTCTTGATCCTCAAACATGTCATTAATCATTATATTGAATAAAACAGGGCTTATCACACTCCCCTGAGGGACACCATTTTCTATTTCAAAGTCATTAGAAACTTCTGATTCTACTTTAACCCTAATTGTCCTGTGTGTTAAAAAATCCATTATCCAACTATACATCCTACCACTAATGTCCATTTTATTCAATTTCATAAGAAGACCGTCCCTCCACAATGAGTCATAAGGCTTTTCAATATCCAGATAAACTACAACCATTACTTCTTTCATTTTGAGAGTCTTTTCAATATCATTACTTACCCTAACTAGAGCATCCACTGTGGATCTTCCTCTTCTAAAACCATTCTGATAGTCATTTATTAATCATTTTTGCTCTAATATGAGAGTCTGTAAACTAACACCTTCATCCATTTCCCTAAATGTGACATTAATGCTATTGGCCTGTAGTTGCCTGGATGAGCTGGATCTTTCCCTGGCTTATTAAATAGTAAAATTACAGCCTTTTTCCACCCACTTGGGATAACCCCCTCCTTCCATATCCTGTTAAACAATTCCAGCACCAGTTGCATTGACTGCTTGGCAACTGCCGGAACACAGCATAGCTTAACTGATCATATCCTGGAGCTGTGTATCCACTATCTTGTAAAGCTTTCTTAAGCTCTGACATTGCTCGAGGTCTAACACAGTCATGTCCTCTTTCACTTCATTTTTTTAAGTTTGCATTTTCTCTGAGTTTATGCTGCCTTTGCTGTCTATGACTCTCACCAAGATGGTCTCCTCTATGCACTGCTGCAAATGCTCTACCTAGGACTTCTGCCTTTTCTTTGTCTGATACAACCATCTTTTCCCCATCCACTAAAGGTGGAATTTTAACTGATACCCTTTTCCCACTCATTTTTTAAAACATACCCCAGACATCACCTAGTTCTGTTTTCCTACCAAGGGTGGAACAAAATTCTCTCCATCTTGACCTTTTTCTGTTTTTAATAATCCTTCGAGCTACTGCCCTTTTCTTTTTATACTCTATTAAGTTTTCACTAGTCATATTCTTTCTCAGCTCTCTGAATGCCTTGTTTAGCTCTTTAATTGCAATACTACATTCGTCATTCCACCAGAGTACAGCCTTCTTCCTACCCTGTGTTGTTTTCTTAGGTATACTTGCTATTGCAGCATTCAGAATATGATTGGTTACCTGACTTAACACTCTTCTATGCCACCTTCTAATGTTACCAAATGACATGATTGAACACAGTATTGCCTAAATTTTCCCCAATCTGTCTTGTCAAAACACCATCTTGTAAACCATCTTCCCTCTTGTATACATACTTCAGTTTTAATGACCATGTACTGGGAAGTGATCACTTCCCAAAGTTGTCCTGTTCATTACCATCCATTCACAGGTGCTCACTAACGAATCAGATGCCAGAGCCGGGTCAATACATGATAATGTGCCCCTATGCACATCCATCCTGGTACCTTCACCACTGTTTAGACAAATTTATGATCTTTCATCTAACACAGGGGTGTCAAACTCATTCCATTCTGGGCCAAGACCCTGCAGGTTTTACCTTCACCCAGTGTCTTCCACAGGTGATTTAACTGAATTTCTTCCCAATGATTGCTGATTAGCAAAAACACCTGCTGAAGAGACTGGGTGGAAATAAAATATGCAGGGTCTTGGCCCAGAATGGATTGAGTTTGCCATCCCTGATCTAACATCTCTTCCACAACATTTCCTTTGTTATCTGTATGTGTGCTTCTCCACAAGCTATTGTGGGCATTAAAGTCTCCGCACCATACCTCTTTCATATGCCCTTCCCCTACTATTACACTGAAAATATCTGCTGTTAACTTCCTACATGGGTTGTAATAATTAATCAGCTTAATATTTCCTTGTCCATTTGGCCTACATATTTCAATAACATTACACTCTATATCCTCAGGGGAGGGAATCACCCTATACTCCAGGCCATCTTTAATGAAAGTGGCACATCCTCCTCCATTTACAGTGTTAATTCTATCCTGTCTGATTGAACTGTATCCTGGAATTGTCATGACCCGAGCACTAGGTCTTGGTGCTCGGGTTATTCTTGTCAGGATTTGATAGCGGCATTATTATTCTAGCTCTCCGAGCTCTTATTGTGATAGTGCTCGGGGAGGCTTCCGCTCAGCTGTCAAACCCTGAACAGCTGTGCTGCATTTGTGGTCGTTAGTGCTAGGACTATTTCTACCCTCACTGGCGATCCCATCCTTGCAGCAGTGTCTGTTTACTTTCTGTCACACTACGGATGCTTAGGATGAATTCCTTCCACGTCTGCTCTTGGTTTGACCGTCGTGCCCCTGGACTAGTAAGTGTGCTGTATAGCCTTACCCCTCCCGGTGTGTATCGATCTCTGTGTGTCTCTGCCTTAGCAGCCGGTGTAATTATTATCACCAACCTCGTCTGTCTGTACTTGACCATCTTCTCTTCTGGACCTGTAGTGAGCTGTATAGCCCTATGCCTCCTGTTGTGTTAAGACTAAGTGTCATTGTTTCAGCAGCCTGAGTTGTACCATCTTTCACCGTAAATAAAACTCACTGAACTCACTGGTGACTGTGTGGCGTCTTATGGTGGCTCGCGAGAGCCACCCATGACAGTACACTGCTGCCAAAACGGCGTTTACGGTGACACCAACCCGAGCACAATTCACCAGTGAGTTTGAGTTTTTTGGACAGTTGCTGTTTCCGTCTGGGTACTGTGTGTGTGGGAGGAATGCCGTCGAGGAGGGTCCGCGCTGGGAGTCCGTGCCACGAGCTGACAGGCGTCCTGGAAGTCGTGGATGAGATGCTCATCTCCGCTCCCCTGCTGGACTACCATCACGGCATACATTGGTACCTAGATGCTGCTGAAGATGTTCTTCGTCATCTCTCTCCCCGCTACGCCGACCACCCGGAAGTCGACGCGAGGAGGGAGGATATTGCCGCGCAACGCGACATATTCCTGATGCTGGAGGAGGAACGTGGAGTGAAGCAGGAGAAGAGGCACTCCTGCTCTTGGCCTATGGATCCTGATCCCGTCCTTGATCCAGTCCTGGAGTTCGCACCATCTGGGGGCCGGCGGAGGCGTCGGTGTTGCGGCCGAGCACGTCTTCAGCAAGCTCCTGCTCCGGATCCAGTTCCGGGCCGCCGGAATGACCCACTCAATCAGCCAGCTGATGAGAGTGATCTGAGTCCTGTGCCGATGAGCTCCGTCCATGGGTCCTATGTTACCATCCAGCGAGCGAGGGAAGGAGCAACGTCCTCTTCAGCTGGCACCATCTTACCTTCTGACATAATGCACGGCTCAGGAGACACACACGCAGGCTCAGGGTAGATCTAATAGCTTTATTAGCAACAAGTGTGTATGAGTGTGTGTCTGCGAGATGTAAATGTGTTGGTGGTGGCGTCTGCATCGGGCACGGAGGCAGGAGGCCGTACAGCCGGACAACCCTATGGGAGAAGCAAAGGGAGAAGGGTAACGGGCACCACACCAACACAGGAGATATGATAATGATGACTGGCTTACTTGGAAATGGCAGGTGGCTGGCACAGCAAGGGTGAAGCCCGGAAGACAGCGACCTGGAGCGCCTGGTGCAGCAGCGAGGGAACGGTGGCGGAGAGGAGTGGTCCGTCGCTGGGAAATCCATCTGTGCACAGGGGAGCAGACTAGGAGAAGAAGGAGGTAAGAGATTCTTACTTGAATGCTTGCTGAGCGGTTGGGACTCCTTGCAGCAAGGGAAGCGAATAAAGACTGACGGCTTCAGGCCGAAGCCCAGGGCGAGGTGGCTTAAATCCCTCGCCACTGACGAGGTGCAGGTGTGCGTGCAGCTGGTGCCGCTGATGGGCGGCGAGGTGTGACAGTACTCCCCCCTCTAGCAGCGCCTCCTGGCGATGGTTTCTCCAGGTGCGCTCGGTGGAACTCAGTAATGAGGGACGGGTCCAACACAAATGACGAGGGTACCCATTGCCGATGTTCAGGCCCATAACCCTCCCAGTCCACCAAGTACTGCAACCCGTGACCCCGGCGCCGGGAGTCCAGGATAGAAGAGACAGGCCAGGCCGGATGACCATCAATCATCCGGGGCGCGGGTTGCGCAGCAGGAGGAGGGCAAAGGGGATCGGAGACTGCCAGCTTCACCTTGGAAACGTGGAAGGTGGGATGGATGCGGAGGGAGGGGGGAATAGCTACACGCACAGCCACCGGGTTGATAATCCTAGTGATGGGGTATGGGCCCATAAAACGCTGTGCCAGCTTCCTCCTCTCACCCTTTAAAATGACGTCCTGGGTTGACACATAGACACGCTGGCCCACCTGGTACGCTGGGGCAGGTCTTCTGTGCCGGTCCGCCGTGGATTTGTTGCGCTCTGCCGTGCGTAAAAGCGCATTGCGCGCCGACGCCCAGATGGAACGGCACTGCCTGAGGTGCACCCGAACTGAGGGAACAGTTACCTCACTCTCCTGCGCTGGGAACAGAGGGGGGTCGTAGCCCAGGGACGCCTTAAAGGGAGACAACCCAGTGGCAGAAGAGCGGGCGGTGTTGTGGGCGTACTCAATCCAGGCGAGATGGTTACTCCAGGATGCAGGCTTGGACGCAGTGACGCAGCGGAGCGCAGCCTCCAGCTCCTGATTGGTCCGCTCACACTGCCCGTTGGTTTGGGGGTGATGGCCGGAGGAGAGGCTTACCTTGGCTCCCAGGGCGCTACAAAAGGACCTCCAAACCTCTGAGGAAAATTGGGGCCCCCGGTCCGAGACCACGTCCACCGGAATCCCGTGCAGCCTGACCACGTGTTGGATTAGGAGGTCCGCCATCTCCAGGGCAGATGGAAGACCTCGTAACGGGATGAAGTGCGCCGCCTTGGAGAAACAGTCTACGATGGTCAGGACAGTGTCGAAGGTGTTAGAGACTGGGAGTCCGGTGACGAAATCCAGGGCGATATGCGACCAGGGCCTGCCAGGGACGGGCAGAGGCTGGAGCAAACCCGCTGGAGGGGCATTACCTGATTTACTGGTGGCACATACAGGGCAGGCTCGGGCGTAGCGGGCAGCGTCCTTCCGCAGGCCCGGCCACCAGAAGGACCGTTGAAGAAGGTCGATCATCCGGGAGGAACCAGGGTGGCAGGTGAGGTTAGATGTGTGCAGCCAGTGGATGACCTCCCCCCGGACCGTGGACGGCACAAAAAGCCTCCCCTCCGGTCCACCGCCAGGGTCAGGTTCCGATTCCTGCGCCTTCCGGATCTTACTTTCAATGTCCCAAGTGACGGCTCCCACGATGCACGACCTGGGCAAGATTGTGTGGACCGCGTCCTCAGACGCCTCAGGGGCAAATTGCCTAGAGAGGGCGTCAAGCAGGCCGTTCTTGGAGCCAGGCCTGAAGGTGATGTTAAAGCGGAACCTGGCAAAGAACAAGGACCAACGCACCTGGCGGGCGTTCAGACGCTTGGCAGATCTTAAGTACTCCAAGTTCTTGTGGTCAGTCAGGACCACGAACGGCAAGTCCGCCCCCTCTAGCCAGTGACGCCACTCCTGCAGTGCGAGCTTGATGGCAAGGAGCTCTCTGTCCCCCACGTCGTAGTTCCATTCCGCCGGGGACAAGCGCCGGGAGAAGAAGGCGCAGGGCCGTTTGACTCCGTCATCAGGTGACCGCTGAGATAGAACCGCCCCCACCCCCGTGTCCGAAGCGTCCACCTCCACGATGCATTGCAGCGAGGGATCGACTTGGCTGAGGACCCGGGAGGAGGAGAACTCCGCCTTCAGCGCCTGGAAAGCAGCT
Organism: Pholidichthys leucotaenia; assembly: GCA_020510985.1. Taxonomy (NCBI): domain Eukaryota; kingdom Metazoa; phylum Chordata; class Actinopteri; order Cichliformes; family Pholidichthyidae; genus Pholidichthys; species Pholidichthys leucotaenia. The sequence continues at coordinate 94,977,080 of CM035837.1, forward strand.
GCGGCCTCTTCGGTCCACCGGAACGGGACCTTAGGGGACGTGAGGCGGGTCAGAGGGCCGACGACGGTTCCAAAATTCGGGACGAAGCGGCGGTAGAAGTTTGCAAACCCAATAAATTGTTGCACCTGTTTCCTTGATGTAGGTGTGGGCCATTCCACCACCGCTTTCACCTTCACTGTGTCCGGAAGCACCTGGTCGTGGGAGATGACGAACCCGAGGAAGGACGTGGTCTTAGCGTAGAAATCACACTTTTCTGCCTTCACATATAACTGGTTCTCCAGCAGCCTTTGGAGGACCCGCCTCACATGGACCCGGTGCTCGTCCCTGGATTTGGAGAAGATGAAGATGTCATCCAGGTAGACGAACACAAACAGGCCGATGAAATCCCGGAGGACGTCATTTATAAGGCGCTGAAAGACGGCTGGAGCATTGGTCAACCCGAACGGCATCACCAGGTACTCGAAATGGCCGTTTGGGGTACGGAAGGCTGTCTTCCACTCGTCTCCCTCCCGGATCCGGACGAGGTGGTATGCGCTGCGGAGATCCAGCTTGGTGAACCAAGTCGCCCCCTGGAGGGAGTGGAAGGCGGTGTCCATTAGTGGCAGAGTGTAGCGATCCTTCTCCGTGATATCATTCAGGGCGCGGTAGTCGATACAAGGACAGAGGGAACCGTCCTTCTTGCCCACGAAGAAGAATCCAGCACCTAATGGTGATGACGAGGGACGGATAATTCCAGCACTCAGCGATTCCTTGAGGTAGGAATTCATAGCCTCCTTCTCCGGCGCTGACAGGCTGTAGAGTCGCCCAGAGGGTAAGGGTGCCCCCTGGCGGATGTTTATTGCTCAGTCGTAGGGCCTGTGTGGAGGAAGAGACATCGCCTTGGACTTGCTGAATACCATACCCAGGTTGTGAAATTCTGATGGCACCAGGGAGAGATCCGGAGGTGCGGCGTCCTTGGGAGTTGGAGAAGAGGACGGGGAGCAGGCAGCGGATTGCAGGCAGGTGTTCATACAAAAGGAACTCCATGCCGATACCCTGGCGGACTTCCAATCCAGGACGGGGTTATGGAGGCGAAGCCAGGGGTACCCCAGGATGACGGGCGACACAGAGTTGGGGAGGACGTAGAAGGTGATTTCCTCCCGGTGGTTCCCAGAGATGATCACAGGGACAGGGACGGTCTGGTGTGTAACTCTCCCCAGGGAGACATGGGAGAGGTTGACCAGGGCGAGAGGAGATTTGAGGACTTGGCAACGGATGCCCAGTCAGGTTGCCAGGCTTTGTGAAATAAAGCTGCCCTCCGCGCCCGAATCCACTAGTGCGTGGGTGAGGTGCCCAGTGGGGTTGTGACAAAACCGGACGGGCAGCTTCAATTGGAAGAGGGGATTTAACCAATTGACGTCCGCGAGGCCCCCTACAGTGACTCGCGGACCTCCCTGTTTGGCTTTTGTGGACAAAGCTCCACCGTGTGTTGGCTGTCTCCGCAATACATGCAGAGACCCAACTCACGGCGGTGTTGTTTCTCCGCAGGAGGGAGCTTTGTCCAGCCCGTCACCATCGGCTCCGACTCCTCGGAGCGCGATGGTGACGGCAACGCCAGGGGGCGAGCTTGGGACAGGCGCAACGAGGCACCACGAGGGCGAGAAGAAGACGACTTCCGCTCCGAGGTGCGCTCGCGCAACCTGTTATCCAGGCTGATGGCTAGGGACGTTAGCTCCGCTAAAGTCTCCGGGATGTCCCGTCCAGCCAGTTCGTCCCTCAGACCATCACTGAGACTGCGGAGGAAGATGCCGCAGAGAGAACGTTCTCCCCAGCCAACCTCCTCCGCCGCAACCCGGAAGTCGATCGCGTAATCAGCTGCCGACCGGCTTCCCTGCTGGAGGCTGAGAAGCCGATCGACCTGAACGCTCTCTGTACGAGAATGATCAAAGACCTCCAGGAACAGTCTCACGAATTGGCCATAGGTGAGGGTGGCGTAACTGGGCTTCGCCATTACGGCGTAAGCCCAAGTAAGCGCTCGCCCCTCCAGGAGGTTCCCTATGTAGCCAATTCCGCAATGGTCTGAGGGAAAATCTCCGGGCACACGGTGGAACACGGACTCACATTGCATTATAAACCCCCGTGCTCTGCTGAGCTTACCGCTTAAGCGGGCGGGGGTCGGAATGGGTGTGAGCTGAACCGGTGCTGCCGGAGCAGACTGGACGGCCGCTGGAGCAGCAGGAGCCGCGCCGCCCTGACGAGCCGGGGGGAACGGCTGTTGGGATTCCAAGTGGTCCAATCGGTTAGTGATGATGGATAATTGATTTAAAATCACCTGTTGCTGGTGGGCTATTAGGTCCACCCGAGCCTCGAGGGTGGAAAGTCGGCGTGTGAGCCCGCCGTCTGCCGAGCCGCTCTGCTGAAGCCGTACTGACATAATGCACAGCTCAGGAGACACACACGCAGGCTCAGGGTAGATCTAATAGCTTTATTAGCAACAAGTGTGTATGAGTGTGTGTCTGCGAGATGTAAATGTGTTGGTGGTGGTGTCTGCGTCGGGCACGGAGGCAGGAGGCCGTACAGCCGGACAACCCTATGGGAGAAGCAAAGGGAGAAGGGTAACGGGCACCACACCAACACAGGAGATATGATAATGATGACTGGCTTACTTGGAAATGGCAGGTGGCTGGCACAGCAAGGGTGAAGCCCGGAAGACAGCGACCTGGAGCGCCCGGTGCAGCAGCAAGGGAACGGTGGCGGAGAAGAGTGGTCCGCCGCCGGGAAATCCACCTGTGCACAGGGGAGCAGACTAGGAGAAGAAGGAGGTAAGAGATTCTTACTTGAATGCTTGCTGAGCGGTTGGGACTCCTTGCAGCAAGGGAAGCGAATGAAGACTGACGGCTTCAGGCCGAAGCCCAGGGCGAGGTGGCTTAAGTCCCTCGCCGCTGACGAGGTGCAGGTGTGCGTGCAGCTGGCGCCGCTGATGGGCGGCGAGGCGTGACACCTTCGGGAGACAGGCAAGTTCAATTTCACTTTCCTAGTCATTATGGTGATCTGTCTTGTCTGACTCCTGGGGGTGAAGCTCGGGGTTCGCAGCTCCCCGAGTTTCCTTCTCCAGCTGAAGCCAGTTATACTGAACCTGCTGCCTCTGTGTTTCCTCCTGTGGAGCGGTCCTCGGCGTCAGTCCCACGCCGTCGAACGAGGGGGAGGCCTGCGGCTCTGGGAGATATCCTGGCCTTGCAGCCTTGTGTTGGACAGAGGAGGAGAATGGACTGCGGTGAGGAGCCAGAGGCGACGAGTGAGCGTCCCCAGGGTTCCTCAGAGATGCAGCCCGAGTCAGCAGGTCGAGGGTCCTCTGCCCCCACGCCATACGGGTTATTGGCGTGGACGTCAGCGCGAGAGGATCCAGCTGCAGAGACCATCAGGCCGGCTGTGGAACCCGATGCAGCCGAGTGGGAGCCCGACGGCGAGCGTCTGTCTGAACCTGGATCGACGGAGTCCTGGACGGCTCCAGAGCCCGAGTGCAGGCAAGTGCTCTTCTTTCTTTTCCTTTATGGTGTGTTAGAGCATTTTTGCCTGCCTCATGGGGAGGCGAGCGAGGGGCAGCCATCTGCTGCACCCGAGCTCGTCTCGCTGGGCTCTGGCGCTGCCGGTGAGACTGATCCCGGTCCTCTCTTGTTCTCTGAGCCTCTCCACAGCGTTACCAGTCTGGAATCTGTCAAGGTCACGGGACTGGAGGTCCCAGGTTCGGGGATGGAGGTTGTCGCCGGTGCAGTGCCGACCCAGTCGGGGTCTGACGCGTGGGCTGAGGTGACCCAGTCGGGGTCCGACGCGTGGGCCGAGGTGACCCAGCCGGGGTCCGACGCGAGTGCAGCGGTGACCCAATCAGGGTTTGTACTGACCCAGTTGAGGTCCGACTCGTGGGCCGAGGTGACCCAGTCGGGGTCCGACGCAGGTGCGGCTGCGACCCAATCGGGGTCCGACGAGGTCCAGTGGGGGTCCAGCTCAGGTGTGGCTGCGACCCAATCAGGATTCAAGGACGTCCAAGTTCTTGGTTGTTCCCCTTTCAGGAGCCACCAGCTGGGGGCCGTCTATGGCCGTCCATAGTCTGGTTAAGTTATGTAAAGCTATTTTGTTTGCCTCATGTGGGGTTGTAGTCCTTAGTCTGGGTTTTGGTTTTTTTTCTTGTTTTGTCCTCCCCTCTTCCTTTGAGGGGCTATGGCCGTGTTTTGCTTTTTGTTTTGTTCCCCTCTTCTTCTTCAGGGGCCATAGTATGGTGTTCTCGTTCATAGTTTCCAGGTGTTTTCATGTATTTCTGGTTTCGTGTGTGTTTGTTTTTTCCATAGTCACGGTGTGTTAGCACGTATTTCTTGTGGGGTTTTTTTCCTCATAGTTGCCATGTGTGCATTTATTTCTTGTTTTTCTCATAGTTATCATGTGTTAGTATGCATTTTTTGCTCTTAGTCTTCATGTGTTTGTATTTACATCTTGTTTTGTTCCCATAGTTACCATGTGTTTGTATTTATTTCTTGGTTCTGTGTCCATAGTTGCTGTCATGTATTTCTGGTTCCTTTTTTTTTTTTTTTTTGCCATAGTTATCTTGTGTTTGCATTTTGTTTTGTTTCCATAGTTACCGTCATGCAATTTTTTCCTTTTTTGCCATGGTTATGTGTTTGCGTTTATTTCTTGTTTTGTTCCTATAGTTACTGTGTGTTGAGGGTTTATTTTTTTGGGCCAGGTTATGTACACTGGGGTTAGACGGGTTGTCTGTGGCATCGGTGGGAAAATTTTCAGGGTCAAGTGTTTTTTGCTTTGTATGATTGTGTTCTCCTTGTTTTGTAGTCAGGTCTTGTTTTGTTTTTTCTTCTTTCGTCATTGTTCTGGGGGGAAATAGGATGGATATGTCAAGTGATGTATTCGTTTCTTTTCCTGTTTAGGGTGTTAGGTTTTGTTGGATCCCTCCTTGCCTGTTCCTCAATCCACTTGCCCTGTGGTTGGGGGGTGGGGGGGCAGGTGTTACTAGGCGTTCAGAGCCCGTCAAGTGAGGAGGGGCTACTGTCATGACCCGAGCACTAGGTCTTGGTGCTCGGGTTATTCTTGTCAGGGTTTGATAGCGGCATTATTATTCTAGCTCTCCGAGCTCTTATTGTGATAGTGCTCGGGGAGGCTTCCGCTCAGCTGTCAAACCCTGAACAGCTGTGCTGCATTTGTGGTCGTTAGTGCTAGGACTATTTCTACCCTTGCTGGCGATCACATCCTTGCAGCAGTGTCTGTTTACTCTCCGTCACGCTACGGATGCTTAGGATGAATTCCTTCCACGTCTGCTCTTGGTTTGACCATCGTGCCCCTGGACTAGTAAGTGTGCTGTATAGCCTTACCCCTCCCGGTGTGTCTCTGCCTTAGCAGCCGGTGTAATTATTATCACCAACCTCGTCTGTCTGTACTTGACCGTCTTCTCTTCTGGACCTGTAGTGAGCTGTATAGCCCTATGCCTCCTGTTGTGTTAAGACTAAGTGTCATTGTTTCAGCAGCCTGAGTTGTACCATCTTTCACCGTAAATAAAACTCACTGAACTCACTGGTGACTGTGTGGCGTCTTATGGTGGCTCGCGAGAGCCACCCATGACAGGAATAACAAAATCTAAGTGAGGTTGAAGCCATGTCTCCTGTACACACACTACCTGTGGAACAACTTCTAGTTCATAAAGATACTTTTTGAGTTCTTGTCTGTTTGCTATAAGACTCCTCGCATTCCACTGTAGTATGTGTAGTACCATAATTAAGGTCTTGTTTCACCATGTGCAGTCTCCCCAGTTTCAGCTTTCAATAAAGCATGAATCTGGTCAGCTGTGATATCTTTCACATCTAGGAAGCTTTCTGCTGCTTCCACAGTGGTTTTGATTCTGTCACTTTTCTTCTGTAGCTGTGCAGCAACATTCATGGTGTGGTAGATAAAAGCTATAAAGTTTGTCCTCTTAACTATCAATGTGTTATCATTCATTTTGCATTTGTGAACACAAACATTCCTTGCAGCTGCACGATCCTGTGCTTGCATGGGACCCGTTGATTGCTGGGCTTCCATTTGAACTGAACTTCTTTATGAGGATTTGAGGAAGGCCTGCTGTGCTTCTGACTATTCCTGCCTCTCTTAACTGTCTTTAGAGCTTCCGCATACGAGATTTTCTTAGTTATTCTGATTTCCTGGACTTGTCTAGCTTCCCTCTGCACAACACATCCTCCATATGCAGCACTGTGCTCACCCCCGCAGTTGCAACCCTTTACTTTGGCATCCTTGTCACGTTTACCATATTCATGCTCCCCTCCATATCTAGCACATCTTAGCTTTCCCCTATATTGCTGAGCAATGTGACCCATCCTTTGACATTTGTAGCACCTGAGTGGCTTTGGAACATATTCTCTGACACTGAAATACATGTAGCCTATTAGGACTGATTTAGGGAGTGTTTCCTCAAACTGAATCATGACAGACTGTGTGTCCTTCAGCAAACCACCTTTTTTACTCTGTAGCCTTTTCACATCCTTCACCTTTCCTCCTTGGATCTCGTTTTTCACTTCTTCCATAGACATGCACAAAGGGACACCTGATACAACTCCCCTCAAGCCAGTTGTCGCGCCTGGAACATGCGCCCCCCACCTGCTCTCTGCCCAGACATGCCACTGTCAGCACCCCCTGTTGCTGCTGTTCACTTGTGGCACAATCCAACAGCCGGCTATCCCCCAAGAACCCTGCAAACCTAACTCTCCCAACCTCCCTCTCAACCGCCCCTGCCAGCTCAACTGGGTGACAGTGCCCCCCACCCCGACCGAACCCAACGACAACCCTGCAGCCATTCGCCACATCCCCAAACCGCCATCCACCCTGGCCAGTTCATGCCCTCCTCGCACTGCCACTTCCCCCCGCCTCCAAGTCCCGGTGCCCCCCAGCTGCTCCCCCCCAGCCCCCAGGCCCGGACAGCGTCCAGCCCACCCCATCTCCATTGCACCCACCACAGCCAGATACCACAATGCCACAGACAGCGCACAGCTTCCGCCATCTGCCACAAACAATCCAATCCCACCGCCAGCCGAACACAGACGCAAATGCGGTCCCAATCCTCTTCCTCCTCTCCTCGACGCCTTCCAGTCCCCCAACTGCCAATCAAATCTAAATGAAGAAGAAGACAACAAAACCTGGAATGCTGTTGACTGTTATGACATGAAGAATGAAGTCATAGAAGCCCGTGATAAAAGGAATCCCAACTCTTTGTCAAAACGTCACAAAGCTAAAGGAGAATGTCACAAAGCTAAAGGAGAATGTCACAAAGCGATGAGTTTAACATCGCAAAGCTATGATGATTACATCATAAAGCTACGAGGAAGACATCACAAAGCTATGGGGAAAACGTCACAAAGCTATGAGGAAAACATTACAAAGCGATAAGAGGAAAACGTCACAAAGCTATGAGGAAAACATAATCAAGTCAGTGGTGGTAATGTACCTTTGAGCTGGTTGCCAACCGCCAATCAAATCTGAGAAGAAGCAGAAGAAGATGATGCACATATGTATGAACTGTAAAATGGTTAGGTGGTTTCATCCTGGAAGACCTTTCAACAACAAAAAAAAAATTCTTTTAGATTTGATTGGCGGTTGACAACCAGCCTACAGGTGCATTACCGCCACTGACTTATCATCACTCTATATCTTTGTATAAGGAGTTCTGAACAACTCCCCATGTGTGAAAAAAATTATCCGTCCTTGGACTGTGTTCTAGGTGCCGTGAGGTGTCTTAACTAAACATTACATCTACCAGAAGTCAAAAACTTTCAACAATTCAGTTCAGTTGGTATCTGAATCAAATAACGTCTTAATTGCATTTTAGAAATATTAGCCCAGGTTAACAAGGTCAGGAGTTCCTGGCAGCGGAGGGCAAAGGACAGAGCTGCATGGAGGAATCTGATCAGATCTAAATGAAACAGTCATTGTCGCCCTTGACAGACTGCTATGATGATGAGGGTCTCCAGCATAAAATGGGATAACATGTACATCCATCCATCCATCCATCTTCTATCGCTTAATCCTTTTCGGGTTGCGGGAGGGCTGGAGCCTATCCCAGTACTGCCAAAACTTGCTAGTCTGTACATGTACTAGTACTGTACATGTACATGTATAGTGAATTGACAAGCGAAAAGATTAATGTGCCATGTACATGCACTAGTGGTACTACACTGTGCATGTACTAGTACTTGTGGAGGTCATGTATACATGCGCTGCATGTGTATGCGCTACGTGCAACCAGCATAGCAGCAAATTAGTGCATGCATCGCATACTGTTACCGCATACACGTTTACATTGTGAGCGAATCAACAAGTAAAAAGATTAATCTGCCTCAGCCAAATCTTAAGGTGTGTTCAGACCAAACGTGAACGGGCAATTTTTCGCATGGCACAATTACATTTTATTGCAATATAAACATGCAAATAGACACGAATTCACCATCTGAGTGAGTTGCAGACAGGCGAAGTTGCCTTTATAACTTCTGCAGCTGTGTTTGAAATCCCCCAAACACCGTCATGCTTAGGTTTACATTATCTGACGGGGGTCTCACCTGAAAAAATTGCCCCTGCCTTCAAAATTTCACCTTGATGATGGATTGGGCTAGTCTGCTTGTCTTGTTAGCACGTCCATGGCAGGAGTCCATGGATAAAAAACTCCAACACTCCAATTCAGCTGCAGAGCTCCTGGTCCATCTGTCTCCAGGTGAGTGTCAGTCTCATTTTCAAATTGGTTTACTCTCCAATGTTGACACTTTTATTCCGGTGACGGCAGAATCTCAAGGCAATTACTAGCTAGCGCTATCCCTCGGACGTGAACGCATGAATGTGCGAGATAGAGAAGTAGTGATAAAAGTGGAGGGGTAATGCCACCAAATACCCGAAATTACGAGGTGGATTTTGACGTATATTCATGAAAAAGTAATATCTGAAAATAATTTAAGGAGAATTGAATGTAGAAAAATAAAAAAATAATGTTGAAACTGCATGGCCTCGAGCTGGCCTCGGCCCAAGTTACCGAGGCCATAGGTCTCGAGGCCGAGACTGAGTGATTACCCTCAGGCCTCGAGTCCTCCAACACTGATAGTCCTAAAAAAGTCTTCAGCTGATTCAAAATGCTGCTGCAAGAGTTTTAACAGGTATTAGAAAGAGAGATCACATCTCTCCGATTCTGGCCTCCTTTCATTGGCTTCCCATAGAATTTAGAATTAAGTTTAAAATCCTTCTTTTCACTTACAAAGCTCTAAATAACCAGGCCCATTTTTATTTAAAAGATCTGATACTACCTTATCATCCTAACAGAGCACTACACTCCCAAAATGCAGGATGACTTGTAATACCTAGAATCTCCAAAAGTGCAATGGGAGGCAGAGCTTTCAGTTGTCAAGCTCCTCTCCTTTGGAACCAGCTGCCAATCTGGATTCGGGAGTCAGACTTGATTTGTGTTTTTAAGAGTAGGGTTAAAAGCTTCCTTTTTGACATAGCCTATACTTAGGGTGGGATCAAGTGACCCTGAACCCTCCCTTAGTTATGCTGCTAATAGGTTTAGAAAGCCATGGGACCTCCAACAATGCAATGGGCTTCACTCCTTTCTTCACTCTCAATGAAATATTTGTGCTGGTCATTAACATTTGTTTGTCCTCTCCCATACAGTGGTGTGAAAAAGTGTTTGCCCCCTTCTTGATTTCTCATTTTTTTGTATGTTTGTCACACTTAAATGTTTCCAGATCATCAAACAAATTTAAATATTAGACAAAGATAGCACAAGTAAACACAAAATGCAGCTTTTAAATGAAGGTGTTTATTATTAAGGGGGCAAAAAATCCAAACCTACATGGCCCAGTGTGAAAAAGTGATTGTCCCCTAAACTTAATAACTGGTTGGGCCACCCTTAGCAGCAACAACTGCAATCAAGCGTTTGCGATAACTGGCAATGAGTCTTTTACAGTGCTGTGGAGGAATTTTGGCCAACTCATCTTTGCAGAATTGTTGTAATTCAGCCACATTGGAGGGTTTTTGAGCATGAATGGCCTTTTTAAGGTCATGCCACAGCATCTCAATTGGATTCAGGTCAGGACTTTGACTAGGCCACTCCAAAGTCTTCATTTTGTTTTTCTTAAGCCATTCAGAGATGGACTTGCTGGTGTGTTTTGGACCATTGTCCTGCTGCAGAACCCAAGTGCGCTTCAGCTTGAGGTCACGAACAGATGGCCGGACATTTTCCTTCAGGATTTTTTGGTAGACAGCAGAATTCATGGTTCAATTTACCACAGCAAGTCTTCCAGGTCCTGAAGCAGCAAAACAACCCCTGACCATCATACTACCACCACCACATTTTACTGTTGGTATGATGCTCCTTTTCTGAAATGCTCTGTTACTTTTATGCCAGATGTAATGTGACACACACTTTCCAAAAAGTTCAACTTTTGTCTCGTCAGTCCACAGAGTATTTTCCCAAATGTCTTGGGGATTATCAAGATGTTCTCTGGCAAAACTGAGATGAGCCTTTATGTTTTTTGCTCAGTAGTGGTTTTCGTCTTGGAACTCTGCCATGCAGGCCATTTTTGCCCAGTCTCTTTCCTATGGTGCAGTCATGAACACTGACCTTAACTAAGGCAAGCAAGGCCTGCAGTTCTTTGGATGTTGTTGTGGGGTCTTTTGTGACCTCTTGGATGACTCATCGCTGCACTCTTGGGGTAACTTTTAGTTGGCCGGCCACTGCTGGGAAGTTTCACCACTGTTCCATATTTTCGCCATTTGTGGATAATGGCTCTCACTGTGAACCCGAGTGGTGAACCCGAGTGGTGTTCAGTTATTGGACTTCTGTGCTAACCACAGTCTGTCCATAACGAACACCATGTTCAAGCATAAGGGTGTCCATATGTGCACCTGGCACCAGGACACCCTAGGTCGCAGGTCGATGATCGATTTTGTTATTGTATCATCAGACCTGCGACCGTATGTCTTGGACACCCGAGTAAAGAGAGGTGCAGAGCTGTCAACTGATCACCACCTGGTGGTGAGTTGGATCCGATGGCAGGGGAGGTAGCCATTCAGACCTGGTAGACCCAAACGTATAGTGAGGGTGTGCTGGGAGCGTCTGGCTGAGGCCCCTGTCCGGGAGGTCTTCAACTCCCACCTCCGGAAGAACTTCAACCACATTCCGAGGGAGTCTGGAGACATGGAGTCTGAATGGGCCATGTTCTCCACCTCTGTTGTTGAAGCGGCGGCCCAGAGCTGCGGCCGCAAGGTGGTCGGTGCATCTCGTGGTGGCAACCCCCGAACCAAGTGGTGGACACCAGTGGTGAGGGGGGCCATTAAGCTGAAGAAGGAGTCCCATCAAGCTTGGTTGGCTTGTGGGACTCCCGAAGCAGCTGAGGTGTACCGGCAGGCCAAGCGGAGTGCAGCTCGGGTGGTTGCTGAAGCAAAAACCCAGGTATGGGAGGAGTTCGGTGAGGCCATGGAACAAGACTTTCGGTCGGCTTCAAAGAGATTCTGGCAAACTGTTCGGCGGCTCAGGAGGGGAAAGCAGCTCCCCGTCCACACTGTGTATGGTGCGGATGGGACACTGTTGACTTCAACTGGGGATATCGTCGGGCGGTGGAAGGAATACTTCGAGGATCTCCTCAATCCCACTGATACGCCTTCCACAGAGGAGGCAGGGTTTGGGGACGAGGGGGATGACTCGCCTATCACAGGGGCTGAGGTCGCCAAAGTGGTTAAAAATCTCCTTGGTGGCCGGGCCCCGGGGGTGGACGAGATTCGCCCCGAGTACCTCAAGGCCCTGGATGTTGTTGGGTTGTCATGGTTGACACGCCTCTGCAACATTGCGTGGAGGTCGGGGGCAGTGCCTTTGGCATGGCAAACCGGGGTGGTGGTTCCTCTCTTCAAAAAGGGGACCGGAGGGTGTGCTCCAACTTTAGAGGGATCACACTCCTCAGCCTCCCTGGGAAGGTCTATGCCAAGGTACTAGAGAGGAGAGTCCCGCCGTTGGTCGAACCTCGGATTCAGAAGGAGCAATGTGGTTTTCGTCCTGGCCGTGGCACATCGGACCAGCTCTTTACCCTCTCGAGAATTCTTCAGGGTTCGTGGGAGTTTGCCCAACCAGTTTACATGTGTTTTGTGGACTTGGAGAAGGCATTTGACCGCGTCCCTCGTGGATTTTGTGGGGGGTGCTTCGGGAGTATGGGGTATCGGGCTTGTTGTTACGAGCTATTCGGTCTCTGTACGACTGTTGTGAGAGTTTAGTTCGTATTGCCAACACTCGGTCGGAGTCATTCCCAGTGAGAGTTGGACTCCGCCAGGGCTGCCCTTTGTCACCGATCCTGTTCATAATTTTTATGGACAGGATTTCTAGGCGCAGCCAGGGAATGGAGGGTGTCATGCTTGGTGACCACAGGATCTCATCTCTGTTGTTTGCAGATGATGTTGTCCTGTTGGCTTCATCCAGCAATGACCTACAGCTCTTGCTGGGACGGTTTGCCGCTGAGTGTGAAGCGGCTGGGATGAGAATCAGCACCTCCAAGTCCGAGTCCATGGTCCTCAGCCGGAAAAAGGTGGATTGTCCTCTCCGGGTTGGGGACAGGCTCCTGCCCCAAGTGGAGGAGTTTAAGTATCTTGGGGCCTTGTTCACGAGTGAGGGGAAAATGGAGCGAGAGATCAACAGACGGATTGGAACAGCATCTGCAGTGATGCGGACGTTGTACCGGTCTGTTGTGGTGAAGAGGGAGCTTAGTTCTAAGGCAAAGCTGTCGATTTACCAGTCAATCTACGTTCCTACTCTCACCTATGGTCACGAGCTTTGGGTAATGACTGAAAGAACGAGATCGCGGATACAAGCGGCTGAAATGAGCTTTCTCCGTAGGATTGCTGGACTCACCCTCAGAGATAGGGTGAGGAGCTCAGTCATCCGGGAGAGGCTCAGAGTAGAACCGCTGCTCCTCCACATTGAAAGGAGTCAGTTGAGGTGGTATGGGCATCTGATTAGGATGCCTCCTGGACGCCTCCCACTTGAGGTGTTTCAGGCACGTCCCACTGGGAGGAGACCCCGGGGCAGACCCAGGACTCGGTGGAGAGACTATGTCTCCCAGCTAGTCTGGGAACGCCTTGGTATCCCCTCTGAAGAGCTGGAGCAGGTGGCTGGGGAGAGGGAAGTCTGGGCTTCTCTGCTTGAACTGCTGCCTCCGCGACCCGGACCTCCGGAAAAGCGGTAGAAGATGGATGGATGGATGGATGGCTCTCACTGTGGTTTGCTGGAGTCCCAAAGCTTTAGAAATGACTTTATAACCTTTTCCAGACTGATACAGTATCTCACAAAAGTGAGTACACCCCCTCACATTTTTGTAAATATTTTATTATATCTTTTCATGGGACAACACTGAAGATATGACGCTTTGATACAATGTAAAGTAGTCAGTCAGTGTACAGCTTGTATAACAGTGTAAATTTGCTGTCCTCTCAAAATAACTCAACACACAGCCAATAATGTCTAAACCGCTGGCAACAAAAGTGAGTACACCCCTAAGTGAAAATGCCCAAATTATGCCCAAAGTGTCAATATTTTGTGTGGCCACCATTATTTTCCAGCACTGCCTTAACTCTCTTGGGCATGGAGTTCACTAGAGCTTCACAGGTTGCCACTGGAATCCTCTTTCACTCCTCCATGATGACATCACGGTGTTAAGAGACCTTGCACTCCTCCACCTTTCATTTGAGGATGCCCCACAGATACTCAATAGGGTTTAGGTCTGGAAACATGCTTGGCCAGTCCATCACCTTTACCCTCAGTTTCTTTAGCAAGGCAGTGGTCGTCTTGGAGGTGTGTTTGGGGTCATTATCATGTTGGAATACTGCCCTGTGGCCCAGTTTCCAATAATGCTCTGCTTCAGTATGTCACAGTACATGTTGGCATTCATGGTTCCCTCAATGAACTGTAGCTCACCAGTGCCGGCAGAACTCATGCAGCCCCAAACCATGACACTCCCACCACCATGCTTGACTGTAGGCAAGACACACGTCTTTGTACTTCTCACCTGGTTGCTGCCACACACACTTGACACCATCTGAACCAAATAAGTTTATCTTGGTCTCATCAGACCACAGGACATGGTTCCAGTAATCCATATCCTTACTCTGCTTGTCTCCAGCTAACTGTTTGCAGGCTTTCTTGTGTATCATCTTTAAAAATGGCTTCCTTCTGGGGTGACAGCCATGCAGACCAATTTGATGCAGTGTGCGGCGTATGGTCTGAGCAATGACAGGCTGACCCCCCACCCCTTCAACCTCTGCAGCAATGCTGGCAGCACTCATACATTTGTTTTCAAAAGACAACCTCTGGATATGAGGCTGAGCATGTACACTCAACTTCTTTGGTCGACCATGATGAGGCCTGTTCTGAGTGGAACCTGTGCTGTTAAACTGCTGTATGGTCTTGGCCACCGTGCTGCAGCTCAGTTTCAGGGTGTTGGCAATTTTCTTATACGTAGCCTGGGCCATCTTTGCGTAGAGCAACAATTCTTTTTTTCCACATCCTCAGAGAGTTCTTTGGCATGAGGTGCCATGTTGAACTTCCAGTGACCTGTATGAGAAAGTGTGAGAGCGATAACCAAATTTAACACACCTGCTCCCCATTCACACCTGAGACCTTGTAACACTAATGAATCACATGACACCGGGGAGGGAAAATGGCTAATTGGACACAGTTTGGACATTTTCACTAGGGGTGTACTCACTTTTGTTGCCAGCAGTTTAGACATTATTGGTTGTGTGTTGAGTTACTTTAAGGGGACAGCAAATTTACACTGTTATACAAGCTGTACACTGACTACTTTACATTGTATCAAAGTGTCATCTTCAGTGTTGTTCCATGAAAAGATATAATAAAATATTTACAAAAATGTGAGGGGTGTACTCACTTTTGTGAGATACTGTAAATCTCAATTACTTTGTTTCTCATTTGTTCCTGAATTCCCAGCATGATGTCTAGCTTTTAAGGATCTTTTGGTCTTCTTTTAAGGAAATTTTGGTCACAGTTAATTTATGTTTTAACGGGGAAGGGGAGGGGGTCACTTTTTCACACAGGGCCATGTAGGTTTGGATTTTTTTTAACCCTTAATAAAAAACACCATTTAAAAACTGCATTTTGTGTTTACTTGTGTTTTCTTTGTCTAATATTTAAACTTGTTTAATGATCTGAAACATTTAAGTGTGACAGACATATAAAAAAAAGAGAAATCCGGAAGGGGGCAAACACTTTTTCACACCACTGTAGACTGAGTCCCCATCGTGCTGTTTGCTCTCTACATGTCTGTTCTTTTCTTCTTCTTCTCTATCCCCCCCCCCACCCCCAGCCAGTCACAGCAGATGACTGCCCCTTCCTGAGCCTGGTTCTGCTGGAGGGTTTTTCCTGCTAAAAGGGAAGTTTTCCTCTCCACCATCGCCAAGTGTTTGTGCACAGGGGATCGCCTGATTGCTGGGGCCTTTCTGCAAATGTGGGGTTTTCCCCTACAGTTGAAAGTGCTATGAGATGACTTGTTGTGAAATGGTGCTATATGAATAAAGTTGAATTGAATTGAATGTAGTTTAATCAATAAGGGATAAGATAAGATAATCTTGTATCAGTCCCACAATAAGGAAATTTACAGAATACAGTGTAAAATAAAAAAACAAAAGTAAAATAGTATTTAAAAGAGTTAAATTATTCAGCAGTAGAGTACTTGCATTACATTTTGTCATACTTTACACACAGAAAAACAAAGGTGCTGTCTGAGAACCAAAATATTTTGGAGTTATGACATAGAAGAACCATTCTGTACATAGACTACTGTACTTCAAAGAACTTTTTTTTTTTTTTTTTTTTTTTAGAAATGTGTAGTATTGTGCCTCTACACAACTTTAGAAATTAACAATTCAGTTCTTTGAGGAAACATATAAGGCGTGCAAAAAAACTTCCTCTAAATAAAGAGGTTCTTCAGTAAGTGAACCATGGAGCTCTGAAGAACCATTTAAGAAGCTTTATTTTTCTGTGTACATTTCAATTTGCATTTTTAGTTACTTTTGCAAGTATTAATCTGTTAATTTGTTATAAATGCTTGAAAAGTCTCCTGTGCCTTGCAGTTGCATTTCTACTTCTTTCCTGAAACCCCCCCTTTTTTTCTTTCTAAGTTGCTTGTTTTTATGGACAAACTTGTTTGTGTTGTGGTGAACCCTTGCACGTAAATCCTCATCATTTTACCCCTCACTGTGCGCTGCGTAAAAGCACACGGGCAGGTCCTTGACAGAATGACCCAGCCAGAAAGGAGGATTTAGAGGGTACACCCACAATCTCTTTTTCTTTTTGTGTCATTTTTGGGACTCACCTCTTTTTGGCACGCACCATGCCCCAGGTTTGCCAGCCTCGTCGTAGCAGAGGAGGAGCGGCAGTGGGAACTCCCACGGTGGTGGAGGAATGGGCCGCTGAGGACATCCAGAGCTTCATGGATGAAGCCCTCACCACCTGGTGCCCGAAGAAAACACTGGAATGTTTGGACAGAGCAGTGGTATTCCTGGAGGCGCACCGCGGGTTATGGAACTACCCCCAGTACGCTAACCTGCTGGCCACAGTCTGCATGCTCCAGCGCTCGTTCCCCGGTTTGGCGTTTTCCACGGCGTCGAGACGGAGGCACTGCTTCCAGCAGACTTCCATCCTCCGCGGCGCTTCCTCCCACTCCAGCACACCCTCCACCAGCTAGCAAGGGACAGCATTGCCCCGTGAGGAAATGATGCGAGAAGCCCTCTTCGTTCTCGGAGGCCATCATCCCTCCAGCTGCTGCGAGGTCTGACAGAGCCGTCCCGGGAATGTCCACCTCCATCACCAGGGAGACGGCTCCCCCACTCTCGACGGAGAGAGGCGGAAATCAGCCTGCTGCAGCCATGCACAACGAACACCAGGAGAACAGGCAAGTGTTTTTTCATTCTATTCAATTAAACTATTAAGGACCTTGTCTGTCTCACGTGGGAGAGGCCCAGCCTCAGCAGTCCACTGGGTCCTCTCCTCCGGCTGCAGTTGATAATTCATCCCCTATTTCCTCTGTGCCTCCTCCCTTTTTCCCTGAGTGCCCGTCGGTCCTGGAACTGAGCCGCCAGACGGTGGAGGAGTTTGGGGCCCTGGATGATCCTGCCCAGGGGCCCGCACAGAGGTGCTTTCCTGCAGGCATGCTGGTGGAGTCCCACCCTTGGAGCCACTGCAGGAGTATAAAGAGACTGCTGTGACCATCTCACCAGCTGTGGAGGCAATGGCAGCGGAGTGGGAGCCAGAGTCAGACCTCCTGGAGGCCAGGCCCGGGATCGCATCGTCAAATTCGACGGAGTCCTGGACAGCTGTGGAGCTTCAGCTCGGGCAATTTCTCTCAGTTGTATTCCTTATGTCTGTATTTGAGGAATCTTGCCTGACAGGCGCCTTGTATGGCGACGCGTCATTGGATGCGCCTAACGTGCGCGTCTAATGTCAAGTCAAATTCCTTGTGTGTTTACTTGTAAATATACTTGGCAATAAAGCTGATTCTGATTCTGATTCTGATTCTGGGCTCTTGGGGAGGAGAGTCAGGTGCAGCCCTTGGCTGCATCTGAACTTGCTTCTCTGGGCTCCACCGCTGCCGGCAACCCTAACCACCCTTCTTCTCCTGCTGCCTCTGAGCCTTTGTTTAGGGTCGCCGGAGAGGGTGTGCCATCGCTGGAGGTTGCCGAGGGTTCGGTCCAATCGGAGGAGGCCGCCACCGTCTCAGCTCCTCCGGCCGAGGTTGTCAGGGTTCCCCCCCATCAACTGCCTCCTCAGCCTGGTGCTCCTGCGGGTTGGCCCGCTCGCCGTGGGGGCAGCAGGGGTCTAATTGGGCTCCACCGTGGATGCAGCAGGGGTCCAACCGGGTTCCACTGTGGGTGCAACAAGGCTCCAGCCAGAGTCCGCCGCAGGTGCAGTAGGGGTCTGACTGGGCTCCACTGCAGGTGCAGTAGGGGTCTGACTGGGCTCCACTGCAGGTGCAGCAAGGCTTTGGCCGGAGTCCACCGCGGGTGCAGCCCTGGTTGAGTCGGGCCCCGCTGCGGGTGCTACAAGGCCCCAAGTTGGGGCCACCGCAGGCACTACTCCCTCCTGGGTCAAGGTCGTCGGGGGCACGGCCAGCCAGCTTGAGGACGCCGGGGCCTACATCCCTCTGCTGGATGCCATCTTGGCCTTCTTTGCTCCTTTCCAGTCTTGGTGGCTTTACGGCATGGGCAGGCCGCTGGAAGGACTGACTCTCCGGGGCAGGTGGCCCATGTTTTCCTGCAGGCCGCCGGACTCCGTCCACCTGACCTTCTACTGGGCCTGGGACTCTGGGCGGCCTCCTGAGCCCCAATGCCAGTGGACTTGGGGGGGTTAGTGTCTTTCGTTAGTGTCTTTCTTTTTGTGGGCCCGGGGGTGGTCAGTCACTGCAACAGATACTGGAGTCAGTTTGTCTTGGCCTGTCCTTGCCACTGATAATACCTCTATCTGCCAAGAATGTGCCACTAGTCCAGCAAAAGCTAGCGGTACTCAAATACTTTGCAAGTAGTTTCATGAAATGGTCAGTCAGAAAGCAACTCATACCGGCTCAGACATCACCCGGGTTAACAAGGTCAGGAGTTCCTGGCAGTGGAGGGCCAAGAACAGAGCTGCGTGGAGGAATCTGATCAGACCTAAATGAAACAGTCATTGTCGCCCCCGACAGACTGCTATGATGATGATGTTTTTCATGTAAAATTTTAAAACGCTGCTGTGTAATCATCAACTGGACATCAAGAGTGTGTGAATAGCAGCTTCAAAACAGAATAACAATGCAAAAATTAAGAAGTTGTATAAATTGCAGAAACGGTTGCTTTATATTTTGCCAGAATGACAGTAAGTGTCTCAATTAGTTGATAAGGAGAAAACCACAGAAGAAGAGATGACAGCTTCAGAACTTCAGTTAACTTACCGTCAACTTTAACTTTCAGTTAATGTGTCATTTTGAGAGAGATTAACATGCTTGTCAATGATTGTTACAAAATGGATAGCAAGCTACTCTTTTTGCAATAAGGTCAATACGACACATTTAGAGGCACATTCACACAATACACATTCTCTGGGCAGTATCAACTAATCACAAATAAGTGTTAATTTCTGGTAACAGAAAAGTGATTTAATATGTTACTTTTCATGGTTAATAACTCAGATTATTTTTCATTGACAGCAGTCCACTAAGCTAAGGGATAACAATACATTTGACAGTAACATTTCCCAGCATTGTTGACAGATAGGCTCCATCCATTTTGAATGGATGATGGGTTTTATCAATACAATTATTGACCAATAATATGACAATTGAGAGTTGACACCAATACTGATCATTAGTACTAAAAGCACTTAAAAGGCATGACTGTATTTGGAACTGATATACAGTTATTCTAAAAAAAGAAGAGTTAGCTAAATGTATTATATATACAGTAGATGGGCAGTTACAATTTTTACACAGCACTTCCATAACAATTACATTACATAAAACACACACACACACACACACACACACACACGCACACACACAAAAAATTTAGTCACAGCAGTGCACAGAGGATCTTTTTTACTTTACATGTTAATGCCACTCCCTTTACTGTACTGATGGGCTTGGTAAAGAACAAGGAGCACCCTAATTGCATTCATCTAACAGCATACCCTACATATTTAGGACTGTGGGTCTAAGTTGTACCTTAAGGTTCCTGCTCTGTGTCTGACTCTGAACTCCACACCATCTCAGCTTCTGGACAAGTACTGCTGCTGCTGCTGCTTCCTTCTCCACCTTTTGAAAAGAACAAAAGCCATATTTTCAGTTTAGCTGACTGCTGTTTGCATTCAACCAATGGCTAAATACTGTATATGTTCTAGAGAAAAAAAAATCATATTGTTCCATAGGCTCTATTAACGTCCAAATTAAGATACAGTCCAATAACTGAAATGTTAAATTTTGGATTTCTGGTCCAAAGTGTTCAAACTCTTCTGAAAATGGGGTATGTACTTGTTTAGGTAATAGAAACATTGTATTGTAAAAAGGAATTATCATATAATTGTTATAATTATCACATAGTAATAATGTCACGAAAGCAAAATGACAAAATAAAAATAAAAACCAACATAGGAGCACAGAAACACCAGTTCAAGATTCAAAGATTAAGATTTTTATTTGTCAATATTTCTATAGGCCTACATAAAGAACATACAGGAGAACTGAAATACTGTTTCTCTCTCTCTTAGTGGTGTGCGCAATATGCAAGAAAAGAAGGAATAAGGATGAAAAACAACAACAGCAGTCTATGTACAGTAATGCTATCCGTAGTGTAAATAAAGATAAAAGATAAAACCCAGCAATCCTACAGTATATACAGAAAAAGTAGAGCCGTAATACCTGTAATTGCAAGTTCAATGCGGTAGTGTAGGTGCAGACAGTGACAGATTGGACTGCACATGATCAAAGTGGTGGAGATGCGCCTGTGGGCTGGTTGCCAAGCCGCCAGTCAGATCTAAAGGAAGAGGAAGAAGAAGAAGAGAGTCCAAGGATGGATAATTTTTTCACACATAAGGAGTTGTTCAGAACTCCTTATACAAAGAGATAAGGATAAGATAAGATAAGCCTTTATTAGTCCCACAATGGGGAAATTCCAGGATTGCAACAGCATAGGGATAGCAACACTCAGAGCAATAATTTAGAAGATAAGAAAATAAGAGCAGTGAATATACATATGTACACATAAATATATGATAGATAGATATGAGATATTTACTGGAGTGGTGGCTCAGTTGGTAGAGCATCTGCCCCACACCCGGGAGGCAGGAGTTCAAATCCTGGCCGGGTCATGCCGAAGACCATATAAAAGTGGAACTTCCTGCCGTCCAGCTTGGTGCTCAGCAATAATGGAATGGAGGAGGGAAATCTGTGGCGGCGCCTTGCATGGCAGCGGCCCTCTGATTCTACACTTGGGGTGTATGTGATTAACACTGTAGATAGGTAAAACACAATTTCCTTCTACTGTACATGATTGGTTGTATGGTTGAATGACAATAAAGGGTGATTTAATATATAAATATATACAGTATATACACAGTGCGGAGCATTGTAGCTAGATGGACTAAACAGCATAACCGTCTATTTAGTTACCCTTCACGGTATGAATATGTACCCATACATACTGTCACCCTCCATAGCGACTGATATTGTCCTAGTTGTATACTGGAGGGGACCATTTGTGTAAGTCTGTTGCGTCTTTTGCATTCAATACTATTAGGTCATCACGTTTTTTTTTTTGCGATCTCTGCGAGCAGCCCTGCTTAGGTTATACAGTCTGACAGCCGTAGGTAGGAAGGACCTGCAAAACCTCTCGGTCACGCATCTAGGATGATGTAGTCTACTGCTAAATGAGCTCCTCAGTGTGTCCAGTATGTCCTGCATAGGGTGGGACTCGGACTCCAGCAGAGATGACAGTTTGGCCACCATCCTTCTCTCTTCTATCTCTTCCACTGGGTCAAGGTGTTGCCCCAGGACAGAGCTAGCTTTCTTGATTAGTTTGTTCAGTCTCTTCCTATCGGCTGCTGTAATGCTGTTGCTCCAGCAGACCACTCCAAAAGTGATGGCTGATGCCACCACCGTGTCGTAGAATGTCTTCAAGAGCACCCCTTGTACACCAAAAGACCTGAGCATCCTCAGTAGGAACAGCCTGCGCTGTCCCTTCTTGTAGAGTGTGTCGATATTGTGTGACCAGTCTAGTTTATTGTTCAGATGAACACCCAGGTACTTGTAGGATGTCACCATCTCAATGTCTGTTCCCTGGATGTTTACTGGTGCTGTGAGGAGTTGTCCTTGCCTGCGGCAGTCCACCACCAGCTCCTTAGGTCTTCCTCGCGTTGATCTGGAGGCAGTTCCGATGGCACCAGTCCACGAAGTCCTGGATAAGTCTTCTGTACTCAGCTTCATCTCCATTGGAGATGAGGCCGATGATCGCAGAGTCGTCAGAGAACTTCTGTAGATGGCAGTGTGCTGTGTGAGAAGTTCGCAGTATAAAGGATGAAAAGGAAGGGAGCCAAAACTGTTCCATGGGGGGCCCCCGTGCTGCCGATGATCGTGTCGGACACACAATCCCGGGTTCTCACAAACTGTGGCCGGTTAGTGAGGTAGTCCAGGATCCATGATGACAGGTGCTGGTCCACCCCTGCGCACAGCAGCTTGTCCTTTAGGATCATCGGTTGGATGGTGTTGAAAGCACTGGAGAAGTCAAAGAACATGATCCTCACCGCATTCCCGGGCTTCTCCAGGTGGGACAGGGAGCGGTGAAGGAGAAAGATCACTGCATCCTCCACCCCAATGCCATGCTGGTAGGCAAACTGGAGTGGATCCATCGCTGGTCCCACCAGGGGGCGGAGGTGAGCAAGGAGCAGTCTCTCCAGGGTCTTCAGAATCAGATTTATTGTCGTTGTTCATGTAGTACACAAACTAGGAATTTGTCTCGGTGCCATGCTGCAACATTAAAAACATGATGAGATAAAGAGATAAACTAAAAAACTAAAGGACTAAAAACATGCAATAAGTGTAGAAAAATAAGTAATAATAATAGTAATAATGAGTAATACTAGTCAAGGTAGTTTTAAATAAATTAGCAAGTAGCAGATAATATGGGGTACCACAGTGCAGTTGATAATGCAACAGAAAAACAGTGATGAATGTCATGAGTCTGGTTGAGCTGCTGTACATAGTGCACGAGAGTCAATAAGTCACTTAATGTTCAGCAGTCTGATGGCAGAGGGGAAAAAGCTATTCATGTGCCGGGAGGTTTTAGTCTGAATGGACCGAAGTCTTCTACCTGAGGGGAGGGGGGCAAACAGTACGTGACCAGGGTGTGAAAGATCGGCTATGATCCGGCCAGCATGCCTCCGGGTCCTGGAGATGTACAGGTCCTGGAGAGATGGGAGCTTGCAGCCGATCACCTTCTCAGCAGTGCGCACGACGCGCTGCAGCCTTAGTCTGTCCCTGGCAGTGGCTCCTGCGTACCACACGGTTATGGAGGAGGTGAAGATGGACTCGATGATGGCCGTGTAGAACTGCACTAACATCTTGGTGGGTAGCTTGAGCTTCCTCAGCTGCCGCAGAAAGAACATCCTCTGCTGGGCCTTTTTGATGAGGGAGCTGATGGTTGGCTCCCATTTGAGGTCTCGGGTGATGGTGGTGCCCAAGAAGCGGAAGGAATCTGCAATGGTGATGGGAGAGCCTGTGATGGTGAGGGGGGGCAGGGGGGTTGTGACTTTCCTGAAGTCCACAATCATCTCCACTGTCTTCAGAGCGTTCAGCTGCAGGTTGTTGTGGCTGCACCAGGACACCAGCTGGGCCACCTCTTTCCTGTAGACGACTCGTCGCCGTTGGAGATGAGCCCGATGAGGGTGGTGTCGTCCGCAAACTTAATCAGCTTAACAGACTGGTGGGAGGAGGTGCAGGAGTTGGTATAAAAGGAGAAGAGTAGGGGGGAAAGTACACAGTCCTGGGGTGATCCGATGCTGATGCTAACAGAGTCCGAGACAGACTTCCCCAGCCGCACATGCTGCCTCCGGTCCGTCAGGAAGTTGGTGATCCACCTGCAGAGGGAGTCAGGCACATCGAGCAGGGACAGCTTGTCCTGGAGCAGAGCGGGGCGGATGGTGTTGAATGCAGAGCTGAAGTCCACAAACAGAATCCTGGCATAGGTTCCCGGGGAGTCCAGGTGCTGCAGGATGGAGTGGAGGGCCAGGTTGACTGCGTCGTCCATAGACCCGTTGGCACGGTAGGCAAACTGCAGCGGGTCCAGGAGGGGAGTGGTGATGGACTTGAGGTGAGACAGGACCAGGCGCTCAAAGGACTTCATGACTACAGAGGTGAGCGCTACAGGTCTGTAGTCGTTAAGTCCAGTAATCCGTGGCTTCTTGGGGACAGGGATGATGGTGGAGGATTTGAGGCAGGTCGGCACGTGACATTGCTTAAGGGAGGTGTTAAAAATGTCTGTGAAGACAGGAGCCAGCTCTTTCGCACAGTGTCTCAGGGTGGAGGGAGACACACCGTCCGGCCCGGGGGCCTTGCACGGGTTCAGTCTGGAGAACTGTCTGTGCACGTCCTGCTCACCGATGACAAGGGCAGGGGGGAGGAGGAGGAGGAGGGGGGACCGCTTTTGATGAATTAGGGGCTGAGGAGGCAGTGGAGCTGGGTGGAGTGGGGGAGTTGGACACAGCTGACGAGGTGTCAAAACGGGCGTAATGTTGGGACAGTTTTTGACAAAGGGCTTTGTCATCCTGACCTTTAGAAGCCTGAGGCCGATAGTTGGTGATTTGCCTCAGTCCTCTCCACACAGAAGCCGAGTCATTAGCAGTGAACTGCTGCTGGAGTCTCTCAGAATACACAGATTTAGCTCTCCTCAGCTCTCTGTTAAACCGATATTTGACCTCTCTGTAGCAGTCCCTGTCTCCACTTTTCAACGCTGCTTCCTTCTCCTTCCTGATCTGTCTGAGCTTAGCAGTGAACCAGGGCTTATCATTAGAGTACCTCACCCTGGTGCGCGATGGGAGAATGCTCTCCTCACAGAAGTTGATATATGAGTTCACAGTGTCTGTGTACTCATTAAGATCATGTGTGGCTCCTTTAAACATGTCCCAGTCAGTTATTTCCATGCATGTGTTCAGATTCTCTCCAGCTTCACTGGTCAATTTCTTTGTGGTGGTCACAACAGGTTTAGTGAGTCTCTGTCTGTATGTGGGGATGAGGTGGACCATCACGTGATCAGATAGTCCGAGCGCAGTGCGGGGAACAGCGCGATACGCGTCCTTAACTGTAGTGTAACAGTGATCCAGCGTGTTATTTCCTCTGGTTGGACATTTAATAAACTGTTTGTGACTCAGATTGCTCTGGTTAAAGTCGCCTACCACAATAACCAGAGAGTCTGGAAAAGTTCGCTCCGCATGTAGGATGTGATCTGCGAGCGCGCGCTGGGCCTCGCACGCGTCCGCGTCGGGAGGGGCGTACACAGCGATCAAAACGAATGATGCAAACTCCCGCGGGGAATAAAATGGCTTGCAGTTAATAGAGAGAAATTCTAGATCGGTAGAACAGTGTTGTGAAATCACCGTTACATCAGAGCACCAGCTGCTGTTAATGTAGAAGCAGACTCCTCCTCCAATAGACTTACCGGAGAGCTCTGTGACGCGATCAGCACGAAACAGCTGAAATCCCTCGAGGCTGATCGCGCTGTCCGGTATGTTCCCTTTAAGCCAGGTCTCAGAGAAACAGATGACAGACGAGGAAGCGAGGTCCTTAAATCGCATCAGCAGTCTTAATTCTTCTACCTTGCTCAAGAGAGAATTGGCATTGGATAGAAATATGCCAGGCAAGGCTGTTCGCGTGCCTCTCCTTCGCAGCCGAGCGAGAACCCCCCCTCGCTTTCCTCTTTTTTGCCGTCTTACTCTTTGAGCCAAACAATGAATCAGATCGGCGGCAGGAGCTAAAAATACTGGGAGAAGGTCCGTGGGAGTAAGAGTCCTGATATTTAATAACTCTTCACGGGTGTATGAGCTGGCAGACACACAATCAATGAACAGAAACAAACAAATTAAAAAAATTAAAGGGCAGCGAAACACCATGGCGACCACTGTGGGCGCCATCTTGGAAAAAAAAAATGTGAGACGTCATCATGTGAGACGTCATGGCCACTGGCCTGTTGCTGTTCAGGTCTTTGGGGTGGGAAGTCTTTGGTACAGGTACCACACAAGATGTTTTCCACAACTGTGGTACCCTCCTCAGCTTCAGGCTCAGGTTGAAAATGTGCTCCACAATCCCACGCAGCTGGTCTGCGCAGGACTTGAGGAGCTTTGCGCTGATGCCGTCCGATCCCGAGGCCTTCCTCGCCTTGATCTTCCTCAGCGCCGTCCTCACCTGGGTCTTAGTGAGGGTCAGGTTGGGGGGCTGTGTGCTGGGAGTTGGGGGGGGGGTGTTGGTGGAGTGGGGTGTGGACAGCAGGGCTCGATGACTGTAGAGGCAGCAGTGGCTGGTGTGCAGTCGGGGGGGGGGGGAAGGCGGTTGGTCAAACCTATTAAAAACAGGTTCAGATTGTTCGCCCACTCCCTGCCCCCCGTGGCCTGGGAGAAGGTATTCTGGAGCCCAGAGATGGTTTAAGGTTTCTCCAGACCCCGCCGATGTCGCTCTGTTGCAGCTTGTCCTCCATCTTCTTCCTGAAGCTGTCCTTGCCTTCTCTGATCTTCCTCCTCAGCTCCCTCTGTACGGACTTCAGCATCTCCCTGTTCCCCGACCTGAAGATCCTCTTCTTCTCTCTCAGAAGTGTTTTTTATCTCAGGGTTGATCCAGGGTTTATTGTTCGAGCAACACTGTATGGTCTTGGTGGGTACGGTGTTGTCCACACAGAAGCTGATGTAGTCCGTGATGGTGTGAGTGAGGCCATCGATGTCCTCACCATGTGGATCGCAGAGCTGCTCGCAGGCAGTGGTTTCAAGACAGTCCTTTAAATCGTCCATTGCCTCCTCAGACCATATCTTCACTGTGCGCATGACCGAAGGTTGTCTGTGTACTAGGGGTTTGTACACCGGCAGGAGATGAACCAAGTTGTGATTCGATCTCCTGAGTGGGGGGAGTGGTGATGAGGTGTACGCCTCCTTAGTGTTTGCATAGAATAAGTCCAGTGTTTTATTGTCTCTAGTGTGGCATGTGACATACTGGGTGAACGTGGGCAGAATGGGGGACAGTGAAATATGGTTGAAATCACCTGAGATGAGGAGAAGAGCATCTGGGTGTTCTGTCAGCAGCCTGCCAGTTACTGAGTGGATGGCGTCACGCGCTGTCCCAGCGTTTGCCGTCGGATTTGCATAAATAACAGTGCAGATCACGTGTGAGTATTCCCTCGGGAGATAGGTAGGCCGCATGCTAACAGCTAGCAACTCAATGTCTTTGCTGCAGTGATGTTGATTAACCGTGATATGTCCTGGTCTGCACCAGCTGTTACTGACATACATTATCACTCCTCCGCCCCTTGCCTTCCCACTGTCTGGTGTCCGGTCTGCCCGTATTGCGTGGAAACCCTCCAGTTCGATGTTAGCATCTGTTGCTAGTTCTGTTAGCCACGTCTCAGTAAACAACATCAAGCTAATCTCTCTGAAGACGCTCTCGTAGCGGGAGATAGCCGCTAACTCGTCAGTCTTATTGAGTAGCGATTGTACATTCCCCATAATAACAGATGGAAGGACGGGTCTGTACCTTATATTTCTCGCCCGCCGTCTTGCTCCAGCACGGCATCCACGTCGTTTCTGTCTTATTTCACCCGGTATGTCGAGGTCTTGCGCTAGCATCTTGGTCCAGTTAAGTGCTAACAGCTGGTCTCTGCTGTAACGTATCCTGCTAAAAACAGTGGCTCCGTCTGCCGGCTCAGGAGACATCTGGACGATCCGTGTGTCCATCCGATGTATAAGGTATCGCCGGATCAGAAAGATTAGCAAGAGAAGCCATATAGTAAATAGAAATAGGAAGAAACTGATCCGCTGTTGCAAAAAGGCAGCCTACTCGTGTGGCGCCGGAAGTTCTTCAGTGATATAGAGTGATGATAATCAGGTCAGTGGCGGTAATGCACCTGTGGGCTGGCTGCCAACCACCAATCAAATCTAAAAGAAGAAGAAGATATTACAATACAGACAGACAACAGCAGGTATGGCATTTGTGCAAATGGTTGCAGTAAGGTGCAGAGACATACAGCAGCAGATGTAATTACTGTTAAGCATAGTTTATGCACCCGCATCACGTCGACTCCATTGCCGGCGGACGATGCCCGCGCAGTCCTCTGCAAAATTTACTTACGCGCCGGTTTGTCAGCATTTGCAATTCACCACCCAAACGGTAGGCAGTTGCAGGGTCTCAACGGATGTGTAGAGAGCTTCCTGTCTTCTCCTCCCATATTTCCTGTTTTTGTCAGCGCAAGCGATGGCGACCGCACAAAAACAAATTTTGATGCGGATACCCCTTATAAACATTGAACAACAGCTTGTTCTACTACAAGCAATGCAACGCAGAAAGCAGAGAAGGCAGAGGAGATGGTCTGTGCGACCGCTGAACCGACACAGACAGACACAGAGTGAATTTCCCATGCTAATCCAGCCACTGAGACACACGGATGAAGAAACGGGGGCATTTTCAGAGAGAACCAATTTGGATCGATGCTGTTGGAAAACAAACTGAATCTGCCCCTGCCCGCCAATCTTCCTGGGACAACAGTCACAGTTCCTCATGCGATCATTGGTAATGCTGCCTTTCCCCTACACAACAATCCGATGCAACCGTTTCCAGGTATGTCACTGACAGTGGTACACAGCATGGCTATAGAGGGGATGCGCTGGAACAGAATTCTTGGCAGTTACCATAGTTACCCAGCACTGAGTGTCAAACACATGTGGCAGCTTTAATTTGTATGCAGCAAAACATAAAATCACACAAAATATTTAGTCACAGTAGTACACAGAGTTCCTTTTTTAACTTTAGACGTTAATATCACAGTGTTTACTTGACTGTAATGATGTATGGGTAAGAGCACACAAGTGAACTGGTTCTGAGCCTTTATTTATTTGGCTATTTTTTGTCAATACATGATGCAATGATAAGATTAGCTCTGTACAATGCCAACAGGTACTCTGTGTACTGCTGTGACTGAATACTGTGTATATTTTTTGTGTTTTACTGCATACATCCTAATGCTGTGTAGAGGCTTGGAAATAGTTAATAGTTATGTAAAAGGTGCTAAAAAGACATTTGGATTAAAAAAAATAAAGAAAAAACAGGCACCCCTACAATTTTTATTTTATTCTTTAATTGTTTTATTTTTCTACAATGCATTTGTAATCCACCTGGTTCCATTATAACTCATGTGAGTTGAGTGCAGTTCCGACGCCGACCAATAGATGGCGCATGTCACACAATGATAGAGAGTAGACTCATGCACCGGAGGACGAAGAATAAACTCTGTTCTGTCTATTCTCTTATCACAGGTTGGTAAACACTAATAATTCAAGAGTGCAATATAAACTGTAAGAGTCCTAAGATGTCCGAGATTATATTGTGATAAGTGTGAGGCGAAAAGCAGGTTTGTAAGGGTATTTCCGTTAAAGTTGATGTGTTGTTGTAAAAGCTAACCTGCTAATGTTAATGATCGAGTGTATGGGACATGTCACAAGAGTGAAATCTGTTCACATGTTAGGAACCATTTGATTACTTCATTTAAAGACATTTATGAAACGGTTTTCATACAGTATGACATTTACTGGTTTTGTCACCAAGTATGCATATTTCGGGTGTATTACCGAATACCAGGAATACTATTGTAAAAGTGTATTAGATACACAGTGGCCAGGTTAATGCATTGTTAATTCAATTCAATTCAACTTTATTTATATAGCGCCATTTCACAACAACGGTCATCTCATAGCACTATCAACTGTAGGGGGAACCCCCACAGTTGCAGAAAGACCCCAGCAATCAGGCGATCCCCTGTGAGCAAGCACTTGGCGACGGTGGAGAGGAAAAACTCCCTTTTAACAGGAAGAAACCTCCAGCAGAACCAGGCTCAGGGAGGGGTAGTCATCTGCTGCGACTGGCTGGGGGGTGAGGGGATAGAGAAGATGAAAAGAACAGACATGCAGAGAGCAAACAGCACGATGGGGACTCAATCTATGGGAGAGAACAAACAAATGTTAATGACCAGCAAAAAAAAAAATATTTCATTGAGAGTGAGGAAAGGAGTGAGGCCCAGTGCATTACTGGAGGTCCCCCGGCTGACTAAACCTATTTGCAGCATAACTAAGGGAGGGTTCAGAAACACATGATTCCTCCCTAATTGTAGGCTATATCAAAAAGGTAGGTTTTAGCCCTATTCTTAAAAACAGAGATCGAGTCTGACTCCCGAATCCAGATTGGCAGCTGGTTCCACAGGAGAGGAGCTTGATAACTGAAGGCTCTGCCTCCCATTGTACTTTTGGAGATTCTAGGTATTACAAGTAATCCTGCATTTTGGGAGCGTAGTGCTCTGTTAGGATAATACGGTAGTATCAGATCTTTTAAATAAAAAGGAGCCTGATTGTTTAGAGCTTTGTAAGTAAGAAGAAGGATTTTAAACTTAATTGTAAACTCTATGGGAAGCCAATGAAGGGAGGCCAGAACCGGAGAGATATGATCTCTCTTTCTAGTACCTGTTAAAACTCTTGCTGCAGCATTTTGGATCAGCTGAAGACTTTTTAAAGATGTTTTAGGACAGCCTGATAATAAAGAATTACAATAATCTAATCTCGAGCTAACAAAAGCGTGGATCAGTTTCTCAGCATCACTCTGAGACAAGATGCTCCTAATCTTGGCAATATTACGCAAATGATAGAAGGCAGTCATAGAAACAAATTTAATATGTGAATTGAAGGACAGATCTTGATCAAAAATAATTCCAAGGTTCCTCACAGAGCTATTAAGAGAAAGAGTAACCGCATCCAAACTGAAAGTTTGATTTGGAAAGGTATTTTTAAGGTTTTTTGGACCAACAAGAATGACTTCAGTCTTACCTGAATTTAATAGCAGGAAATTACAAGTCATCCAAGCTTTGATTTCCTTAAGACAGGCTTCTAACTTGGCTAATTGATTACTATCATCTGGCTTCATTGACGGGTATAATTGTGTGTCATCTGCATAACAAAGAAAATGTATACAGTGCTTTCTAATAATGTTGCCTAACGGAAGCATATATAAACTAAAAAGAGTAGGGCCTAACACAGATCCCTGTGGAACTCCATGACTAAGCTTTGAGTTGAAAGAAAACTCATTATTTACATGAACAAACTGGAACCTATCAGATAAATAAGATCTAAACCACTGCAACGAAGTTCCATTAAGTCCAACATAGTGTTCTAATCTATCAAGTGGAATATTATGATCGATAGTATCAAAAGCTGCACTAAGGTCTAAAAGGACAAGTACAGAAACCAGTCCATTATCAGATGCGATGAGGAGGTCGTTAGTGACCTTCGCTAAGGCTGTTTCAGTACTATGATGGATTCTAAACCCAGATTGAAACTCTTCAAGTAAACCATTTCCCTGCAGGTGGTCAAATAATTGCGTAGCAACAACTCTTTCTAAGATTTTTGAAATGAAAGGGAGATTAGAGATTGGTCTATAGTTAGCTAAAGCTCCTGGATCTAGCGTTGGTTTTTTGAGTAAGGGTTTAATTACAGCCGTTTTAAAAGCCTGCGGTACATGGCCTAAAGTTAATGAAGAATTGATTATATGAAGAATAAAGCTACCAATAAGTGGGAAGACTTCTTTAAATAACCTGGTAGGAATAGGGTCTAAAAGACAAGTTGAAGGTTTGGATGAGGAAACTATTTTGTCTAACTCACAAAGGTCGATTGGAGTAAACTCATCAAGACAGACATCAATTGAAGGAGTTGTAGTAGTTACAGTATTTAAGTTAACTGTGGGAAGAATCTGATTGATTTTATCTCTGATGGATGAAATTTTATTATTGAAAAAGTTCATAAAGTCCTGACTAGTAAGCTTTAAGGGAATGCTAGGATTGACAGAGTCCTGACTCTTTGTCAACCTGGCTACAGTACTGAAAAGAAACCTGGGATTATTCTTGTTCTCTTCTATTAATGTAGAGTAATAACTCGTTCTAGCTTTTCTAAGAGATTTTTTATAAATTAAAAGATGATTTCTCCAAGCTAAATAGATTTCATCTAAATTAGTGGAGTGCCATTTTCTTTCTAATTGACGAGTCTTCTGTTTTAAGCTACGTGTTTCTGTGTTGAACCAAGGAGTTAGAAATCTCTGATTAGACTTTTTCTTTTTAAAGGGGGCCACCAAGTCTAGAGTCTGATGCAGAGAAGCTGTAACATTATCCACCATGTTATCAATTACAGAAGGAGCAAGCTGTCTAGCTTATTTCCGTTGTGTTGACACATGGCATAGAGGAAACAATCTGCATAAATTTGGTAACAGCATCATCTGAGAGGCATCTACTGTAATAATATTTTTCTTTAGGAGCCAAATAGTCAGAAATAGTGTGGCTCATATTTTTGCCAACATATGTATAAGCACAAAGAGAAGCTTAGGACTGCATGTGTTGATTGACCTCACGTCTTGGATGGGACAATACGTCTGGACCCCCTGTAGATGATGGCAGGAAGACGGAGGTGCCGTTATAAGACTCTGAAAGGACTTCCTGACCCCCTGGAGCCAGACGGAGGATTAAAGGACTCGAGGGAAGAATTATTGTCAAATGGGGGTTTTGACAGCAATGTGTAATTCTGCCTTTGATGTTCATGTATAAGAGCGAGGGTTTTGACGCAGCTCACTCTCTTCTGTTCTTGAGAGAAAAGCTGGGGATGTGATTCTGCAATAAACCCGAATTGAGAAATAATCCAGCCTCTTCATTTCACGCTCCCCACATTGGTGACCAGTAACGTGAGAATGCCTAGAGAATAATTCCCCGACCCAGACTCGTCGGAGTCTGCCCGAGCGAGCGCCGTCTCCATAAAGCTACCAGAATTCTGGCAGGACAACCCGGACTCGTGGTTCCTCCAGACCGGGGCACAGTTCGCTCTCGGGGGAATAATGGTGGATGACACTAAGTTCTACCACGTCATCGCAAAGCTCGACAACCGCACAGTGCGATGCGTGCGGAGCCTGGTACAGCAGCCGCCCGCCGACGACAAATACGGCGAAATGAAGGCTGCACTCATCCAGTGTTTCACGCCCTCACCCGAGGAGAGGGCTAGAAGACTCCTCGCTATGCACGACCGGGGAGGACGCAGGCCAGTCGACCTGATGGAAGACATGCTGCAGCTCAGAGACACAGACAATGACAATTTTCTTTTTAAGCACATCTTCCTGAGAAACCTCCCGATGCAGATGAGAGGGTCCCTGTCCAGCATGCGTTGTGTGACCCAGCGGGACTTCCGTGCGCTGGCCCGAGAGGCGCAGCGGCTCCTCAACTCCTGCGGTGAGCAGACAGCCACCACGGCAGTGGCAGACCTCGGCGCGGCGACCGGGAGCAGCGGAGAGCCGGAGGCAGCGGAACCAATCACACCAACGATGGCAGTGGCGCGGCCCCGACGCAGCGGAGGAGATGGACTCTGCTTTTACCATCGGCGCTTCGCAGAGAAGGCGCACAGATGTGTGCCGCCGTGCAACTTCAAGTCCTCGGAAAACGCCAGAACTGGGAGTCGGTAGCAGCTTCAGCTCTCGGCGAACGAAATAAGCTGCTCTACCTCACAGATGCGAACTCCGGGCGGCACTTCCTCGTAGACACCGGAGCCCAAGTGAGTTTCATCACCCCAACCTACGCTGACCGGCTGGCGGGTCCCCGTGGTGACGGGGCAACGGTGGCGAACGGCTCGAGAATCAGGACCTACGGAGAAAGGACTCTGCTTCTGTCCTTGTACGGCCGCACTTATGAATGGACTTTTATTATAGCGGCGGTGAGTTTTAACATGTTAGGTGCTGATTTTCTGTGCTCACATGGTTTGTTAGTTGATCTTGCCAACAGGCGCTTGGTTAATGCACTATCTTTTTATTCAATCCCTTGTGCAGCTCGAGTGTCCTCGCCACCAGTGCAGGCCCACGTCGCCACAGCAGGCAGTAAGTTCCACACACTCCTCACCCAGTTTCCAGCGCTCACAGTTCCCACATTTTCGGCAACAGTTGCGAAACACGGGGTGGAGCACTTTATTACCACGGCTGGCCCACCCGTCTTCGCGAAAGCTCGGCGTTTGGATGCAGCTAAACTCTCCATAGCGCGCGAGGAGTTCGCCAACCTGGAAAGGCTGGGCATTATTCGACGTTCGAAGAGTCCATGGGCCTCTCCACTGCATATGGTCCCTAAAGCTGACGGCTCGTGGAGACCTTGTGGTGATTACCGCAGGTTAAACAATGCCACAGCGCATAACCGCTACCCAATCCCACACATCCAGGGTTTCTCGGTGCATCTAGCGGGGGCGCGCATTTTTTCTAAAATAGACCTGGTCCGCGGCTATCATCAGGTTCCAGTCCGAGCCGAGGACATTCCCAAAACAGCGGTAATAACCCCGTTCAGACTTTTTGAAATTTTACGCATGCCGTTTGGCCTCAAAGGCGCTGCGCAAACCTTTCAACGCATGATGGATGCTGTGTTACGCGATCTCCCCTTTGTGTTCGTCTACCTCAACGACATTTTAGTCGCCAGCACTTCCGAGGAGGAACACGAGAAACACCTCACAGCAGTTTTTCAGAGGTTGGGAGAGCACGGGCTAATAATTAATCCGGCCAAGTGCCGGTTCGGCGTGGCGCAAATCGATTTTTTGGGACACCGCGTTTCCCCAGAAGGGGCGATTCCGTTACCAGACAAGGTGCGCGCAGTGGCGGAGTTTCCCCGGCCACAAACAGTCAAAGCACTACAGGAGTTTTTAGGAATGGTAAATTTTTATAACCGTTTCCTACCCCACGCAGCGCAGCTCATGCAACCATTATATGCCGCGCTTAAAAAACAAAAACCCTCCAATATGATCGATTGGTCCCCGGAACGGGAGCGCGCGTTCGCGGAGGTGAAAAAAGCCCTTGCAGACGCTGCGCTGCTCGCTCACCCAGACCCAACGGCCCGCATAGCGCTCACCACTGACGCGTCAGATTTGGCCATAGGGGCGGTTGTGGAACAGCATGTTGCAGGGGTTTGGCAGCCGCTGGCCTTCTTCAGCAGATCCTTGCGCGAGGCCGAGCGGAAATACAGCGCTTTTGACAGAGAGCTGTTAGCGCTCCACTTAGCCATTCGCCATTTCCAGTTCTGGCTGGAAGGTCGGCGTTTCACCGCATTTGTCGACCACAAGCCGCTAACTTTTGCGATGGCCAAAATTTTGGAACCTTGGTCGGGCCGGCAACAGAGGCAGTTGGCCGCAATTTCCGAATTTACTACTGATATTCAGCACGTAGCGGGTAAACTCAATGTAGTGGCAGACTGCCTCTCTCGTGCAGTAACAGCACCAATCCGCACGGAGGTAGATTATACTACCGCAGCCGCAGGGCAAAATAACAGCGCGGCAGCGCACGCAGCCCCAGTTCACGTGGGGATAGATTATGCAGCCATGGCAGCGGAGCAGGGCAGAGATGCGGACGTGTGCGCACTCCAGTCTGGACCAACAGGGTTAAGGCTGGAGAGCAGGATTTTGCAAACCGGTATGCCCCCCCCCAATCTGCGATGTATCTACCGGGCGGCTGCGCCCGGTAGTACCGGCCACATGGCGCCGCAGCGTTTTTGACTTGGTTCACTCCCTGGCGCACCCAGGGGTGCGCGCTTCTGTGAAAATGGTAGCGGAGAAGTTTGTTTGGCCGAGCCTGCGCAAGCACGTGAAAGAGTGGGCAAGAACCTGCATGGCTTGCCAGCGGGCCAAAATTCACAAGCACACAAAAGCCCCCTTAGAACCGTTCCACATTCCGGCCAAGAGATTCGATCATGTGCATGTCGACCTCGTGGGCCCCCTACCGTCATCGCAGGGGTTCACACATCTTTTGACAATGGTGGACCGAACCACACGCTGGCCGGAAGTGGTCCCACTAGCATCGACCACGGCTGCAGAGGTGGCTCGCGCATTTTTGACGGCCTGGGTAGCGCGTTTCGGGGTTCCGTTGGACATTACGTCCGACAGGGGACCTCAATTTGTGTCTGAGCTTTGGTCAGCGATGGCCAGCAGCTTAGGAGCGACAATTCGCCGCACTACTGCGTATCACCCCCAGGCTAATGGTTTATGCGAGCGTTTTCACAGGTCTTTGAAGGCAGCCCTCAGAGCGTCGCTTACGGATGCAGATTGGGTAAACAAACTACCATGGGTTTTATTGGGGTTGCGTTCTGCGCCCAAGGAGGACTTAGATGCCTCCCCAGCAGAGTTAGTTTTTGCACAACCTCTCAGGCTGCCCGGTGAGTTCCTACCAGAATATCCGGCGCCGGGGCGCCCCCCGGCTCTGGGACCACTGATCGGCACGGGAGCAGACATGCTCCCGGGCCCCGTTCATCACACTTTTCCACGTGTTTTTGTTCCCAAAGCTTTAAAAAATGCCAAGTTTGTTTTTGTCAGGCACGAGGCTCAGCGACCCAGCCTCCGCCCGCCATATGATGGTCCATTTAGAGTGCTGGAGACAGGTGATAAGCATTTTGTGCTAGATTTGGGGGACAGAAAGGAAATAGTATTGACAGACTAAAGCCTGCTTTTGTGATGAACGACGAGTCTGTACGAGTGGCGAGGGCACCTCGACGTGGCAGACCCCCCAGGGAGCACGTCCTGGAGTCCTCGCAGGGATCAAATAACCACTCTCTTCCTCAGTTAGCAGATTCTCTGCAGGACGGCGCCGCAGGGACGCCGAAGCCTGCTTACAGCAAATTTGGAAGACGGTTGAAGCCCAGACGGCATATGGACTGATGTGTGTTTTTATCATGTTGTGTAGAGTATGCTGTTGATTTTACCATGTTGTGTGAAATATGCCTTATTGTCCATTCTTCGACGTTGGGGGGGGGGGGGGGTTATGTGGCTCATATATTTTTGCCAACATATGTATAAGCACAAAGAGAAGCTTAGGACTGCATGTGTTGATTGACCTCACGTCTTGGATGGGACAATACGTCTGGACCCCCTGTGGATGATGGCAGGAAGACGGAGGTGCCGTTATAAGACTCTGAAAGGACTTCCTGACCCCCTGGAGACAGACGGAGGACTAAAGGACTCAAGGGAAGAATTATTGTCAAATGGGGGTTTTGACAGCAATGTGTAATTCTGCCTTTGATGTTCATGTATAAGAGCGAGGGTTTTGACGCAGCTCACTCTCTTCTGTTCTTGAGAGAAAAGCTGGGGATGTGATTCTGCAATAAACCCGAATTGAGAAATAATCCAGCCTCTTCATTTCACGCTCCCCACAATAGTAAAATCAAAGGTTAACAGACAATGGTCTGACAGTACAGGGTTATGAGGAGACACTACAAGATTTTCTATTTCTATGCCATATGTCAGAACAAGGTCCAATGTATGGTGGAGGTAATGAGTAGAATTTCCTACTTTCTGAGAAAACCCAATCGAGTCTAATATTGAATTAAATGCCACATTAAGGCAGTCACTATCTACATCCACATGTATATTAAAGTCCCCTACTATAATTATTCTATCAGATTTCAACACTAAATCAGCTAAGAAATCAGCAAATTCGGATAAAAATTCTGAGTAGGTTGATGGGGGACGATAAACTATGGCAAATAAAATTGGGTTTAACCTAAAATTGCTAAAGTGCCCAATACTGAGGACCAGGCCCTCAAAGGAATTATAACATGTTTTTTGCTTTACATTAACTAGTAATTTGGAATGGTAAATTGTTGCTACTCCTCCTCCACGACCAGAACTTCTGGGATTGACAGTTTAAATAACCAGAGGGAGTTGATTCATTTAAACCAACATAATCCTCTTGCCCTAACCAAGTCTCTGTAAGGGAAATTAAATCAATCTGATGATCAATTAACAGATCATGGACTAACAGAGACTTGGGAGTTAGAGACCTAATATTTAATAAACCACATTTAATTTTTAATTTATGAGGAGAAACAGAGGCCAAATCATTCAATTTAGAGGCTTTATGTTTAATTTGAGTTTTACCAATATTTTGCTTAATCACTTTGGGATGCTTATATATTATATTTTTATTTACTTTGGAGGGAGCAGACAACGATTCTCTGATGGGGAAGACAGGGGCTAAGTTGAGGGGTGGCGGATGAAGAGGAGCTGCAGAGAGGCGTGTAAGACTGCAACATTGCTTCCTGGTCCCAACTCTGAGTAGTCAAGATGCCAGATTGTTAGATAAATGAGAAGCACCATCCAAAGTGGGATGAATGCTGTCTCGTCTCATAAGACCAGGTTTTCCCCAAAAAGAGCTCCAATTGTCAATGTAGCCCACGTCATTTGCAGGACACCACACAGACAGCCAGCGGTTCAAGGATGACGAGTGGCTAAACATGTCATCACTGGTCAGATTGGGGAGGGGCCCAGAGAATACTACAGTGGCAGACATCGTTTTTGCAAGGTCACACACCGATTCTACATTAAGTTTCGTGACTTCCGACTGCCGGAGACGGATGTCATTAATGCCAGCGTGAATAACAATTGTGGAGTATTTACAGTTACTTTTAGCCAGCATTTTCAAATTTGACTCGATGTCGCCTGCTCTGGCCCCAGGAATGCATTTGACTATGGCCGCTGGAGTCTCTAGGTTCAAGTTTCTGACTACAGAGTTGCCAATGATCAGAGTTTTTTCCTCAGCGGGTGTGTCGCTGAGCGGGGAAAAACGATTAGAAACGTGAACAGGTTGGTGGTGTACCGGGGCTTTGCGACTAGGCTTCCTTCTCACCGTCACCCACCCAGTCTCCTCGCTGCTGAGGAGAGCCGGAGGACCGCTAACAGGGTTAGCTATGCTAGCTAGCTCCGCTGCAGTTAAGGGGCGTCCGTCAAGAGTAACTGGCGCAGACGGTGTTTCAATGCAGCGGAGCCGGGATTCCAAATCAGACAACCTCGCCTCGAGCGCCTCAAAAAGACAACATTTATTACATTTACCGTTATCACTAAAAAGTGGTGTGATGTGGTGTCATTCTTAAGAATGACACCACATACTGTACATTTATGACAGTGCTTAAAATGATTAATTTAAATGTAAATTCATGGGTTATTGTTTAAAATATAAATATTTGAACAAGTTAAAAGCGATATACATGGGAAGGAGATATAAAAACAATAATTCATTTCATGTTAAGATAATTTGTTAAAAATGTTAAGTATACAGTTAATGTCACATTGGAAATTGTGATAAATGGACATGATTGTGTTTTGTTTAATGGTGATGTGATCAGATAAGACAGAAACTATGGACCTTGATAGTAAATACTAGTCAGTCGTTGTTGGTCATTTGAATGATCTGGACGAAGAATAAACTCCTCTGCGTGAAATAACGGCATGAAACGTGTTCTGTCTATTCTCTTATCACAGGTTGGAGAGTTAACTTTTTTTTTTTTGTTACTTATTTGTACCCGTAGGTAGATTTGGTTTGCAGTCTGGTGACAAGCCACCGGCTGCCGGTCGCTGCGTGCGCGAGCGCCCTAAACCTACATGTTTTTGGTATGCGGGAGGAAACCGGAGAAATCCCGGAGTAAACCCACGCAACACGGGGAGAACATGCAAACTCCACACAGCTCACTGTTGGTCGGGGGCTGGGATCGAACCCACGATCTCATGATCCCCGCAATCCCCCGGCCGAGGGTAAACTGTGCTGCCGCAGTGCTAAACCACTGCGCCACCGTGCACTTGCACATGCACGTTGCCTCCTCCTGGGCCGCTACCCAGGCGAGCAACAATTTTGGGGGCTCGTCCGGGATTAGCGCCACCTACCGGTTTGGCACTAATCATCGAAGAACCAAGGGATGCTGACCACCTAAGCGAATGACTACAGGAAACCACGGCCATGTCTGCTCTACATGACCTGAGATGGGAAATCCAGCAAGAGCTTCGCCAGCTGACCATTGCCCGCTGCAGAAATGTTCTTTACAAGCTGGCTGAGTCATTCAAGGATGAGGTGGGAGAAGATTTGCCAGGTGCAGAATCGACCGAAGTGGAACTCTTCGACTTCATTGTTGACTCGCTGAGAAGTCCACAACTGAAGAGCCTTGAGGACCAGGGGATGTCTCGCCTGCTTGCTTTCTGTGACCTCATCATTGAACTGCAACGGCCCACAGCAGCTAGAGAAGTGGATGCAGAGGTGTCACCTGACGATGATCCGGTCATAGTAGTTCCTGTGACCACTGGAGCTGCAGCACCATCAGGGAAGAACCATCCGACATCACCATCTGTAGTTCCTGACCCAGGGTTAGTCAGACTGACTGAACTTACGTCACTGTTGCCACGTAGAGAGTACAAGATTTATGGTGGTCAAATCTCTGATTTTGATTCTGATTTGAGTTACAATAACTTGTGCAAACAGCTTGATGAAGGACTACAATGGGACAAAAAAGTATTTAGTCAGCCACCAATTGTGCAAGTTCTCCCACTTAAAAGATGAGAGAGGTCTCCAATTTTCATCATAGGTATACCTCAACTATGAGAGACAAAATGAGAAAAAAAAATCCAGAAAATCACATTGAAGGATTTTTAATGAATTAATTGGTAAATTCCTTGGTAAAATAAGTATTTGGTCACCTATAAACAAGCAAGATTTCTGGCTCTCACAGACCTGTAACTTCTTCTTTAAGAGGCTCCTCTGTCCTCCACTCGTTACCTGTATTAATGGCACCTGTTTGAACTTGTTATCAGTATAAAAGATACCTGTCCACAACATCAAACAGACTCCAAACTCCACTACGGCCAAGACCAAAGAGCTGTCAAAGGACACCAGAAACAAAATTGTAGACCTGCACCAGGCTGGGGAGACTGAATCTGCAATAGGTAAGCAGCTTGGTGTGAAGAAATCAACTGTGGGAGCAATTATTAGAAAATGGAAGACATACAAGACCACTGATAATCTCCCTCGATCTGGGGCTCCACGCAAGATCTCACCCCATGAGGTCAAAATGATCACGAGAACGGTGAGCAAAAATCCCAGAACCACACGGGGGGACCTAGTGAATGACCTGCAGAGAGCTGGGACAAAAGTGACAAAGGCTACCATCAGTAACACACTACGCTGCCAGGGACTCAAATCCTGCAGTGCCAGACGTGTCCCCCTGCTTAAGCCAGTACATGTCCAGGCCCGTCTGAAGTTTGCTAGAGAGCATTTGGATGATCCAGAAGAGGATTGGGAGAATGTCATATGGTCAGATGAAACCAAAATAGAACTTTTTGGTAAAAACTCAACTTGTCGTGTTTGGAGGAGAAAGAACACCATACCTATTGTGAAGCATGGGAGTGGAAACATCATACTTTGGGGCTGTTTTTCTGCAAAGGGACCAGGACGACTGATCCGTGTAAAGGAAAGAATGAATGGGGCCATGTATCGTGAGATTTTGAGTGAAAACCTCCTTCCACCAGCAAGGGCATTGAAGATGAAACGTGGCTGGGTCTTTCAGCATGACAATGATCCCAAACACACCGCCCGGGCAACGAAGGAGTGGCTTCGTAAGAAGCATTTCAAGGTCCTGGAGTGGCCTAGCCAGTCTCCAGATCTCAACCCCATAGAAAATCTTTGGAGGGAGTTGAAAGTCTGTGTTGCCCAGCGACAGCCCCAAAACATCACTGCTCTAGAGGAGATCTGCATGGAGGAATGGGCCAAAATACCAACAACAGTGTGTGAAAACCTTGTGAAAACTTACAGAAAACGTTTGACCTCTGTCATTGCCAACAAAGGGTATATAACAAAGTACTGAGATGAACTTTTGTTGTTGACCAAATACTTATTTTACCGAGGAATTTACCAATTAATTCATTAAAAATCCTTCAATGTGATTTTCTGGATTTTTTTTTTCTTATTTTGTCTCTCATAGTTGAGGTATACCTATGATGAAAATTGGAGACCTCTCTCATCTTTTAAGTGGGAGAACTTGCACAATTAATGGCTGACTAAATACTTTTTTACCCCACTGTATTCAACAAGATGTTGAAGATTATGTAACGAAAAAATGTCCGTGCATCAAACAAAAACGCCCAAATGTTCCCCAGAGAGCTCCAATGGGATCTATCACAACCAGTGCTCCCTTTGAGTTAATCTCCATCGACTACTTACACCTTGAGCCAAGTAAAGGAGGGTATGAGTACATCCTCGTACTAGTGGACCATTTCACTCGTTTCGCACAGGCATACCCTACAAGGAATAAATCAGGCAAAACAGCTGCAGAAAAGATATTTCAGGATTTTATTCCTCATTTCGGGTACCCTGAGAAGTTGCATCACGATCAGGGACGTGAGTTTGAAAACAGTCTCTTCCACAGATTACAACAACTGTCTGGGATTTCTCACTCACGAACCACTCCATACCATCTGCAGTGCAACCCCGTGGAGCGCCTGAATCGTACACTACTCCAAATGCTTCGTACCCTACAGGAGGAGAAAAAAGTGAATGGAAGTGTAGGAAAGTGTTAATTTTGGATAACCTCTAGTGAACCCTCAGAAACAGTGTGGATTAGATGCTAATGGCAAATGTGAAGATTCTTAATAAATGTACCTAAGAGACTATAATTTAATGATTAATAGTAAATGGGAGCATTTATAGGGAATGTATTAAAGTACTGAATATGCACTGTCTAGATATGAGCTGTCAATGGAAGTAGTAGCGTTTCTACGCCAGAGGTGGCGCTCAGTAATGTTAAGACACTGTGTAGTGTTAGAACACCATAGAAGAAGAGTGTATGCGCTCTAGTGTGAGAGTGTTCCAGAGAAGCCGAGAGCGAGTGTAGAGAGAGTGTTGAGACAAGATGGTGTCTAACTATGTGCTGTGTATAGTGATGTGCCGTGCCGTGTGAGCTGGGAGAAGTCAATAAACAGTCGCTGCAAAGTCTAAACAGCTTGGCTCAAATCATCCTTCCTCCCCTTTGCCCCTCCTGGGTGTAACAAAACTTGGTAGCAGAGGATGGTTCAGCCGTGTATAAGACGGTGAGTGAGCAAATAAAGAAAAAAAAGGCCATAACAATGGAGCTGGAGCAGCTACAAGCTAAGCTAACTGAGGCCTTGGTGCCGTTACGGGCCGAACAGCTAAATGAGGTCTGTTTATTTGCAAAGATAAGCCCAGCCAAACCGTCTAAGAAGTACACGCTGATACGACTGTTAATCGAGGAGGTAGAGAAAGCCATCGAACGCGAAGAGGAGGATGTTGTCCGCGAGTTTCTGCTAAGGCTAATAGCATGTGCTAACAAAGCTAAGCTAAGTGAACCGTTGACGCAGGCAGCGACAACGGCCGGCACGAGCCGCGAGGCGGAGGCACTCGCCAGTTTACAGAGCCAGTATGCCGCTCTGCATGAAAGTATTATTGACTCAACTAAACGGGTT
Organism: Pholidichthys leucotaenia; assembly: GCA_020510985.1. Taxonomy (NCBI): domain Eukaryota; kingdom Metazoa; phylum Chordata; class Actinopteri; order Cichliformes; family Pholidichthyidae; genus Pholidichthys; species Pholidichthys leucotaenia. Next base: position 95,020,185 of record CM035837.1, read on the forward strand.
GAAGAAGAAATAATAAGGCTGACGGATGAACAGGCCGCGCCGCCACCGGGCCGCCATTTTGTGACACAGCCCGAAACCGCGCCGCCACCGGGCCACCATTTTGTGATACAGCCCGCGGTCCCCACAGCGCCCCTACCGCCAGAAGTGATCATTAAACGGGAGTTTAAGATAAATGGGCAGATAGGGGAGAGGGGCCAAAAAGACAAGTTGTCTTATTCCAATCTCACTCACCAGATCAATATGGGCTTAAGGAAAAAGCACAGTGAGGCTGAGATAATTGAGGCTGTTGTCAAAGCAGTGAGTCCTGGATTGAGTTTGCGCGCTATGCTGGAGATTAAGTCAGATCTCACACTGCCACAGCTGCGCATAATCCTGCGAGGATAAAGAAGATAGTTCCACTGACTTGTATCATCGTCTGATAAATCTCACACAAGACGGTAATGAGTCACCTCAGAATTTCCTGTTTCGTGCCATTGAGCTAAAGGAAAGACTTTTAGCTGCATCCAGAGAGCCAGGCACTGAAGAGCAGTTTAGTTCTGGTCTTATAAAGAGGAAGTTTCTGGGGGCGGTAGAAACAGGACTGATCAGTGTTGATGTGAAATATCAACTGAAGTGTTATTTGGAGGATCCTGCCGTCACCGACGAGCTACTGATTTCAAAGATGAATGCAGCAGCCAGTCTTGAATGGGAACGGCATCAGAAATTTAAAAGGCACACAAAAGAACTAAAGGTTCGAGAATGCCGAGTGGAAAACCTGACGGGTCAGTATGCAACCGAGAGAGAAGTGGATGGCCAAGAGCGCCCCCTACCATCGACAAAAGGAAAAATCCTTAAATCCCAAAGCACAGTGACCCGTACGGAATCTGAGCTCCTGAACATAGTCACGCAGCTGAAGAGTGACATGGAGGAGATCAAAAAGGCAATACGTGAGTCTCCCAGAGCACCTCGCGCTCAAAGAGCCAGGAGGACGCGTGGCTGCAAGAGATGTCAGGCCACCAGCAATGGCGATCAATGCAACCACTGCTTCAGGTGTGGAGTCAGCGGCCACATGTCAAGGGAATGTCGAATAGGGAGGAGACTCGGAAGAGGAACAGGGCAAGTAGACACGGCGGCCAATACTGTCGCAACCACATCAGAACAAGCTAACACACAAGAACGGTATGAGCTCGTTACTGACAGTATTCGGAGGTTGGAAGCAAGGCTGGTAGCTCGGGCCGAGGTACCTCCTGTAGAAACGGTCCGTGTTAATCTACTGTCCCCTAATCGCCAATTACAGTTACTCAATTTTTTTTTTCCACAATATCTTTATTGAACCTTTTTTTTTTTTAACAAACATGATACAAACAATCAAACACTAACACTAAAGTACTACAAAAAAAAAAAATGCACTAAAAAACACCAACAACCACCAACAAAATCAAATCTTCAACAATGCTCCTCTGTTTAGTCTAGACAATCCAATACATAAGTATACATATTATGTTCACCAGTTTGGAATTTACAAGGTCCACACACATCATTCACCTTCTTCTTCAAGAGTTATGTTTAAATTTTTTACATAATCAATAAAAGGTCTCCATATATTCTCAAACACAATTTCCTTTGATTTCAGTATATATGTTATTCTTTCTAATGGAAGGTTTGTTAACATCTGTCTTAACCACTGAGTCACATCTGGTCTATGAGTCTTTTTCCATAATAGTGCAATACATTTTTTGGCATTAAGCAAACTGAGGTCTATGAATGTTCTTTCACTTTTATTAAAATTATGCTTTTCTGGGTACAGACCCAACAAAAACAGTTTAGGATTCAATATGATTTGTTTTGAGATTATTTTTTCAATTGTTACCCTCACCTCTTCCCAAAACACTCTTGTTAATCTACATTCCCATACACAATGAAATAGAGTTCCTTTACTTTCCATGCATTTTGTGCATGTATCTGGTATATTTTTGTTATATCTATTTAACTCCTCCGGTGTAACATACATCCGCATTAACCATTTGAAATGTATCAATTTAAGGCGTACATTTATTGATTTGGTTTGAGCTTCTGTACAAGCCAATTCCCATTGTTCCTCTGAAATTTCAGTTTGCAGATCTTCTTTCCAGTAGTTTAATCTTTTCAGTGAATTTTCACTTGAAAATAGTGTCAATGAGTTATAAAACTCTGAAATAATACCCTTTCTTTTACTATCTTTCATCAACATTTTTTCCAAGGATGAATAGATAGGTCGAGTGAGAGCTTTATTTTGATTTGATCAAATAAAGTTTCTAAGTTGAAGATATTTAAAAAAATGTGTTCTATTGAGATTAAATTTGATCCTCAGCTCTTCAAAAGACATTATGTTTTCTGCACATGGCAAATATAAATCCTGAATCTTTTGTATCCCTTTTAAATTCCATACTTTAAATACAGCGTCCGCTCTCCCTGGTTTAAAATATTGATTACCCCATATTGGACTAAATTGTGACAATAACTGTGGTTCTTTTAAATAGTTTTTAGCTTCACACCATATTTTGATCATATGCTTTACAAATGGATTTTTAACTTGTTTTTGTAATTTTTTTGCCGAATCTGAGTATATGAATATGGGAAGAGGTAAAGGCAAATTGTATGATTCCATTTCAGTCCAGTGAGGGAGATCATTTGATGAAAAATAATATGTCATAGACCTCAGTTGTGCCGACCAATAATACAACATAAAATTTGGACATTTCAGACCTCCACGATCAAATGGTAAATATAATAAAGACAGACGTAATCTAGCCCTCCTGTTGTTCCATATAAATTCCACTAACTTTTTTTTAATTCTTGAGAATAAATCTAAAGGTGGTGGTAAGGGAATGTATTGAAATAAATAAAGTATTTTAGGTAAGATATTACTTTTAAGTATATTAATTCTCCCGATCATCGACATTGGTAGTGACATCCATCTCTGAAGTAACTCATCAATATCTGTCATTAAGGCTTCATAATTGACACTGGCGATTGATTCTAGCTTAGGCACAATTTGGATTCCTAAATATTTAAACTGATTTACAACATTGAATTGATTTACCTCAGGGGCTGGGTAATTTCTCTGGGTCTCATTTAGCATTAATATTGAAGATTTAGTTTTATTTATTTTATATCCTGATATTTCCCCAAAATTCTTTATTAAATTCAACAAGGTCGGAATTGATTTTTTAAGATTCGACATAAACAAAATTATGTCATCGGCATACAGGGAGATTTTATGTTCTGTTGGTCCAACTTTAATTCCATATATTTGTGACTGTAGACGTATCGCCATCGCTAAAGGTTCAATTGCCATAGTAAACAGTAAAGGTGAAAGTGGACAGCCTTGTCGACATCCTCTATTGATTTTTATTGATTTTGAAATATTGTTATTTGTTAGGATTTCTGCAGTAGCATTATTATATATTATCTGAACCCATTTTATGAAATTATTTCCAAGTCCAAACCTTTGTAAGACTTCAAAAAGAAAGGGCCATTCAGCTCTATCAAAGGCTTTTTCGGCATCCAGTGATAAGAGAGCTGTATCCGGTGCTTCTTTATTAGAATAAATAATATTAAAAAGTCTTCTTACATTATGGAAGCCTTGTCTTCCCTTTATAAAGCCATTCTGATCTCGATTAATAATATTTGGTAAAATTTCTTGTATTCGTCTTGCTAAAATTTTACAGATTATCTTAAGGTCGGCATTTAATAGGCTTATTGGTCTCATATTTTCACATTTATTAGAGGGCTTACCTGGTTTTGGCAACAGTATAATTAAGGCATTATTCATATATGATGGTAAATTACTATTTTGAAATGCTTCTAAAACCATTTCCAAAAAAGGTTTTGTTAATTTATTCTTAAATTTTTTATAAAGGTCAACTGGAAGACCATCTGGTCCTGCACTTTTTCCTGATTTCATATTATCAATAGCTAGTCCAACTTCTTCTTGACTAATTTTAGACTCCAGTATCTCCCTATTTTCATTTGGAATACACGGTATAAATAGTTCGTTCAAAAACCCATGTAGTTTTGTTAAGTCAGATTCATTTTTGGTATCATATAATTTTTCATAGTAATCTCTAAAGGCTCTATTAATTTCTAAAGGATCTATAACTACCTGTCCGTTACTTACAATACTGGTAATTGGTGTTTTAGATTCTAATTGTTTAATCTGCCATGCCAATAACTTTCCTGATTTTTCACCTTGTTCATAAAAAGATTGTTTCAATCTTAGAAGACTCGAGGCAGCTCTATTCGCTGATTTTTTGTCATATTCAGCTCTCAAAATCAGTAATTCGTTCTCCAACCTTGGATCTCTTCCTGCATATACTCTTTCTTGAAGAATTTTTATTTTATGTTCCAATTGGACTCTCTCCTCTCGAGTCTTCTTAGATTTTGAACCTGTATAACTAATAATGTGTCCCCTAATAAAAGCTTTGAAAGCCTCCCACTTTACACATGCTGATGTTTGTGTAGTATTGATGTCAAAGAACTCATCTATCTGTTTTTCTATGTATTTAACAAATTCCTCATCCTGAAGCCATTTATGCTGAAATTGCCATCTACCTGGTTCCTTTGTCAATTTCTTATCTACATATATTAGACAGCAGGGTGCATGATCAGAGATCACGATGTTATCATAAAAACAGTTTTGAATCTTGGACCTTAATTCTGTGGAGATCAAAAAATAATCTATACGTGAGAATGTCTTGTAGGTATTGGAATAACAAGAGTATGCTTTAACTTGTGGTTTCATTTCTCTCCATATATCTATCAATTTCAATTCTTTCATAAAATGATTAATGGTCATCCTACATCCATTGTGCGTACAGTCCAGTCCTGTTGATCTATCTATACCAGGATTCAATGTACAATTAAAATCCCCTGCTATTATATGTCGCCCTGTAAGTGATGATAAGATAAGAAATAAATTAGCAAAGAACTTTTGATCATCTATATTGGGACCATATAAGTTCACCAAATTTATGTTTTCTAATAGCAAAGATCCTTGAATGATTACATATCTTCCAAATTTGTCTCCAATTACATTTTTCACTTGAAATGGGACTGATTTATGTATGAGAGTCATAACTCCCCTGGCTCGGGATGAAAATGATGAGGTGAAAACATTTCCTTGCCATCTACTCCTAATTCTTTTTACATCTTCCTCTATTAGATGAGTTTCTTGTAAAAACACAATTTTTGAACCCATGTCTTTTATTTTATTCATAACTTGTTTAAGTTTTTTTAAATTTTGTAGACCTCTGCAATTCCATGAAGTTAAGTTAAGATTAACGCTTTGATTTATGATCAATAGGGAGTTTGGGATTACCTTGCAGTGTAAACATGCTCAAACAGAAAAGCAAAAAAATGAGTGGTTGAACATTCACCCTACAAACTACACACAAATTCCCCCTTCCCACATTTGTGGCAATCCCCCCAAAAGCAAAAGAAAAATTCCGTCTCCCGATATAGCCATCGACCGTTCCACACCCACGAGGATCAGCCAAAGCCACTCCTTTTTCATCCTCCCAATCACCCTAACTCTACTGCTTTTAATAACGTAACATTAACTCTCTTCTGTAATTTTCCAATTTAACTCCAAAATTTTTTAGCAATTTTGTACTTTTTTTTTTTTTTAATATGTAATACAATCTATATTTTGTAATCTTGTTATATGCTTCTAATCAGTTAAATGCTCAAATATTCTACCCTATATTCTGTTCATGCTTAGCTCCCACCAGTCTCTTCCTGGATCTTCTTGATGAGCTCCTGCGCCTCCTCGGGGGTCTTGAAGATGTGTGTTCTGCCCTCATATGTGACCAGAAGTCTTGCAGGGTGAATCACTCCATGACGAATCTCAAGGTTGCGCAGTTCTTTGCGGATGGGGTCAAACTGCTTCCTTAATTGTTGGATTCCTGAGGCCAAATCTGGGTAGAACCGCACCTGCTGATCTTGATATTTAATTTCTCCTTTGGCCCGCACCGCGTTGGAGATCGTCATCCTGTCTCTGTAGCTGAGAAACTTCATAATTAACGTCCTCGGTGCTGCCTTGTTACCTCTCGGTGGGCCAATTCGGTGGGAGCTTTCCAAGACGACTGATGATTTTAGCTCCGCGTTGTTCAGCGCCTCCGGGATCCACCCCTCCAAAAAGGAGCATGAATCACGACCTTCGGCTCCCTCCGGTAAACCCACCAGCCTCAGATTGTTCCATCTGGACCGGGATTCCAAATCCAGAACGCTATTTCCCAGATCTTTATTTTTTTTTTCCAAAGTGCGCACCTTTATTTGAAGTCCGCTGATTTCATCCTCCGCACTTGAAACACGAAGCTCCGCCTGCGTCACTCGCTCCACGCAGTCACCCAACTCCTTTCTCATTGCATCCAACGCTGCCATAATCCCATCAAGTTTAGCGGAAAAGTCTGCTCTCATTGAGCTAATAGCAGCCAGCACTGCACCTGTGCCGCCATCGTCAGCAGTTACCGCATCACCGCTAGTTTCATCCGCCATATCCGCAGCTTTTTCTACTGCGCCACAAACTTTAAAGTCCGTTAATTTGGACTGCTTCGGCGATTCAATTTTTCCCCCTCCTGATTTCCCAGCCCTAGTCTTCACCGGCATATCCTCACCCAAACGCTGGGAAAAGTTCTGTTCCGAATGAGAGAGTTATTTGCCGAATTTTTATTTCCAGGAGCAGAGCAGAGTGATACGTGTCCTTCTAGGCGGCCGCCATAACCGGAAGTCCACAGTTACTCAATTTGGTTGAAAAAAAAATATGTCATCACCTGCTTCCTCGATGACAAGGAGACACAAGCATTGTGGGACACAGGGTCACAGGTTTGTTTAATGAATGACACCTGGAGACAGGAGCACCTGCCACACACCACCGTCAGAGACTTAGCCGAGTTGGTGGGTCCAATAATCCTGAGTGGGAGGGCAGTGAACCGGACACCGATTCCATTCTCAGGGTGGGTCGAAGTCACATTTAAGCTGCCGACAGTTAGTCGCCCACCGGTGGAACTCCTAGTTCCTGTGCTAGTGGTGAAGGAGGACGGAGTGGCAGAGCCGCCTATCATTGGGTTCAACGTGATTGACCATGTCCTGAAGATGGGCATTAAATCCCCTTGCGCCATCAGTGAAGCTGTTAGCGCAGCCTTCTCATTTGACTGTAAGAAAACAGAGGTGTTTTTGAAAGTGATGCAAAGTGAGGAGGATAGGCTGGGGGAAGGAATGGTAAACATTGGCAGTGAGTTGGTTACCATCCCTGCTGGCCAAACCAAAACAGTCAAAGGTTGTGTCAGAGCAGGCTCACTTCCAGACACACAAGATGTCTTATTTGAGTCGAGGCAGTACACCCAGTTACCAGAGGGTTTGCAGATGCAAAGTGGGTTGGTGCAGTTATGGAAAGGGAAGCGATCTATGTTCAAAATACCTATAACAAACAGTACGTCCCGTGACATCCAGCTGCCCGCTAAGACCATTTTGGGGGAAACGCAGAGTGTTAAAACTGCTTATCCGGCAGATATTAGACCCCCTGCTGTAAACCAAGCGACCGTCGACCCAACGACGAGTGAAACAGGAAGAAATAAAGAGACCGAGATGAACTGTGCTGTCAAAGAGACTATGGACATGTGGGACCCTCCAGTTCCCCTTGATCATCTCTCACCCATACAGCAAGAGCAAGTAAAACAGCTACTACGGGAGGAACGGCAAGCGTTTTCCCGTGATGAGTATGATGTAGGGACAATTCCCTCTTTACAGTTGAAGATCCGACTCAAAGATCACGATCCTGTCAAAAAGACTTATGTTTCTGTTCCCAAACCACTTCATAAAGAAGTAAAGGAGTATTTAGAAGACCTGCTTAACAGGGGCTGGATCACCAAATCCAAGTCATCGTATTCCAGTCCAGTCGTCTGTGTGCGAAAGAAAGATGGAGGTCTGCGTTTGTGCTGCGACTTTAGAGAATTGAACAAGAAGTCTATTCCAGACAGACACCCAATTCCCCGCATACAGGATATGCTGAACAGTCTAAGTGGGAGTGTGTGGTTTTCAGTCCTCGACCAAGGAAAGGCGTATCATCAGGGTTTCCTGGAAGAGTCGAGTAGGCCCCTCACTGCATTTATCACTCCCTGGGGTTTGTTCGAGTGGGTAAGGATTCCATTTGGTTTGTCCTCAGCACCAGCAGCATTCCAAAGATCTATGGAGGAGTGCTTGTGGGGGTTGAGAGATGATGTTTGTCTGCCTTACCTCGATGATAACCTTGTTCATTCACAGACTTTTGAAGATCACTTGCGAGACCTGAGAAGCGTCCTGCACCGCTACCAAAGTCATGGAGTGAAGTTGACTCCCCGGAAATGTGAGTTATTCAAGCAGCAGGTACGTTTTCTTGGTAAAATGGTAACAGGACAGGGTTACACCATGGACCCTGCGGACATTGCCCCAGTGCAGACACTCAAACAGCAGCAACCTTCCACTGTTGGAGAGCTAAGGAAATTGCTAGGTTTTATTTCATATTACCGCAGCTATGTTCCAAACTTCTCTCGTATAGCAAAGCCTCTTTACGACCTTCTGGCTAAAGACCACACAAAGCAAAGAAAAACCTAAAGAAACATGTCATAAAGAACGATGGAGGCCACTTACCCTCATCCCATGTGATCAGGTGGCGCTCAGAGCATCAAGCAGTAGTTTGTCAGCTTGTTGACCTTCTTACCCAACCCCCAGTGTTAGGTTACCCGAACTTTGAAGAACCCTTCATTTTACACTGACGCTTCACAGGCGGGGCTTGGGGCGGTGTTATACCAGCGACAACAAGACAAACTGGTGGTGATAGCATATGGCTCCCGGACACTGTCAAATTCAGAGAAGAACTACCACCTTCATTCAGGGAAGCTGGAGTTTCTTGCCATGAAGTGGGCCATCTGTGAGAGGTTTCGGGATTATCTGTACTATTCTCCACCATTCACTGTCTATACGGACAATAATCCCCTAACGTATGTGCTTACCACCGCAAAGTTAAATGCAACCACACAGAGGTGGGTAGCAGAACTAGCTGATTTCCAGTTTGTGATTAAGTATCGCCCTGGAAAAGCAAACAGAGATGCAGACGGACTTTCACGTATGCCCCTAGATATGGAGCAGTACATGAACAAATGCACACAGAATGTTGATCCTGATGTGATGAATTGTGTGACACAGGCAGTCAGGGTGAAGTCACAAGAAAATGAACCTTGGCTCTGCCCAGTCACCATTTCTACTCTCATCAGTGAAGCAGACCAAGAAGCCAGCTCTATAGCTGAAATATCAAAGACTGATATAAAAAGAGCTCAAGAGGAAGACTCCGTGATTGGAGAGGTGTTGCGCTATGTGTTGTCAAAACAATGGCCAAGAAGTGTAAAGCAGCACAACAGTAAAATTGCAGCTCTAGTCAGGCAAAAACACAAGCTGTACGTGGAAGATGATGGACTGCTTTACAGGAGAACGGCAACACATGACCAGCTACTCCTACCCCAGAAGTTTCACAAACTCGTGTTCAAAGAGCTCCATGAAAACATGGGCCATTTAGGGGTAGAGAGAGTGATGAACTTGATAAGAGAGCGTTTTTATTGGGCTCACATGCAAAGAGATGTGGAGCACTACATCACGAGGGTTTGCAGTTGTTTGAAGAACAAACGTCCCAATAAGATAACAAGGGCACCACTGACTAACATTGTCACCACGTACCCATTTGAATTAGTGTCAGTGGATTTCCTGCATTTGGAGAAGTGCAAAGGAGGATATGAGTATATCCTGTTTGTAATGGACCATTTGACTCGTTTTGCCCAGGCTTACCCATGTCGTAACAAAGCTGCCCACACCGCTGCTGAGAAGATCTTTGGAGATTTTGCCCTTAAGTTTGGTTTCCCCACACGACTCCATCATGATCAGGGAAGAGAGTTCCAAAATAAACTTTTTGCAAAACTCCAAGAGTACAGTGGTGTGCAGGGGTCCCGAACAACGCCCTACCATCCCCAAGGGAATGGGCAGGTGGAACGATTTAATCGTACACTGTTGGCAATACTCAGAAATTTGTCCGAAGCAGCTAAGGAAGACTGGAAGTCCTCGCTGGCAAAAGTGGTTCATGCCTATAATTGTACGCGTAGTGAAGCTACGGGGTACGCACCATATTTTCTGTTGTTTGGTCGTAGTCCAAAGTTGCCTATTGATCTGATGTTTGGCCTCACAACAAGAGAGCAGAGTGTTTCTCAGCAAGACTATGCTGAAAAGTGGAGAGCTACAATGACTGAAGCTTACAAACTCGCTTCTAAAACAGCAAACAAAGAAGGGATGAGAAGTAAAGCATCCATCCATCCATCCATCTTCTACTGCTTTTCCGGAGGTCCGGGTCGCGGAGGCAGCAGTTCAAGCAGAGAAGCCCAGACTTCCCTCTCCCCAGCCACCTGCTCCAGCTCTTCAGAGGGGATACCAAGGCGTTCCCAGACCAGCTGGGAGACATAGTCTCTCCACCGAGTCCTGGGTCTGCCCCGGGGTCTCCTCCCAGTGGGACGTGCCTGAAACACCTCAAGTGGGAGGCGTCCAGGAGGCATCCTAATCAGATGCCCATACCACCTCAACTGACTCCTTTCAATGTGGAGGAGCAGCGGTTCTACTCTGAGCCTCTCCCGGATGACTGAGCTCCTCACCCTATCTCTGAGGGTGAGTCCAGCAATCCTACGGAGAAAGCTCATTTCAGCCGCTTGTATCCACGATCTCGTTCTTTCGGTCATTACCCAAAGCTCGTGACCATAGGTGAGAGTAGGAACGTAGATTGACTGGTAAATCGAGTGTTCACGAGAAGTAAAGCACTTTATGATAAAAAGGTTCACGGTGCTGAATTACTCCCTGGATCCAGAGTATTGGTTCGAAACTTGACCGAAAAAGGTGGGCCAGGAAAATTAAGATCATACTGGGAAGACAAGGTGTATGTCGTGACCCAAAAGAAGTACCCAGACAGTCCAGTATATGAAATCAGACCTGAAACTGGCAAGGGACGCACTCGGGTCATACACAGAAACCTTTTGTTACCATGTGACTTTCTTCCCATGGAAACAGTGAAGCATGCCTCTAAGAAAATGAGAGAAAGAGACTCTAAAAGACAAAGGCATGTGGACAGACAAAGCAACACGGATGATGAAGATGAAGAGGGTTGGAATGCCATAATCAGATTACGAGCTGGGAAGGATCAAGAGCAGCGTCCACTGAGAGCCGATGCACCGGAGTTCTACCCGCATGATGACACTACTCCGGAGGATGAGGACCAGGACCCAGATGACGTCACGCAGGTGCAGCTGGCACCAGAGGTCGACGATCCGGTGGTTCCAGATCCAGCTGAGGCAGATGAGGACCAGAGTGATGAGGTGTCGGAGTCCAGTTCCAGTGACCAGGAGGGACCTGACGAGATTCCTGTTAAAACGTATCCTTCAAGAATAAGAAAACAGCCATTGAGACTGACTTATGATAAGTTAGGCCAACCTAGCACTTCATTGCATTTCATCTGTCAAGAACAAAGGTGTAGAAGCTAAAGATAACCATTGGTCAGACATAAATGTCTTGAAAAGTAACTTGGTAGTTACTGTGATGGTTGATAAAAAAATGGAAAAAAAGAACAAAAAAAATTTAAAAACACAAAAAGAGACTTGCAGTATGTTACTAAGGCACAGGCATCACACAAAGGTTTATTTGGTAGGCTATGACTAGATTGAGTATCCTTACTCTCAGGAAAGATGCAGATACCCACCATGATGGATGGAGCGGTTGAAGGTTATCGTGCACAAAGACCTCTTCTGCAAATGTATTGCATGGAATAGGAGATACATGCTGTACTATGGACAATCATCAGTGGCATCTTTATAGACTTTAATGAACTCTGACTCCTGTGTAGTGATACCCTACTTAACATGTAATGCATGATTACCAAATGTGAACTGACAGAAGAAAAGAGAAAAAAAACTACTGTTTTAAGAAAGGTGTAATGTCGGGACGACATTAACTTTTTGAGGGGTGAGTGTAGGAAAGTGTTAATTTTGGATAACCTCTAGTGAACCCTCAGAAACAGTGTGGATTAGATGCTAATGGCAAATGTGAAGATTCTTAATAAATGTACCTAAGAGACTATAATTTAATGATTAATAGTAAATGGGAGCATTTATAGGGAATGTATTAAAGTACTGAATATGCACTGTCTAGATATGAGCCGTCAATGGAAGTAGTAGTGTTTCTACGCCAGAGGTGGCGCTCAGTAATGTTAAGACACTGTGTAGTGTTAGAACACCATAGAAGAAGAGTGTATGCGCTCTAGTGTGAGAGTGTTCCAGAGAAGCCGAGAGCGAGTGTAGAGAGAGTGTTGAGACAAGATGGTGTCTAACTATGTGCTGTGTATAGTGATGTGCCGTGCCGTGTGAGCTGGGAGAAGTCAATAAACAGTCGCTGCAAAGTCTAAACAGCTTGGCTCAAATCATCCTTCCTCCCCTTTGCCCCTCCTGGGTGTAACAGAAGGATCACCTACCCCAAATTGTACATGCTTACAATTGTACAAGACACGAGTCAACAGGCTATTCTCCATTTTTTCCTTTTATATGGCAGAGTCCCAAGGTTGCCTGTAGATCTACTATTGAACCAGACAAAAGACACTGACACACATAACCATCAAACCTACACCAAAAAGTGGGCTGATAGGATGCGTATTGCTTACAAAATCGCTGCAGACAACAGTCAAAAGACTTCAGATAAAGGCAAAAAGCAGTACGACAAACGCTTAAAAGGGGTCACACTCCAACCAGGTGACAGGGTGTTGGTCAGAAACCTCTCTGAAAGAGGAGGTCCAGGGAAATTGCGCGCTTACTGGGAGTCAGCAGTACATCGCGTAGTTTAGAGAGTGGGAGATGGACCAGTCTATAAAGTACAAGCAGAGAGAGGCAGCAAAGTGATGTGAGTGTTACACAGAAACCTGCTGTTGCCTGTAAATGACTTACCTTTAAAAGAAGAACTGCCTGCAAAAGAAAAGACAAAACAGAAACGGAAGAAGAGGACGGAGACAAATCCGAACAGTGACAACACAGACAATGACAGCTCGGAGGAAGAAGAGGAAAATACTTACCGCTACAACCTCCGTAGCCAAATCCCATGTTACAGACTCGTAAATTCTCAGCAAAATGCCTCAAATCTCCCAGACCAAAACACTCAGCAACCAGTACCTGTCATGCCAGAGCAAAATCCTCAAAATCAGCAAAGGCTTCGTGCGACAGCTAGAGAGTGCTGCCCACCAGTAAGACAGGAACCGGTCCCCGTTCAGCGGGATGCTGAGGAGCAAATGGATGGACCAGCTTTGCTGCAGGAAGAACGTCAAAGACAAGTGAAGGTGATGGATGGAGATAATGGAGAACAGGAGGAACTGAGAAGGTCCCAACGGAGAGCAAGGCCAGTAGAGAGACTTACCTACAACGTCCTGGGACAGCCATCGTACCAGCCTTGGACTGCAGACGTAAGACCTCTCTTACTCCCTACCCCTGTGCCGCTAACTCAAAACTATATGCCATTCCAATACCCCACCCAACCTCAGTCCCATGGTTATAATTGGTACACTCTCATGCGTTAAGTCACCCTAGAACATGAAATGTCGGGAGACATTTATTTGAAGTGGGGGAGAGTGTAGAGGCTTGGAAATAGTTAATAGTTATGTAAAAGGTGCTAAAAAGACATTTGGATAAAAAAAAAATAAAGAAAAACAGGCACCCCTACAATTTTTATTACCTCCGCCAGGCCGAAAAGGCCAGGAGGAGGTTATGTTTTTGCCAGGGTTTGTGTGTTTGTCTGTTTGTCTGTCTGTTTGTCTGTTGGTTAGCAAGATAACTCAAAAAGTCTTGGACGGATTTGCATGAAACTTTCAGGCGTTGTTGGAAATGGTACAAGGAAGAACTGACTAAATTTTGGGGGTGATCCGGTTCACCGTCTGGATACAGGAATTTTTTTAAAGCATTTTTCAACACTGTGACATAGGGCCATTTTCAACATGTGCGCAGGCGCAATGGAGGCCGCTGGGCGTCGTGTCTGACCAACACAAACTCCGCCTTCTTCAACGTTTTAGCCACAAAAGCACGTGGAAAACACTGCTGGCCTCGGACCCCCAGCGTGCCTGTGCCAGCCATAGGCGCTGCGCACATTGCGCTGGTCGTCGTGTCTGACCAACACAAACGCCGCGTTCTTCAACGTTTTAGGCACAAAAGCACGTGGAAAACACTGCTGCCCTGGGCCCGCCAGCGTGCCTGCTTTTGCGCCACGCTGCAAAACCTGACACGGACACCTGTCCGCCGCCCCATTATTTGCCACAAATTCCCCGCCCAGCTATAGGCGCTGCGTAAAAACGACCTCTCTGCTGGGGAAGACTCTAAATTCTGTTTTGCCGCGGAGCGCAACCCCAATGTAATATAAAACCCACGGCAACCTGTCTAACCAATCTGCATCCGTCAGTGGAGGAGATGGACACACCAACACTTCAGTTTATTACCTCCGCCAAAGAGGCAATGCTTTTACAACCGTAAAACGGGGCTATAAGGGACGGCGGGGTAATATGGGACACTTTTCTAAATGTAATGCTGCTTTTTTAATTTTGCTTCCGCCTAGATTTGATGAAGGATTCATGGATATTTGACAATAACAACACAACTCAGCGTCCTGCTCAAAATAAAAAAAGCAGAATTACATTTAAAACATTTCCCACAAAACTGTCCCTTATTAACCCGCCGTCCCTTATAGCCCCATTTTACACTACTGAACCACTAATCCTATCACTATCACATTGATTGTCATTCATTAATTGTCTGTTTATTGCACTGTCCATGTCAAATAAACAAATAATCATTGTGAATCCAATTGCTACTCATATCTTTTCATGCTCAGGGAATCTGAAAACGTACACACAAACACTGTATGGGGGGAACTGTGCCGCTTGGCGGAGGTCTGCGCTCTCCGAGTGCTTTTCTAGTTTTATTCTTTAATTGTTTTATTTTTCTACAATGCATTTGTAATCCACCTGGTTCCATTATAACTCATGTGAGTTGAGTGCAGTTCTGTACGCCGACCAATAGATGGCGCATGCCGCACAATGATAGAGAGTCGACTCACGCACCGGAGGATGAAGAATAAACTCCTCTGTGTGAAATAACGGCACGAAACGTGTTCTGTCTATTCTCTTATCACAGGTTGGTAAACACTAATAATTCAAGAGTGCAATATAAACTGTAAGAGTCCTAAGATGTCCGAGATTATATTGTGATAAGTGTGAGGCGAAAAGCGGGTTTGTAAGGGTATTTCTGTTCAAGTTGATGTGTTGTTGTATAAGCTAACCTGCTAATGTTAATGATCGAGTGTATGAGACATGCCACAAGAGTGAAATCTGCTCACATGTTAGGAACCATTTGATTACTTTATTTAAAGACATTTATGAAACGGTTTTCATACAGTATGACATTTACTGGTTTTATTTGTCACCAAGTGTGCATATTTCCGGTGTATTACCAAATACCAGGAATACTATTGTAAAAGTGTATTAGATACACAGTGGCCAGGTTAATGCATTGTTAAGAATGACACCACATACTGTACATTTATGACAGTGCTTAAAATGATTAATTTAAATGTAAATTCATGGGTTATTGTTTAAAATATAAATATTTGAACAAGTTAAAAGCTATATACATGGGAAGGAGATATAAAAACAATTCATTTCATGTTAAGATAATTTGTTAAAAATGTTAAGTATACAGTTAATGTCACATTGGAAATTGTGATAAATGGACATGATTGTGTTTTGTTTAATGGTGAGGTCATCAGATAATAAGAGAGAAACTATGGACCTTGATAGTAAATACTAGTCAGTCGATGTTGGTCATGTGAATGATCTGGACGAAGAATAAACTCCTCTGTGTGAAATAACGGCACGAAACGTGTTCTGTCTATTCTCTTGTCACAGGTTGGAGAGTTAACTTCCACATGCACGTTGCCTCCTCCTGGGCCGCTACCCAGGGGAGCAACAGCTGCCACTCAGTGTTTTATAACAGCTACGAGTTGTTTGGTGATATCATAAGCATACCCTCTATTTTTTTTTTTTAACTGCAGAACTTGACTGACTTTTTTTTTACTGCCATGACTTCTGTTGTGACATAATGACTCAGCCATCTGTTTTGTGATTTGCCTGCCTTACATGTGTCTATACAAAAGTATGAACACATATCTCTTTGTGTGTCTGATTATTGATATTTTCTCTGTGTGCTTTCCTTTTTGGCTTAACAGGGGTGAACCTGCCATTAGACAAAAGCATCTACAACTATCACCACTCCAGAGCTAGATGTGTCATTGAGAATACATTTGGCATCCTTGTGGCATGCTGGAGAATCCTTGGCCGATCACTGGAATTCCTCCTGGAGAAAGTTGTGAAGATTGTGAAAGCCTGCATAGTGTTGTACAACTTTGCCTACGCCGATGAATGAATGAATGAATGAATGAATGAATTTTATTTGATGAAGTCAGTGTGGTTGAAACAGCTCCCCAAATTTTGCTGACACAGAAGCTACAGGGGTATCTCAGCCAGACGAGTGGCGAAGAGTGGTTCAGGGGGACAGGAGTGTGTTTGAACATCTGGATCCGCAAATTCTGTCACGGAGCCAATCAACCAGGGCTGCCATCGCTGCGAGGAATGACATGACGCTTTTCCAGTTGCTCCAGGGGATCATGCCATGGCAGAACACCATCGTATGCTGTGGACAACTCACATAGGAACTCATAATAGCACAATTTTTGTGTTGACTCATGTCAGTGTGTACCTCCCAACAAATGCAGAAATAAAGCCGATGACTTTAACATTTCATTTGTTGTCCTCAATGTACAGCTGATGCACATATATACTAAAATAAAAAATGGCTGTAAAGGTAAATGGGAGAGAAAGTGTTCGTAGTTGAATGTTTTGTTGTTCGGAATTTCACAGCTACATTCTAGGGAAATTGACATGGAAATAAAAAAGAATTGCTAATCTGAGGGCCAAAACAGTTTTCCCACAGAATAAGGGGATTTTCTGGCCTATAAAGGTGATGATGCATTGGAACAGAATTCTTGGCAGTTACAGGATGGTTACCATAGCAATACAACACTGACATGTGACAGCTTTATTTTGTATAGAGCAAAACATAAAAATCATATAAAATATGAAGTCACAGCAGTGCACAGTATACCTCCTTTACTGTTGACGTTAATACCAGACCATTTACTTTACTGCAGTGATGTGTGGGTAAAGACCAAGGAACACATGGGAAGTGAAGAACTGATTCAGAGACTTTATTTATTTATTTGCCAATTAATACAAGCTGGAATGATAAGATTAGCTCTTCACAATGCAAGCAGGTACTCTGTGTACTGCTGTGATTGAATACTGTATATTTTTGGCGTTTTAATGCATACCACCAAATACTGCCACTCATTTTTCCCCATTCAGTGTTTAACTGTCATGTGTTCTGTTCAGTGACAGCATACACAGTGATAGCAAGCATGATAATGATAACTATCACTCAAATGGATGCCACATCAGCTTAACAGGGAGTGTGGTGATGTGGGCTTGTTGTTTAACAATATATAATGTGACCTGTAGGCTGGTTGCCAACCGCCAATCAAATCTAAAAGAAGAAGATTTAACTTTGGAAAAACAATAGAGTTTGAGAAAATGTTTCCTTTATTTTTCAAAAACACGGTTTATGAAATAGCGACGGACAAGAGCAGATTGTGATGGAGTTGGAGCTAAAAAATGTTAAGAAAAAACAACTTTTAATACGATCATTGCACAGAGAAAAAGAAACGCCGGAGAAAATGGTGCATGTGACCACCGCCGCTGCCGTTTTGACAATCTGTGTAATTACTGGGGTTATGACGAGCCACAAAATGTTCTGTATGTTTACTAGCTCAATATTGTTTTGAATTTGGACCGCTGTTTAACAGACTTACCTCGGAAGTTGTGCAGCCGTGAACACGCAGAGTGAAGCAGCGGTGAGAACCAGGAAATGCGAAGGAGACAAAGTGAACAATCTGTGTAATTACTGGGGTTACGATTAGGGATGTAACGATATCAAAATCTCACGGTACGATACGATTTCGATATTGATCTCACGGTACGATATTTGTTGCGATATTGTGGAGAGGCTCACGGTATTGTAAAATAGCTCATAATATTGTGCTTGTGATGATAATAACCAAAAACTGCCATTAAATCTGTTTTTGCCAGTCACCAGGCCATTTATTTTTATATTTATGGATCATGACAACATAAAATGCTGATCACTTAGTGCTTTTAAAGTGCAAGTTCAAGTCAGGAACATCAGTATACCATTTGGTAATATTTGGTCACATAACTGATTCTTCTTATGTGCAAGGATCATACTAAGCAGCAACTAGAACAACTGTAAACAACAATAGGGAATTCCCTTTAAGAGCAAACGAAGATCAAGTTAAGCCAGGTTCAATGTGTAAAGTAAAATTAATCATAAATGTGCTAGGCAAATAAAAACAGCCTGTTGAAACAATTAAGTCAGGCAAAAAGCCTACTGGAAAACACTGACCTATCCTTTAGCTTATGTTCAAGTTTTTCTTCAGAAAGATCAAAAGATCTACATTGCAAGGGAGAAGAAGAGACCTCTGGGCATTTACAATATCCCCTGCTGTAGAAAATACTCTCTCACTGGGCACTGAGGTAGCGGGTATACATAGGTAGGTCTTTGCTAATGAGGATATTATCTTTGCTAATGAGGCCATTGTCTGTCTGCCACCCTCTCTCCTTTAGTGTTTTTTAGACACGGCAAAACCAAAATGCCTCCACACATCTGATTTAAAAGTTGCTGGGGCTTGCACAAGCTCAACTTCGGGGGTGTTTTCTTCAGTATTTACGTGAGCCGAACTTTGTCCGCCACCATGTTTGTTGTGTGGGCAGCGTGCAGCATGCACTCCTATTGGCTCAACAACAGTTCTTGTGACGACGCAGCGCAAAGGATCATGGTCTGTGTAGTTTACAATGCTTTGTTGCGCGGGAGCCTGCTTATTTCTTCTTGTTTTTTGACAGATACCTGCCCTCTTAATACCGTAACATGACCACGACGGTATCGAGACACTTTTACTACCGCGATATCGCGATAACATCAATATCGTTACATCCCTAGTTACGATGAGCCACAAAATGCTCTGTATGTGCTTACTTCGTCAATATTGTTTTCAACTTGGACCGCTGTTTAACCAATTCACCTTGGAAGTGGTGTCGTGGTGAACTGGTAATGTGAAGCAGTGGCAAGAACCAGGAAATGTGAAGGAGGAGACAAAGCAGACCAATCACAGCTCTTACGGCTTGCGTCACCGACGTGCACTTCTCCTTCTCTGGAGAACGCACATCGCTGCTGCATTGACGCTACGTCGACACCATCACAGCTGCGTAGTGTCGATGTGGAAGCATAACTCAGACTTTAGTGTGCCAAGTCTTTCTGTGCAAACAGCTGAGGTAGTTATTGTGTGGGGCAGTGTGTTTTGGTCCAGGGGGGAAGGGGGGCAGAGTTCAGGGTCCTGATGGCCAGGTGAACAAAGCTGCTTAGCAGTCTTGTGGAGCGGTCCCGGAGGCTCTGGTACCTTTTCCCCAAGGGCAGGGGGCTGGAGAGGGAGTGTGAGGGGTGAGAGGTGTCACTTGCAATGTTGATGGCTCTACGGGTGAGGCGGGTGTGGTAGATGTCTGAGAGCGGGGTCAGATAAGCACCGATGATCTTGCTGGCTGCTTTCACTGTGTGTTCCAGTGTCTTCCCACAGGAGGCAGTGCAGCTTCCATACCACACCGTGATGCAGCTGGTGAGGATGCTCTAAATAGTGCCCTGGTAGAATAAGCACATGATGGGAGGTGGGACCGGTGCTCTCCTCAGTTGGCGAAGGAAAGAGAGGCGAGTTTGAGCCTTCTTGGCCAGTGATATGGTGTTGTTGGACCAGGAGAGGTCCTCAGAGATGTGCACCCCCAGGAACTTGGTGCTACTCACCCTCTCCACAGCTGCTCTATCGATAATCAGAGGGGGATGCTGTGTGTGTCCTCTCCTGAAGTCGACCACAATCTCCTTGGCTTTTCCCACATTCAGGAAGAGATTATTGTCTTTATACCACTGGACCAGTTGGCTCACCTCATTTCTGTAGTTGACCTCTTCATTGTTGTGATGAGGCCCACTACCGTCGTGTTGTCCGCAAACTTGATGATGTGGTTGGTGCTGTAGGCTGGTACGCAGTCATGGGTCAGCAGGGTGAAGAGCAGCGAGCTGAGCACACACCCTTGTGGAGTCCCTGTGCTCCATGTGATGGTCTTGGAGGTGTTGCTGCTGACCCACACGTTCTATGGCCTCCCTGTGAGAAAGTCCAGCACCCAGTTACAGAGAGAGGTTCTGAGTCCCAGGTGTCTGAATTTTTGTATTAGGTGCTAGGGGACGGAAGAAGATGGATGGATGAATGGATGGGATGATTGTGCTGAATGCTGAACTGAAGTCCAAGAACAGCATTCCCACATAGGAGTTCTTTGAGTCCAGGTGGGTGAGGACTGAGTGGAGAGCAGCAGCAATGGCATCTTCTGTGGATCTGTTTGACCTGTATGCAAACTGAGATGGGTCGTGGGAGGGAGGGTGGAATTGATGTTCTGCATGACCAGCCGCTTGAAGCACTTCATTATGATGAAGGTCAGTGCTATGGGCCAGTACTCGTTGTAGCTGGATGGGAGGGTCTTCTTTGGGACTGGTATTATGGTAGCAGTTTTGAAACACGTGGAGACAACAGCTTGACTCAGGGAAATGTTGAAGATGCCGGCCAGGACATTCTTGAGCTCCTCCGCACAGTCATTCAGAACGCGACCTGGTATGTTGTCTGGTCCAGCCGCCTTGCATGGGTTGATCCTGGAGAGGGTCCTCTTCACGCTAGTCAGATCCAGACTTATGGCCTGCTTATCTGGGGGAGGAGTGGTCTTTTGTGCTGATGTGCTGTTTTGTGCTTCAAAGCAGCCAAAGAAGTCATTTAGGTTGTTAAGCAGTGTGATGTCACTTGCATAGGTCTGAGGTGGAGGTTTGTAGTTGGTGAGGATCTGTATGCAATACCAGAGAGAACGTGCATCTCTGGTGTTGCTGAAGTGGCTGGATATTTTCTTGCTGTACTGTCGTTTTGCCTCCTTGATACCACGCAACAGGTTGGCCCTAGCTGTTGTTAGTCCTGCAGTGTCCCTGGCCCTAAAGGCTGCATCCAGAGCCCCCAGGAGCCTGTGGACCTCTGCTGTCATCCATGGCTTCTGGTTAGCATGAACAGTGATGGTTTTACAGTGAGTGACATCATCAATGCATTTAGCTATGTATGCTACAACAACCTCAGTGTACTCCTCTATGTTTGTGTGTCCATTGTGAGTGGCTGCATGCTGGAAAGTGTTCCAGTCTGTAGTACTGAAGCAGTCTTTCAGAGCATCCGCGGCCCCCTCTGGCCACACACGTACTGTACCTGCCTTTTTGTTGATCTGATGGCTTTCACTCTGGGTTTGTATGCCGGCCTTAACAAGATGGCCATGTGATCAGAGAGACCCAGGTGGGGAAGGGGGGGGCTCTGCATGCGATCTTGTGAGTTGTGTACACCAGTGTGGCGACAGAGTGTCGCCACTGTATGGTCTGGAAATTGAATATTATATTATATGTGTAAAAAGATTTATATTTGCAAATGTTAACATGTATTGGATTGTAAAAATGCACATATAATTGTAGAATGTGTTTTGACTGAACTGAATCCTTTTGAGAGATAATTGTTAATATTAATTATGTTAATTGGGTGAGGCAGTTGATTAATCTTGAAACCACGTACCTTTGCCAGCATGCTTCCTGGTGGTATCCGGGCAAAAGACTCCTCAGGGGTTTGAGGGCCTTTAAAGGATACCAGCAGGAGGTAGTATAGCATGGTGGAGTAAAGGGGGAGTTTTCAAGCTGGGAGAATTGACGAGCTTGGTGAAGTCCCTGGTGTGTTCACTGACAGTCAGAGACCGTCAGATGGAGGAAGAGGCCTCTCTGCAAGAACAAAGGTGGCAGACTGTGCAGCATCAGTTTTGCCAGATGCAGTCACAAGTGACGGAGCTGAGAGAGGAGTATGGGAGGCGGTCTGAACGCAGCGGTGATGATGGCGCTTTGGGGGAAGACCCCAGGGTGACGGCCAGTCGGGTCGGCCCGCAGGAAGAGGAGCTACCACTGCAGATGCAGTCGAGGACAACGCAGATGCACCGCGAGCCCAGGCTGAGTCCGCTCTCTCCCGATGACAACATCGAGCATTATCTGGTGACGTTTGAGAGGACTGCTATGGTCTGCCATTGGCGTAAGGAGGAGTGGGCTATTCAGTTGGTTCCTCTGCTCACGGGTAAAGCACGTAGTGCGTATGTGCTCATGGACATCGCTGACACAGAGAACTACGATAAAGTGAAGGAAGCAATTTTAACTAAGTATGAAATAGCACCCGACATCTATAAGAGAAGGTTTCACGCCTTGGACATTCATCAGAACAAACCCCCCCGTGAACTATATGTACGTTTGAAAGACCTGTTTAACAAATGGATTAAACCGGAGACCTCAACGGTGAAAGACATCGTGGAACTTTTGATCTTGGAGCAGTTTCTGCGGATGGTGGACCCGGAACTGGGAGTCTGGATACGAGAGCGGGACCTGAAGACTGCGGAGGACGCGGCTTGTCTGGCGGAAGTCTTCCTGTCAGCCAGGTCTGGGAGCAGGAGACCTACTCTCAGCCGTGACAGCTCTTTCACCACACGGAGTAAGTTTGATGGGGGTGAAAGGGGTGGTCAAGCACAAAATAGACTGTATTCCAGCTCCAGTCAGGTCACTATTAGCAAACATAATGGTAGTAGAAAGTCACGTTTTGTTTCGAGTCAAGATATACGCTGTAACCAGTGTAATAAAATTGGCCACACACAGTATTCATGTCCTGCCTCAAGACATAGTAAACGACGGTGTTGCTTAATGGTCAGTGTGAAGAGGCCCTTTTAGACTCAGGTTGTTTTCAAACTGTTGTGCTGCCCAGTTTGGTCCCTAGGGATTTGTGGAGTGAGTCTGAAATAAATATCAGTTGTGTCCATGGGAATAAAAAGCTGTACCCAACCGCTGAGGTCTATTTAACAGTGGGGGGTCTGACTTACCTCCTTTCTGTGGCTCTTGTGCCTGATTTGCCATACTCAGTGATTCTTGGCAATGATGTTCCAACTTTAATGGACATCATACAACAGATTAGGGATGAACACCAAACTGAGGAGAGAAAGGCAGGTGGCGCTGTTGAGCAGAGGGTAAAGGCACCTGTGGTGAAAAATTGTAATATGGTTACAACTAGAGCTCAGAGGGCTGCCAATGTTCTTCAGGAGCTGCCTTTTTATGATTCTGGGATAGAGGCAGGCCCAATTAAGCACCAAAATCCAAGGCTCAGAGGAGAAGAGACAAGGTTTTAGCTACAGCTAAGAACTTGGGGGAGGAAACATCACATCTAAGCCAGTCAGTAGATTTGAACATTCCTTCTGACATAGCTGCGCTGCAGAAAGCTGACCCATTGCTAAAACCTTGGTTTGAAAAGGTCTCTGAGACTGACGGTGTGAAACAGGGCAGAGTGGACTGTTTGGCTGAGGCCGAGTATGTCATTAGCGATAGCATTCTGTACAAACAGCAAGGTGAAGTTAGGGCCATAGCTTTGCCACAAGGCCTCACACAAAAAGTGATGGAACTGGGACATGTTATCCCTTGGGCAGGTCATCTAGCGTTCCAGAAAACATTACAGAGAATTGCTAGAAGGTTTGTGTGGCCAGGAATGTATACCCAAGTTAAGGAGTTTTGTGCAAATGTGAGATACTGTATGTCAAATTACATCATCTAGGGGAGTAGCCCAGGCCCATCTCCATCCATTACCAATCATTGGAACACTGTTTGATAAGATAGGGATGGATATAGTTGGCCCCCTAGAAAGAAGCTCCTCGGGTAACAAATACATTCTTGTAATATGTGACTATGCTACTCGGTACCCAGAAGCCTTCCCACTGAAATCTATTAAGGCTAGGCAGGTTGCTAACTGCCTTATTCAGTTATTTTCGAGGGTAGGCATACCCAAAGAGGTCCTGACAGACTGTGGGACAAATTTTCTGTCAAAACTTTTGCAGCAGGTTTATAAACTGTTGGGTATTAAGGGAATTAGGACCACCCCATATCACCCTCAGACTGATGGACTGGTGGAACGGTTTAACCAGACTTTAAAGAACATGCTGCGGAAATTTGTTTCTAGTACGGGCTCGGATTGGGACCAATGGATACCGTATTTGTTGTTTGCTTATCGGGAGGTGCCCCAGGCTTCAACAGGGTTCTCACCTTTTGAACTACTTTATGGTCGTCAGGTGAGGGGCCCATTGGATTTATTAAAGGAGCACTGGGAGAGGCCTCCGAGTGATCAGGACAATGTGGTCTCATGGTCATTAAAATGAGACAAAAACTGGATCAGATGACTGCTTTGGCTCAGGAACACATGAGGATGGTGCAGAATAAACAAAAGACATGGTATGACAAGAAGGCCAGGAAGAGGGTTTTTCACCCAGGTCAGCAGGTGTTGTTACTGCTGCCCTCTTGTAATAGTAAGCTGTTGGCTCGATGGCAGGGGCCTTACGAAATTTCTAGGAAGTTGAGCTCAGTGACATATAAGATAAGCCTTTATTAGTCCCACAATGGGGAAATTCCAGGATTGCAACAGCACAGGGATAGCAACACTCAGAGCAACAATCAGAAGGCAAGAAAAAACAAAAAACAAGAGCAGCTAATATACATATGTACATATTACTATAAATATATATACACTACCATTCAAAAGTTTGGGGTCACCCAGACAATTATTTTGTGTTTTCCATGAAAAGTTACACTTATTTACCACCATGAGTTGTAAAATGAATAGAAAATATAGTTGAGACATTGACAAGGTTAGAAATAATGATTTGTATTTGAAATAAATATTTTTTTCCAGATACTCAACCTGCTCAAAGGAAGGTCAGTTTTATAGCTTCTCTAACCAGCTAAACTGTTTTCAGCTGTGCTAACATGATTGCACAAGGGTTTTCTAATCATCCATTAGCCTTCTGACGCAATGAGCAAACACATTGTACCATTAGAACACTGGAGTGATAGTTGCTGGAAATGGGCCTCTATACACCTATCTAGATATTGCACCAAAAACCAGACATTTGCAGCTATAATAGTCATTTGCCAAATTAGCAATGTATATTAGATATTAGAGTGTATTTCTGATTAGTTTAAAGTTATCTTCAGTGAAAAAAACTGTGTTTTTTTTCAAAAATAAGGAAATTTCTAAGTGACCCCAAACTTTTGAATGGTAGTGTATATACACAGACACACAGTGCAGAGCATTGTAGCTGGATGGAATAAATATATAAGTATATAAACACACAGTGCGCAGCATTGTAGCTAGATGGAATAAATATGTAGATATATAAACACACACAGTACGGAGCATTGTAGCTAGATGGAATAAATATGTAAATATATAAACACACACAGTGCAGAGCATTGTTGCTAGATGGGATGAAACAGCACAACCGTCTACTTAGTTATCCTACATGGTATGATTATGTACCCATACATATTCTCACCCTCCATAGTGACCGGTATTTTCCTAGTTGTATGCCGGAGGGGACCATTGTGTAAGTCTATTGCATCTTTTGCATTCAAAACTATTAGGTTGTTACGTCTTTTTGCTATCTCTGCGAGCAGCCCTGCTTAGGTTGTACAGTCTGACAGCCGTTGGTAGGAAGGACCTGCGAAACCTCTTGGTTGTGCACCTGGGATGATGTAGTCTGCTGCTAAATGAGCTCCTCAGTGCATTCAGTATGTCCTGCATAGGGTGGAACTCGGACTCCAGCAGAGATGACAGTTTAGCCACCGTCCTTCTCTCTCCTATCTCCTCCACTGGGTCAAGGCGCTGCCCCAGGACAGAGCTAGCTTTCTTGATCAGTTTGTTCAGTCTCTTCCTATCGGCTGCGGTAATGCCACTGCCCCAGCAGACCACTCCAAAAGTGATGGCTGATGCCACCACCGTGTCATAGAATGTCTTCAGCAGTGCCCCTTGTACACCAAAAGACCTGAGTCTCCTCAGTAGGAACAGCCTGCACTGTCCCTTCTTGTAGAGTGCGTCAGTATTGTGTGACCAGTCTAGTTTATTGTTCAGATGAACACCCAGGTACTTATAGGATGTCACCATCTCGATGTCTGTTCCCTGTATATTTACTGGTGCTGTGAGGGGATGTCCTTGCCTGCGGCAGTCCACCACCAGCTCCTTAGTTTTCCTCGCGTTGATCTGGAGGCAGTTCCGATGACACCAGTCCACGAAGTCCAGGATAAGCCCTCTGTACTCAGCTTCATCTCCATTGGAGATGAGGCCAACGATCGCAGAGTCATCAGAGAACTTCTGTAGATGGCAGTGTGTTGTGTTGTGTGAGAAGTCCGCAGTATAAAGGGTGAACAGGAAGGGAGCCAAAACCGTTCCCTGGGGGGCCCCCGTGCTACCAATGATCGTGTCGGACACACAGTCCCGGGTTCTCACAAACTGTGGTCGGTTCGTGAGGTAGTCCAGGATCCATGATGACAGGTGCTGGTCCACCCCTGCGCACAGCAGCTTGTCCTTCAGGATCATCGGTTGGATGGTGTTGAAAGCACTGGAGAAGTCAAAGAACATGAGCCTCACCACATTCCCGGGCTTCTCCAGGTGGGACAGAGAACGGTGAAGGAGGAAGATCACCGCATCCTCCATCCCAATGCCATGTTGGTAGGCGAACTGGAGTGGATCCATCGCTGGTCCCACCAGGGGGCGGAGGTGAGCAAGGAGCAGTCTCTCCAGGGTCTTCATCATGTGGGACGTCAAGGCCACCGGTCTGTAGCTGTTCAGGTCTTTGGGGTGGGAAGTTTTTGGTACAGGTACCACACAAGATGTTTTCCACAGCTGTGGTACCCTCCCCAGCTTCAGGCTCAGGTTGAAGATGTACGCCACAATCCCACACAGCTGGTCTGCACAGGACTTGAGGAGCTTTGCGCTGATGCCGTCCGGTCCCGCGGCCTTCCTTGCCTTGATCTTCCTCAGCTCCGTCCTCACCTGGGTCTTGGTCAGGGTCAGGTTGGGGGGCTGTTTGTTGGGAGTGGGCAGCAGGACTTGATGTCTTTAGAGGCAGCAGTGGTTGTTGTGCAGTCAGGGGGGAGGGCGGTTGGTCAAACCTATTGAAAAACAGATTCAGATTGTTCGCCCACTCCCTGCCCCCCGTGGCCTGGGGGGAGGTATTCTGGAGCCCAGAGATGGTTTTGAGGTTTCTCCAGACCCCGCTGATGTCGCTCTGTTGCAGCTTGTCCTCCATCTTCTTCCTGAAGCTGTCTTTGCCTTCTCTGATCTTTCTCCTCAGCTCCCTCTGTACAGACTTCAGCATCTCCCTGTTCCCCGACCTGAAGATCCTCTTCTTCTCTCTCAGAAGTGTTTTTATCTCAGGGTTGATCCAGGGTTTGTTGTTTGAGCAACACCGTATAGTCTTGGTGGGAACGATTTTGTCCACACAGAAGCTGAGGTAGTCCGTGATGGTGTGAGTGAGGCCATCGATGTCCTCACCATGTGGATCGCAGAGCTGCTCCCAGGCGGTGGTTTCAAAACAGCCCTTTAGAGTGTCCATTGCCTTCTCAGACCATAATTCCACTGTGCACATGGCCGGAGGTTGTCTGTGCACTAGGGGTTTGTACACCGGCCGGAGATGAACCAAGTTTTTTTTTTTTTTTTGTTACTTATTTGTACCCGTAGGTAGATTTGGTTTGCAGTCTGGTGACAAGCCACCGGCTGCTGGTCGCTGCGTGCGCGAGCGCCCTAAACCTACATGTTTTTGGTATGCGGGAGGAAACCGGAGAAATCCCGGAGTAAACCCACGCAACACGGGGAGAACATGCAAACTCCACACAGCTCACTGTTGGTCGGGGGCTGGGATCGAACCCACGATCTCATGATCCCCGCGATCCCCCGGCCGAGGGTAAAACTGTGCTGCCACAGTGCTAAACCACTGCGTCACCGTGCAGCCAAGTTGTGATCCGATCTCCCGAGTGGGGGGAGTTGTAATGAGACGTACACCTCCTTAGTGTTTGCGTAGAATAAGTCCAGTGTTTTATTGTCTCTAGTGTGGCATGTGACATACTGGGTAAACGTGGGTAGAATGGGAGATAGTGAAACATGGTTGAAATCACCTGAGATGAGGAGAAGAGCATCTGGGTGTTCTGTCTGCAGCCTGCCGGTTACTGAATGGATGACGTCACGCGCTGTCCCAGTGTTCGCCGTCGGATTTGCATAAACAACAATGCAGATCACGTGTGAGTATTCCCTCGGGAGATATGTAGGCCACATGCTAACAGCTAGCAACTCAATGTCTTTGCTGCAGTGTCGTTGTTTAACAGTGATATGTCCCGGTCTGCACCAGCTGTTGTTAACATACATTATCACTCCACCGCCCCTTGCTTTGCCACTGTCTGGTGTTTGGTCTGCCCGTATCGTGTGGAAACCCTCCAGCTCAATGTTAGCATCTGCTGCTAGTTCAGTTAGCCACGTCTCGGAAAACAAAAGGAGAGAGCATTCCCGGTATATGCTATCGTAGCGGGAGATACCCACTAGCTCATCTACCTTTCCCAGTAACGACCGTACATTCCCCATGACAATAGATGGAAGGGAGGGTCTGTACCTTATATTTTTTGTCTTCCACCTTACTCCAGCCCGGCAACCACGGCGTTTTCGCCTCAGTTCCCTCGGTATGTCGAGTTTTTCCGTTAGCACCGGTTGGCAGTTGAGTGCTAGCAGCTCTTCCCTGCTGTATTGTCTCCTGCTATAAACAGTGGCTCCGTCCACCGGCTCAGGAGACATTTGGGACGATCTGTGTGTCCGTGATATAAATGGAGTGAGAAAAAACCGGATCAAAAAGAGAGGAAGGGAAAAAAAAGACTCAGAATTGAGCCGCTGTTGCAAAAGGCAGCCGACTCGTGTGGCGCCGGAAGTTGAGATAAAAACTTTGGGGAAGTTGAGATAAAAACTATATGAACTGTATATGCCTGATAGAAAGACAAAACATCAGTGCTTTCATATCAACTTGTTGAAGGAGTTTCAGTAGCCTGTGCATCAGCAGCAGCAGCCTGGTCATCAGCAGATGCGTCATCAGCTCCTGATTTGTGCAACGGAAGTGGATGAGGAGAGAGAACAATCCTTTCCCACAGATGTGACAGAGTTTTGTTTTTTTCCATGTATCTCATTTGCAGGATGATCAGCAGAGACAATAAGAGGCATTAATAGATCCAGATTTGTTTCAGGAGAGACCTGGTTTCACCACTTTAGTACACCATAGAGTGCATTTAAAGAAAGAGGCGGTTCCCCGTCGGAAGTCCTATAGGATTCCTGAACGGTTGGTCCCAAAACTGAGGCAGATTGATTTGATGTTGCAGCTGGGAGTGATCGAGGAGTTGGTCAGCGAATGGTGCAGTCCGATTGTGTTGGTCCCCAAAAAGGATGTTTTTTTTGAGGTTCTGCATTGACTTTAGGTATTTGAATGCAGTCTCTAAGTTCGAGTCGTACCCCATGCCCCGAATTGACGAGTTGTTAGAGAAAGTGGGCAGGGCTAGGTTTATCTCTACATTAGAATCAGAATCAGGTTTATTGCCATTGTTCATGTAGTACACAAACTAGGAATTTGTCTCGGTGCAATGCTGCAACATTAAACATGATAAAATAAAAGAAATAAACTATACATGCAATAAAGTGTAGAATAAGAGTAAGTGATACTGGTCAGCAGTTAAAATATATTAGCGAGCAGCAGATACTGTGGAGAACTATATAGTGCAGTCGGTAATGCAGGAAGAAAACAGTGATGATTGACATGAGTCTGGTTGAGCTGCTGTACATAGTGCACGAGAGTCAATAAGTCACTTAGTGTTCAGCAGTCTGATGGCAGAGGGGAAGAAGCTGTTCATGTGACGGGAGGTTTTAGTCTGGATGGACCGAAGTCTTCTACCTGAGGGGAGGGGGGCAAACAGTACGTGACCAGGGTGTGAGGGATCGGCTATGATCCGGCCTGCACGCCTCCGGGTCCTGGAGATGTACAGATCCTGGAGAGATGGGAGCTTGCAGCCGATCACCTTCTCAGCAATGCGCACGACGCGCTGCAGCCTTAGTCTGTCCCTGGCAGTGGCTCCTGCGTACCACACGGTTATGGAGGTGGTGAGGATGGACTCGATGATGGCTGTGTAGAACTGCACTAACATCTTGGTGGGCAGCTTGAGCTTCCTCAGCTGCCGCAGGAAGAACATCCTCTGCTGGGCTTTTTTGATGAGTGAGCTGATGGCCGGCTCCCATTTGAGGTCCCTGGTGATGGTAGTGCCTAGGAAGCGGAAGGAATCCGCAGTGGTGATGGGAGAGCCTGTGAGGGTGAGGGGGGGCAGAGGGGTAGTGACTTTCCTGAAGTCTACAATCATCTCCACTGTCTTCAGAGCGTTCAGCTGCAGGTTGTTATTGTTGCACCAGGACGCCAGCTGGGCCACCTCTCTCCTGTAGGCGGACTCGTCGCCGTTGGAGATGAGCCCGATGAGGGTGGTGTCGTCCGCAAACTTGATCAACTTGACAGACTGGTGGCTGGAGGTGCAGGAGTTGGTGTAAAGGGAGAAGAGTAGGGGGGAAAGTACACAGCCCTGGGGTGATCCGGTGCTGATGCTAGTAGAGTCTGAGACAGTCTTTCCCAGCCGCACATGCTGCCTCCGGTCCGTCAGGAAGTCGGTGATCCACCTGCAGAGACCTAAGCAAGGGTATTGGCAGGTGGCCTTGGCACCTGAAACGAAGGAATTGACAGCCTTTAAAACACCTTATGGCCCTTTCCAGTTCAAGGTCATGCCATTTGGCCTCCAGGGGGCACCTGCAACTTTCCAGCGGCTCATGGACCAGGTATTAGCAGGAGTGTCAGACTTTGCAGCTGCCTATCTGGATGACGTAGTCATCTATAGTCAGACCTGGAAGGATCACGTGTTACATCTTCGGCAGGTCCTGCATTTAATTAAGGAGGCAGGTCTGACTATTAATCCACGCAAATGCACATTTGGACGGCAGCAGGTGGAGTACCTGGGACATGTGGTTGGTCAGGGGGTCATTAGACCACGAGTGGGTAAAGTAGACGTTATTCAGGCCTATCCTGTCCCTACCACCAAAAAGAAGGTACGGCCGTTTTTGGGTCTGGTAGGGTGGTACAGTAAATTTGTCCCCCATTTTGCCGAAAGAGCAGCAATCCTGACTGACCTCACGAAGGCTTCAGCACCAAATAGGGTGAAATGGACAGAGGAGTGTGGGAGAGCCTTTGAGGATTTGAAGGGTGCGATTTCTGGGGAGAAGGTTCTCTACAGTCCGGATTTCGCCTGTCCATTTATTCTGCAAACAGATGCTTCAGGAGTTGGCATCGGAGCAGTACTTCTCCAGGAGGTGAGGGGAGAGAGACACCCAGTACTGTTTTTGAGCCGTAAATTGTTGGACTGAGAGACGAGATACTCTACGGTGGAAAAAGAATGTCTGGCCATGAAATGGGCAATAGGGTCTCTTAGGTATTATTTACTCGGACGTCATTTCACATAAGAGACAGATCATCGGGCCTTACAATGGCTAAATAGAATGAAGGACACTAACAATCGTCTTACAGGGTGGTATCTGTCCCTACAGCCCTGTAACTTC
This sequence comes from Pholidichthys leucotaenia, assembly GCA_020510985.1. Classification (NCBI taxonomy): domain Eukaryota; kingdom Metazoa; phylum Chordata; class Actinopteri; order Cichliformes; family Pholidichthyidae; genus Pholidichthys; species Pholidichthys leucotaenia. Next base: position 95,052,051 of record CM035837.1, read on the forward strand.
ATGATTCAGTATATGGCAGGGAAGACCAACCTTGTGGCAGACAGCCTCTCCAGAGTACATGACTCAGAGTACTGTACTCTCGGGAGAGGGGGGAGATGTGACGATGGAGTGTCGCCACTGTATGGTCTGGTAATTGAATATTATATGTGTAAAAAGATTTATATTTGCAAATGTTAACCTCTTGCACTCCGGTGTACCGCGGGCGGACACATCTCTGCGTCCTAGAGTGCATGAGGGTGCCCTAGTACGCACACTGTGTGTCCTAGGGCGCATTGAAGAAAAAAAAAAGCTGCATTTCCGTTCTTCCACTACAGACACAGCCGCGAACAGAAAGCCAAAGGAGTGCTTTGATTGGTTTAGATGTGATTGACCTCTCATTCGACTAATAAGAGCCTTGAATTGGGTTTCTGAAACCTTGAAGAACCAATGACTGAAAACCTAGCAAGAAGGACCCGCCTACCAACGGCTGCGAATACAGCCAGCCAACTGAAGCACAGAAGTTCGAAAGCGTGCGTCCCTTGCCTAAAATCTGTTTTGTGTAAGGCTGGGTGACACACAGGCGTTCGCCAGTCATTTTTTCTTACTACTGTTCTTATTTGTTTTGAAAAATCGTTTGCCAAAACCGCAATCATGGAAGCGCAAAACCGCAATAATGGAATTATGGTTTGACCAGGTCGCATGACCAGAACCACGAGACCGTAACAAGCGGACCAGTGTCATGTTCGTCTGACAATGAGGAAGAGAAGTTCACCAGCGACACTGCTGTTGTGGACAGGTAAGTGTTATAAGCTAAATTATTCTTTATCCCTGAAAATTGTAATCCAAATGACTTTTGACCGATCGGTAAATTGCGAACGCCCCCCCCCCCGTCATGTTGTGAACGCCCCCCCCCCCCGCTACTCTTCTGTAGCGGATTGCAGATATATTGCAGATATTTTAGTACAACTGTGCGTAGTAGACCGCGGCGCCCCGTCACCGCTTTCCGTCATGTAGCGATGGGCGATGTCCGTCCTCTGTAGCGGGGGTGGGGGGGTGGGTGGGAGTTGTTATCTTCTACATTACAGATATTTTAGTATAATTTTTAGTGCACTGTAGTTATTTTTTCTTGTAAAAAAAAGCCACACATTTTTTACGTGGCATGCTTCTTTGTGTGTGGGGGCTTGTTTGTTCATTCATTCATTCATGAATGATTAAACAACCCCCCCCCCCCACACACACAGAGCCCTTCACCTTTCATTAGAGCCCAAGATGAAGCTTCTATATTGAATCATTCAAAAGTTACAGACGTTTTTCCAAACTGTGCCATTTGGCACAATTTGGCACAGTTCAAAAACGCCTGGGAACAACCTAAGAAAAAAAGCTGTGTAATATATTCATTTTTTGTGGTATTGTTACAAAATTTTGACCTCAGCTGGATAACACTTGGTTCTACATTTCTGTTGCATTTTCCAACCAGTATCTGAAGCTGTGTGTTATTTGCAAGCATTTGTATCCAAAAAAACACCCAGGCGAAATTTATTTTCTTCAAGTTCAGTATGTTTAGATGATGTTACTCAGTGGCAGAAGCACTTAAGAGAGATTATGATTGTTTTGCCAAAAAATTCAAAGTGTTTTCTTTGAAATGAGACCAACCCCATGAAGATGCTGCAAAGGGTTGAAGAACAGCTTTTGATTTACTTTGGGTACGTTATTTTTTGGTGTTTTTAGGGAACCTGACCAGAGTGCAAGGGGTTAACGTGTATTAGATTGTAAAAATGCACATATAATTGTAGAATGTGTTTTGACTGAATTGAATCCTTTTGTGAGATAATTGTTAATATTATGTTAATTGGGTGAGGCAATTGATTAATCTTGAAACCACGTACCTTTGCCAGCATGCTTCCTGGTGGTATCCGGGCAAAAGACTCCTCTGGGGTTTGAGGGCCTTTAAATGATACCAGCAGGAGGTAGTAAAGGATGGTGGAGTAAAGGGGGAGTTTAATATGTAAATAGGGGTTTGAATTATTTATGGTGTATTTATGGTGTTATTTATTCTGTAAATATTGTGGGGAAATTATTTATGTCCTTTTTAGATATTATTGGGTATATGTGGGAAGATGAAATGTTCATTGTCTTACCTGGGATTATGGTATGTGCCAATTAGGTTAATTAACTCGCTGAGTATATTAACAGGTGTTTTCATTTGGTTTGTGTGGAGTGTCGGATGTGCGTTGGGAGTTATTGCCTGTGAAGATTGTTGGAATAAACAGAAATTGCTGGTTGCAAACTTTGGAAGCCTCTGTTTTTTTTCTCTGGTGCTTTGACCAGTCGGCTATCGTTCGTGACAGAAAGTCACAGAAAGTTGTCTCCTCTTGCTGGAAAGTCCATCTGTTGGTGTAGTTTTGGAAGGAGGGCCTTTAAATCTGCATGGTTGAAGTTGCTTACTGTGATGAGGAATCCGTCTAGAGGTGCTGTTTGTGTCTCACTGATGGCCTGATAGAGTTCATTTAGTGCTTTACTCCTCTTGCTGATGGTGGTGGGCGGGACATACACGGCGACTAGCAGGATAGATGTAATTTCCCTCAGTAAGAAGGATTGGCACTTGATGATCATAAACTCCACAAAAGGAAAACAGTGTTTGTGTACAACAGTTGCAACTCGGCACCAAACATCACTGATGTAAACACATACACACAGTTGTGCTATCATATAAATTCAATTCATTTCAGCTCAATTCAATTCAATTCAGTTCAATTCAACTTTATTTATATAGCGCCATTTCACAACAGTCATCTCATAGCACTTTCAAACTGTAGGGGAATACCCCACAATTGCAGAAAGACCCCAGCAATCCCTGTGAGCAAGCACTTGGCGATGGTAGAGAGGTTCATGGAGGGGTAGTTATCTGCTGTGACTGGCTGGGGAGTGAGGGGATAGAGAAGAAGAACAGAACAGACATGTAGAAAGCAAATACAGTAGCACGACAATGCCACCTACTTTCTGGAACCAGTACCCTTTTTTACTGATAATTGCTGTATTGGAAAAAAAAAACCAATTATAAAAATGCTCTGAAATAAATACAGTGGGGCAAAAAAGTATTTAGTCAGTCACCAATTGTGCAAGTTCTCCCACTTAAAAGATGAGAGAGGTCTCCAATTTTCATCACAGGTATACCTCAACTATGAGAGACAAAATGAGAAGAAAAAAAATCCAGAAAATCACATTGAAGGATTTTTAATGAATTAATGAATTAATTGGTAAATTCCTCAGTAAAATAAGTATTTGGTCACCTACAAACAAGCAAGATTTCTGGCTCTCACAGACCTGTAACTTCTTCTTTAAGAGGATCCTCTGTCCTCCACTTGTTACCTGTATTAATGGCACCTGTTTGAACTCGTTATCAGTATAAAAGACACCTGTCCACAACTTCAGTCAGACTCCAAATTCCACTATGGCCAAGACCAAAGAGCTGTCAAAGGACACCAGAAACAAAATTGTAGACCTGCACCAGGCTGGGAAGACTGAATCTGCAATAGATAAGCAGCTTGGTGTGAAGAAATCAACTGTGGGAGCAATTATTAGAAAAAGGAAGACATACAAGACCACTGATAATCTCCCTCAATCGGGGACTCCACGCAAGATCTCACCCCGTGGGGTCAAAATTATCACGAGAATGGTGAGCAAAAATCCCAGAACCACACGGGGGGACCTAGTGAATGACCTGCAGAGAGCTGGGACCAAAGTAACAAAGGCTACATCAGAAACACACTATGCCGCCAGGGACTCAAATCCTGCAGTGCCAGACGTGTCTCCCTGCTTAAGCCAGTACATGTCCAGACCCGTCTGAAGGTTGCTAGAGAGCATTTGGATGATCCAGAAGAGGATTGGGAGAATGTCATATGGTCAGATGAAACCAAAATAGAACTTTTTGGTAAAAACTCAACTTGTCGTGTTTGGAGGAGAAAGAATACCATACCTACTGTGAAGCATGAGAGTGGAAACATCATACTTTGGGGCTGTTTTTCTGCAAAGGGACGAGGACGACTGATCCGTGTAAAGGAAAGAATGAATGGGGCCATGTATTGTGAGATTTTGAGTGAAAACCTCCTTCCACCAGCAAGGGCATTGAAGATGAAACGTGGCTGGGTCTTTCAGCATGACAATGATCCCAAACACACTGCCCGGGCAACGAAGGAGTGGCTTTGTAAGAAGCATTTCAAGGTCCTGGAGTGGCCTAGCCAGTCTCCAGATCTCAACCCCATAGAAAATCTTTGGAGGGAGTTGAAAGTCTGTGTTGCCCAGCGACAGCCCCAAAACATCACTGCTCTAGAGGAGATCTGCATGGAGGAATGGGCCAAAATACCAGCAACAGTGTGTGAAAACCTTGTGAAAACTTACAGAAAACGTTTGACCTCTGTCATTGCCAACAAAGGGTATATAACAAAGTATTGAGATGAACTTTTGTTATTGACCAAATACTTATTTTACCGAGGAATTTACCAATTAATTCATTAAAAATCCTTCAGTGTGATTTTCTGGATTTTTTTTTTCTTATTTTGTCTCTCATAGTTGAGGTGTACTTATGATGAAAATTGGAGACCTCTCTCATCTTTTAAGTAGGAGAACTTGCACAATTGGTGGCTGACTAAATACTTTTTTACCCCACTGTATGCAAGGACTTAAATATGAAAATGTGGCTCCTATAACTGTTTAATCAGTGCACAGTCTCTAGTAGAGCCAGGGGCTGTTATGATACTGTATTGTATGTGATTATGATGAATGATTATGATGCTCGCATCCAATGCCATATGTGAGCCACCATTTCAACAATAGTTTGCTACCTTTCTAGTTAAAACAATTTAAAGGTTTAAACACCTTTTAAAATCTCTGCACAGAAAATGTACACATTAGAGCATAAAGGAGAAATCATCATCATCATCATAGCAGTCTGTCGGGGGTGACAATGACTGTCATTTAAGTCTGATCAGATTCCTCCACGCAGCTCTGTCCTTTGCCCTCCGCTGCCAGGAACTCCTGGCCTTGTTAACCCGGGCGACGTCCGAGCCGGTATGAGTTGCTTTCTGACTGACCATTTCATGAAACTGCTTGCAAAGTATTTGAGTACCGCTAGCTTTTGCTGGACTAGTGGCACATTCTTGGCAGATACAGGTATTATCAGTGGCAAGGACAGGCCAAGACAAACTGACTCCAGTATCTGTTGCAGTGACTGACCAGATGACAGGTTTGTTTATCTCTGCTCTTTGGCTAGTGCATGAACTTGAAAACACTATATAAAAAAGGGTTGACAGAGCATAAGCTGCAATGCGACTTTAACCTGGATAGAAAAAATGTATTTTATATATATGCATGCACGACTTCTCTTTTTCTCTCTGCAATGATCGTATTAAAATTTGCTTTTTCTTAACATTTTTTAGCTCCAACTCTATCACAATCTGCTCTTGTCTGTCACTATTTCATAAACAAAAACACACAACGAACACAAATCACTACACACATCAGCTGAAACCTGTTTTGGTAATGGAACAAAGCATTTCACCCAACACACCAGAAAAAATTGCCGATCACTGCGTCTGGGATGGATGTCGTTAATGGTGTCGACGTGATGTGGGTGCATAAATCCAGCTTAACTTGTTGGAGCTCTACTCTAACTTTTCATCCTCTACTGTTGCCCATTTTTCTTCGAAGCCCTGTGGCCAGCAGAGGTCCAACACAAGCAGTCCACACCATGGCCAGTCCACTGGGAATTGTCCCGCCCTTCCAAACGGCCAGTCCACGCCTGTTTCACTGGATATGTATCATTCCACTTCAAAGGTGTTCTGGTAACTGTTAATTACTGATAGTAATTTACTGTCAACTCTGCAGACTTGAGAATGGACTTCTTGCACAATGCAGGGTAACGTACTTCCGCATTCCAGTCTACCCACATTTCCAGTTCTGCTTCCGTTATATTTGCCCATTCCCTGGTACTGTCTCGTCAATAAATCAATTTTATCACTTTCACTTATCATTGTACATACTGGAAATAGTGTGCGAGCAGATCGTTTTTTCTTTATAAAGTTCATGTTTCACATTTTGATCATTTTTGTAACCATACTGAGCCATTTAATAGTTTCCCAGTTAGCTTAGCGGCTAGCAGCTATCGTATTTGTTTATGTCTGTGCCATTCCAAATACCACTGCATGGGCTGTAATAGAGCTGTGCAATGGACATGTATTGTGCAAAATCTTTACATGAGCTCATTCACATTTATTTGAGTCCATGCATTGTTACTAGGAGTGAATCAAAGTTTATTACGAGAATGAATAACACACTAGCAACTGGAAGCTAACTAAGCTAATATCAATAACAGTAATGATAACATCAATAACCAAGGGATTCTGCATACACAAAGTAATGTTAAAAGAAGTCAGGTAACAACTGGGCATCGGACATATGTTTCAGAGAGCTTCTCGGGTCTATTACAGCACATGCAGTGGTATTTGATAGCTGCTAGCTGCTAAGCTACATGAGGAACTATTAAATGGCTCTGTATGGTTACAAAAATGATCAAAATGTGAAACACGGATGTTATAAAGAAAAAATGATCTGCCCGCACATCATTTTCAGGATGTACAATAATAAGTGAAAGTGATAAAATTGATTTATTGACGAGAAAACACCAGGGAATGGGCAAATATAATGGAAGCGGAACCGGAAATGTGGGTAGAGGAAGTACAGTATGTTACCCTACATGGTGCAAGAGGTCCATTGCAATACTGTGTTGGATACCTTAATTTCCATAGTGAGGCGCTGTTTGAAAAAAAATTCTACATTTGTGACCCGCAAGTCCCACCTTTTCGAAAAAAAACTTTGAGTTTACAAAGTCTGCCCTTGTATAAACATCATTAAGCTATTTCATGTTTGTTTAAAAAAATAAGCAGTGCTAGAATTGGATTTATTGTCTTGATTACCAAACCGCAATGCCTTTGTGGTGATGGACTCTTTGTTTCATCTGACAATGCCAAGAAAAAAAGTGAGCAAAGTGTGCCAAAGCCAAATTGCTAGCATGCTAACTAGCCACCGGCATTGGTCACATTTTGATCTCAGCCCTTCTGTGGTACCGACTCAACAGGTGACTGGTATGTTTTATAAACACTTTTGCACTTGACAATATTTAATTTGTTTACTTGTAAGTGAAATGACAATAGACATCTTCATGCAGATTGAGATGTTTAGCAACAGTTATTGGCTACATTTAGAAGGAACTATTTTTCCTCAGCTGCGCAAAATAACTGGTTAACCAAACAAATCATAATATTTTGTCCAGTATTGCTGTCATTGAATAGATTGTGCTGGCGCAACTACTGTACAAAAGCAATATTACATTCAAGGTCATTACGGTATCAATGAATATAGTAACTACAGTTACTACATTCATTGATACCGTTCTCTCTCGCGCGTAATATTGCTTAAATAAATTGGAATACATGGTTTCCTCTGATAACATTTCTGGGTGGCGGCTTGCCATGCCTGAAAAATTTCCACCACTCTATGAGGATATATAAATTTCAGAAAAATATATGAAGCAATAACGGTCCCAAGGCGCGCACACGAACAACGCATGTGACCGTCATCCGCATGGGGTTCAGAAGTGCCTCGCCCACGCGTTTCAGTCAGCAAGCAGAGTGTGTCGCTACGAGCGTTGCTGTCCGAGAGAAACACAAGTGTATATATATCACGGACGCACGGATCGCCCCAGGGGTTTCCCAGGTCGGCGGACGGAGCCACGGTTTGCAGCGGGAGACGTTACAGCGGGGAGGAGCTAGTGCTAGCTAGCACTTGGCCGCCGCCCGGTGCTAATGGGAAACTCGACATACCGGGAGCTGTAGCGAAAACGAAGCGGGTGCCGGGCTGGAGTTTAGGCGGCGTGAAAGAAATATAAGACAGAATAATAAAGAGCGATGGCAAGAACCAAGCAGACTGCCCGTAAAATCTACTGGAGGAAGAAGCCCCCCAGGAGACAGCTAGCCACAGGGCTGCTCGGAGAGGCGCTCTGGCCACCGGCAGAGTGAAGAGGCCTCGCCGTTACAGGCCCGTGGCTCTGAGAGAGATCCGTCGCTACCAGAAATCCACGGAGCTGCTCATCCGTAAGCTGCCCGTCCAGCGCCTGGTGAGGGAGATCGCTCAGGACTTCAAGACCGTCCTGCGTTTCCTGAGTTTCGCCGTCATGGCTCTGCAGGAGACCAGCGAGGCCCACCTGGTGGTCTCTTCTTCGCTAAGGGGGTCACCATCATGCCCAAAGACTTCCAGCTGGCCCGCTGCATCCGCGGAGAGAGAGCTTAGACTTTCTGCTGCACATCCACCAGCCATAATGCTCTGCACTGTGTGTCTATATATATACATTTATAGTAATATGGACATATGTTTACTAGATGTTGTTTTTTCTTGCCTTCTGATTGTTGCTCTGAGTGTTGCTATCCCTATGCTGTTGCAATCCTGGAATTTCCCCATTGTGGGACTAATAAAGGCTTATCTTATCTTATCTTAAGTTTATTAAAGTACTTTAAACTTGGAAAAAAATCAGAGGTATGTAAGCAGTGAAGGCATTTATCATGGTTTTAACTCACTGGTAACGGGAGCAATAATGGAAGAGTAGCTTAGCAAACACGTGTGGTTAGTTTTTTGGTTTTCTTATTTCAGATAAGAATAAAAAGGAGATTTTACCTTTACCATAGTTTTTTTTTCCACAATATCTTTATTGAACCTTTTTTTTTTAACAAACATAACACAAACAATCAAACACTAACACTAAAGTACTACAAAAAAAAAAATGCACTAAAAACACCTACAACCACCAACAAAATCAAGTCTTCATCAATGCTCCTCTGTTTAGTCTAGACAATCCATTACATAAGTATACATATTATGTTCACCAGTTTGGAATTTACAAGGTCCACACACATCATTCACCTTCTTCTTCAAGAGTTATGTTTAAATTTTTTACATAATCAATAAAAGGTCTCCATATATTCTCAAACACAATTTCCTTTGATTTCAGTATATATGTTATTCTTTCTAATGGAAGGTTTGTTAACATCTGTCTTAACCACTGAGTCACATCTGGTCTATGAGTCTTTTTCCACAGTAATGCAATACATTTTTTGGCATTAAGCAAACTGAGGTCTATGAATGTTCTTTCACTTTTATTAAAGTTATGCTTTTTTGGGTACAGACCCAACAAAAACAGTTTAGGATTCAATATGATTTGTTTTGAAATTATTTTTTCAATTGTTACCCTCACCTCTTCCCAAAACATTCTAATTATTCTACATTCCCATAAACAATGAAATAGGGTTCCTTAACTTTCCATGCATTTTGTGCATGTATCTGGTATGTTTTTGTTATATCTATTTAACTCCACCGGTGTAACATACATCCGCATTAACCATTTAAAATGTATCAATTTAAGACGTACATTTATTGATTTGGTTTGAGCTTCTCCATCCATCCATCCATCTTCTACCGCTTTTCCGGAGGTCCGGGTCGCAGAGGCAGCAGTTCAAGCAGAGAAGCCCAGACTTCCCTCTCCCCAGCCACCTGCTCCAGCTCTTCAGAGGGGATACCAAGGCGTTCCCAGACTAGCTGGGAGACATAGTCTCTCCACCGAGTCCTGGGTCTGCCCCGGGGTCTCCTCCCAGTGGGACGTGCCTGAAACACCTCAAGTGGGAGGCGTCCAGGAGGCATCCTAATCAGATGCCCATACCACCTCAACTGACTCCTTTCAATGTGGAGGAGCAGCGGTTCTACTCTGAGCCTCTCCCGGATGACTGAGCTCCTCACCCTATCTCTGAGGGTGAGTCCAGCAATCCTACGGAGAAAGCTCATTTCAGCCGCTTGTATCCGCGATCTCGTTCTTTCGGTCATTACCCAAAGCTCGTGACCATAGGTGAGAGTAGGAACGTAGATTGACTGGTAAATCGACAGCTTTGCCTTAGAACTAAGCTCCCTCTTCACCACAACAGACCGGTACAACGTCCGCATCACTGCAGATGCTGCTCCAATCCGTCTGTCGATCTCTCGCTCCATTTTCCCCTCACTCGTGAACAAGACCCCAAGATACTTAAACTCCTCCACTTGGGGCAGGAGCCTGTCCCCAATCCGGAGAGGACAATCCACCTTTTTCCGGCTGAGGACCATGGACTCGGACTTGGAGGTGCTGATTCTCATCCCAGCCGCTTCACACTCAGCGGCAAACCATCCCAGCAAGAGCTGTAGGTCATTGCTGGATGAAGCCAACAGGACAACATCATCTGCAAACAACAGATGTTTGAGCATCTCTGGTTTGAGCTTCTGTACAAGCCAATTCCCATTGTTCCTCTGAAATTTCAGTTTGCAGATCTTCTTTCCAGTAGTTTAATCTTTTCTGTGAGTTTTCACTTGAGGATAGTGTCAATGAGTTATAAAACTCTGAAATAATACCCTTTCTTTTACTATCTTTCATCAACATTTTTTCCAAGGATGAATAAATAGGTCGAGTGAGAGCATTATTTTGGTTTGATCGAATAAAGTTCCTAAGTTGAAGATATTTAAAAAAATGTGTTCTATTAAGATTAAATTTGATCCTCAGCTCTTCAAAAGACATTATGTTATCTGAACATGACAAATATAAATCTTGAATTTTTTGGATCCCTTTTAAACTCCATACTTTAAACACAGCATCCGCTCTCCCTGGTTTAAAATATTGATTACCCCATATTGGACTAAATTGTGACAGTAAGTGTGGTTCTTTTAAATATTTTTTAGTTTCACACCATATTTTAATCATATGTTTTACAAATGGGTTTTAACTTGTTTCTGTAATTTTTTTGCCGAGTCTGAATATATGAATATGGGAAGAGGTAAAGGCAAATTGTATGATTCCATTTCAGTCCAGTGAGGGAGATCATTTGATGAAAAATAATATGTCATAGACCTCAGTTGTGCCGACCAATAATACAACATAAAATTTGGACATTTCAGACCTCCACGATCAAATGGTAAATATAATAAAGACAAACGTAATCTAGCCCTCCTGTTGTTCCATATAAATTCCACTAACTTTTTTTTAATTCTTGAGAATAAATCTAAAGGTGGTGGTAAGGGAATGTATTGAAATAAATAAAGTATTTTAGGTAAGATATTACTTTTAAGTATATTGATTCTCCCGATCATCGACATTGGTAGTGACATCCATCTCTGAATTAACTCATTAATATCTGTCATTAAGGCTTCATAATTGACACTGGCGACTGATTCTAGCTTAGGCACAATTTGGATTCCTAAATATTTAAACTGATTTACAACATTGAATTGATTTACCTCAGGGGCTGGGTAATTTCTCTGGGTCTCATTTAGCATTAATATTGAAGATTTAGTTTTATTTATTTTATATCCTGATATTTCCCCAAAATTCTTTATTAAATTCAACAAGGTCGGAATTGATTTTTTAAGATTCGACATAAACAAAATTATGTCATCGGCATACAGGGAGATTTTATGTTCTGTTGGTCCAACTTTAATTCCATATATTTGTGACTGTAGACGTATCGCCATCGCTAAAGGTTCAATTGCCATAGTAAACAGTAAAGGTGAAAGTGCACAGCCTTGTCGACATCCTCTATTGATTTTTATTGATTTTGAAATATTGTTATTTGTTAGGATTTCTGCAGTAGCATTATTATATATTATCTGAACCCATTTTATGAAATTATTTCCAAGTCCAAACCTTTGTAAGACTTCAAAAAGAAAGGGCCATTCGACTCTATCAAAGGCCTTTTCGGCGTCCAGTGATAGGACAGCTGTATCCGGTGCTTCTTTATTAGAATAAATAATATTAAATAGTCTTCTTACATTATGGAAGCCTTGTCTTCCCTTTATAAAGCCATTCTGATCTCGATTAATAATATTTGGTAAAATTTCTTGTATTCGTCTTGCTAAAATTTTACAGATTATCTTAAGGTCGGCATTTAATAGGCTTATTGGTCTCATATTTTCACATTTATTAGAGGGTTTACCTGGTTTTGGCAACAGTATAATTAAGGCATTATTCATGTATGATGGTAAATTACTATTTTGAAATGCTTCTAAAACCATTTCCAAAAAAGGCTTTATTAATTTATTCTTAAATTTTTTATAAAGGTCAACTGGAAGTCCATCTGGTCCTGCACTTTTTCCTGATTTCATATTATCAATGGCTAGCCCAACTTCTTCTTGACTAATTTTAGACTCCAGTATCTCCCTGTTTTCATTTGAAATACACGGTATAGATAGTTCGTTCAAAAACCCATTTAGTTTTGTTAAGTCAGATTCATTTTTGGTATCATATAATTTTTCATAGTAATCTCTAAAGGCTCTATTAATTTCTAAAGGATCTATAACTACCTGTCCGTTACTTATAATATTGGTAATTGGTGTTTTAAATTCTAATTGTTTAATCTGCCATGCCAATAATTTTCCTGATTTTTCACCTTGTTCATAAAAAGATTGTTTCAATCTTAGAAGACTCGAGGCAGCTCTATTCGCTGATTTTTTGTCATATTCAGCTCTCAAAATCAGTAATTCGTTCTCCAACCTTGGATCACTTCCTGCATATACTTTTTCTTGAAGAATTTTTATTTTATGTTCCAATTGAACTCTCTCCTCTCGAGTCTTCTTAGATTTTGAACCTGTATAACTAATAATATGTCCCCTAATAAAAGCTTTGAAAGCCTCCCACTTTACACATGCTGATGTTTGTGTAGTATTGATATCAAAGAACTCATCTATCTGTTTTTCTATGTACTTAACAAATTCCTCATCTTGAAGCCATTTATGCTGAAATTGCCATCTACCTGGTTCCTTTGTCAATTTCTTATCTACATATATTAGACAGCAGGGTGCATGATCAGAGATCACGATGTTGTCATAAAAGCAGTTTTGAATCTTGGACCTTAATTCTACGGAGATCAAAAAATAATCAATACGTGAGAAAGTCTTGTAGGTATTGGAATAACAAGAGTAGGCTTTAACTTGTGGATTCATTTCTCTCCATATATCTAGCAATCTCAATTCTTTCATAAAATGAATAATGGTCATCCTACATCCATTGTGCGTACAGTCCAGTCCTGTTGATCTATCTATACTGGGATTCAATGTACAATTAAAATCCCCTGCTATTATATGTTGCCCTGTAAGTGATGATAAGATAAGAAATAAATTAGCAAAGAACTTTTGATCATCTATATTGGGACCATATAGGTTTACCAAATTTATATTTTCTAATAACAAAGATCCTTGAATGATTAAATATCTTCCAAATTTGTCTCCAATTACATTTTTCACTTGAAATGGGACTGATTTATGTATGAGAGTCATAACTCCCCTGGCTCGGGATGAAAATGATGAGGTGAAAACACTTCCTTGCCATCTACTCCTAATTCTTTTTACATCCTCCTCTATTAGATGAGTTTCTTGTAAAAACACAATTTTTGAACCCATATCTTTTATTTTATTCATAACTTGTTTAAGTTTTTTTTAATTTTTGTAGACCTCTGCAATTCCATGAAGTTAAATTAAGATTAACGCTTTGGTTTATGATCAATAGGGAGTTTAGGATTACCTTGCAGTATAAACATGCTCATACAGAGAAGCAAAAACATGAGTGGTTGAACATTCATCCTACAAACTACACACAAACAAATTCCCCCTTCCCACATTTGTGGTAATCCCCCCAAAATCAAAAAAAAAATTCCGTCTCCCGATATAGCCATCGACCGTTCCACATCCACGAGGATCAGCCAAAGCCACTCCTTCATCCTCCCAATCACCCTAACTCTGCTACTTTTAATGACATAACATTAACTCTCTTCTGTAGTTTTCCAACTTAACTCCAAAATTTTTAGCAGCTTTGTACATCATAGTTTTGTTTTTTTTTGTTTTTTTTAATATATAATACAATCTATATTTTGTAAACTTGCTATTTGCTTCAAGTCAGTCAGATGCCTGTGCAAATGCTTAAATATTCTACCTTATATTTTGTTCATGCTTAGCTCCCACCAGTCTCTTCTTGGATCTTCTTGATGAACTCCTGCGCCTCCTCTGGGGTCTTGAAGATGTGGGTTCTGCCCTCATACGTGGTCAACAGTCTCGCAGGATAAATTACACCATGACGAATCCCAAGGTTGCGCAGCTCTTTACGTACGGGATCAAACTGCTTCCTCAATTGTTGGATTCCTGTGGCCAAATCTGGGTAGAACCGCACCTGCTGGTCCTGGTGTTTAATCTGGCCTTTAGCTCGCGCAGCGTTGAAGATCTTCATCCTGTCTCTGTTGCTGATAAACTTCATAATAATCGTCCTCGGTGGTCCCTTATCCCTCCGTGGGCCGATACGATATGCACTTTCCAGAACGACTGCTGATTGCAGCTCCGCGCTGCCCAGCGCCTCCGGAATCCACTTTTCCAAAAAGGAACATGTGTCCCGACTTTCGGATTCCTCCGGTAGACCCACCAGCCTCAAGTTGTTCCGTCTCGACCGGGATTCCAAGTCCAAGACATTATTTTCCAGACTTTTATTTTTTTTTTCCAAAGTGCGCACCTTTAATTGAAGACAGGTGACGTCATCTTCAGCACTAGCGACACGAAGCTCTACCTGCGCCATTCGTTCTACACAGTCACCCAATTCTTTTCTCATTCCTTCCAACGCTGCCATAATCCCATCAAACTTAGCGGAAAAGTCCGCTCTCATTGAACTAATGGCGTTAAGCACCGCACCTGTGCCGTTTCCCACATTCACCGCACCGCTGCTCGCTTCCTCCGCCATATATGGAGCTTCTTTATCTGCTGCGTCACAGACGTGAAAGTCCGTTAATTTAGACTGTTTCGGCGGCTCGCTTTTTCCTCTACCTGGTTTTCCAGCCTTAGGCTTCACCGACATATCCTCGTCCAAACGCTGGGATAGGTTCTGTCCCAAATGAGAGAGTTATTTGCCGTTTTTTCGTCTCCAGGAGCAGAGCAGAGCGAGACGTGTCCCCCTCACGTGGCCGCCATAACCGGAAGTCCACCTTTACCATAGTTAATATTAATTAACTAATTTATGTTCATTTTTATGTACCTGACAAGTTAAGATGACTGAAATTCATGAAGTCAATGACTTTAATCTGTCAGCAGCCTTCAGACAAACTAAACGTGCCAACATTTGGATTTCAAAATAAGGGAGGTTTTTCCTGCTGTCTGGGTGGTGAGATTTCTAAAAAAACTATAAATACTAGTGCATACCTGTGCATGCCCGTAGAATCCAAGTATAAGCAAGTATTTCTGCATGCCTGTAGAAAGCAGGAGTAAGCAAGGGTGTAAGCAAGCACGTCAGCACTCGTTCAGTGATGGCTGCCTTTGATCTTTGATGGTGTCATAGCAACTCCTATGATCGTGAGTGATGACTACCTTTGATTTTTGATGTCATAGTGAGTCCTACGATCTTTGATAATGGCATAGCAAGTCCTATAATGCCTGCATTTGATCTTTGATGATGTCATAGCGAGTCCTATGATCATGATGACTGCCTTTGATCTTTGATGATGTCATAGCGACTCCTATGATCGTGAGTGATGACTACCTTTGATCTTTGATGATGTCATAGTGAGTCCTATGATCTCAGACAATGGCATAGCGAGCCCTATAATGCCTGCATTTGATCTTTGATGATGTCATAGCGAGTCCTATGATCTTTGATACAGTGAGTCCTATGATCGCGAGTGATGCCTGCGTTTGATCTTTGATGCCATAGCGAGTCCTATGATCGTGAGTGATGCCTGCCTTTGATCTTTGATGTCCTGTGAACGTGACTGAGCATGAGTGATGCCTGCCTTTGATCTTTGGATGTTGTATGATCATGAGTGATGCCTGCCTTTGAAGTGATGCCTGCCTTTGATCTTTGATGATGTCATAGCGAGTCCTATGATCGTGAGTGATGCCTGCCTTTGATCTTTGATGATGTCATAGTGAGTCCTATGATCTCTGAAGATGGCATAGCGAGTTCTATGATCTTTGATGTCATAGCAAGTCCTATGATCATAAGTGATGCCTGCGTTTTATCTTTGATGATGTCATAGCGAGTCCTATGATTGTGAGTGATGCCTGCCTTTGATCTTTGATGTCCTATGATCATGAGTGTGAGTGATGCCTGCCTTTGATCTTTGATGATGTCATAGCAAGTTCTATGATCATGAGTGATGCCTGCCTTTGAAGTGACGCCTGCCTTTGATCTTTGATGATGTCATAGCGAGTCCTATGATCTTTGATGTCACAGTGAGTCCTACTATTGTGTATTGCCTGCCTTTGATGATGCCTTAGCGAGTCCAATGATCGTGAGTGATACCTGCTTTTTATCTTTCATGATGCCATAGTGAATCCTATGATCTTTTAGCGAATCCTACGATTGTGACACTCACACACAGACAGTCCTATGATCATGAGTGATGCCTGCCTTTGATCTCTGATGATGTCATAGCAAGTCCTAACCTTGCATGGCATTCACTGTCCCTTGCCAGCCGACTATTCTGCTTCTCCATCTCAGCTTCTGTGCCTTGCATGGCATTCACTGTCCCTTGCCAGCTTATTCTACATCTCCTCGGTCTCAGCTTCTCTGTACTTTGCCTGGCATGCAGCATCGCTCGCTTGGCAGGCATTTCGGGCTTCAACTGACTCAGCAGCATGTGCTGGCACACTGTCTCACGTTTCCTGCCTGTCTTCTTCTTCTTCTTTTAGATTTGATTGGCAGTTGGCAACCAGCTTACAGGTGCATTACCGCCACATACTTCAATATATCATCACTCTATATATCTTCTACTCAACTCCTTAACTCCCTTCTTCTTCTTCTTCTTTTAGATTTGATTGGCGGTTGGCAACCAGCTTACAGGTGTATTACCACCACGTACTTCACTCTAAACCATCTCCTTAACTCCCTGAAAATCATCAGTCTAAGAAATCTGTGTCTGTGCAGCCCTTGTCATCGTCTTCTTTTAGATTTGATTGGCGGTTGGCAACCAGCTTACAGGTGCATTACCACCACATACTTCACTTTATATCACTCTTCTTCTAGATCCAATTGCCGGCCGGCAACCAGCTCACAGGTGCACCACCGCCACCTATCGGAGTGGACAAGAGAATGGCAGGGAAAATAAAAACTAAATTCTTTTAATTAATCCAGTTGCACTTAAATATCTGAATAGACCTACATATATTTCTTTGAAGTTCCTAACATGTTTTCCAAAACAAAACTTAAATTAGCCCTTTCCATTATTGCAATCTGCAGCCCTTGTCTGTTTTTTTTTTTTTTTTTGTTACTTATTTGTACCCGTAGGTAGATTTGGTTTGCAGTCTGGTGACAAGCCACCGGCTGCCGGTCGCTGCGTGCGCGAGCGCCCTAAACCTACATGTTTTTGGTATGCGGGAGGAAACCGGAGAAATCCCGGAGTAAACCCACGCAACACGGGGAGAACATGCAAACTCCACACAGCTCACTGTTGGTCGGGGGCTGGGATCGAACCCACGGTCTCATGATCCCCGCGATCCCCCGGCCAAGGGTAAACTGTGCTGCCGCAGTGCTAAACCACTGCGCCACCGTGCAGCCCACGGTGTTGTACCATATGCTGCTGAAGGGTCTCCAAGAAGGGTCTAATAGACATGTAGAGATCATAGGAACATCACAGGCGATCCTATGATCTTTTAGCGAGTCCTATGGTCGTGACAGTATCTGGATGACATCATATGGACGTCATGTAGAGATCATAGGAACATCATAGGGCCTATGATGTTCCTATGACATAGGCGATCCTATGATCTTTCAGCGAGTCAGACAGACATACAGATTTATATAGAGTGATGATATACAGTAGACTCTATATAGAGTGTATGCACCTGTAAGCTGGTTGCCAACAACCAATCAAATCTAAAAGAAGAAGAAGAAGAAGAAGAAGAATATATAGAATGATAGGCTATGTGGATGCCATGGTATGAAGAGGCAGCAACTCTCTGCTAAAGAAAAAGAAGGTGATTCGACCAGGACACGAATTCAACTAGGAGGAATAAGATAAGATAAGATAAGCCTTTATTAGTCCCACAATGGGGAAATTCCAGGATTGCAACAGCACAGGGATAGCAACACTCAGAGCAACAATCAGAAGGCAAGAGAAAAAACAAGAGCAGCAAGTGTACATATGTACATATAAATATACTGTATATATACAGTATATATATATATATATATAGACAGTGCGGAGCATTGTAGCTAGATGGGATAGATATATGAGTATATAAACACACAGTGCGGAGTATATACAGAAGGAGTGGAAAGTAATCATTAAACTTACTCAGGAAGGGGCATCGTTTCGTGAGTGGAATCCAATTAAGCTCACAAATGCAATTAATGGGTTACTTGGAGAAGTTTTAAATGCAAGGGTTCTTCGTAGTGGTCCGTTGCTGGTTGCATGTAAAGTTAGTGTTCAACAAGGAAAAGCAATCAGTCACTCAGATGGAGGGAAAAATGTGCAGTGTTCAGTATTAGTGACATGGTTGCTTGACCCAGGAGACAGACACTGACACGAGTAGAGTGATTAGACAATTATTTATTAACCCAGTGAAGTTAGTGTGTGTGTGGATGTGTGGATGAGTGCAATGCTGACAGACAGCTGGAGCTGAGCGAGTCTCGCTGCGACCTGGCAACCCTGGAAACACACAAGCACAAGGGATTAATACAGCTCGCAGCAACGGGAGATTGTGATTTATGCTGCTTACTTGCAGGTGCCGCTGTGAGACTTCTGTCCGCTCTGTGACTTGACGTGGCTGGGTGAGCGTGGAGCTTGGCGCTGTGAAGGTGAGGAGGAGATCCGAGGAGGAGGAGGAGAAGACCCGTTGTCAGGGGAGACGAGTCCGCCGCCAGGGAGGTCCACCTGTGCACAGGGGAAATTACTTTGACAAGGTAAGGTTTGCTGATGCTTACGTGACGTGGCTTGGCGAAGAGGCTTTGAAGTAGCTCTGGCTTGAGGTTGTGTCCTTGACGCGTTGCATGGCGAAGACGACAGACGACTCTGTGCAGAGCAGTCAGTGACACCGGCTTTTAAAGCCTGCTGGTTATTGGCGGCAGGTGTGTGCGCAGCTGGAGCTGATGACGGCCCAGCGACCACCATGACAGTACTCCCCACTCTAGAGGTGCCTCCAGGCACCTGCCCTATCCTGCCTGGATGCGCCCGATGGAAATCGCGGATGAGCTGCTTGTCAAGGATCAACGCTGGGCGAATCCAGGAGCGGTGCTCAGGGCCGAATCCCTCCCAGTCCACCAAGTACTGAAGACCCCGGCCCCGCCGGCGGACATCCAAGATGGCAGTAACCCCCCAAGCTGGGTGGCCGTCGATCATCCTCGGGGGGGAAGGTGCCGCGGGGGGCGGGCACAGAGGGTCGGAGATGTAAGGCTTGATCTGGGAGACATGAAAGGTAGGGCAGATGCGCATGGAAGGGGGGAGAGCTAGGCGCACAGCTACCAGGTTAACAATATGTGAAATCACATATGGGCCGATGAAACGCTTCGTTAACTTGCGCTTCTCGGCCGGCACACTGATATTCTTTGTAGACAGCCAAACCTGTTGACCCATCTTATAGTCCGGGGCAGGCCTCCTGTGACGGTTGGCCACCTGAATATTGCGTTCCGTGGTCTTGAGGAGGGCTCTGTGGGTGATGGTCCAGATCCGACGACAACGCCTGGCATGAGCCTGCACCGAAGGGACAGCCACCTCCTTCTCCTCCTCCGGGAACAGTGGTGGATCATACCCCAAAGATGCCTTGAACGGGGACATCCCAGTCGCTGAAGACACCGTGGCGTTGTGCGCGTACTCGATCCAGGGCAGGAACGTACTCCAAGAAGAGGAACAAGAGGATATGACACAGCGGAGCGCAGCTTCCAGCTCCTGATTGGCTCGCTCACACTGGCCGTTACTCTGCGGATGATACCCCGACGAGAGACTTGCCGTGGCCCCCAACACCATGCAAAACGCCTTCCAAACCTGGGAGACAAACTGCGGACCTTGATCCGAGACAATATCCGCAGGGATGCCATGAAGATGGACCACATGCTGCACCAGGAGATCAGCTGTCTCCCGTGCCGAAGGCAACCCCCGGAGAGGCACAAAATGGGCTGCCTTAGAGAAGCGGTCCACTATAGTCAGGACCGAGGTGAAGTGATCAGAAGGGGGCAGGCCAGTCACAAAATCCAAAGCCACACGGGACCAGGGGCGGGAAGGAACCAGCAGAGGATGGAGAAGACCTGCCGGGGGGGAAGATGACGATTTCCCGGTGGTGCACTGGGCGCAGGCCCGGACATAGCTGGTGACGGCCTTCCTCAGCCCTGGCCACCAGAAGGCTCTCTGAAGCAGGTCGACCGTGCGAGCGATTCCTGGATGGCACGCCAACTTAGAAGCATGACCCCACTGGATGACCTCGCTCCTGACTGAAGGGGGGACGAACAAACGGCCCGGGGGACCCCCACCCGGGTTGGGCTCAGTCTCCTGCGCCCTCCTGACTCTGTCTTGGATCTCCCACACCAGGGCGCGCACCACACAGGATGAAGGCAGGATGGTCTCCTCCTGATCTCAGACGGTCTCTGCCTCGAACTGCCTGGAGAGGGCGTCCGGCTTAGTGTACTTGCTCCCTGGCCGGTAGGTGATTGTGAAATTAAACCGGCCAAAGAAGAGAGACCAGCGGGCCTGGCGGGAGTTCAGCCGTTTAGCCGTCCGGAGATACTCTAGGTTTTTGTGATCCGTCCAGACGACGAATGGCTGGGCAGCCCCCTCCAGCCAGTGCCTCCATTCCTCCAAGGCGAGCTTCACAGCCAGCAGCTCCCTGTCACCGATGCCGTAGTTCCTCTCAGCAGGTGTTAGGCAGTGGGAAAAGAAGGCACACGGCCGGATCACCCCATCCACAGGGGAGCGTTGAGAGAGGACCGCCCCAACTCCAGAATCCAAGGCGTCCACCTCCACCAAGCACTGCAGGGCCGGGTCCACCTGGGTCAGGACGCGGGCAGAGGCAAACTCCTCCTTCATCTTCCCGAACGCCGCAGCCGCTTCCTCGCTCCAGCGAAAGGGGGTCTTGGGGGACGTGAGGCTGGTCACGGGCCGGGCGATGATCCCAAAATTCGGCACAAAACGGCGGTAGAAGTTGGCGAATCCCAAAAACCCCTGCAACTGTTTCCTGGACGTGGGCGTGGGCCAATCCACCACCGCCTTGACCTTGGCCGGGTCAGGGAGCACCTGATTGTGTGCAACAATAAACCCCAAAAAGGACATTGAGCTGGTGTGAAACTCACACTTCTCGGCCTTGACAAATAACTGGTTCTCCAGGAGGCGATGCAGGGCCCGTCTAACGTGCACCTGGTGTTCCTCCAACGTGCGTGAAAAGATCAGGATGTCATCCAAATAAACAAACACGAAGGAGTTCATTAGGGGCAGCGTGTATGTGTCCTTGATGGTAATTTCATTGAGCCCCCGGAAGTCGATACAAGGACGTAGCGAGCCATCCTTCTTTCCCACGAAGAAGAAACCTGCCCCACCGCCGAGGAAGATGGTCGAATGATTCCAGAGCTGAGGGACTCCTTAATGTACATGTCCATGGCCTCACGCTCCGGGGCAGACAGGCTATACAATTGACTTGCCGGGAGCGGGGCCCCTGCCCTGAGGTTGATTGCACAGTCGTAGGGGCAGTGGGGGGGGAAGGGACAGTGCCCGTGACTTGCTGAAAACCACTCCCAGATCATGGTAGACCTCTGGTACCTTGGACAGGTCCGGGGGCGGTGTTGAGGGCGGGGTCATCGATACCGAGGGGGCACATGCGGCAGACTGGAAGCAGGCACTGAGACAAAAGGTGCTCCACGCAGTGATGTTTCCTGCTTGCCAGTCGAAAGTGGGGTTGTGAAGTCGTAGCTACGGGTAACCCAGGATCACAGGCAAGGAGGAGATAGGCAACACCAAAAACCGGATCTCCTCCCTATGATTTCCAGAAATAATCACCGACGCAGGGGCCGTCTGGTGGGAGACAGTGGTTAGTGAAGCCTTTGACAGCGTAATGAGGTTGACAGACGGGTGAAGGGGTTGACAGCTGAGGCCCAGATGGGTTGCCAGGTCTCCTGAAATGAAGCTTTGCTCAGCTCCAGAATCAATGAGGGCATGTGTCATGTGTTCCCTGTGTTTATAAATTAATCTGATGGGGATAAGGCAACTGGTGAGGGTTTTTTTTCTGATTAACGTCCATGAATCCCCCTACTGTAACCCACGGACCTCCCCTTTTAACCGGTTGGAACACTCAGCTACCCCGTGGGACTCACTACCACAGTAAAAACACAGGCCCAGATCCCTTCAGCGCTGTCTCTCAGCCGCCGAAACACCCGATTGCCCAATAATCAGTTCCTCCTGCCCCGGAAGTTCCTCCTGCCCCGGAAGTTCCTCCGGCGGGGGCAGAGCTGGGAGAAGTGGCCGGGAGGAGCGGGGGCGTGGTTTAACCAAACGGCTGGCAGCCCTACGTTCGGCCGCCCGCTCCTTCAGCCTGTTGTCCAAACTAATGGTGAGTGAAATCAGTTCACCTAATCTGTCTGGCTTATCCCGTGTTGCTAGTTCATCTCTTAGCTCCGAGATAAGGCTGCGGAGAAAAATACTGCAAAGAGCAGAATCCCCCCCACCCAACCTCTGCAGCTAGCACCCGGAAGTCTACGGCGAAATCAGCGGCGGATTTGCTGCCCTGCTGAAGGTTAAGCAACCGGTCTGTTAACACCGCGCCCCGGTCAGTATGGTCAAAAATCTCAAGGAACTCTGCCACGAACTGCTGGTATGTTAAATGGGCGTAGCTGGGTTTAGCCATAACTGTGCACGCTCAAGCTAACACCCTCCCTTCAAGCAAGTTTGAGATGTACCCAATCTTGCTATGATCTGTGGGGAAATCTCCCGGGACGCGGTGAAAAACTGTTTCACACTGTAGCAAGAAACCCCGTGCCTCCCCGAGTTTTCCGCTAAAGCGGGCGGGGGTAGGCACGGGAGTGAGGTGAGGTGAAGGAGGCTGGTGTGTTTGGCTAGTAGGTGGGTTAACAGGGGCTGGTGAGGCCCCAGTGGCCGGGGGGGGAACGCCTGGCGTCCTTCCAGGCGATCCAGCCGACTGTTAATCTGAGTTAATTGATTAAGAATAACCGTCTGTTGATGGGCAATTAGATCTACTCGTGCGCTAAGGGTGTTAAGACGGGGCGTCAGCGCGCTGTCTGCTGGGTCGTCTTGACGGAGTCGTACTGACATGGTTGCTTGACCCAGGAGACAGACACTGACACGAGTAGAGTGATTAGACAATTATTTATTAACCCAGTGAAGTTAGTGTGTGTGTGGATGAGTGCGATGCTGACAGACAGCTGGAGCTGAGCGAGTCTCACTGCGACCTGGCAACCCTGGAAACACACAAGCACAAGGGATTAATGCAGCTCGCAGCAACGGGAGATTGTGATTTATGCTGCTTACTTGCAGGTGCCGCTGTGAGACTTCTGTCCGCTCCGTGACTTGACGTGGCTGGGTGAGCATGGAGCTTGGCGCTGTGAAGGTGAGGAGGAGATCCGAGGAGGAGGAGGAGAAGCCCCGTTGTCAGGGGAGACGAGTCCGCCGCCAGGGAGGTCCACCTGTGCACAGGGGAAATTACTTTGACAAGGTAAGGTTTGCTGATGCTTACGTGACGTGGCTTGGCGAAGAGGCTTTGAAGTAGCTCTGGCTTGAGGTCGTGTCCTTGATGCGTTGCGTGGCTAAGACGACAGACGACTCCATGCAGAGCAGTCAGTGACACTGGCTTTTAAAGCCTGCTGGTTATTGGCGGCAGGTGTGTGCGCAGCTGGAGCTGATGACGGCCCAGCGGCCGCCATGACAATTAGAAGGAAATAAGGCAATGAGAAGAGTGATATTGGGCATTTCAACGGCTGTCTCAACTGATGAAATAATGAGGAACTTAACTGGAGCAAAAGTGACAGAGGTATGGAGACTGAAAGCTAATAGAAATGGCGAAAAATGTGATAGTCTGTCAGTAATGTTAAAATTTGATGAAACAAGACTGCCAAGTAAGGTGTATATTGGCTACATGAGCTATGAAGCCAGACTTTACATTCCTCCTCCACTCAGATGTTTCAAATGTCAAAAGTGTGGTCATGTAGCAGCAATATGCAAAGGTAGACAATGATGTGCCAGATGCTCCAGTGAACATGAAGATGGCAAGTGTCAAAGAGGAGCCAAATTAAAGTGCTGTAACTGTGGTGGTGAACATAGCTCTGCATATCGAGGTTGGAAGCCAGCAAAAGAGCAGCAGAAATTCAGCAGATAAGTCTCCCAGGGACTAACATATGCAGATGCTGCGAAAAAGGTGTCAGCTAAAAAAGTGGGAGTGGACTCGAACAAGGAAAGTGTGCAGACTTGCAGTGCATGCAGTAGAATTAAGGAAGATACTCTGGTTTTGAAGGAAAATAATTTTGTCTTATTTGTGGTAGATGTGATAAACTGCACTGCACAGACTTCCAAGAAAAGAGAAAAAATCAAAATCATTGTGAAAGCAGAAGAAAAATATCTTGGCATTAAGGGGGTACAGTGGGAAGCAGTTGAGGACGTGTTAAGTGGGGGACCTTTAAGTTCAAAGACATCATGGGCTGGTGGATCAACCGCCAATCAAGTCTAAAAGAAGAAGAAGAATAATGAGATGAGATGCAGATACGGACTACAGCTAGAAGAATAATGAGATGAGCCTAGTGATGTTACGCTTGACACCGCCCACTCGAGACTGACTCGAGCAATATAACACAGACGTGTCGCAAGCAGAGTGTCGAGCACTATGTCAATATGCCCACAATCATGTGACCGTAGTGAATGAGGCCTCGTTGTCACATCACGTGATTTGAGACCTAGCGACAAATTTGAGAGGGCTGGGCATTGCATACATTCCTGTGAGCCCTCAAGTCACATGATGTGACCGACATAAGGTTTCTCTTGCTACGGTCACGTGACTGTGGGGGTGCTGAAACAGCACTCATGCACTGCTCATGATGCAAAAAAAATTGTATGACACTGGACAGCTCCTCTTACGATAATCAAAAAAGACTATCAGAGAATTGTTGTGCTTTTTACTCTCTCTGTCTTTTTTTAATATACCCCTTTTTTCTTGTTAATTGGAATGTGAAGTTTGATTGTATATTTTTTGTGAAAGTTCTGATTTTGTAACTCTGTAATCTTTATCCTCATCGAGAGTTTGTATGTTGTATTTTATTCTATTAAATTAAAAAAAAACTGCTCATGACACTTCCGCTTTATGTTGCGTGAATCAGTGTTGAGTGGGTGGTGTCGAGCCTGTAGCCGTCTTACCGGCCACTGCTGAAATTCACCAGCCATTCGCTGGTGTTAATGTCAAGTCTCTCTCTCTCTCTCTCTCTCTCTCTCTCTCTCTCTCGTGCGCATGCGTGGGCGTTTGTGGGAGCAGGGGTGTGGAGTGGTGTCGAGTGAGTACTTTAAACTTTGTATTTTCTAACTTTTTCTCTATCTTGTGTGTTTGAGGTGTGTGTGTTTAATA
Source organism: Pholidichthys leucotaenia (assembly GCA_020510985.1). Taxonomy (NCBI): domain Eukaryota; kingdom Metazoa; phylum Chordata; class Actinopteri; order Cichliformes; family Pholidichthyidae; genus Pholidichthys; species Pholidichthys leucotaenia. The sequence goes on from CM035837.1 coordinate 95,077,659, forward strand.
TAGTGGGTTGAGTGTGGGTGTGCTGGGGGTGTGAGTGTTGGAGTGAGTGTGTTGGGGAACGGTAGCTTCTGCTGCCGGTTTTTCCCGGCCGACATCATGCCGGTGATTGATGGTGGTGTGGAGTTTGAGCGCTTAACCCGGCGTCATGGTGTGAGAATCCTCCCGACAGTTCCCTGTTCTGTGGAGGAGGCCAGCCTCGCTGTAGGACAGGTGGTTGGGCATGGCAGTATAAAATCAGCATCGAGGATGAACAGCGCAATTGTCATCTTTCTGGATTCGACTGAAAAAGCTGATCAGGTGGTGGCACAGGGAGTGGTCCTAGGTGACACTTTTACTCCCGTTTTACCGCTGGCGAATCCGTCTAGGAGGATCACCATCTCAAACGCTCCTCCTTTCGTTAAAAATGATCAGCTGATTAGAGAGTTGTCCCGTTTTGGCCAGGTTGTGTCCCCTATCAGAATGGTCTCTCTGGGTAGTAAATCACCCCTGCTGAAGCATGTTGTATGTCATAGGAGGCAGTGTTTCATGGTGTTGAAAGACAGCTCTGCTGAACTGAATGCGTCTTTTAATTTCAGGATTGACTGCTTTAGCTACTTGGTGTTTGCAACATCTGAAACCATGAAGTGTTTTGCGTGTGGCGCAGAAGGCCATCTTATTAGGTCATGTCCTGAAAAGGCGAACACAAAGAGCACTGGCGGTAAGAAAGGTGACGCCGCTGTTTCTGGTGGTCCGGAGGGTAGCGCTACATGTGGTGCGGCGGATGCCGCTGCGGCGCCCGCTTCTGCTGGGGCGGTCGTGGCCGCAGTCCGCGTCCGCTTCTACTTCTGCGGGGGCGTCCGCGTCCGCGTCCGCTTGTGCTGGGGCGGCCGCGGCCGCCTCTGCTGGGGTGGCCGCGGCGGGCGCGGTAGTTGCCCCCCCAAACAGTGATGGTGGGGAATTTCTGTCTGGCGGCAGCTCTGATCATTGTGACGAGCCTGTCGCCCGGGGTAAACAGGTGGAGGGTGTAAGTAAAAGTGCAGTTAAACGAAGGAACGTGAATGAACAGACTTTGCAGGCGGGGGAGGAGCGGTTTGAGGCTGTAGGGGACACACAGAGCAAACACTGCATGACAAACGTTGCAGTTCATGAAGAAATGCAGGAATGTAGTTTTGCTGAAGAGGATCCTTTTAAAGCTGCACAAAAAAGAAAAAGTGCTGAAAACTTACAGAGCTCTGCTAAATCTAGTAGGGTTGGGAAGTTAGATTTACTAGATGAGAGCGTCTCTGACGAAAGTGGAGCTGAGTCTGAAATGATGCAGACGCAGACGCAGGAGGAGCAAAGCTCCTATTGTTTTTCCAAAATTAGGCAATTTCTCCAGGTGACCAAGGGGAGCAGAGCTGTGAAAGTGGAAAATTACTTTCCAGATCTGGAGTTATTTGTGGCATCAGCTCGCAAGCTGATGAAACTGAATGATGGGAATGAGACTTTTACTGATCAGGAAATTTTTCGTTTAAAGAAACTGGTTGTCAAACTGAAATCACAAATTACTAACAGTCATGTTGACTCTTAGTTTGTTTCTTCCCTTTTATGCTATGTGTGTGTTTTTTTACTGTACCCTATTTTTATCCTTTTTAATGCCCCACCTTAGAATTGGCACTCTCAATATTAATGGGGCCAGGGATGATGTAAAAAGGGCCTCTTTATACAAGCTTTTTAATTTAAAGAAACTTGACGTGCTGATGGTCCAGGAGACTCACAGCACTGTGGACATTGAGAGCCATTGGAGAAAAGAGTGGGATGGCTGCATTTTTTTTAGCCACAAATCCAGTAGCAGTGGGGGGGTGGCTGTACTTTTCTCTAGGGGTTGTGTGCCTGTCTCTTATGAGGTAGAAGAGGTGGTGAGAGGTCATTTCCTCTTATTAAAGGTACAGTTTGAAAACGTGAACTTCGTTTTTATAAACGTGTATGTGCCAACACAGAGAGCAGAGAGGATCAGGGTCTTTGACGTGCTTTCGGACACGGTTAAGTCCTGTGATCCAAATAGTTTTTTATTTCTGGGGGGTGATTTTAACTGTACATTAAACCACAGACTAGACAGAAACCATCAGGAGCCTCACCCTGCTTCTGCCAATAGGCTGAGAGAACTGGTGAAAACACATGAAATGGCCGATGTGTGGAGATCACATCATGGGGACCAGAGGCAGTACACCTGGAGCCATGTCAAAGATAACCTTTTATCTATGGCTAGGTTAGACCGTTTTTATGGTTTTAAACATCAAATGAGTGTTTTTAAAAATAGTTGTATCTGTCCTGTTGGTTTCACTGATCACTGCCTGCTGTTTTGTTCTGTGTTTATTGAAAATGTAAAGTGTAAGAGTGCTTTTTGGCATTTTAACAATACACTTTTAAATGATGTGTTTTTTAAAGAGGTTTTTCATGATGTTTGGAAGTCACACAGGGAACAAAAACCCTCTTTTAGTTCTCTCCAATTGTGGTGGGATTTTGGTAAGGCCCAGATAAAACAACTCTGCCAACAGTACACTCAAAATGTCACTCGTAGCTTGACCCAATCCTTGAAAGTTCTGGAGACTGAGGTGGTAGAACTAGAGGAGTTGCTCAGTTCTACAGGAAAACAGGAGCACTTAGAGGCTCTCAAGTCAAAAAGGTCAGCCTTGGCTAGCTTGCTAGGGGTCACCGCACAGGGTGCTCTGGTCCGCTCACGCTACATGGATGTAGCTCTGATGGACTCGCCCTCCCAGTACTTTTTTGGACTGGAGGGGAAAAATGGACAGAGAAAGCTCATTCACTCCTTGTTGGGCGATGACGGGAGAACAATCTCCACAGCAGCAGAGATCAGGAAACACGCTGCTAGCTTTTACAGTGAATTGTTTAGAGCAGAGTGGAGGGAGGACACGGCACTGGGCCAGGTTTTCCTTGATGGTCTTCCAGTGCTCTCAGAGGACCTTGTTGCCGGCTTGGATGCTCCACTGTCTCTGTCTGAGCTGCATACGGCGCTAATGAGCCTCCAGAATGGAAAATCACCAGGCATAGATGGTCTCTCTGTGGACTTTTTTAAGGAATTCTGGCCCCTGCTTGGTCCAGACCTGCTGGAGGTTCTCCAAGATAGCTTGGAAAGGGGGACCCTACCCACGACCTGCAGGAGGGCCATCATCACACTGTTGCCGAAAAAGGGGGACCTCCAGAGCCTAAAGAACTGGAGGCCAGTCTCTCTGCTCTGCACAGACTACAAGATTCTCTCAAAAGCTCTGGCCCGAAGACTGAGAAAGGTGATGAGCGAGCTCATTCATGTAGACCAGACTTACTGTGTGCCTGGCAGGCTGATTAGTGACAACGTCACTTTAATTCGGGATATTTTGGAGGTCTCTGGTTCATTGGCGGTAGAAACTGGTTTGATTTCAATTGACCAGGAAAAGGCGTTTGATCGGGTTGAACACCAATATTTATGGACAGTTTTAACAGCTTTTGGGTTCAGCCCAGGCTTCATAGCCAGGATACGGGTCTTGTACAGTGACATTGAGAGTGTGCTGAAGATAAATGGGGGCCTGTCTGCCCCTTTAAAAGTCCAGAGGGGGGTTCGGCAGGGCTGCCCTCTCTCAGGGATGCTGTACTCCCTCGCCATAGAGCCTTTGCTTCACTGCCTGAGAAGGGATCTATCAGGAGTTACTTTTCCTGGCTGTGACACCACGTTCAAGCTGTCGGCCTATGCAGATGATGTAGTCATTCTGCTAAACAAGCAGAGTGACATTGACGTTCTGGTTAGGAGTGTCAATCTTTTTGGCCAACTTTCCTCTGCAAAGATAAACTGGGGAAAAAGCGAGGCTCTGATGGTGGGGGAGAAACTAGAAAATCAGCTTACGCTGCCGGGTGGGTTGATTTGGAAAAAAGGAGGTTTTAAGTATCTTGGTGTCTTTATTGGAAATCAGCAGTTTGAGCAAAAAAATTGGGATGGGGTCATAGAGAAGATTAACGGGAGACTAAACAAGTGGAAGTGGCTAATGCCAAGAATATCTTTTAGAGGAAGAGTGCTCATTTTAAATAATCTTGTTTCCTCATCCCTGTGGCACCGCCTCATGTGCATGGACCCCCCTGCTGGTTTGTTGTCCAAAATTCAGTCTGTTTTGGTGGACTTTTTTGGGGGTGGTGGACTCCACTGGGTTCCTCAAGCCCTGTTATTTCTTCCCAAAGAGGAGGGGGGGCAAGGAGTGATTCATTTAGCTAGTAGAGGTGCTGCTTTTAGACTGACTTTCATACAGAGACTGCTGACGGGCCCCCAGGACCTGGTATGGAGGCCTTTGGCCTGTGTTTTTTTACAGAGAGTCCTTGGGCTTGGGCTAGACCTCCCTGTGTTTTTAATGGATTTTAAGAACTCTAATGCACTGTCTTTACCCAGTTTTTACCGCAGTCTCTTTTCAGTGTGGACTCTTTTTAAAAAACAAAGAGGGCCATGCAATTCCCTCTACTGGTTGTTGAGGGAGCCGCTGGTTTTTGGTGGTCGCCTTGGTGTCCTGCCGGGAGTTGGAAGGACCTTCCTTGATAGGCTGTGTTCCAGGAACATTCTCACTCTGAAGCAAGTGGTGGAACTGGCTGGTCCTGGCCTCAACAACGCCTCAGCTTTAGCAGCTCATCTTGGTGTCAGGTCGAATCGTTTCATCGATGGTCTTCTTGCACACTGGAAACAGGAGCTTCATGGACTTGAGCACTCCCTACTCTTGGACTTTAGCAATGGCACGCTGCAGCCAGAAAGCACTGACCCCTTTCCCTCTCTCACGCTCTATATGGACTTTGACGTCGCTCCTTGCTCCTTACTGGCATTCTGTGCTCCCACTGGTGTGGACTTTGGAGGAGCCAGTGGTAAGGCACTCTACAGACTGGTGGTGATGGCACTCAACAAGGACCGATTGAACACCTGTGTGGACACTCCTTGGAGAGCCTATTTTAAACTAGGAAAAGGGCATCGGCCTGCCTGGAGGGCTCTTTACAAAGCCCCTCTCCCTAAGAGACATGGAGACTTACAGTGGAGGGTCCTGCATGGTATTATAGCTGTCAATGCTTTTGTTTCTGTGATTAACAGCAGTGTCAGTGATCAGTGTGTTTTTTGTTCCTCTAGGGAGACTGTTTTTCATTGTTTTATTGAATGTCAGCGCCTGAGTGGCCTCTTTGAACTTCTCACAAAACTTTTTCATATTTTTAAGGAAGTTTTCTCTAAGCAGGTTTTCATTTGTGGTTTTATGTACAATTGTCGTTTTAAGCAGAAGTGTCAACTACTGAACTTTGTTTTAGGACAGGCAAAGTTGGCTATCTATGTAAGCCGGAGAAGAAAACTTGAAAATGTTGAGAATGATGTTGATGTCAAAATTTTATTTGTGAGGCTACTTAAAGCCAGAATCAGGCTGGACTTTCAGTTTTTTATGGGGAATGGGGATGTGGAAGGTTTCAGGACCCTCTGGTCCCTGGAGAATGTCCTCTGTTCAGTTCATGATGGACAGCTTTTTTTTGGGCGTTTTTTGGGGGATTAATTTTCTGTGTAACATAGCATGATATAGAAATTGTATTGACTGATGGACAAGTGTGTTTATTAAAGATCTTTTAAAAATCAAAATCTCTCTCTCTCTCTCTCTCTCTCTCTCTCTCTCTCTCACACAGAGGTTTCAGTCACTGAAAACTGTCCTTCCACAGAATTTTTCAAGCAATGACTACAAATTCTGAAAGCTGTCTATCATTTGACAGATTATATGGAGGGTGACCTAATTAAAGTCAATTAAAATGATAGATAACTGACAGAATTTTTACAAGCCTGTCTGAGAAAATGCTATCCGCCAGTAACCGAGAGAAGAAGAAGAAGAAGAATGCACCTGTAAGTTGGTTGCCAACCGCCAATCATATCTAAAAGAAATAGAAGAAGAAGGCAGTCTTGTGTAGAGTGATGATATAGAAGTGAAGTACGAGGAGATGAAGAAGAGTGATGTCGGAAGATAGAGTTGAGGTTTGATTGGACAGCAATGATGACAGAAGGACTACAGCTCCTGACCAGATAGAGTGATGATATAGAGTGAAGTACGTGGTGGTAATGCACCTGTAGGCTGGTTGCCAACCACCAATCAAATCTAAAAGAAGTGGCGGTAGAGTGTTATAGACATTATGTAGACATGGAAATCTCACTGTTTGAAGAAGATTGTTCAGAACTTATAAGAACTCCTTATATAAAGATGTAGAGTGAAGAAGATGAAGAAGAGGTTGCCAACTGAAAAGAATTCTGACTTTTGATACATAGAGTGATGTTTACTGAGTGAAGTACGTGGCGGTAAGGACTACAGCTCCTGACCAGATTGAGTGATGATATAGAGAGAAGTACGTGGCGGTGATACACCTGTGGGCTGGTTGCCAGCCGCCAATCAAGTCTAGAAGAAGAAGAAGAAGTGATATAGAGTGAGTTGGTCGAGATGAGAGATGACAATAGAGTGATGACCTGAAGAATATAGAGTGGGACCAGATAGAGTGTTACAGACATCATGTAGACATGGAAATCTCACTGTCTGAAGAAGAAGGATTGTTCATAACTCCTTATAAGAACTCCTTATACAAAGATATAGAGTGAAGAAGACGAAGAAGAGGTTGGCAACCGAGAAGAATTCTGATTTTTGATACATAGAGTGATGATACAGAGTGAGGTACGTGGCGGTAATGCACCTGTAAGCTGATTGCCAACCACCAATCAAATCTAGAAGAAGAAGAAGAAGAAGAAGAAGAAGAGTCATAGAGTGAAGTATGTGGCAGTAATGCACCTGTAAGCTGGTTGCCAACTGCCAATCAAATCTAAAAGAGGAAGAAGAGTCAGTGGCGAGTCCTATGGTCACCGCCGAGGACACAGTCCAAGGACGGATAATTTTTTTTCACACATAAGGAGTTGTTCAGAACTCCTTATAAGAACTGCTTCTACAAAGATATAGAGTGATGATAATCAAGTCAGTGGTGGTAATGCACCTGTAAGATGGTTGCCAACCACCAATCACATCTAAAAGAAGAAGAAGAAGAAGAGTCAGTGGCGGCTCCTGAGTGTCCAGGACACAGTCTAAGGATGGATAATTTTTTTTCACACATAAGGAGTTCAGAACTCCTTATACAAAGATATACAGTAGTGTGATGATAATCAAGTCAATGGTGGTAATGCACCTGTAAGCTGGTTGCCAACTGCCAATCAAACGTAAAAGAAGAAGAAGAAGAAGAAGGTCGAGATGTGTCCAACTAGAGTGATGATATAGAGTGAGGTGCATGGCGGTAATGCACCTGTAGGCTGGTTGCCAGCTGCCAATCAAATCTAAAAGAAAAAGGAGAATATTATAACAGAAATAACTGCATCTTTGGTCATTTAAGTTAAATTTATTTCATTAAATACAATTTTATTAATATTTTTTTCTTTGAAATCAGAGTTAAATTATTGTTCTCTTCTGGCTCTGCAAAATTATAGTCAAAAATATAAAATTGTTATCAGGAAAAAGTAAAAAAAATACCACAGTCTGTTTCAAATTTATTAAAAAACAAAACTAATTTTATTTTAAAAAACTGACAAAAAATAGCCATAAAATAATCCACAAATTTATAATAAAGTCTCAAATGTTAAAGAAACGTCAATTTTACAAGAAGAAATTACAAATGAGGAAAATGGTTTCAAATTTAGATAAATTTACAGCGAAAAGTAGAAAAACTATAAGAAAATTGTTATAAATTTTGTAGAAAAACCTCAAACCTTCAAGACTGAAGTCATTACTCAAGTTTTTAAGTGGGTGTTCTTTATACTAGAAATTTTTGGTTGTCTACTTTTAATTTACATTACACTTGATATTTTCTAACCTGTTTGTATACCACCATAGACAGAGAGAGAACCTGAATTAGACAGGGCTCAGAGAGGACAAGATGAGACAGAAGAGAGGAGCCAAGGAGAGGAAAGTGTTCTGGCAGAGGGTCCAAGAGAGGTGTGAGCAGAGGAAGGAGAGAAGGATGACATCAGTAAAAAGTCCAAACACAGGACGTCTGGGTGGGACCCCAACTGGCCCAATATTCCAACATTCAAGCCTCAGTTGTACAGTACTTCAAATAGTAAGTTCCATATGCAAAGTTACTGTGCAAAATTTAAAAAAAAAGAAATAAATACTATAAAACTAACATATTCTGGTTACAATAGTGTCATGCGTTTTCTGCCCCCCCCCCAAAAAAAAAAAATATGTTGCCACAGCGCCAAGGTTTTTAAGCCAGAGGAAACACTGGAATATCATCTTTGTTACTGTCCACAAGCTGGCTATTTCTAATCATATCAACCATACAACTTTAAGGCATTTAGCTGAAATTGCACCTCCATGTTTATTCACTGAACAGAATAAATATAAAGGTTGAAAAAAAATTGTTGTTTATATATTTATTAATTTTTCTTAAAAGGCAGTGGTAAATAGTATGCTATGAGGGGCAATGGTGGCCAAATGGTCAGAGATGTGGACTGGTGACTGGAGGGTTCCTGGTTCAATCCCAGGACTGCCAGGATCCGATCTGTGTGGAACAGATGACAAAATAATGTTTGCCCCATCCTCATAGAGAGCCTAAGTCAAGGCCCCTCTACTTACGTACATGGGACCTTAAATTGGAAAAAATCTCCATTGAAATGAATGGCAAGAGCAAAATTGTCTTTTGATCCCGATCGAGTTTTGCCATGAGTTACACATATGATGTTTGTCAATTTAAAAGATAATTTTCCACGTAAATAGCGATGTAGGTTGTTGTCTAACTGTTAAGGTATAAGGTTGTGAAAATATGTAAATTAAAAGACTACCAACTCAGAGACACATACCTGACGTCACATGTTTAAAGTGCACCCAGAGTGACGTCACTAACAGTCCTCTGGATCAGTTGTAGCTCTCAAAATACAAAACAATACCTTTGTGTTGTTTTTCTCCTCTTTGGATCCTTCTTTCATTGGTCAGGAAACAGGACGATGTGGAAGATGTGAAAATGACGAGGCAGCGTTCTTTCTCAGAGTCAGCTTTATTCACATCTCCAACATTTCAAAGCAGAAAAGAGAGAATGAAACAGTAAACTCTCGTCCTTAAAGCAGACGGACAGACGAAAATTCAATATCGCTAATTCTTATCTCAAATTGTTGTCTGAGACGAGCTAAGTCGAACCGCACATGTTTTGGTGTCAACGTATGTCGCATAAGGTGACAATGCACTCTTGAAGTATGCTATCGTTGAGAGCTGTCTGACCTAGCCAAGCGATCAGCGGCTAAGATGGCCACTGACTGTGTGATGTCACCACCGGCAAACACACGCACACGGTCGGCGGCCAGTGCTGTGTTTTGCTTCATGCAACACTTGTTTACGTCTTAAAATCGGCGATTACGGATATTTCTCGGAATACTTGTGGATTACAAATAGATTATTTATGAAGATTAGGATTTCAGGAATCGAATTAATATGGTTTGGCGTTGTGTTGTCTACAGGTGCGATGGTCCTGCTGTGTTTTGCTTCATGCAACACTTGATGTTTACGTTTTAAAATCGGCGATTACGGATATTTCTCGGAATTACCAAATATTTTGATATTTTATATTACCAAATATTTAAAACCGCAATAATAATGTTCAAAGTGAAGAATTTATCACTGCCCGCAAATATCCAAAAGTTGTTCCAAACAAAGGTGAAACGATATCACTTCAGAGGAACATGTATATTTCAAAAGCCTACAGTGAGAACAACCACCAAGCAACACTGTATTTCAGTGCAAGGAGTCAGATTATGGAACGATTATGGACCTGAATTAAAATCATGTACAACGCTTGGACAATTTAAACAAAAACTAAAGGAAGAAATACTCCAAACATATTTACAAGACGACATGTAAACTCACATAAGGACTGACATATCCAGCCTGTGTTGTGTTGTAGCTTAGTTTTTTTTTTTGTTTTTTTTTTCCTCTCTGTGACATTCTGTCTTAGATTTGTCTTGAATAGTAACCGCTCAACTTAGCTTAGCTTTCCTTTTTTTTTTCTCTCAGTCACACTTTGTCTTAGCTTTGTTCTAAATTGTAATCACTCTTGTCTTGTTACCTCCGCCAGGCTGAAAAGGCCAGGAGGAGGTTATGTTTTTGCCGGTGTTTGTCTGTGTGTTTGTCTGTGTGTTTGTCTGTTTGTCTGTGTGTTTGTCTGTTGGTTAGCAAGATAACTCAAAAAGTCTTGGACGGATTTGCATGAAACTTTCAGGCGTTGTTGGAAATGGTACAAGGAAGAACTGATTAAATTTTGGGGGTGATCCGGTTCACCGTCTGGATACAGGAATTTTTTAAAGCATTTTTCCACACTGTGACATACAGCCATTTTCAACATGTGCGCAGGCGCAAAGGAGGCCGCTGGGCGTCGTGTCTGACCAACACAAACTCCGCCTTCTTCAACGTTTTAGCCACAAAAGCATGTGGAAAACACTGGTAGCCTGGGCCCCCCAGCGTGCCTGTGCCAGCCATAGGCGCTGCGCACATTGCGCTGGTCGTCGTGTCTGACCAACACAAACTCCGCGTTCAACGTTTTAGGCACAAAAGCACGCGGAAAACACTGCTGCCCTGGGCCCGCCAGCGTGACTGTTTTTGCGCCACGCTGCAAAACCTGACACGGCCACCTGTCCGCCGCCCCATTATTTGCCACAAATTCCCCGCCCAGCTATAGGCGCTGCGTAAAAACGACCTCTCTGCCGGGGAAGATTCTAAATTCTGTTTTGCCGCGGAGCGCAACCCCAATATAATATAAAACCCACGGCAACCTGTCTAACCAATCTGCATCCGTCAGTGGAGCAGATGGACACACCAACACTTCAGTTTATTACCTCCGCCAAGGAGGCAATGCTTTTACAACCGTAAAACGGGGCTATAAGGGACGGCGGGGTAATATGGGACACTTTTCTAAATGTAATTCTGCTTTTTTAATTTTGCTTCTGCCTAGATTTGATGAAGGATTCATGGATATTTGACAATAACAACACAACTCAGCGTCCTGCTCAAAAAAAAAAAGCAGAATTACATTTAAAACATTTCCCACAAAAGTGTCCCTTATTAACCCGCCGTCCCTTATAGCCCCATTTTACACTACTGAACCACTAATCCTATCACTATCACATTGATTGTCATTCATTAATTGTCTGTTTATTGCACTGTCCATGTCAAATAAACAAATAATCATTGTGAATCCAATTGCTAGTCATATCTTTTCATGCTCAGGGAATCTGAAAACGTACACACAAACACTCTATGGGGGGAACTGTGCCGCTTGGCGGAGGTCTGCGCTCTCCGAGTGCTTTTCTAGTTTACTCTTTTTTCTTTTGAATTCTTGGATGGAATATGGGTGGGCAATATAAGCTGCGGCTTCAGCCATCACCCATTTCGGATAACTCACGTGGAATTGTTTAGTAGAAGGAGTCTTTGTCTAATTTGACCTTGTTGTTATATTATACAGTTTCTTTTAACCTGTACTGTATTATCCGAAAATAAAATTCATTCATTCATTATTTTCATGATCATAAGAATGGTTAGGGGGAAAAAACATGCTGAAGAAAGACAGTTTAACTCACCGGTTACTTATATTGGAAGTCCATCCTCCTGTGTTTTTTAGAAGCAAAGTTCTCAATTACAGAGACATACAGTGTTCCCTACTGCTTCAGCTTCTGTATTAAAGCAGACTCCAGTGAAATAGTACCCAGGTTTGTCAGTCTTTCTTGTCCACATATATTTTGCAGATGTCACGGCTCGCCGCTCTCAGGCATCTGCCTCAGCTGTGTGCACACCTGCACCTCGCTAGCACCCTACATGTGCAGTAGACATTTCGTTGACAGCGATTTCGAGAATAAGATGCAATTTGCAAAAAGATTGGTGATAAAGAAAATGGCTATTCCAATTATATATCCCGCGATTCCCAAGTCTGACTGAGACAAGAGTCAGTGACAGTGGCGTGAAAAGCAAGGGTGATCTACCGATGCGATCAGCTGTCAGAAAACGAGAAGTAAACAGGCTAAGTTTTGTATTTTTAATATTCACTGCAAATGTTTACTAAACATTTTAAATGAATTCCAAGCAATGGATGATTTTCAAAATCAAATTATTTCTGGGAAATAATGCGGCGGCGGACAGGTGCCCGTGTCAGGTTTTGCAGCGTCACGCAAACAGAGGCACGCTGGCGGGCCCAGGCCACCAGTGTTTTCGGCGTGCTTTTGTGCTTAAAACGTTGAAGAACGCGGAGTTTGTGTTGGTCAGATTTCTGCCAAATAATCCGGCGGCGGACAGGTGCCCGTGTCAGGTTTTGGAGCTGCGCGCAAACAGAGGCACGCTGGCGGGCCCAGCCCACCAGTGTTTTGCGCGTGCTTTTGTGCCTAAAACGTTGAAGAACGCGGAGTTGACAAACAGACAAACAAACCCCGGCAAAAACATAACCTCCTCCTGGCCTTTTCGGCCTGGCGGAGGTAATTACCAATGACAGTTCAGCTTTCAATTTTTAGGGAAGCAACATATTTGCTAAGAAAAATAAATATAAGCCTAAGATTGTAAGAGAAATGTGCTTTTAAAAATGGAACCCCAATTTTCTACCATAAAATAGTGCCCATTATAACTGTGAAATGTTATTTATTGGAATATAATAATTGCTATATCTGGAAACTAGTTATTTTCTTAATCTGTAGTGATACTCCATTGATTTTTGTATTTCTTTGTATATTTCTGCTGTGTTTTCAAACGTTCATACAAAGGTGGTATAGTATGTAATATTTCTTTTCAAATTGAGAAGAATTTAGTGTGTTCAAATTATTCAAATGTATATGACATGCGACTTTGATGAATGCTGAACTATGAGAATTATAACATTGACATGAACATTAATAAACTCAATATATGATTTTACAAAACTTTATTTACATATCATTGTTCACAAATCTAATCTTGGTAGGCAAAATCCCTTGTAGTGATCAGATGGGAATGTTTCTCTGATGAGGCTCACTGCACAGGCAGGCAACATAACCCTCACTTCTTTCCCACAAATAAGGCTGAATACCCCCCTCTGCACCACCCAAAACTTCTTCATCATCCGATTCCTCATTTTCAATGTCATCATTTATATTGAGGTCGTCAAACTCGAGAAAATAATCGCTGTCCGAATCACTTTGCTCTCGTTCTGCCATTTACTATGTATTGCTGTTGTGACGTCACCAATGCCCGCACCTATCGAGAGATGGCGGTACTGCAGCCTCACTAAGTGAAGGCTGAGCTATGAGCAAATAAGGTCATTTATGGAAGCTGGTGACACATATTAAATCGCGGGAATAGACAGAATAGAATATTTTCATACAATCTGTTGATTGGTTCAATAAAAAAATGTCACTGTCCGTCTGCTTTAAATATCAGGGACTTCACACCTCATAGATCACATGTCCCACAGACCACCTTGCATAATAAAGACAGTCACAATGCATTTCCCTCCATGATATCACTTCCACTGTCTCCCACGCATCCTTTAATCGACCCCCCACAGTCTCCAGCCTTGCATAACAAGGCTAAGCTTCCTGCCTTTGTTCTGACCTAAAATGCGAGTCACAGAACCGGTCCAACAGGTCCATTGAGAGTTCACCACACAAGCCCCCCCCCAGCATTTTAGAAAAACAGAACAACAAGAAAATAACTACATGCATGCCGTGATAGCATCAATACACATCAGTCGACATGCTGGATAGGCTTCAGCCTCCTGCCGAATCTGCTGTAGCTGGGGTTCACCGTCTCTGCGGCGCTGTCCTGCTGGGGATTTGCCGTCTGGGGGCGGAAACCCTTTGTCAGTCTCTGCGGGTGTTCTGGGGAAACATTACTTTGGGAAACATTACTGTGTGAAACCCTCCGTGGTGGTCTACCTCGCCGCGGGGCCTTTGCCAACAGCACTTCCTCCTCTGCCACCACAAAAGCGGGTTTAAGTCTGTCTATGCCAATTTTCTCTTTCCTACCCCCCAAATCTAGCAAAAACTGCTTGTCCCCTGTTTCTAGCACTCTGAATGGTCCGTCATAAGGCGGTCGCAGCGGGGTTCGATGCGCATCGTGTCTAACAAAAACAAACTCTGCGTTCTTCAAAGTTTTAGGCACAAAAACGCGCGGAAAACTGTGGTGCGCGGGGCCGGGCAGCGTGCTTGATTCTATGTTACTCCACAACAGCTGAGACGGGGAGGCGTTTGGCGCAGGGTTATCTGGGAGACACGAGCTCTGCTGGGGAGGCGTCTAGATCCTCTTTAGGTGCAGAACGCAACCCCAATAACACCCATGGTAACTTGTCAACCCAATTTGTATCCGTCAGTGACGCTCTGAGAGCCGCTTTCAATGACCTATGAAAACATTCGCATAACCCGTTAGCCTGCGGATTGTATGCGGTTGTGCGGTGAATTGTGACACCCAGGCTGCGGGCCATTGTCGACCAAAGCTCGGAAACAAATTGAGGGCCTCTGTCGGACGTAATGTCCGACGGAACGCCGAAGCGCGCCACCCAAGTTGTTAAAAACGCGCGCGCCACTTCCTCGGCCGTGGTTGATGCCAGCGGGACCACTTCAGGCCAGTGCGTGGTGCGGTCCACCATTGTCAGAAGATGTGTGCACCCCTGTGACAGCGGGAGGGGTCCAACGAGGTCCACATGAACGTGATCGAACCTCTTGGCCGGAATGTGAAACGTTCCAAAGGAGCTCTCGTGTGCCTGTGTACTTTGGCTCATTGACACGCCGTGCAGGCTGCTGCCCACTCTTTGACCTGTTTGCGGAGGCTCGGCCAAACAAATTTCTCTCCCACCATTTTGACCGACGCGCGCACTCCAGGGTGCGCCAAAGAATGAACCGAGTCAAAAACGCGGTGGCGCCACGCAGCCGGTATTACTGGACGCGGCCGTCCAGTGGAGACATCGCAGACTGGGGGGGGGGGGGGGGGGGGCATACCGTCTTGCAGCACCCTGCTCTCCAGCCTTAACCCTGTTGGTCCAGACTGGAGCGCGTGCACGTCCGTGTCATTAACCTGCTCTGCGGCCATGGCTGCATAATCTAACCCTATGCTGACTGGGGCCGCCACAGCGCGCGAGAGGCAATCTGCCACTACATTGAGTTTGCCCGCCACATGCTGAATATCAGTGGTAAACTCTGATATTGCGGCCAGCTGTCTCTGCTGCCGGCCTGACCACGGTTCCGAGACCTTGGCCATCGCGAATGTTAGCGGTTTGTGATCAACGAACGCGGTGAAAACGCGTCCTTCCAGCCAGAACTGAAAGTGGCGGATGGCCAAATGGAGAGCGAGCAGCTCCCTGTCGAACGTGCTGTATTTACGTTTGCTATCGCGCAAGGTCCTGCTGAAAAAGGCGAGGGGCTGCCAAACCCCGGCTATGTGTTGCTCCATGACCGCCCCTATGGCCACATCTGACGCGTCAGTGGTGAGCGCTATGCGTGCCGTTGGGTCTGGGTGTGCCAACAACGCAGCCTTTGCCAAGGCTGCTTTCACCTCTGAGAACGCTTGGTCCCCGATCTTATCCACGGGTTTCTTTTTTTTGAGCGCGGCATACAGCGGCTGCATGAGCTGCGCCGCGCGGGGGAGAAAACGGTTATAAAAATTCACCATTCCCAAAAACTCCTGCAACGCCCTGACTGTCTGCGGCTGGGGAAAATCTGCCACAGCGCGCACTTTGTCAGGCAGTGGAACTGCTCCTTTGGGGGAGACGCGGTGTCCTAAAAAATCGATCTGCGCCACCCCGAACTGACACTTCGCTGGGTTGATTATTAACCCGTGATCTCCCAACCTTCGGAAAACTGTGGCCAGGTGTTTTTCGTGTTCGTCTTCGGACGCGCTGGCTACTAAAATATCGTCCAGGTAGACGAACACGAAAGGGAGATCGCGAAGCACCGCGTCCATCATGCGTTGGAACGTCTAAGCAGCCCCTTTAAGTCCGAATGGCATGCGTAAAAACTCGAATAAACCAAACGGAGTTATTACCGCTGTTTTGGGTATGTCCTCAGTGCGCACTGGGACTTGGTGGTAACCGCGGACCAAGTCTATTATAGAAAAAAATGCGCGCCCCTGCCAAATGAACCGAGAAATCTTGGATATGTGGGATTGGGTAGCGGTCGTGCGCTGTAGCGTTGTTTAACCTGCGAAAATCCCCGCAAGGGCGCCATGATCCGTCAGCCTTCGGGACCATACGTGGGGGGGAAGCCCACGGACTGTTTGAACGTCGGATAATGCCCAACCTCTCCAGGTTGGCGAACTCCTCGCGCGCTATGGCCAGTTTAACTGCGTCCAAGCGCCGAGCTTTTGCAAAAACGGGCGGTCCGGTAGTGGTAATAAAATGCTCCACCCCGTGCTTAGCGACTGCTGCCGAAAATGTGGGGACTGTGAGTGCTGGGAACTGAGTGAGCAGTGTGTGGAACTTACCGCCTGCTGTTGTGACGTTGGCTTGTGCTGTAGGCGGGGCCACTCGCGCTGCACAGGGGACAGAATCAAAAGAAAATGCATTAACCAGGTGCCTGTTAGCGAGATCAACCAACAACCCATGTGAGCACAAAAAATCAGCCCCCAGCATATTGAAATTTACTGTTGCTACAACAAAAGTCGACTCATATGCACGGCCGTGTAGAGACAGAAGCAGAGTCTTCTCACCAAAGGTCTTATTCTCCGAGCCGTTCGCCGCTGTCACCAGGGGACCTCCGGAACCCGCCAGTCTGTCCGCGTAGGAAGGAGTGATGAAACTCAACTGGGAGCCTGTGTCGACGAGGAACTGCCTCCCGGAGCGTGCGTCCGACAAGTAGAGCAGCTTGTTCTCTTCCCTGAGGGCCGCGGCTGCTACCGACCCCCGGTCTTGGCATTTCCCGAATGCCCGAACTGGCACAGCGGTACACACTTGCGTGCCCTCTCTGTGAAGCGGCGATGGGTAGAAACAAAAGACGTCCGGTCCACGCTCCCTGGCCCTTGCCGCCACCGTCGTCGGTGAGTCTGGCACCACCATCTCTGGCCTCCTGTCGTCTGCGGTCGTCGCGCCGAGTTCCGCTGCAGCGGCCGTGGCTGCGCGTCGCTTGGTGGCGTTGACAATCCGCTGCGCCTCTCGGCCCAGCGCGCGGTAGTCCCATAGGGCCAACAGTGGCGAACTAGCCAGAACCGCTCTCGCTGCTGCGGGTAGAGTCCTGAGGAAGAGGTGGGTGAAAATGAAGCGATCATTGTCAGAGTCTTTCAACCTCAACAACTTCTCCATCAGGCTCGCGGGCATGTCGTTTTCCCCCTCCGTCAGCGCCAGGAGCCTCTCTGCTCGCTCCTCCGCCGAGGGGGTGAATTGCTGGATGAGTGCAGCCTTCAACGCGCCGTATTTGTCGCTATCCGGCGGCTGGTTGATCAGGCTCTCCACATGCTGGGCCGTGTTGTTGTCCAGCTTTGCGACTACGTGGTAGAATTTCGTGACATCTACCAATATCCCCCGGAGGTTGAACTGCGCCTCAACTGCGTTGAACCAGGAGCGCGGATTGTTCTGCCATAAGTCCGGTAGCTGGACTGTAGCGGCGTTCACTTAGCTGGGGGCTCCTGACGCGGCTGGCCCGGGGGAATTTCTTTCTTCCATGATACGTCTCGGGGTCACCAGCGTGGAAGATGTGAAAATGATGAGGCAGCGTTCTTTCTCAGAGTTAGCTTTATTCACATCTCCAACATTTCAAAGCAGAAAAGAGAGAATGAAACAGTAAACTCTCGTCCTTAAATATCAGGGACTTCACACCTCATAGATCACATGTCCCACAGACCACCTTGCATAATAAAGACAGTCACAATGCATTTCACCACCTTGCATAATAAAGACAGTCACAATGCATTTCCCTCCATGATATCACTTCCACTGTCTCCCATGCATCCTTTAATCGACCCCCCACAGTCTCCAGCCTTGCATAACAAGGCTAAGCTTCCTGCCTTTGTTCTGACCTGAAATGCGAGTCACAGAACCGGTCCAACAGGTCCATTGAGTGTTCACCACAACGTGAGGTTTTAGTAATCTCCTGCTACGATCGTGTTTGGTGATGTGGGTTGACGGGAGATGTTGTCCAATAAAAGTTTAAACAAAAACTAAATATTACTCTGTTATTATATGACAACCAACAACTTTAATTATGTGGAAAATTATATTTTAAATTGACAAACATCATATGTGTAACTCGTAGCAAAATTTGATTGGGATGAAACGATAATCTTGCTCTTGCCATTCATTTCTGTGGAGAATTTTTCCAATTTAAGGCCCCATATGAGGAAGTAGAGGGGGTGTTATTTAGGCTCTCTATTAACCCCACTGCGGTGCCTTTGAGCAAGGCCCTTAACCCCGACTGCTCCAGTGGAGCAGCTCAGGGGCTACTTTATGTATACCTCCCCTGTACAAATAAAGGTTAAACTTTAAAAAAAAAAAATTGATTGATTCAATCGATTCAATTGATCGATTGAAAAAAAATATGAGCAGGCAAATGTTTTATTCAAGTAACACATGAGGAAATTAATTTTAAGATACACTTTTGAAACTTAAAAATATATCTTATACCAATATTTGCGACTAAACACTATTACTTTCATCTGTAATATTATTTAGTATTATTAACCTGCCTTTGTCATAAACGTGTCTAAAAGTTAACAGCCCTACTGCAGCGTAAAACTTCAAACGTTGCTTATTTACTTACATCAAATGGCCCCTTTGAAAGGCATTTTATCAGCCCCTCAAAGTCTGTCAAGCGTTCGTAAACTGTAAGTCATGATGCATAGCTATGCCCATATGTTAACTTTTTTCTGTGTTTGAGAAGCTAGTGAATGCCCAGGCGCAGTCCTTCTTTTAGATCCGAGTCTCCTCCATCTTCCTCTGCTGCAGTGGACAGCAGTGCAAACGCGCCACCTAGCGTCCTCATGACGCTCCAATGACGTAACTTCCTGTTCAAACATGGCCGCGCTGTGAGTAAAGTCACATTACTGTGTTTCTAAGTGTAAACGTTTTATTATCGTGTGTATCCCCGGTGATAACAAAAGGTAACACTCGTGTATTTTTGACGTTACACCGTGTGACAGCCTTGGAGATATTGTCTTTAACCTTTCCCGTGGTGACGCATTCTTTCTTGTTTGACAGAGGTCCCGTTGGCAGTTAAAGTCAGCCGTTAGCTTCAGCTTCTGGGACATTTTCATCGTCATCCGCCCTGTAGTGAAGGTAAATAAGTAAGACGCTGTTATCCTTTGTTAAAGTTACCATGAACGCTCTCTGATATAAAACTGATATTTTTGTGTGTTGCAGGATATTTCAACAGGCACCATGGTGCATTTATGTGAGTATTAACATTGTCTTGCTAACTGTTAAGATAATCTATTTCCGTAACATCTATCAATCATGTACATAGTGATATAATAACGTACCACAAAATTAGTTGGTTTCAGTCGTAACCCTTTGAGTGTGTAGAATTTTTGGCAGGAAAACGCAGAGTTTGACCTTAAATTTTCAAATGACAATAGCTTCAGAACGGTAATAGTTAGAAGCAAAGTCCCAATTACAAAAATGTTGCAGAGGAACCCAAGTGTCTGCCAGCTGAACTTGCATTCATGCATAGTGCATAATTGGACCTAATCTGCATATTGCGACAATCCAGATTTTATTATATTTGGTCATTTTGTCAGTAAGTCTCTGCCCCCATCTGTCAAGGTTGCCAAAATTACTAAAAATTATTCAAAAAATATTTTTGTTGCACAGTCACCACACGGTCCTTTGTCCATTCATTGGCAAAATTACAAAAAATCATTAAAGAAAAAAAAACAATTTTTGTTTCACACTATGTCACCACTAAAAATCATTAAAAAAAAAAAAAAAAAAAGCAGTCGCCACTGCCCGTTGTTGACCTGCCACCGCGCACACATGGCGCATGTCGATACCCACCGGCTGTGCGCTCTTGCCCACCCAAACATTGCCCATGGGCTGCTCTGGACCTTTTTGCTCCACGACCACGGTTTGGCAAAGCAGAACAATCTGCAGACGAGGCTCCTGTGCCATTTTGGGCACGGCTGGACACAGAAAATGCAGCTGCAGCATTGCGCGCAAGATGGCCATCATTCAGTGCCAAAATTACTAAAAATAATCCCCAAAAAACAATTTCATGACACATTTGTGGCACGCTATCTAAACTAAAATAAAGCAAATGAAACAGTTTATGCAACAAATATGTACCTGTTTGTTTCGTCGGTCAGAAGCTTCCAGAATTCCTCAGTCCAAAACAGCGACACAAAATCAATGGCGGGCGCAGATGACAGGCCCTTCTCTCCACAATATCCAACTGGCTGTTCAAATGCTTTCAGCCAGTTGGTAAACTTCATCTTTAAGAAACTCCCAGCCGTCAAATGTCCAAACCTCCTGCCGCATCGCCACTACCCGTTGTTGTCCTGCCACTGCGCACACGTGGCGCACGTTGATGCGCACTGGCTGTGTGCTTTTGCCCACCCAAACGTCGCCCACGGGCTGCTCTAGACCTTTTCACTCCGCGACCACAGTTTGGCAAAGCAGAACAATATGCAGACGACGCTCCTGTGCCATTTTGGGCATGGCTGGACACAGAAAACACAGCTGCAGCATCGCGCGCAAGATGTCTGTCTCCACTTTCGCCAGAACTGCCTGCACCATTGTCCGAAGGCACATAATCAGAGCTGGACTCTAACTCAGATGACGAACTAGGGCTAAGCTCTTCCTCTGAACCAGGAGCGGTGAATACCAGCGCTAAAACCTCTTCAGCTCAGAGCATCTTCCTCGCCATCCTGTCTCCTCCGTGTTGAACGGCAGAATGAAAGGGGGCGTGCTTCAAACGCTGATTTGACCTACTTATTGAATTGGACTGTTTCCAGTTCTCACAGTAAGGGAAAATCCACACCTCTTGGCCACCAAGTGGTGTTAAAAGGTTTGTGCATTTCACACTCTATTCAGCTGTACAGGCTTTGTTTGGATTGATCAGCTGACAGTCACAGTAGTGCGACACACACGCTCAGAGGGTTAAGAGTATGAAAGAAAACAAGACATTGTACTATGTAAGATTTTTTAGAAAAGCTGAAATACATTCAGCTAATATAAAATTAGTCTTAAATTAAATAGTCTTAAATTATTGGTGTATTTAAATATTAAGTTGCTATACAGTAATTTCCATATGCCAAAATGCACAATGAAAACAAAACAACTTTTGTATATATGGTATATTTTTATTCAGTACAACAGTATTGGTGATTTATTTAAGTATCCACAAAGCTTATTCTGTGTCACCAATTTTTTTTTGTCATTCTTTAAAATAATCTTGGAAAAACTCCCACAACTGGTCTATATTTGTGTGCACAATATCTTAGTTCAACATACATTTCACCCACTGTTCACCATACTGTGTGTTTTGTTTGAGAAAGTAGTTGTAAGGCAGCAAATATCAAAGAGATACACAACTATAGAGAGCCTAAGTCACACCCACTCGACTTCCTCATATGGGACCTTTGGAAGAAAGTCTCCATTGGAATGAATGGCAAGAGAGAAATTATCTTTCGATCCAGCGCCACAAGTTACACATACAGTGGGGCAAAAAAGTATTTAGTCAGCCACCAGTTGTGCAAGTTCTCCCACTGAAAAGATGAGAGAGGTCTCCAATTTTCATCATAGGTATACCTCAACTGTGAGAGACAAAATGAGGAAAAAAAAATCCAGAAAATCACATTGAAGGATTTTTAATGAATTAATTGGTAAATTCCTCGGTAAAATAAGTATTTGGTCACCTACAAACAAGCAAGATTTCTGGCTCTCACAGACATGTAACTTCTTCTTTAAGACGCTCCTCTGTCCTCCACTCGTTACCTGTATTAATGGCACCTGTTTGAACTCATTATCAGTATAAAAGACACCTGTCCACAACCTCAAATAGTCAGACTCCAAACTCCACTATGGCCAAGACCAAAGAGCTGTCAAAGGACACCAGAAACAAAATTGTAGCCCTGCACCAGGCTGGAAAGACTGAATCTGCAATAGGTAAGCAGCTTGGTGTGAAGAAATCAACTGTGGGAGCAATTATTAGAAAATGGAAGACATACAAGACCATTCATAATCTCCCTCGATCTGGGGCTCCACGCAAGATCTCACCCTGTAGGGTCAAAATGATCACGAGAATGGTGAGCAAAAATCCCAGAACCACACGGGGGGACCTAGTGAATGACCTGCAGAGAGCTGGGACCAAAGTAACAAAGGCTACCACCAGTAACACACTACGCCACCAGGGACTCAAATCCTGCAGTGTCAGACGTGTACCCCTGCTTAAGCCAGTACACGTCCAGGCCCATCTGAAGTTTGCTAGAGAGCATTTGGATGATCCAGAAGAGGATTGGGAGAATGTCATATGGTCAGAGGAAACCAAAATAGAACTTTTTGGTAAAAACTCAACTTGTCGTGTTTGGAGGAGAAAGAACACCATACCTACTGTGAAGCATGGGGGTGGAAACATCATGCTTTGGGGCTGTTTTTCTGCAAAGGGACCGGGATGACTGATCCGTGTAAAGGAAAGAATGAATGGGGCCATGTATCGTGAGATTTTGAGTGAAAACCTCCTTCCATCAGCAAGGGCATGGAAGATGAAACGTGGCTGGGTCTTTCAGCATGACAATGATCCCAAACACACCGCCCGGGCAACGAAGGAGTGACTTTGTAAGAAGCATTTCAAAGTCCTGGAGTGGCCTAGCCAGTCTCCAGATCTCAACCCCATAGAAAATCTTTGGAAGGAGTTGAAAGTCCGTGTTGCCCAGCAAAAGCCCCAAAACATCACTGCTCTAGAGGAGATCTGCATAGAGGAATGGGCCAAAATACGAGCAACAGTGTGTAAAAACATTGTGAAGACTTACAGAAAACGTTTGACCTCTGTCATTGCCAACAAAGGGTATATAACAAAGTATTGAGATGAACTTTTGTTATTGACCAAATACTTATTTCACTGAGGAATTTACCAATTAATTCATTAAAAATCCTTCATTGTGATTTTCTGGATTTTTTTTTCTCATTTTGTCTCTCATAGTTGAGGTATACCTATGATGAAAATTGGAGACCTCTCTCATCTTTTAAGTAGGAGAACTTGCACAATTGGTGGCTGACTAAATACTTTTTTGCCCCACTGTATGTTTGTCAGTTTAATTTAAACTGACAAACATACATTATGTGGAAAATTATCTTTTAAACTTTAAAAGATAATTTTCCACATAATTAAAGTTGTAGGATGTGGTATAATAAAAGAGTAATATTTATTAGTTTTTGTGAAACCACTTCTTAGACTACATCTCCTTGTCTTGGAATATACACATCACTAAATGCGATTATGGTGGTTCCCATCTCAAAACTCACTTTATTTTCTGACTGATGAAAGAAGCGTCAAAAGAAGAGAGACAACACAAATGTATTGTATTTTGGGAGCTGCAGCTAATCCAGAGGACTGTTAGTTACTTCTTCCTGGGCGCCCTTTGAAAACGATGACATAACATGTGTGAGTCTGTAGTCTTTCAGTTTACATATTTTCACAACCTTATACTTTCATAGTTAGACGACAACCTACAGGGTTATTTGTATGGAAAATTATGTTTTAAACTGACAAACATATGTGTGACTCATGGCAAAATTAGATCAGGAACGAAAGATAATTTCTCTCTCGCCATTAACTCCCCATTTTTTCCGAAGTAGGGTCCCATATACGGAAGTAGAGGAGGCATGACTTACAGCGCATTCACACAGCCACTGTTTGGTCCGGACTAAAGGACCAATAGTTTGTATTCTGTGGATGGTTCGGTTCATTTGGCGCCGTCTGAATGTGCCTGGAACTCTGGTGCGCACCAAACAAGTGAACTGTGGTCCCCCTGAAAAGGGGGTGTCTCGGTTCACTTGCAAATGCAGTCTGGTGCACTTCGCTTGCCGTGTGAATGCAAACGGAGTATCCAGTGAACCAAAGGGCAGACGTCCCCCTCTGCGTTTGTGTAACCACAGCAACACACAGTGAGAAGAGAAAGTGGCGTTTACTGTAAAGGTGCCTTCACATCAAAATGCCAACGGGCAAATTTTTCGCACAGCACGGTTACATTATAACTCATTGTAAATACATGAAAAGACATTATTCACCATCTGGGTGAGATGCAGACAGGCGAAGTTCCCACTCACCAGAAAAAGTTGAAAACTTGACATGTGTTTCATGTCCGTGGCAGGAATCTGTGGGTAAATCCAACATCCTGATTCAGCTGAAGAGCTTCTGGTCCTTCTGCCCATTTTGGGTAGAAAATACAATAAAGACAGCCGCGCGGATCCAAGAAATACTTTTACCAGAGAAAACTGAGGAGAAAGGTAAAAAAAAAAATGTCTCTTGGGCTTAGAGTAGTGAGAAGGAAATGCAGGTTCTGATAGATATTTGGTCTGAGAACCAGATTTCTCAGCTGCTTGTGGCTGCACACAAGAATACCAATGTTTTTAAAACATTTAGCGACATGATGGCGGCACGGGGGTTTATACAGACAGCGGAGCTTTTTTATTTTTGTTTGTGGCGCATAAACACCTTACTGAAGGGAACGGTGTTATGCTGAGAACTGCTCCCTTGCCGAGAATTGCATCCCATCATCGAATAAACATAAGTTAAAGATAATTTACAAGAGATAATAACAATTTTTACTTCTAAAAATGCACAAATGGTTACAAGCCTAGCTGCTATATTTTATAGTTTTGGTGGATGGGATTTAATTCTTGGCAAGCGAGCAATTCTTGGCATAACACGGTCCTGGCCAATCGATGAGCCGGATTTCTCTTCTTTGCTGAAATTTTTTCTTCCTGGTCAGTGGTGGTTTCGGCTACAGTGCTACAAATGAGCAGCTATTGTAACTGCGTGACTTGTCCAAGCAGTTTGGTCTGCTTGAGTGAAGTGGTGTGTGAATGCAAACCAAACCAAACGAAGGTGTGAAAATTCTCGCCATTAATCGCTGAGCCGAACTGAGACCCCCGGACACCTACAGGCTATAGTTTGTTTCAATCAAACTCAAGTTCGTTTTCTCCGTTAGTGTGATTTGTTTTGTCTGGTCAGAACACGGTAATTGCATTCAGGAGCGCACCAAACCAACCATACCAGGTGGTCTCGATTAGAATCAAATGGCAAACTCTGATGCAGTCCTGCAGGTGAGAAAGGGACCGCACTAAAACAGGACCAGTGGCAAATAGTAAAATATTTTATGCCACTGCACATATCTGATGGAGCTTCGAAAATATCTTTTTCTGTGCATGTTATGGTTTTGGAGGATTAATGAGCATGAACATGTTATTTTGCATCTGTAGCCGCGCTTCATTTTCAAACTATACGATTTACCGAAAGTGGTATACGTATGTAATGTAATAAACAATAACCAGGGCAATGACACCCCTCCTGTCTATTATGCTACGAACGGTATTATTTTCTCCCCAGAAATGCATAAAAGCACAGTAGTCATCTTACTTGTATTTACCTTTCCTGTTCTTGTGGCAAAAAAATCTGACCAATAACAACAGAGAACATTCTGACATAAGTCTCACAGGATTTAACATGACACAGTTTGGTCCGCTTGAATTTTTGCCTGTGTGAAAGGAAACTGAGCCAAGGAGAAAATGATACAAAGTAACAAACTTATCAATTGATTCGGAGCAACGTAAACAAATTTAGGTGTGAAAGCACCTTTAGGCTCTTTATCAATAAGATTTGCTGCTAGCAGTGGGTTTACTTCAGTGTTGCAGTGATTAAACTCTTTTCTCTTTGACATTACTTATGTTTTGATTTTTCCCCTGCAGCATCACTCCTGAAGAAGTACCACGGTGGTTATGTTGTAATTCGAATGGCTCGTGCAGGCCACAAGCAAGCAAACAGACCTTTTTATCGCATTGTGGCAGCTTTTAACAAAAGGGCCAGAGATGGTAAATATATAGAGCAGCTGGGTACCTACGACCCCCTACCAAACATCTACAACGAGAAGCTTGTCAGCTTCAACTCCGAAAGGATCAAGTACTGGGTTGGCTGCGGTGCACATCTTACAAAGCCAGTGGCCAAACTGCTGGGTGTGTATTCATTCACAAGCCTGATCTCTTATTTTTGCCAGCTCAGTTTTTGCAATATTCATTGCATTATTATAGTAATATTAATTTTGTTGTAAATAATTTGTTATAAATATTTACTACTTTATAGCATTATTGCTTATGCATTTAGGCAGCTGCTCAAGCTGTTATAGTTTAGGGCTCAGCAACCATTACTATGGCAAGAAAAGCAATTTTTTTCCCCAAAAAAATCTTGCATTGTACTGCAAAATATATTTAAGCCTTAGAAATGAAGGTAAAAAGTACGAGAGGGGCTGAAAAGTTCATTGTGGTCAAATTTGACCAATTGTGGTTTATTATGCAACATAGTCTCCCCTTCGGTCCACACACTTCTTCCATCGGTGTTGCAGTGCTTGGATCCCTGTGGTTGGAAAAATAAACCACATTTGGTCAAATTTTACCACTATGAATGCTTCAGCCTATGAACTTTTCAGCCCCCCAATACAGTCTGGCCAGTCAAAATTTGTAGTAAGTTTTCTTCTTGAGTTTGGAACTCTTCTCTCATAGATTTTGTCATGTGTCTGAGCTCATGTTTTTACTGAGCTCAGACCCTCACTTTATTTCTAAGTATTGTTTGTGTTTTAGTTGATTTTTGTCTATTTCTGTATTTGCTTTGTGGGCTGTTTACTTTTGTGCCTCCTCTTCCCAGACACTTCCACCACTGCCCACAGGTTGTCTCCTGGTCATCTCAGCTGTGGGCAGTTGGCTTGATTAGGTTATGGGTTTGCTCAGCCTACCCACACCTGTGCCTTATTAAACTGTATGGTATTTAAGCACTGCTGATTCATTGTTACAGTGTGGCTATTTTGGATTGTATTTTCATCACTACTTCTCCCAGCCTCTGAAGTTTTACTTCTCCTGAGCACTCCCTGCTCACAGGCTCTACTTGTAAGTGATTCTTGCTTGCATTTTTGTATTGTCAGCACTGTTTTTGCACTGTTATATTCTTTTTGTTAATAAATGTCACAGACACAATCCAGCGCCTGGGTCTGTCCTTCTGCCCCATAGAGGCATTCATGACAGAAAATAGCCACCAGTGAAGGACCCAGCTGTTGTTTGTACCTTTTTTTCCCTTTTTGCTTTTTATCCTTAACACGGAAAGCACCATGTCAGACCTGGACGGTGTGGAGCGGTGTGTGTCCTGGAGGGCATTTGGTTGCTGACACAGGCTTCCCATACTCCCAAGACGGTCCAAGAGAGTCGGGACAGCGCGGCACGGGTGATGGAGACATGCCCCAGCCTATGGAATCACCCGGAGGCAACAGACATACTCCTCTCCATATACTCCTTCCCATGTGTGAGGGATGAGCCGGGGGAAGCAGCTCCGACGCCTGAGCTGGCCCCAACAAAGAGTAAGTGCTCGCGCAGAAGGAAGCCTCCAGCCTCTTGCAGCTGTTCCATAGCAGCTCCGCCTCCCTCTTCTGAGCCCTGGCCTGCTCCATTGGCCGAGGAGCTGGAGGAGCGTAGACAGGTATTGTTGGCTGAGACTGACCTCCTGGAGGTTAAGCTGTGGCTCCTCCCGGTTTTGGCCCATGAAATGGAGGAGTTTTCTCCGAGGGAACCTGTGTTGGAGCCGATGATCGCGTGTTCCCTGACCTCGGAACCTCCTCTTCTCCATGATGAGCCCACGCCTCCTTCTCCCACTCATCACCGCTGATCCCGAAGATCTCGGCAGAAGAACACCATCACCTCTCAGCTAG
The DNA here is from genome assembly GCA_020510985.1 of Pholidichthys leucotaenia. NCBI lineage: Eukaryota > Metazoa > Chordata > Actinopteri > Cichliformes > Pholidichthyidae > Pholidichthys > Pholidichthys leucotaenia. Next base: position 95,105,522 of record CM035837.1, read on the forward strand.
CAGTCCCTCCTTCACAGAGGGAGAAGACCTCCGCAGCAGAGCCTCTTCAACTATTTCCCCTTTCAGCTGCCTTGCACACTCCTTCCGCAGCTGCAGCCTCCTCCTTCTCCTTCTCCTCTGCGTTTTTTCCCACTGTTGAGGGTTTGGCCGTTCCTTCCCCGGCTACGCTCGTCTCCGTGCCTGCTGAGGCAGCTCTTCCACAATCCACAGAGGGGCCCAGGCTCACCATAGACACCGAGAGGGATGACTGTGCACCTGTTGCAGGAGAAAACATCGCACACCAGGGTGACAGGCAAGAGTCATTTTTTTCTTCTTTAACTTATGATTATGTGCCTTGCTTGATCCCTGGCATGGAGGCTCAGGAAACACAGTCCTCTGAGCTCTCCTCGCCTGCTGCAGCAAACAGTTCCTCACCTGTCCTCTCCGTGTCTTCCCCATCTGTCCCTGAATGCCCGCTGGTCCCAGAACTAAGCCGCCGGATGATGGAGGAGGCTGTGGCCCTGGAAGAATCTACTCCACCAGCTCCACGACGACGCCGTCATCCCGTGCCGGACCACCGGGAAAATAATCCTGCCTCTCTGACAGCCACCTCTCCTACACCGAAGCAGAAGCTCTTCTCAATGGTACAGACCTCCCTCCTCTCTTCTCTAGCTGAATCTCCAGCTTTCCCAGGGCCTGTAGCCGCAACCTCCAGCTTCACTTTGGTGCCCTCTTCCGCTGCTGAGAGGTCCTTTTTGGTTTCCCTGGTGACATCTGTCTCCGTGAAAGCAGGGGCGGCTCCTCCACAATCTTCAGAGGGGCCCACTTTCACCATGACCACGGAGAAGGATGACGGTACACTTGCTGCAGCAGACAACGCCGAACGCCGGGAGAACAGGCAAGTCACACTTCGTTCTACTTCAATTAATGATGATGCATCTTGCCTGATTCCCGGTGATGGGGCTCAGGGTCTGTAGTCCCCTGAGCTCCCACCATCTGCTGCAGTAACTAATTGCTCACCAACTCTCTATACGTCTCCTTCTCCGGTTCCTGAGTGTCCACTGGCCCTGGAACAGAACCGCTGGACATCGGAAAAGCCCATAGCCCTGGAAGACCCAGTTCCTGCGTCAGCGGTGAGCCGACCCCCAGCTGCCACGCTGGATGAGCCACTGGTGTGGGGAACATCACCCGGGGGCCCTGGGACTGCAACCACAATCATGCCTGCTGCGGAGGCCGCCGTAGCAGAGGTCGAGGCCAAGCTGGACCTCCAGGGGGCCGAGCCTGAGTCAACACCATCGCCTGGATTGCCGGAGTCCTGGACGGCGGTGGAGCTTGAGCTTAGGCAAGTGCTCGCTGTTGTTTTTCTCTTCTCTGTCTTGGAGCAATCTTGTCTGGCTCTTGGTGAGGAGAGCCGGGTGCAGCCGCCCACTGCACCTGAGCTCGCCTCGCCAAGCTCCACCACTGCCGGTGACCCTGATTGCCCTTCTCTCTGTGTTGTGTCTGAGCTCTCTCCCAGGGTCGCCGGGGAGGATCTATCACTGCCAGATATCTCCGAAGGTCCAGGTTCGCCACTGGAGGTCGCCCATGGTCCAGCTTCTCCTGTTAAGGTCGTCGTGGGTGTCCCGTCCCAGCCTGGGACCTCCGTGGGTGCAGCTTCAGCCCAGGCCATGTCCTCTGTGGGTGCTGCTCCCCCTCCTGCTGCAGCCGTCGTGGGTGCTACGTTGACCCAGTCCGGGCCCACCGTGGGTGCAGCTCAGACCCAATCCGGGTCCACCGTGGGTGCAGCTCAGGCCCAATCCAGGTCCACCGAGGGTGCTGCAAAGCTCCAGCCCGGAGCCACCGTGGGTGCCGCTATGCTCCAGCCCGGAGCCACCGTGGGTGCCGCTATGCTCCAGCCCGGAGCCACCGCGGGTGCCGCTATGCTCCAGCCCGGAGCCACCGCGGGTGCCGCTATGCTCCAGCCCGGCGCCACCGCGGGTGCCACTATGCTCCAGCCCGGTGCCACCGCGGGTGCCACTATGCTCCAGCCCGGCGCCACCGCAGGTGCCGCTAAGCTCCAGCCTGGAGCCACCGCGGGTGCTACATTATCTCAGGCCAAGACCACTGAGGCCGTTGTGGTCCCCCTTCCTCCTCTGCCAGACGCCGTCGGCGTCCCCCTTCCTCCTCCACCACCAGACACCGTCGTGGTCCCCCTCCTCCGGCCCTGCTTCCCACCACTGGGCCTTCCGGTGGGGGAACCGCCTCCTGGATCATCTCTACGGTCCTGGTGGCTCAAGAATGCTGGCCGGCCGCCCGAAAGACTGGGTCGCTGGGTTGGGTGGTCCATTTTCTTTGGCAGGACACCTGACTCATTCCACCTGGTTGTCCGGCTGGCCTGGGACTTCGGCCGGCCACCCGAACTGTGGAGCTCTGGGACCTTGGGGGCCAGGGGTCTGGCCTGGCGCAGGTGCGGGTCATGAGCAGTATTGTGCCTTCCCTCCTAGCCGGTTTCCCCCACCTCCCTCCCGGGGTGGTTTTGCTGTACCTTTTTCTCTTTTGGGGGGGGGGGGGGGTCCTTTGGGTGTTACTTGGGGGTGTCTGGTATACACCCCTTAAAGGGGGGAGGGTTCTGTCATGTGTCTGAGCTCATGCTTTTACTGAGCTTAGACCCTCAGTTTATTTCTAAGTATTGTTTGTCTTTTAGTTGATTTTTGTCTAATTCTGTATTTGCTTTGTGGGTTGTTTACTTTTGTGCCTCCACTTCCCAGACACTGCCCACAGGTTGTCTCCTGGTCATCTCAGCTGTGGGCAGTTGGCTTGATTAGGTTACTGGCTTGCTCAGCCTGACCACACCTGTGCCTTATTAAACTGTATGGTATTTAAGCACTGCTGATTCACTATTGCAGTGTGGCTATTTTGGATTGTCTTTTCATCACTCTACTGCTCCCAGCCTCCGAAGTTTTACTTCTCCTGAGCACTCCCTGCTCAGAGGCTCTACTTGTAAGTTATTCTTGTTTGCATTTTTGTATGATCAGCACTGTTTTTGCACTGTTATGTTCTTTTTGTTAATGTCACAGACACAATCCAGCGCCTGGGTCTGTCCTTCTGCACCGTAGGGGAATTCATGACAGATTTGTGACTTTTGTGTATGAATTATTCCCAAAAATGTAAAAAAATATTTTCTTGACTTTTTTTCTGTTTGCAAGTTGTAAATTTATAATGAAAAAGTTGCTCATTTAAGTGAAAGCTACAGATTTATCTTGGCAAAAAAGTGGCAAATTTATCTGTTTTCTGTAAAATTTTGCACATGCAACTTCTGTTATTTGCTATTTTTCTTCTACTGTTGGCCATTTTTCTTGTAATTTTACATTTTTCACCTAAATGTGTAACTTTATTTCATAAAATCGTGCCTCATGACTTTTCCCTCATTTTCTTTTTTCTCAACTCTGTTCCTTTGTTCATATTATTTTTTCCCTCTAAATTTACCTAAAAATGCTTTAATCTTTTTCTTTTTTTTTTGATGTGTAGATTTTCTCACGAATTTGAGATTTTTATTTTTTTGCAAATGTGCAACTCTTGTAATAAATGTAAAACATTTTTGTACATTTGCATTTTTTCTTCTGCATTTGTTAGTTTCCTTTATTGCATTTATCAAAGCTACAGGAACCCACTGTTTATGAACCAAAGAGCCAGATGTAATTCCAGGGCTGCAGGTTGCATGCCCCTGACTCAGAGGATTGTATAGATATTAGATTAAATGTGATTTCTGTGTTTGCAATCTGTGTGATGTCATTAATTAAAAATATATTTATCAAATGTACTCAACAGAATTATGATAAATTCACATTCCTAACATGACAATCTATCAAGTCCTAAAGTTCCGCAAGAAGTTTGAAAATCAAGGCAGTGTCTCAACCGGTGTTTATTGAAAATGGTGTGTCTTCAAAATGTTTTGTCTACAATCTCCTTTTTCCCCCCTTTTATTGCAGGGTTGGCAGGGTTTCTCCCTCTACACCCCATGACGATTACGGAGGCAGAACGCCGCAGAGCCCAGGCAGCGCTGACAGAAGCACCATCGGGGACAGAAGAACCTGTAGAGGAGGGACAGAAGGAGGAGGAGAGTTAAAGCTGAGGACTGTGTGAAAGATAACTGATTGATTTGTATTCTCACCCGATGGATAAAGAAGCATTTTCAGATATTAATTATTTAGGTTGTTTCGGGACTCTGTGAACAGTTCCTCCCACCACTAATGCTGTTTGTAAATGTGCTGAGCCATTAAAAAAAAGATTGTATTTTCTGTTTTATGTGACTTTATTTCAAAATATTCCATCTGGTTGAGGTTGCATTTGTAGAATGACTGGTACATTCATTCATTCATCTTCTTCCGCTTAATCCTTTTCGGGTCGCTGGGGGGCTGGAGCCTATCCAAGCATCTTAGGGCGAGAGGCAGGGTACACCCTGGACAGATCGTCAGTCCATCGCAGGGCCAACACAGAGAGACAACATTCACTCTCACAGTCATACCTAAGGACAATTTAGAATCCCCAGTTTGATGCCAATTAACCTAACTTGCATGTTTTTGGCATGTGGGAGGAAACCGGAGAAATCCCGGAGTAAACCTATGCAGACATGGGGAGAACATGCAAACTCCACAGTATATCCCATAACTTTTCTACTGCTTTGTGGAAGACTAGTGCTTTTAAATGGAACAGAACCTTATTTCAGTTTGCAATAGAACCTTAATTTTTGTATTATTTCTGTGGCTTATTCTTTCTTTTGCAGATAAAGGACCTTAATGTGTACATATGAGTCACTTCTTTCTGTCAGAAATATCAGACACTTGGAAATAAAGAAGTCTTTGAAATGGGCAGCTATCTTAATAAGATCATTATCAAGCTTTATGAAACTATCCTTAATGGTTTGAAAGAACCCTTGTGTGTACTGTACCTTGTGTGTACTGAGTTATAGCAACCTTCGGACCTGGGAAAATGACTGTTTGCTGAAGCTGTTTTTGAAATGATGTTGCATTTATTGCTGTAAATATTTTGTTTTTATGTAAGGTGGGACTTAAAAGATTTTTCCTACATATTAACCAGTATTTACAGATCAAAATTTAACTGGAATTCAAGGTGTATCTTGTTTCTTCATGCAGATTGAGTTTGAAACACATTAAATTGTAAGGTCAAGATATAACAGATTAAGCCAAATGATACATGATTAAAAAAACTTTCAAAGTAAATTTGATCTAGTCAGATATGAAAAACCATTATGCATTTTATTTTGCTCAGAATAGTGCAAAACTATCAGCAAATACTATATAATTGTTTTTGCAGTTTTAATGAAAGTACAACACTTAAATAAACAGAAATGTATTTAGTTTCCTCTAGTGTGATTGTGACTTGCTTTACCCTCAACTGCTAGAACTACAGACGTGGCCAAAATTGTTGGTACCCCTCTGTTAATGAAAGAAAAACCCACAATGGTCACAGAAATAACTTGAATCTGACAAAAATGGTAATAAATAAAAATTCTATGAAAATTAACCAATGAAACTCAGGCAATGCTTTTGAATTGTGGTTCAACAGAATTATTTTAAAAAACAAACTCATGAAACATGCCTGGACAAAAATGATGGTACCCTTAATATTTTGTTGCACAACGTTTTGAGGCAATAACTGCAATCAAATGATTTCTGTAACTGTCAATGAGGCTTCTGCGCCTCTCAGCAGGTATTTTGGCCCACTCCTCATGAGCAAACTGCTCCAGTTGTCTCAGGTTTGAAGGGTGCCTTCTCCAGATGGCATGTTTCAGCTCCTTCCACAGATGTTCAATAGGATTTAGATCAGGGCTCATAGAAGGCCACTTTTAGAATAGTCCAATGTTTGGCTCTTAGCCATTCTTGGGTGTTTTTAGCTGTGTGTTTTGGGTCATTATCCTGTTGCAAGACCCATGACCTGCGACTGAGACCAAGCTGTCTGACACTGGGCAGCACATTTCTCTCTAGAATACCTTGATAGTCTTGAGATTTCATTGTAGCCTGCACGGATTCAAGACACCCTGTGCCAGATGCAGCAAAGCAGCCCCAGAACATAACAGAACCTCCTCCACGTTTCACAGTAGGGACAGTGTTCTTTTCTTGGTATGCTTCATTTTTGCATCAGTGAACATAGAGCTGATGTGCCTTGCCAAAAAGTTCGTTTTGTCTGGTCTGTCCATAGGACATTCTCCCAGAAGCTTTGTGGCTTGTCAACATGCAGTTTGGCAAATTCCAGTCTGGCTTTTTTATGATTTGTTTTCAACAGTGGTGTCCTCCTTGGTTGTCTCCCATGAAGTCCACTTTGGCGCAAACAACGACGGATGGTGCGATCTGACACTGATGTACCTTGACCTTGGAGTTCACCATGAATGTGTTTAGAGGTTGTTCTGGGCTCTTTTGTTACCATTGTAGCAGACACAAAATGCATATTGTAGAGTTGTAGAGACTTGAGTGAGTCAGACAGCGTCTCAGTCAGGAAGCAGAGGGTAAACAGTAGACGGGGGGTTTAAGGGTGAATGTATTGTGATGTTGGATGTCATGCAGTGTGATGTGGAATGTCACACGATGTGAGATGAGCGGTGGGGATATAAAGGAGAACCGTGCCTGAATGCTTTCATGCTTTTCTGTGTATGACTGATGAGAGAGTGTTAATAAACTTCGTCTGTTCGTAAACTGGCCTCATCATTTCCACGCTCTCTACACCATTCGTATTATCCATCTCCTCCTGTGGCCATGTCCAGGGAGGTTGACTACAGTCCCGTGGATCTTAAATTTCTGAATAATATGTGCAACTGTAGTCACAGGGACATCAAGCTGCTTGGAGATGGTCTTATAGCCTTTACCTTTAACATGCTTTTCTATAATTTTCTTTCTAATCTCCTGAGACAACTCTCTCCTTTGCTTCCTCTGGTCCATGTTTAGTGTGGTACTGTGGAAATGCATATTGTGGAGGAATCTGCAGACAGCGTCTCAGTCAGGAGGCAGTGATTAAACATAAGAAAATAATAGGCAAGGACGTCATGGGGAGTTGGCAGGAAGAGGGAGCTGGGGGTTTAAGGGAGATGTATTGTGGGGTTAGATGTCATGCAGTGTGATGTGAAATGTCATGCAGATGTGAGATGATCTGTTGAGTTTCTAAGGAGAACCTGGCTTGACTGATTCAGTACTTTCTGTGTATGGATGATGTGAGAGTGGTAATAAAGCTTCGTCTGTTCGTAAACCAGCCTCATCATTTCCCACACTCTCCACAGTACACACAATGTCACCAAACAGCACAGTGACTACTTGTCACCCTTTAAATAGGCCGACTGACTGATTACAAGTTTGTAGACACCTGTGATGTTAATTAGAGGACACATCTTGGTTGAACATGTCCCTATGGTCACATTATTTTCAATCTTTGCTAGGGGTACTGTGGTCTATATTAATCATATATCCCATAACCTACATATGTATAAGCAAGTGAAATGTTTGGTGATTACATATGTAAAGCGACTTCACACCTCAGAACAGGACAAAGAGGTCTCAACCATCAGCGAGGATCAAAGAGCATCCGAGGCACTGCGGTGGAGACCAGATCGATCGCCCTGACCTCCCAAGGCCAGGTGGAGGGATACAGAGACAAAGGAGGGGGATTAAGATAATGTGGGATGTCAGCTTTGATATGCATGTCTTTTGTTATGTGTAGGTATAAGTACGTAGAGCCGAATATGTTCTGCCTCTTTCTACTTCTGCTTCTGCACTGAGATGAGACTTGTTAGAGGAGCGAAGCTGCTAATAAACTTTGGTTTATAAGTCACATCGCCTCGTTATTCCAAGCTCCTCTACACTGGTGACTCCGACGCGAGGATGGACCAGAGGCGTTCCCCCGCGACTGACTCATCTGAGGCGACCCAGGCAGACGCCGGTGCCCATGCACACAGGGGAACAGATGGACAACGTTCCCCCACAGCAGAAGAGAGGGCTCAACCGAGCACCAGCTCCGCCGCGAGAGCCGAAGGAAGGCACTCTCACCCTGTGGACACATCAGGGACGGCCCACACAAGCGGCATCACCGTCAAGCTGCCGAACTTCTGGCAGGAAGACCCGAGCTCGTGGTTTCAGCAAGCTGAAGCTCAGTTTGCACTGGCGGGCATAACGGCTGACGACACAAAATTTTATCACATCATCGCCAAACTCGACGCCGCCACTTCGAGATGTGTGCGGAGCATAATCCAGCGGCCACCGGCCCAGGACAAATATAGAGAACTGAAGGTGACCATCGTGGAGAATTTCGTCCCCTCTACCGAGGAGAGAGCCGAGAGGATCCTGGCAGTCTACGGCCACAGAGGATGCAGACCCAAGGCCCTCATGGAGGACTTGCTGCAGCTCAAGGAAGAGGACAATGACAACTTCCTCTTCCAATTTATATTCCTCAGTACTCTGCCACCACACATGAGAGGGACGCTTGCCAACATGCGATGCAGCACCCAGCAAGACTTCCGCGCGCTGGCTCGCAAAGCGCAGCGACTCGTCAACGCCTGCAGTGAACAGACAGCCACGGCAGCATCCGCAGACCTCAGCGCCGATGTCCAGAGCAACGGGGAGCCACAAACCACCGAGCAGAGCCCACCCACCATGGCAGCGACACGGCCAAGACGTAACAGACGGAGCGACGTCTGTTATTACCACCACCGCTTCGCCGAGAAGGCTTACAAATGCGTTCCCCCCTGCAAATTCATGAGACGCCCAAGCCGAGAACCGTTAACGGCGGCGGTTCTCGGCGAAAAAAACAAGCTTCTCTATGTGACGGACGGACACACCGGCAAGCAGTTCCTAATCGACACTGGAGCTCAACTGAGTTTTATCATGCCCTCCCACGCAGACCGGGCCATGGGCCCCCGGGGCAATGGAGCGATGGCAGCCAACGGCTCCATCATCGACACTTATGGCGAAAGGAACCTGCCCCTCTGCATTCATGGCCGCAACTACAGATGGACATTTGTTGTAGCGGCGGTGAGTTTTAACTTGTTGGGCGCGGATTTTTTGTGTGCACATGGGTTATTAGTCGATCTAGCAAACAGACGCTTGGTTAATGCACTGTCATTTGCTTCTATTCCCTGCTCAGCTCGAGTTTCTGCACCACCCGTGCAGGCCAGTGTCACTACAGCAGGAGGTAAGTTTGATCAACTCCTCACCCAATTTCCAGCACTCACAATTCCCAAATTCTCAGCTACAGTGGCTAAGCACGGGGTTGAACACTTTATTCCCACAACAGGCCCACCCGTATTCGCCAAAGCTCGGTGCTTAGACGCGACCAAGCTCGCCATAGCTCAGGACGAGTTTACCACCCTTGAAAAACTAGGCATTATCAGACGCTCAAAAAGCCCCTGGGCATCGCCACTACACATGGTCCCGAAATCCGACGGTTCTTGGAGACCGTGCGGCGATTACCGCAGATTAAACAATGCGACAGCGCATGACCGCTACCCAATTCCTCACATCCAAGATTTTTCACTACATCTGGCGGGTGCGTGCATTTTTTCTAAAATAGACCTGGTCCGTGGCTATCACCAAGTCCCCGTTCGAGCAGAAGACATTCCTAAAACAGCTGTAATAACCCCCTTCGGTCTTTTTGAATTTTTGCGGATGCCTTTTGGCCTCAAAGGCGCTGCTCAAACCTTTCAGCGGATGATGGACGCGGTATTACGCGACCTCCCTTTCGTGTTCGTCTACCTTGACGATATGCTGGTAGCCAGCTCGTCGGAGGAAGAACACGAACAGCATCTCACTATGGTTTTTCAGAGACTAGAAGAGCACGGGTTAATAATCAATCCAGCCAAATGCAAATTCGGCGTGTCACAAATTGATTTTTTGGGACACAGGGTTTCACCGAAGGGGGCAGTCCCGCTGCCAGACAAAGTTCGCGCAGTAAAAAATTTTCCACGGCCACAAACGGTCAAATCGCTGCAAGAATTTTTGGGAATGGTTAATTTTTACAACCGTTTCCTCCCCCGCGCAGCTCAGCTCATGCAGCCCCTATATGACGCGCTCAGAAAACAAAAACCTTCCAACGCGGTCGAATGGACCCTGGAGCGCGAACGCGCCTTCGCAGAAGTAAAAAGTGCCCTAGCTAACGCAACATTGTTGGTTCACCCTGATCCCTCGGCCCGCATTGCGCTAACCACAGACGCTTCAGACCTGGCCATAGGGGCGGTTGTAGAACAACACGTTGGCGGAACCTGGCAACCTTTGGCATTTTTCAGCAAATCGTTAAACCAAACTGAGCGTAAATACAGCACTTTTGACAGGGAGCTGCTAGCGCTTCATTTATCCATCCACCACTTCCAGTTCTGGTTGGAGGGGCGGCGTTTCACGGCTTTTGTAGACCACAAACCGCTCACCTTTGCGATGGCTAAAATTTCCGAACCGTGGTCAGGCAGGCAACAAAGACAGCTAGCTGCGATTTCAGAGTTCACCACAGACATTCGACATGTGGCAGGCAAACTTAACGTGGTAGCAGACTGCCTCTCTCGCGCTGTGACATCGCCAGAGCGCGAGGAGACAGATTATACTACCTCAGCCGCAGAACTCTTCGCCAACGCGGACACATACGCGGCCCCAATCCACGTAGGGATAGATTACGCAGCCATGGCGGAGGAGCAAAGTAGTGAGATGAGATGAGATGAGATTCAACTTTATTGTCATTACACATGTATGAATACAAGGTAACGAAACGTGACTTGGCATTTGGGCACGCTCTGCAGAGCGCATCCAAGGCCGGGGCAGCTGCTAGGCGCCAGTCATAAAGAAGAAAGGAAAAAAAAAAGAAAAAGAGTGGATATGACACAGTAGGCGAGAGAAAAAAACATGTTTTATCAAATTGACGCTTAAGTAAGTAAGCGAAATTTTGATTGCAGGCAAAAAAACCCTCAATGCTTATTTAGCAGACATTTAGTAGACAAATCACACAGCAGGGAGAGAGCAGTGTATGTATATCAGTATGATGATATCAGTGTGTGTGCAGTGTTGAGTGTATCAGTTACTGGAGCACAACAAATAGTCTCCTAGGCAACGATAGATGTTATAGTTCATGAACGCTGTCCCTGAAGAGTTCTGTTTATTGCACAGCAGCGGTGTTTGGGTTAGCGAGCCAGCTGACACATCCGCTTATCTCAACTCTGGAGGAGTGAGTTATCCAGGAGCGCCGATCAAGGCCGAATCTGCTCAGACAGAGTATAGGAGTATAGGATTTCCCTATTGTCATATTCTGAGCTTACAATTCAAATTAACATTCACTGGCTTTAAATTCATATCATTCCCTGGAGAGCACGAAGCGACTCCAGATGTTTCCCCTTCTAAACACAGATGAACATGTCCGATAGAGTCCATCTCTCTACAATGCATGCAGATGGTAAATTCCATGTTGGTCATTTGCCGCTACTTCGTGCACTCCCCATCTGGTCGAATTATTGAGAAGCAGCTCCGCCGGGTCCGCATTTTGATTAGCTCCTCCAGTTAAATTTTCGATACACCAGGAGAACTCCAAAGCCCAATCGGCAGAAATCCTGTGATCGTAGCCAAAACAGGTAGATGTTTTTCCACATCCTCAGTCAAATCACACAGACACATGAGTTCCAATCCATGGGTCTCTCCACATTTGGGCTCCCCCGGGCCCAATTTTCTGTTTGAAAAGGTGGTGTCAATTGCGTTTAAAGCCCAGCTTATATCCATTTTCCGTATTTTCCATTTGGGTTGAGATCAGCAAGATGGTGAGACGGCACAGACACTCACTCAGACGCAGCAAGCTGGGATTAGGTCAGGAAGGCAGGATAGGAGGAGGGAGGAAAAAAAAATGCGACTGCTCTCACTGAAGGCAAAAGGAAGAAAGACGTGACGCAGACGTGCGCAGACATGCGCGCACTCCTGTCTGGACCAACAGGGTTAAGGCTGGAGGAAAGGGGTTTACGCGACGGTGTACCCCCCCTAATATGCGACATCTCAGCCGGCCGACCTCGCCCGGTAGTCCCAGCTGCATGGCGCCACCGTATTTTCGACTCAATTCACTCTCTCGCGCACCCGGGTGTGCGCGCTTCAGTTAAAATGGTCGCCGAAAAGTTTGTGTGGCCCGGCCTGCGCAAAAACGTAAAAGAATGGGCAAAGACTTGCATGTCTTGTCAGCGCGCCAAAATACACAAACACACAAAAGCCCCTCTAGAGCCTTTTCGAATCCCAGATAGAAGGTTCGACCACGTTCATGTCGATCTCGTGGGACCACTACCTTCCTCCCAAGGTTTCACACACCTGTTAACAATGATAGACCGTACTACGCGCTGGCCTGAGGCGGTCCCTCTGGCGTCAACCACAGCGGAGGAAGTCGCTCGCGTTTTTTCAACAAACTGGGTGGCACGTTTCGGCGTCCCATCGGACATCACGTCCGATAGAGGGCCTCAATTTGTCTCGGAGCTTTGGTCAGCCATGGCCAACAGCTTAGGAGCGACAATTCACCGCACCACCGCTTATCACCCTCAGGCTAATGGGTTATGCGAGCGCTTTCACAGATCCTTAAAGGCCGCCCTCAGAGCCTCACTAACGGATACAAATTGGGTAAATAAACTTCCCTGGGTTTTATTGGGGTTGCGTGCTGCGCCTAAAGAGGATCTAGACGCCTCCCCAGCAGAATTAGTTTATGCACAACCTCTCAGGCTCCCAGGTGAATTTTTACCAGAGAACCCAGAGCCAGGGCATCTTCCAGCCCCGAGGCTTTTAGGCAGCACCGGACCGGACACTCTCCCCGGACCGGCACACCACTCTTTTCCACGGGTTTTTGCCCCCCAAGCTTTGAAAAATGCTGAATTCATTTTTGTTAGGCATGAAGCTTTAAAACCAACCCTCCGTCCACTATACAACGGACCTTTCAGAGTGCTGGAACCTGGTGATAAGCATTTTGTGCTTGATTTAGGGGACAGAAAAGAAACAGTCAGCATTGACAGACTTAAACCTGCCTTCTTGTTGAGAGACGAACCTGCACGGTTGGTGAGAGCACCTCGGCGGGGTAGACCCCCCAAGAGAAGAGACTCAGCCCCCCTGCAGGGAACAAATAATCACTCTCCTCCCCAAGCTGCAGATTCCTTACAGGAAGGTCCCACCAGGACGTCCAAGTGGACCCACAGCAGATACGGGAGAAGATTAAAACCCAGACGGCACAAGGACTGATGCAAACCACCCAAAAGTTGTTCACTAATTGTGCTGTAACAGTTTAAGACTGGCTTGTGATATTACTACGCTGTTATGATTACCACTGAATTCTCTACAGGAGCATAGCTGCTGGAAAGTTTCTTCCTTGTCAAGAGGTGTAGCAGTTAGTATGTCATAATAATTATCTTAAACTGTGAATTTTTCTATTGTCCTTTTCTTAGTCGTTTGGGGGGGGGGCTGTGGTCTATATTAATCATATATCCCATAACCTACATATGTATAAGCATGTGAGATGTTTGGTGATTACATATGTAAAGCGACTTCACACCTCAGAACAGGACAAAGAGGTCTCAACCGTCAGCGAGGATCAAAGAGCATCTGAGGCACTGTGGTGGAGACCAGATCGATCGCCCTGACCTCCCAAGGCCAGGTGGAGGGATACAGAGACAAAGGAGGGGGATTAAGATAATGTGGGATGTCAGCTTTGATATGCATGTCTTTTGTTATGTGTAGGTATAAGTACGTAGAGCCGAATATGTTCTGCCTCTTTCTACTTCTGCTTCTGCACTGAGATGAGACTTGTTAGAGGAGCGAAGCTGCTAATAAACTTTGGTTTATAAGTCACATCGCCTCGTTATTCCAAGCTCCTCTACAGGTACCATCATTTTTGTCCAGGCCTGTTTCATGAGTTTGTTTTTTAAAGTAATTCTGTTGAACCACAATTCAAAAGCATTGTCTGATTTTCATTGGTTAATTTTCATAGAATTTTTATTTATTACCACTTTTGTCAGATTCAAGTTATTTCTGTGACCATTGTGGGTTTTTCTTTCATTAACAGAGGGGTACCAACAATTTTGTCCATGTCTGTGTAAGTGCCGTTTGTATCCTCATGTATTAGGTACTTAAAATTCAGTAAAAACATGTACAAGACTGTTAAGAACAAATGTACTTTTGTTTTAAAAAGCAGTGTGGTTATGTCAGTCCGTGACGCACCTAGAATAATTTTTCTGTGTATTTCTCATAAATGATTTTCTAATATGCAAACAGAGGTGCGGTGAACATTATCCAAACGCTCCTGACGTCCATCTCAAGTTCAAGAGAAATATTCTTGTCCACAACTTCCTTTTAACTATCAGTAATCTATTTATAGAAGACTTTTGAATATCCTCAATATGTTTCAGAAAGTATCCTAACTTGCCCGTTCAGATTTGGTCTTACCACCTTTTGAATCATGACATGTTGCCACAGCATGTAAAAGTAGAATAAGATTGATGTCAACAGCAATACTGATTTATAACAATTTGCTAGATAAATATTTTCTTAAATCTAAAATAACATTTGAAGAGCATAACAGTACACACGTTGCTAAATGTATTCATTTATTTAAATTTATGTAATAGTTACATGTATAAAACTTGTCTGTTGATGCATTTCTATAAAATGGTAAACTGCTGGAAAACATACTGTAACAACTTATTTAGATAGCATTATACAGGTACATCTCAGAAAATTAGAATATCATGAAAAAATTCAATATTTTTTGTCACTCATTTCAGAAAGTGAAACTCATATACTGTATATTCATTACACAGAGAGTGATACACTTCAAGTGTTTATTTATTTTAATTTTGATGATTATGGCTTACAACCCATGAAAACCCCAAATTCAGTTTCTCAAAAAATTAGAATATTACATAAAATTAATTTTAAAAATAGTTTTTTTAATAGAAATGTTGGCCGACTGAAAAGTATATCCATGTTGCTTTGATAGTGACCTTGAGCTCGTCTGCATTGTTGGGTCTGGTGTCTCTCATCTTCCTCTTGACAATCCTCCATAGATTCTCTATGGGGTTTAGGTCAGGAGAGTTTGCTGGCCAATCAAACACAGTGGATGCCATGGTCATTAAACCAGGTTTTGATACTTTTGGCAGTGTGGGGAGGGTGCCAAGTCCTGCTGGAAAATGAAATCAGCTTCTCCATAAAGCTTGTCAGCAGAGGGAAGCATGAAGTGTTCTAATGTCCTGGTAGACAACTGCGTTGACTTTGGTCTTGATAAAACACAGTGGACCAACACCAGCAGATGACATGGCTCCTCAAATCATCACTGGCTGTGGAAACTTCACACTAAACCTCAAGCAACTTAGATTCTGTGCCTCTCCACTCTTTCTCCAGACTCTGGGACTTTGATTTCCAAATGAAATGCAAAATTTACTTTCATCTGAACAGATGCCATCTGCTGGTGTTTGTCCACTGTGTTTTATCAAGACCAAAGTCAATGCAGTCGTCTACCAGGAAATTTTACAGCACTTCATGCTTCCCTCTGCTGACAAGCTTTATGGAGAAGCTGATTTCATTTTCCAGCAGGACTTGCCCCCCCCCACACACACACACTGCCAAAAGTTTGCAGACGACACCACCCTCATCGGGTTCATCTCCAACGGCGATGAGTCCGTCTACAGGAGAGAGGTGGCCCAGCTGGCGTCCTGGTGCAGCCACAACAACCTGCAGCTGAACGATCTGAAGACAGTGGAGATGATTGTGGACTTCAGGAAAGTCACAACCCCTCTGCCCCCCCTCACCCTCACAGGCTCTCCCATCACCACTGCAGAGTCCTTCTGCTTCCTGGGCACCACCATCACCCGGGACCTCAAGTGGGAGCCGACCACCAGCTCCCTCATCAAAAAGGCCCAGCAGAGGATGTTCTTCCTGCGGCAGCTGAGGAAGCTCAAGCTACCCACCAAGATGTTGGTACAGTTCTACACAGCCATCATCGAGTCCATCCTCACCACCTCCATAACCGTGTGGTACGCAGGAGCCACTGCCAGGGACAGACTAAGGCTGTAGCGCATCGTGCGCACTGCTGAGAAGGTGATCGGCTGCAAGCTCCCATCCCTCCAGGACCTGTACATCTCCAGGAACCGGAGGCGTGCAGGCCGGATCATAGCCGATCCTTCACACCCTGGTCACGTACTGTTTGCCCCCCTCCCCTCAGGTAGAAGACTTCGGTCCATTCAGACTAAAACCTCCCGTCACATGAACAGCTTCTTCCCCTCTGCCATCAGACTGCTGAACACTAAGTGACTTATTGACTCTCGTGCACTATGTACAGCAGCTCAACCAGACTCATGTCAATCATCACTGTTTTCTTTTTGCATTACCGACTGCACTATGTGGTACTCCACAATATCTGCTGCTCGCTAATATATTTAAAAATTGCTTTGACTAGTATTACTCATTCTTATTCTACATTTTATTGCATGTATAGTTTTTTATTTCTATCTTTTATTTTTATCATGTTTAATGTTGCAGCATTGCACCGAGACAAATTCCTAGTTTGTGTACTACATGAACAATGGCAATAAATCTGCTTCTGATTCTGATTCTGAAAACCTGGTTTAATGACCATGGCATCACTGTGTTTGATTGGCCACCAAACTCTCCTGACCTAAACCCCATAGAGAATCTATGGAGTATTGTCAAGAGGAAGATGAGAGACACCAGACCCAACAATGCAGACGAGCTCAATGTCACTATCAAAGCAACCTGGACCTTCATAACACCTCAGCAGTGCCACAGGCTGATCACCTCCATGCCACGCTACATTGATACAGTAATTCATCCAAAAGGAGCCCCAACCAAGTAGTGAGTGAGTACATGGACAGACTTCTCAGTCGGCCAACATTTCTATTAAAAAACTATTTTTTAAAATTAAATTTTTTGCAATATTCTAATTTTTTGAGAAACTGGGGTTTTCATGGGCTGTATGCCATAATCATCCATCCATCCATCCATCTTCTACCGCTTTTCCAGAGGTCCGGGTCACGGAGGCAGCAGATCAAGCAGAGAAGCCCAGACTTCCCTCTCCCCAGCCACCTGCTCCAGCTCTTTAGAGAGGATACCAAGGCGTTCCCAGACCAGCTGGGAGACATAGTCTCTCCATCGAGTCATGGGTCTGCCCCGGGGTCTCCTCTCAGTGGGACGTGCCTGAAACACCTCAAGTGGGAGGTGTCCAGGAGCCATCCTAATCAGATGCCCATACCACCTCAACTGACTCCTTTCAATGTGAAGGAGCAGCGGTTCTACTCTGAGCCTCTCCCGGATGACTGAGCTCCTCACCCTATCTCTGAGGGTGAGTCCAGCAATCCTACGGAGAAAGCTCATTTCAGCCGCTTGTATTCGCGATCTTGTTCTTTCGGTCATTACCCAAAGCTCGTGACCATAGGTGAGAGTAGGAACGTAGATTGACTGGTAAATCGATAGCTTTGCCTTAGTACTAAGCTCCCTCTTCACCACAACAGACTGGTACAATGTCCGCATCACTGCAGATGCTGCTCCAATCCGTCTGTCAATCTCTCGCTCCATTTTCCCCTCACTCGTGAATAAGACCCCAAGATACTTAAACTCCTCCACTTGGGGCAGGAGCCTGTCCCCAACCCAGAGAGGACAATCCACCTTTTTCCGGCTGAGGACCATGGACTCGGACTTGGAGGTGCTGATTCTCATCCCAGCCGCTTCACACTCAGCGGCAAACCGTCCCAGCAAGAGCTGTAGGTCATTGCTGGATGAAGCCAACAGGACAACATCATCTGCAAACAACAGAGATGAGATCCTGTGGTCACCAAGCATGACACCCTCCATTCCCTGGCTGCGCCTAGAAATCCTGTCCATAAAAATTATGAACAGGATCGGTGACAAAGGGCAGCCCTGGCGGAGTCCAACTCTCACTGGGAATGGCTCCGACCGAGTGTTGGCAATATGAACCAAACTCTCACAACGGTTGTACAGAGACCGAATAGCTCGTAACAACAAGCCCGATACCCCATACTCCCGAAGCACCCCCCACAAAAAACCACGAGGGACGCGGTCAAATGCCTTCTCCAAGTCCACAAAACACATGTAAACTGGTTGGGCAAACTCCCACGAACCCTCAAGGATTCTCGAGAGGGTAAAGAGCTGGTCCGATGTGCCACGGATAGGACGAAAACCACATTGCTCCTCCTGAATCCGAGGTTCGACCAACGGCCGGACTCTCCTCTCCAGTACCTTGGCATAGACCTTCCCAGGGAGGCTGAGGAGTGTGATCCCTCTAAAGTTGGAGCACACCCTCCGGTCCTCTTTTTTGAAGAGAGGAACCACCACCCCGGTTTGCTATGCCAAAGGCACTGCCCCCAACCTCCACGCAATGTTGCAGAGGCGTGTCAACCATGACAGCCCAACAACATCCAGGGCCTTGAGGTACTCAGGGCGAATCTCGTCCACCCCCGGGGCCCAGCCACCAAGGAGATTTTTAACCACCTTGGCGACCTCAGCTCCTGTGATAGGCGAGTCATCCCCCTTGTCCCCAAACCCTGCTTCCTCTGTGGAAGGCGTATCAGTGGGATTGAGGAGATCCTCGAAGTATTCCTTCCACCGCCCGACGATATCCCCAGTCGAAGTCAACAGTGTCCCATCCGCACCGTACACAGTGTGGACAGGGAGCTGCTTTGCCCTCCTGAGCCGCTGGACAGTTTGCCAGAATCTCTTCGAGGCCGACCGAAAGTCTTGCTCCATGGCCTCACCAAACTCCTCCCATACCCGTGTTTTTGCTTCAGCAACCACCCGAGCTGCACTCCGCTTGGCCTGCCGGTACACCTCAGCTGCTCCGGGAGTCCCACAAGCCAACCAAGCTTGATAGGACTCCTTCTTCAGCTTAATGGCCCCCCTCACCACTGGTGTCCACCACTTGGTTCGGGGGTTGCCACAAAGAGATGCACCGACCACCTTGTGGCTGCAGCTCTGGGCCGCCGCTTCAACAACAAAGGTGGAGAACATGGCCCATTCAGACTCCATGTCTCCAGACTCCCTCGGAATGTGGTTGAAGTTCTTCCGGAGGTGGGAGTTGAAGACATCCCGAACAGGGGCCTCAGCCAGACGTTCCCACCACACCCTCACTATACGTTTGGGTCTGCCAGGTCTGAATGGCTTCCTCCCCTGCCTTCGGATCCAACTCACCACCAGGTGGTGATCAGTTGACAGCTCTGCACCTGTCTTTACCCGGGTGTCCAAGACATACGGTCGCAGGTCTGATGACACAATAACAAAATCGATCAGCGACCTAGGGTGTCCTGGTGCCAAGTGCACATATGGACTGTCATGGCGGCCGCTGGGCCGTCATCATCCTCAGCTGCGCACACATCCGCTGTTGGTAATCAACGGGCTTTAAAAACCAGGATCTCGGACTGCTCTGCACGGAGTCGTCTGTCGCCTTTGCCTCGCAACGCGTCTAGGATACGACCTCAAGCCAGAGTCAGAACCAAGTCGCCACACCAAGCCACGTCACGTAAGATACCTCATCACTCATCCCTTCCTAGTGTTCTCCCCTGTGCACAGGTGGACCTCCCTGGCGGCGGACTTACCTTCCCTGTCAACGGGACGCCATCTCCTCCTCCTCGGAGCTCTTCCTCACCACCTCAGCGTCGAGCACCACGCGCACCATGCTGCACCGGGACCCGGAGCCAGCAAGATTCTCTCTGCGGCGCCTGCAAGTAAGCAGCACAAGCTTCAGCTTCCCGTTCATGCGAACTGTAATAATCCCCTGTGCTTGTGTGTTCCAGGGTTGCCAGGTCGCAGCAGGAATCGCTCAGCTCCAGTGACCAAACAGCCTCGCACTCACTCACTCATTCACACACGCAACACTCATCACTTTAATTAATAAATAATTGTCAAACAATCTACTCGTGTCAGCGTCTACCTCCTGGGTCCCTAATCATGTCATGGACACCCTTATGCTTGAACATGGTGTTCGTTATGGACAAACTGTGGTTAGCACAGAAGTCCAATAACTGAACACCACTCGGGTTCAGATCGGGCAGGCCGTTCCTCCCAATCACCCCCCTCCAGGTTTCACTGTCGTTGCCCACGTGCACACTGAAGTCCCCCAGTAGGACAATGGAGTCTCCAAGAGGAGTACCCTCCAGCACCCCAGTCACAGACTCCAAAAAGGGTGGGTACTCTGAAACATCATTTGGTGCATAGGCACAAATGATGGTCAGGACCCATTTCCCAACACTAAGGCGCAGGGAAGCAACCCTTTCGTCCACCGGGGAAAACTCCAATATAGAGGCAGCAAAGTGGGGGGATACAAGAATACCCACCCCTGCTCGTCGCCTCTCGCCTGGGGAAACTCCAGAAAAGGCCAAGCTTCAGCCCCTCTCCAGGAGACTGGTTCCGGAACTGGAGCTGTGTGTTGAGGTGAGGCCGACTATATCTAGCCGGTATCTCTCAACCTCGTACACCAGCTCAGGCTCCTTCCCCACCAGAGAGGTGACATTCCACGTACCAAAAGCCAGTTTAGAAAGCTTGGGTTCAGTCCGCCAAGGTCTCCGCCTTTGACCGCCACCTAATCCACATAGCACCGGACTCCCATGAGCCCTCCTGCAGGTGGTGAGCCCACTGGAGGGCAGACCCATGTAACTCCTTCAGGCTGAGCCCGGCCGGGTCCCATGGGTGGAAATCTGGCCACCAGATGCTAGCCTTCGAGCCCCTCCCCCAGGCCTGGCTCCAGGGTGGGGCCCCGGTAACCCCATACCGGGCGGGGTACACTGAATCCTTGATATAGAATTTATCATGAGAGTCTGTTGGATCGTTCTTAGTCTGGCCCTTCACCCAGGACCAGTCTTGGGTGACCCTATCAGAGGCAAATTGCCCCAGACAACATAGCTCCTGGGATCACTGGGGCACGCAAGCCCCCCCACCATGATAAGGTGACGATCCATGAGGGGGGCCATAATCATCAAAATTATGGCCCCCATAAAATTATGGCCCCCATGCCATAACCATCAAAATTAAAATAAACACTTGAAATATATCACTCTGTGTAATGAATTTATATAATATATGAGTTTCACTTTCTGAAATGAGTGACAAAAAATATTGAACTTTTTCA
This sequence comes from Pholidichthys leucotaenia, assembly GCA_020510985.1. Lineage (NCBI taxonomy): Eukaryota > Metazoa > Chordata > Actinopteri > Cichliformes > Pholidichthyidae > Pholidichthys > Pholidichthys leucotaenia. Next base: position 95,126,618 of record CM035837.1, read on the forward strand.
TGATATCCTAATTTTTTTGAGACGTACCTGTACTTGTAATTTACATTCACATCAGTGTGTCATCCTTGGTAAAAACTAACATTGTCACCATTGTGTGAAATGCTTGAACTTCCAAACGTGCATATTTTGTATTTTGATAATTTAATTATCACTGACACTGATTAATAGGTAATATTCAGTACGGTATTACTGTATATTAAAACCATTAACAGCTATCTAAACCCGCCTCACCTTAACTCTTACCTACCTTACTGTAAACAGTGGTGCACTGGGTGTGAGCTTACTTTCAGATCCATACAACACCTGCCACAAAAAAAGTTTACCTAAGGAGAGGACTATTGCTAGTTAACAGTTGATGATTTATAAGACAGAGTAGATCTGATGCATAGTTAAACTTGAAAGACTTAAGCTGTAGACAGGAACTGAATTACCAAATCACAGACAAATTGATAGATAATATAATTCTGGAGTCATTAAGTTGTAATACATAAGAAGAAGTGGTTGGCATGCTCATATGGAATACTAAGCCTTTTGGAAGATGAAAAAGTGGTACCATCCAGCATCCTGTAACTGGAGGAGGCGTTCTATCATCCTCACTATCTTTACTTTGCTGATTGCACTGTGTGTGGTGTTTGCACAGAACAGGGGTACGTATGATTTCTGTTATTCTTTTTAGTATATTCAGCCATACATTAAATCACTTAAGCTCTATTGCACCGACAAGGTTTAATTTTTAAACCAGGTTAAATCATGTTTTTCGGTGACATTGTGTCTCTTTAAAATCAGTGCAGTTTTACTTAAAATCAGTATTGAATTTAATTCTCTTGCTCCAACTGTGATCTAAGGTTAACTTTAAACATCCAGTTCAAGAGGTTTAACTTTTACAATGGCTGCATTTTTGAGATGGATTGACCAAAATCTATTTTGTCAAAGAAAATCTAGAGACAAACTCAAACACTTGAGTTTTATGATGAAGATGAATTATTTTTTATGAAGATATACCGTTATGCCCCTTCTGAGCCTTTACAAGCACTGTTAAGATGACATTTTTTGTTTCAGAAAAGCAGGCAAAAACAGACAATGCCCTCCCTCCAAAACTAAACGTAGTTTTACTAAACAAGTTTAATTTCAGGTGGTACAATTAGCTTGGGTTAATTTTAGACCTGGATTCACTCATTAAACCTACTATTACTTAACTTTGAATAAATCTTAAATCAGCTCTCTAGCCGTAACAATTATTTTGCAAGTAACACTAGGCTAAGGCAGTGTATCTATTGTGTATCTATTGTCATGAAATGTAATTTACTCCCAGTAGACTTTATTACCTCCGCCAAGGAGGTTATGTTTTCATCAGCGTTGGTTTGTCTGTCTGTCTGTCTGTTTGTTTGTTTGTTAGCCAGATAACTCAAAAACTTATGGACGGATTTTCATGAAATTTTCAGAGATTGTCAGAAATGGGGTATCCTACAGATGATTAGATTTTGGTGGTGATCCGGATCACCGTCTGGATCCAGGAATTTTTTAAAGAATTCTTTTTTTTTTTTTTATTACCTCCGCAAAGGAGGTTATTTAACATAGCGAGATAGGGCCATTATGTTTTCATCAGTGTTGGTTTGTCTGTCTGTCTATCTGTCTGTTTGTTTGTTAGCAAGATAACTCAAAAAATTATGGACGGATTTTCATGAAATTTTCAGATTGTCAGAAATGGGGTATCCTACAGATGATTATTAGATTTTGGTGGTGATCCGGATCACCGTCTGGATCCAGGAATTTTTTAAAGGATTCTTTTTTTTTTTTTAATTTAATATTGCGAGATAGGGCCATTTTCAATATTCATATGGGAGGAACTGTGGCGCTTGGCGGAGGTCTGCGCTCTCCGAGTGCTTTTCTAGTTATTACTATTACTAGTGCATACCTGTGCATGCCCAAAGAAACCAAGTATAAGCAAGTACTTATGCATGCCCGTAGAAAGCAGGTGTAAGCAAGGGTGTAAGCAAGTACGTCAGCACTCATTCAGTGATGCCTGCCTTTGATCTTTGATGATGTCATAACGAGTCCTGTGATCTTTGATGATGTCATAGCGAGTCCTGTGATCGTGAGTGATGGATGCCTTTGATCTTTGATGATGTCATAGCGAGTCCTATGATCATGAGTGATGCCTGTATTTGATCTTTGATGTCCTATGATTGTGAGTGAGTGCGAGTGATGTCTGCCTTTGATCTTAGATAATGTCATAGTGAGTCCTATGATCGTGAGGGATGCCTGCCTTTGATGATGTCACAGCGAGTCCTATGATCGTGAGTGAGCGTGAGTGACACTTGCCTTTGATCTTAGATGACATCATAGTGAGTCCTATGATTGTAAGTGATGCCTGCCTTTGATTTCTGATGTTGTATGATCGTGATGCCAGCCTTTGATGGTGTCTATATGACGTCATATAGACACCATGTAGAGATCATAGGAACATCATAGGCGATCCTATGATCTTTCAGCGAGTTCTATGGTCGTGACACACAGACAGACACACAGCGATTTCTTGAATTATATATAGAGTGATGAAGTGATGATTACTATTATTGCTTTTTTATAAACGATTTAAAAAAAAAAAAAAAACCAAACCACACTATTTAACACAAAGAAATCACTCTGGACTGTATACTGAAGCCAAAATTCTACAGGTGTACATTTAATAGATAATGAAAATCACTGACTTTAACAAAAGACATATCAACATCTTCATTTAATAAGTGAAAAGTGACATAAGAATACACTGACATCAGATATGTCAAAATGATAAGTTGAAGCTAATCAATGCAAGTATTTTTTTTTTGACAAAAAATAATGTGTCATGAAAAAGTAATAAACTATTCAAAATGAATTATTTTCGTACAGGAAGTTTTTACAAATTCACCCATCCATTTTCTACTGCTTTACTGGGAATCTTATATAATCTTATATATTTACATATTTATTCCACCTAGCTGCAATGCTCCCTACTATGGGTGTTTATATATCTACATATTTATTCCATCTAGCTACAATGCTCCGCACTGTGTGTTTATATACTCATATATTTATCCCATCCAGCTACAATGCTCTGCACTGTGTGTCTGTGTGTATATATATATTTATAGTAATATGTACATATGTATATTAGCTGCTCTTACTTGCTTGCTTTTTTTTCTTGCCTTCTGATTGTTGCTCTGAGTGTTGCTATCCCTGTGCTGTTGCAATCCTGGAATTTCCCCGTTGTGGGACTAATAAAGGCTTATCTTATCTTAATCTGGGTTGTGGAGGCAGCAGTCCAAGCAGAGAAGTCCAGACTTCCCTTTCCCCAGCCACCTCCTTCAGCTCTTCAGAGGAGAGACCTTCACTCTATATCATCACTCTATATATCTTGGGCCAAGATATACTGTATGTGCACCAGTGTTTTTGTTACAGTGGTGTGAAAAAGTCTTTGCCCCTTTCCTGATTTTTTTTTTTTTTTTGTATGTAACATAATTCCAGTTCATTGAGAGGATCATGAAAATTGATCTGAGCAAAAAGTGGCTTTGGACCCTCTTCTGCAAGACCCATGCATGGCTGTCGAAAGCAAGAAACTGGAGCAACCGGCTAAAATCAGTGCTTTGCTTGGCATTGTACCGATTTGTAGTGTAGATTGCCACTCTTCAGGGTTCCACATTTTTACTGTGTCAGCACCTCGTTAAAAACAACATTGCTCAGGAAGCGATGCTTTTGCTTAACACTGTATATTGTGGGGAGCGTGAAATAACGAGGCTGAATCATTTCTTAATTCAGGTTTTAATGTCACCATCACATCCCCAGCTATCTCTCAAAAAACAGAAGAGAGAGAGCTGAGTCAAAACCTTCTCTTTTATACAGTCAAGGACAAAGGAAGAATCGCATATCACCGTCAAAACCCCCTACTGACAATAACTCTCCCCCCGCGCCCTTCAGTCCTCCGCCTGGGCTCCCGGAGGTCAGGAAGTTCTTTCAGCTCCTTATCGCCGTACCTCCGTCTTCTTGTTGTTAACCACAGGCGGTCCAGACATATTGTTCCATCCAAGACGTGAGGTCAATCCACACATGCAATCCCAAGCATCCCATAGTGCTTACACATATGTAGGTAAAATTACATAAGCTACATAACCCCCCCCCCCCCCCCAAACGTCGAAGAATGGACAATATATCAGAGTTAATAAAACATGATAACCTCAATAGCATAGTCTATACCACATGATCATATCAAAAATCAGTGATAACATCAATAGCATAGTCTATACCACATGATCACATTCAAATTCAGTCTGCACGTCGTCTGGGCTTCAAACGTCTTCCAAATCTGCTGTAAGCAGGTCTCGCTGTCCCTGCAGCGGCGTCCTGCAAAGAATCTGCAGATTGAGGAAGAGAGTGGTTATTTGATCCCTGCGGGGGCTCAGGGACATGTTCCCTGGGGGGTCTACCACGTCGAGGTGCCCTCGCCACGGGTACAGACTCGTCGTTCATCACAAAAGCAGGCTTTAGTCTGTCAATACTAACTGTCTCTTTTCTGTCTCCCAAATCTAGCACAAAATGCTTATCACCTGTCTCTAGCACCCTATATGGACCATCATATGGTGGGCGGAGGGTTGGTCTCAGAGCCTCGTGCCTGACAAAAACGAACTCGGCATTTTTCAAAGCTTTGGGAACAAAAACGCGCGGAAAAGTGTGATGAACGGGGCCCGGGAGCGTGTCTGCTCCCGTGCCAATCAGTGGCCCAAGAGCCGGGGGGCGCCCTGGCTCCGGATGCTCTGGTAGGAATTCACCGGGCAGCCTGAGAGGTTGTGCAAAAACTAACTCGGCTGGAGAGGCATTTAAATCCTCTTTGGGCGCAGCACGCAACCCCAATAAAACCCATGGTAGTTTGTTTACCCAATCTGCATCCGTAAGCGACGCTCTGAGGGCTGCCTTCAAAGACCTATGAAAACGCTCGCATAAACCATTAGCCTGGGGGTGGTAAGCGGTAGTGCGATGGATTTTCGCTCCTAAGCTGCTGGCCATCGCTGACCAGAGCTCAGAGACAAATTGAGGCCCTCTGTCGGACGTGATATCCGACGGAACCCCGAAACGTGCTACCCAGGCTGTCAAAAAAACGCGAGCCACCTCTGCAGCTGTGGTCGATGCCAGGGGGACCACTTCTGGCCAACGTGTGGTTCGGTCCACCATTGTCAAAAGATGTGTGAACCCCTGCGACGAAGGCAGGGGGCCCACGAGGTCGACATGCACGTGGTCGAATCTCTTGGCCGGAATGTGGAATGGTTCTAAGGGAGCTTTTGTGTGTCTGTGAATTTTGGCCCGTTGGCAAGCCATGCAGGTTCGTGCCCACTCTTTCACGTGCTTGCGCAGGCTCGGCCAAACAAACTTCTCCGCTACCATTTTCACAGAAGCACGCACTCCTGGGTGCGCCAGGGAGTGAACCGAGTCAAAAACGCGGCGGCGCCACGCAGCCGGGACTACCGGGCGTGGTCGCCCAGTCGATACATCGCAGATTAGGGGGGGCATACCGGTTTGTAAACACCTGCTCTCCAGCCTTAACCCTGTTGGTCCAGACAGGAGTGCGCGCACGTCCGCGTCACTACCCTGTTCCGCTGCCATGGCTCCGTAATCTATTCCCATGTGAACTGGGGCCGCGTGCGCTTCCGCGCTGCTATTTTGCCCTGCGGCTGCGGTAGTATAATCTGCCTCCGCGCGCACCGGAGCCATGACCGCGCGAGAGAGGCAGTCTGCCACTACGTTGAGTTTACCCGCTACGTGCTGAATATCAGTGGTAAACTCCGAAATTGCGGCTAGATGCCTCTGTTGCCGGCCCGACCAAGGTTCTGAAATTTTGGACATTGCAAAAGTGAGCGGCTTATGGTCGACAAAAGCAGTGAAACGCCGACCTTCCAGCCAAAATTGGAAATGGCGGATGGCCAAATGAAGCGCTAACAGCTTCCTGTCAAACGTGCTGTATTTACGCTCGGCTTCGTTCAAGGACTTGCTGAAAAATGCCAGCGGCTGCCAAACCCCGGCAACATGCTGTTCCACGACCGCCCCTATGGCCAAATCTGATGCGTTGGTGGTGAGCGCTATGCGGGCCGATGGATCAGGGTGAGCCAGGAGCGCGGCGTCAGCCAGGGCTTTCTTTACCTCCGCGAATGCGCGCTCCCGCTCCGGGGACCACTCGATAGGGTTGGAGGGTTTTTGTTTTTTGAGCGCGGCGTATAATGGTTGCATGAGCTGCGCTGCGTGGGGTAGGAAACGGTTATAAAAATTTACCATTCCTAAAAACTCCTGCAATGATTTGACCGTTTGTGGTCGGGGAAAATCTGCCACTGCGCGCACCTTATCCGGTAGCGGGATTGCCCCTTCTGGGGAGACGCGGTGCCCCAAAAAATCGATCTGCGCCACGCCAAACTGGCATTTGGCTGGATTAATTATTAACCCGTGCTCTCCCAACCTCCGAAAAACCGTAGTGAGGTGTTTTTCGTGTTCCTCCTCTGAAGTACTGGCGACTAAAATGTCGTCGAGGTAGACAAACACGAAAGGGAGATCGCGTAACACGGCATCCATCATGCGCTGGAATGTTTGTGCGGCGCCTTTAAGACCAAACGGCATGTGCAAAAATTCGAAAAGTCCAAAAGGGGTTATTACCGCTGTTTTAGGAATGTCCTCAGGCCGGACTGGAACCTGATGGTAGCCGCGAACCAGGTCTATTTAAGAAAAAATGCGTGCCCCCGCCAGATGCACCGAGAAATCCTGAATGTGTGGGATTGGGTAGCGGTCATGCGCTGTGGCGTTGTTTAGTCTGCGGTAATCGCCGCAAGGTCTCCAGGAGCCGTCAGCTTTAGGGACCATATGCAGCAGCGAAGCCCAGGGGCTTTTTGAACGGCGAATAATGCCCAGCCTTTCCAGGCTGGTGAACTCCTCGCGCGCGATGGAGAGCTTAGCAGCATCCAAACGCCGAGCTTTCGCGAAGACGGGGGGGCCCGCTGTAGTGATAAAATGCTCCACCCCGTGTTTCGGCACTGTTGCCGAGAAAGTAGGAACTGTGAGCACTGGAAACTGGGTGAGGAGTGTGTTAAACTTACCGCCTGCTGTGGCAACGTTGGTCTGCACCGGTGGTGGGGACACTCGAGCTGCACAAGGAATAGAATAAAAAGACAGTGCATTTACTAAGCGTCTGTTGGCAAGATCAACTAACAAACCATGTGAGCACAGAAAATCGGCACCTAACATGTTGAAGCTCACTGCCGCTATGATAAAAGTCCATTCATAAATGCGGCCGTGCAAGGACAAAGTCCTTTCTCCATAGGTGTTGATGCTCGAGCCGTTCGCCGCCGTTGCCCCGTCACCGCGGGGGCCGGCCAACCAGTCAGCATAGGTCGGGGTGATGAAACTCACTTGAGCTCCGGTGTCTACGAGGAAATGCCGCCTGGAGCTCGCATCTGTGATGTACAGCTGCTTATTTTTTTCACCGAGAGCCGAAACTGCTAACGAATCTCCGGTCCTGGAGTTTCCCGAGCTCTTGTAGCTGCACGGTGGCACACACCTGTGTGCCTTCTCTGCGAAACGTCGGTGGTAATAACAGAGGCCATCTCCTCCGCTGCGCCGGGGCCGCGTCGCTGCCATTGATGGTGGGGCTGGCTCCGCTGTCTCTGGCACTTCGTTGCCTCGGGTCGCTGCACCTAGGTCTGTCGCTGCCGCTGTGGCCGTCTGCTCGCCGCAGGAGTCGAGGAGCCGCTGCGCCTCTCGGGCCATCGCACGGAAGTCCCGAGACCCGCTGGGTCACACCAGGCATGCCGGAGAGAGTCCCTCTCATGTGTGTCGGGAGGTTACTTAGGAAGATGTGCTGAAATAGGAAATTATCGTTGTCCGAATCCCTCAGCTGCAGCATGTCTTCCATCAGGGCGACTGGTCTGCGCCCTCCCTGGCCGTGCATAGCCAGGAGCCTCCTAGCCCTCTCTTCAGCTGAGGGCGTGAAACACTCAGTGAGGGCAGCCTTCAGCTCGCCGTATTTGTTGTCAGCGGGTGGTTGCTGTACCAGGCTCCGCACGCATCGAGCTGTGCGGTTGTCGAGTCTGGCGATGACGTGGTAAAACTTAGTGTCATCCGCCGTTATTCCTGCGAGCGTGAACTGCGCCTCAGCCTGGAGGAACCACGAGTCCGGGTTGTCCTGCCAGAATTCTGGCAGTTTAATAGAGACGGCACTCGCTTGGGCAGACTCCGACGAGTCTGCATCATGACAATCCCTTCTATGCATTCTCACGTCTCTTGGTCACCAATGTGGGGAGCGTGAAATAACGAGGCTGAATCATTTCTTAATTCAGGTTTTAATGTCACCATCACATCCCCAGCTATCTCTCAAAAAACAGAAGAGAAAGAGCTGAGTCAAAACCTTCTCTTTTATACAGTCAAGGACAAGGAAGAATCACATATCACCGTCAAAACCCCCTATTGACAATAACTCTCCCCCCGCGCCCTTCAGTCCTCCGCCTGGGCTCCCGGAGGTCAGGAAGTTCTTTCAGCTCCTTATCGCCGTACCTCCGTCTTCTTGTTGTTAACCACAGGCGGTCCAGACATATTGTTCCATCCAAGACATGAGGTCAATCCACACATGCAATCCCAAGCATCCCATAGTGCTTACACATATGTAGGTAAAATTACATAAGCTACATACGTATATAAAGACGTCAAGGCAGGCCACTGTGTCAGCACCTCCTTAAAAACAACATTGCTCAGAAAGCGATGCTTTTGCTTAAAACTGTATATGACATCATAAAGACATCAAGGCAGGCCTGATGTGCGATGATGCAGACCTCATACGAACAGCATCGGAACATCATAGGCCGGCATCACTGTATATGACATCATAAAGACATCAAGGCAGGTATGATGTCCTATGTTGCTGACATCATAGGAACATCATAGGCCATCCTATGATGTCCTATGATCGTTACAGACAGACACACAGAGCATACCCGTGCATGCCCGTAGAGACCAAGTATAAGCAAGTATTTCTACATGCCCGTAGAAAGCAAGTGTAAGAAAGTATAACACCCACTTGTGTGTAACACCTCTTTGTAGCACTTTAGGTGTGTAATACTACTTTAGGTGTACAATCTGGTACCCTTGTGGTAGTATTGGGTTATGGCAGTGTAGTTACAGTGTAGTTACTTTTTTTTTTTTTTTTTTTTCCGGTTCCGGTTCCGCCGGACCGGCGGCGCCACACGAGTCGGCTGCCTGTTGCAACAGCCTTTTTTTTATCTTCCTTCTTCTTTCTACACCTTTCACTCTGTATATACAGTATATCACGGACGCACGGATCGCCCCGGGGGTCTCCCGGGTCGGCGGACGGAGCCACGGTTTGCAGCGGGAGACGCTACAGCGGGGAGGAGCTAGTGCTAGCTAGCACTTGGCCGCCGCCCGGTGCTAATGGGAAACTCGACATACCGGGAGCTGTAGCGAAAAGGACGCGGGTGCCGGGCTGGAGTTTAGGCGGCGTGAAAGAAATATAAGACAGAATAATAAAGAGCGATGGCAAGAACCAAGCAGACCGCCCGTAAAATCTACTGGAGGAAGAAGCCCCCCAGGAGACAGCTAGCCACCAGGGCTGCTCGGAGAGGCGCTCTGGCCACCGGCAGAGTGAAGAGGCCTCGCCGTCACAGGTCCGTGGCTCTGAGAGAGATCCGTCGCTACCAGAAATCCACGGAGCTGCTCATCCGAAAGCTGCCCGTCCAGCGCCTGGTGAGGGAGATCGCTCAGGACTTCAAGACCGTCCTGCATTTCCTGAGCTTCGCCGTCATGGCTCTGCAGGAGACCAGCGAGGCCCACCTGGTGGGTCTCTTCTTCGCTAAGGGGGTCACCATCATGCCCAAAGACTTCCAGCTGGCCCGCTGCATCCGCGGAGAGAGAGCTTAGACTTTCTGCTGCACATTCACCAGCCATAATGCTCTGCACTGTGTGTCTATATATATACATTTATAGTAATATGGACATATGTTTACTAGATGTTGTTTTTTCTTGCCTTCTGATTGTTGCTCTGAGTGTTGCTATCCCTGTGCTGTTGCAATCCTGGAATTTCCCCATTGTGGGACTAATAAAGGCTTATCTTATCTTATCTTACCTTTAACTCTGCTACCTGGGTGGAAGGGACAATTGGACCAGATCAGACAGACCCCAGGTTCGTAGGAGCCCGGAGGCCACAACAATAGAAAACTCACACACACTGTGTATGGAACTTGCAACTATATATATTTCAAAGTTATGTAGTAGTAGTAGTAGATTAGTTTATTTGACAGGGACAGTGCAATAAACATAGACAATTAATCAAAGACAATCAATCTGATGTGTTGCACATAGAGTGTATAGCTATTAGCTAATTTGCAACTCTTGTCCCTGGATGGGCTTTAGAAAAAGAATCAAGATAAAAAATATACACAATAACCACATACATCAATGCAGAAAAATTATATATACACAATTATAAATATTATAAATATTATAAATACACAAATATAACAGCCTGACTCACATTTAACATAAATATTATAAATATTATAAATACACAAATATAACAGCCTGACTCACATTTAACACATATAACATAACTCACATTTGCCTATTTCAGGCCTTCCTCCCTCCGTCACTCACTATAAACAAACACATTTATTCCTTCCCTTCATTCACTCTCACTTTGCAGACAAATAATTCATACATGAGTACATTCTTGTTTATTTTTCAGCCAGTTTTTAACATTTTTAGTGAATGTTTTAAAGTCCGTTATTATTTTAATTTCATTTGGCATTGTGTTCCAGATGTGACTGCCCTTTATAGAGAAAGCTGTTTGTCCAAATGTGGTTCTGCGGTGGAATATTTTACAGTTATTGTTAACAGAACTCCTGGTGGCTCTGCTGCTGTCCTGTCTTTGGACGAAACCAGCAAGTGGCTCGGGTGCTGATTTATGGAAACATCTGAACGTTAATTTCAGAAGACAGAGGTCAATGAAGCTCTCAAAACTCAATAGGTTGTATTTTTTTAAAACATTACAGTGATGCCACCTAATGGGCTTTTTGTCCAAGATTTTTAGGGTTTGATTATATAATGAACCTATGTGTCTTATTGTGGAAGGGGCTGCTTGAGCCCAGACTGTCAAACAGTATGATATATGAGAAAAAACCATAGAATGCATATACAGTGCAGCTGCTTCGTAAGGTATGTAATATCTAATTAATTTAAAGCAGTTCAGATTTTTTTTTACTGTTTTTGAAATTTTCTTTATATGAAGATTAAATTTGAGTTGAGGATCTAGTACAATGCCAAGGTATTTGAATTCTGTAGCTAAACTGATGTCATGATCATGTATATTAACTTTAAAATGTTGCAGGTTACATTTTTTGATTGAAAAGCACATTGAGACTGTTTTCTGAAGGTTCAGCAATAGATGGTTCTTGAGGAGCCACTCTTGGACATCAACCATACTTGTAGACAGTACATCTGCAGCCTGTGCTGGAGTCTTGGCAGCTGTGTAAATAACTGCATCATCTGCATAAAGTTGGCATGTTGCAGCTGAGCAGTGTAACGGCAAGTCATTAATAAAAATGCTGAAAAGTAAAGGACCAAGAATGGACCCTTGTGGGATACCCATGCGGTTGTTTAAAAATGAGGATTTATCCTGGTGAACTTTTACACACTGTTCTCTATTCTGGAGATAAGATGCAAACCATTCTAATGTATTTGGGGAGAAGTTAAAAGATACCATTTTGGATAAAAGCAAACTGTGGTTTACAGTATCGAAAGCCTTTTTGAGATCTAGAAAAACAGCTCCTACCACATTACCCCTGTCCAAGGACTGTTTGACGTTTTCAATAAGGCAACAATTTGCTGTTTCTGTTGAGTATCCTGGTCTAAAACCAAATTGATGTGGATGAAGAAGTTGACTGTCTTGTAAGTAGTCTATCAGCTGTGTAGCTACAACTTTTTCAAGAACCTTAGATAGGACTGGTAAGATAGAGATTGGGCGGTAATTGCATATATCGTCTTTACTGCCTGATTTATGAACTGGTATGACGACAGCTTTTTTCCAGCCAGATGGAAATGTACTAGACCTAATGGAGAGATTAATGAGATGAGTCAGTGGTTTGATTAATATTTTGCTGTGCATTTTGAGAAAGGAGGTGCTCATATTGTAGATATCATTAGTTTTTGAGTTTGACAGTGTTTTAACAATACCAGCAATTAACTTCTCATTTACCTCATCGATGTGAAAAGTATCTGTTGGAAGTATGGAATTTGTGTTGTTGAGCACATTTGGCAGCACAAAAATTTTTGTTAAGTCTTCCACAGAGCCCACAAAGTGTGAATTAAATACATTTGCCAAAGTAGCCTTGTCACTGACGGTTCTGACGGTAAAGTTCCTTTACCCCCTTCTGATCGTTTTTTTTATTAGTTAAGTTATTTAAATGCCTCCATAGGGAACTGTTGTTACCCTTTGCATGATCTATCAGTTTATTGTAATAAGATATTTTTGATTTTCGCAGCTCATGTACCACTTTATTTCTTAAACTTTTGTACACAAGGTGATCATTTTGTAGTTTGGAGGTTAGTGATGTTTTCAGTGCATAGTCTCGCCTCTTCATAAGTTTTCTTATTTCATTATTTAACCATGGTAGGCTAATCTTCTGTTGTCTACTTTTAATTTGCTTTGAAAATTTTTCTATAGACTTTGTGATTGTTGCAGTTATAAAATTACAACAATCATCTACTTCACATGTTGCCATGAGCTGCTCCCAATTTTGATTCTCTAAGTAATGTTCAAACTCCTCATTTTTTGATTTGGGGATAATAAAATTTGATTTGTCAATATCGACTCCCCCAAAATACTGTAGTCGCTTTTTAGTAAGTTTCCTGACGGCAAGAACCATGTTATGATCTGAGAGACCAGTTACAAGATTATAGGTTCTGGTTATTCGTTCTGGTTTATTAGTAAATACCATGTCAATAAGTGTTCTGGATTGTTTGGTTATCCTGGTGGGTCCTTTGATGATTTGCTGGTAATTAAATTTAGTCATGAGGCTTTTCAGTTTTTGTTTGTCTTTTTTATCAGACCAGTTGATATTAAAGTCACCATGAATTATTGTTTCTCTGTTCTTCTCAAGTTGTTTAACCAGATCACTTAATTCATTATAAAAGGAAGAGTTGTGTGACGGTGGGTTGTACACTACTGCAATGTTGAAATTCATTACCGGAGAGAGACATACATTAACAGCTAAACATTCAAGTGAAGTATTCAAATCAACCAGTTGACATTTATATTTCTCTTTGATGTAAATTAAAACACCTCCTCCCCTCCCTACCTGCCTGTCTTTTCTAAAACACTGGTAGCCCACAATATCGATCATATTAGTGTCTATGTTACTGTGTAGCCAGCTTTCTGAGAGACAAAGGTAGTCCAGATTTGAGTCCAACAGCAACACCGAAATCTCATCTCTTTTGGGGATTATGCTCCGTATGTTTAAATGACCGCCGAGGATCCCCTTTGGTTTAGCCTTGGTGTCCCAAAGAACTCGTGCATGGTTAACAGTTTGGAAAAATAAATGTTGTTTTTGCTTTTGTACAGCTCGGTTTTGTGCTAACCCAGTGGTCTGCTGTTTAATAGTGGCAGGTCCAGGGTTAAGGTGAATATCTCCTGCCAGAAGTAGCAGAACTAACAGAACTTTAACTGTATATCCTCTGCCATATTGTGATTTTTGCTTAACAGCCATGTTTGCCTTAATTTGGAAGTTTTTGCTCAGGGCTTTTAAAGACCACATAGAGTGTAGGGTGAGATGTCCAAGCCCAAATCCATACAGATAAAACTTTTTAACTTCACCTTTGGTTGAGTTTGTCGGAAAATCCTTCTTGTTGCAGGTCCAGACACACAAAGACAAAACGAAGAGGAAGTAGATAAGTAGAGAAGGCTTATTAGTGGTGCCCATCAGCCCACTTTTTAATCCGGTGGCAGCCATCTTCAGTCTTTCTTGGAAAGAAGGAAAAGGAAAATCTGTGGATAGTAAAATAAATTCTGCTTATATCGCCAGAATCTGATCCGATCGTCCTCGAATCCAGCTGGGCCTCAGCTAGCCAACTAGCCCCTTCCGTTGCTGGTCTCGTTGCTCATAGTCGCCGTAACTGGTCTCCCGTCCCGCTCCTCCAACCGAGTCTCGTCACACACCGCCGCTGCCACCGAGCTCCGCTGAGGTCACGGTAAATCCTCCGCTAGGCACCGCCACCTACCGTCGTCTGCCTGGGTGAAATCTCTGCTGAGCCCCGTCAACAAATAGCCGCTTGCCTGGTAGTATCTCCGCTGGGCCTCGCAGCTGGGCTTCGATTCAGGCTGGTGTAAGGTGGAATGACTGGCGCCAGCATTAAGCTAACTAGCGTTAGCTTAGCAATCGCTTCGGGTAGTCTCGTCGCACACCGCCGCTGCAGTCACGGTAAGTCCTCCGCTGGGCACCGCCGCCTACCTCCGTCTGCCTGGGTGAAATCTCTGCTGAGCCCCGTCAAACAAATAGCCGCCTGCCTGGTAGTATCTCCGCTGGGCCTCGCAGCTGGGCTTTGATTCAGGCTGGTGTTAGGTGGAATGGCTGGCGCCAGCATTAAGCTAACTAGCGTTAGCTTAGCAATCGCTTCAGGTAGGGCACATCAGTGAATCACAAGGAAGCGCTGGAATCGCTGGTCAGTTTACTCACAGTGGCCGGATAAAAGCGATCAAAGGGGTAATCCACCGGAGGTATATCCGATCGCTGTAGGTAGTTATTTAGAGACTGGCGCCAGCATTAAGCTAACTAGTGTTAGCTTATCAATCGCTTCAGGTAGCATTAAGCTAACTATTGTTAGCTGAGCAATCGCTTCAGGAAGGCGCAGGAAGTCGCTGGAGAGAGGCGATTAAAGGGCAATCCAACGGAGGTGGCAATTCAGCCCGTGTGTGTTCGCCACGAGCGCCGATCGCTGCAGGCCAGCCACTTTTAATGGCAAAATCAGTGACTTTGTCTCAGCACTGAAAAAGTGTGACCATCATCTCAAGCTGACTTGAGAGAAATCTGTGTTTATGTACACATAAACACAGGTAGAGCGCTGATCACAATAATAATTCAATAATAAAAGAAAGTACAATCCATCCAAAATATATTCACAATATGTACAGTTCTTTGGTATCAGTTCCAGGTGACCAGTTGGGTCACTTTTACCAGTCAGTTAGGTTCGGGCAAGGCTCGCCATCCAGGTCTGGAGTTCACGGTTTCTTGGTCCAGGAATCAGGAAACCAAAAAAAAACCCCTCACCTATAAAATAGGTCAGAACAAGAATTAAGCTATAATTTATAGCTTGTTACATCGATGTCAAACAGTTCTACATAGTACAACAATAGTTCAAATTCCTTAAATCACCAAATGTGCATAAAATAAGCACATTCTACTATCTCCATTTATTAATATGGTACCATAATAATGAGTAAAGTGCATTTGGAACACTTGACATCACAGTAATAATTGTGCAGTGTGCTGCACCAAGTTAGCATATCAGCTAGCACAACAATTTATCACAAATTTGCACTTTAAAACACAAATTTGCACTTTAAAACACATATAACCACAGGTTCAACATTCACCATTAAGTAGCAATCAATGGCCAGGGAATTGGGACCTTTGTTAACCGTTACAGCTTTGAAAAATGCCTTTTTCTGATGAAAAAAACTAGCCGGAATTAGCATCGGCGGTTAGCATTTCAAGCTAGCGATTAGCATTCCCATACACACTAAATGGTACTTACCAAGCTAAGTGACACGTGCGTCATGGGGTTCCCGCGCTCAATGTGCATTTACAG
Source organism: Pholidichthys leucotaenia (assembly GCA_020510985.1). Classification (NCBI taxonomy): domain Eukaryota; kingdom Metazoa; phylum Chordata; class Actinopteri; order Cichliformes; family Pholidichthyidae; genus Pholidichthys; species Pholidichthys leucotaenia. The sequence continues at coordinate 95,142,497 of CM035837.1, forward strand.
CCTTTGGATCCAAATCTTAAAATTTAACAAACGGGGCATTAGAATTTGATAATACAGCAATGTGTGGGGAGCGAGAAATGAAGAAGCTGAGTGATTTTATAATTCAGATTTAATGTCGGCTTCGCCTCCCCAACATGTCTCACCCAAGACAGAAAGCAGAAAGAGCTGATCGCAGTCAGACCCCCATACTTATACACCACACAACAATAGCCAACATCACACATCCTTGTCATATCCTTCTCATCATCCCAAGTCTCCTTCCAATGTCCTCCGGTTCTTTCGTCTGACCCTAGGGGGTCAGGAAGTCTTTTCAGGTCTTCACCGCCACGCCTCCATCTCCTCGTTGTTCTCCGCAGGCGGTCCAGACCTATTGTCCTCTTCTGAGATGTGAGGTCATTCCACACATGCAATCACAAAACATCTCCCTGTGTCTACACATATGCAGATATGGATATATGCACTACACAATGTCTCATTGCAGGTGTTTGTTCAGGCTTATCAATCTCAAGTTTTATCCGAGATAAAGACTGCTATTAGCATGTTAGCGTCGCCATATCATCAAGGACCGTCTCTCTCTCTTGGCCGATGTCTTTCGGCATCTGGCGTGACTGAGCCAAAAAATGCAAGTCATACCCAGACCCGGAGAGAGAGCACTTAACCCATTGGCTGGCGCTGCCAAACAACGGCACAGCCATTGTTTGCTCATAATTCCAAATAAAAACGTTTGGAACTTTATCAAAACTCCCCAGAAAATGTTCCCTACTGTTTTATGAATATATATTTATTTAAATATTCATCTTTAAATTATTTACTCCCATTGTGAAATGGGTGTTTTTCTTTTTAAAAGTGGTATCAATATTCATATTTTTATTTGCGTTTTTAACACTGGGTTACACTATCCCCCCTTAGAATCATGCAAGTCCCTTTGCATGGGATTAGCTAAATGGTATTGACGGGAGAACTTGTGTTCATGGGAATATTCCTAAGATTTGACTCTGTTAAGGCTCTGGTAAAAGCCAGGTTTAGTCCTTGAAACAGGGACTGGGCAACAGTTATGAGAGGATTTCCCAACTGACTATACTGTAGCCTTTCTGGCTGGGCGGTTGTCCTCTCGGAGCGTCTCACAATCTTTGGGATTTCCCTTTCAGATTCTCTGTCTTCCACAGGTTCATCACAGGTACTTTTATCAAATAAGTTGGTTTCACTTTCAGTTCCATTCTCATTGTTCGATGGTTCCACATTTGTTTCAGTTTCCTCCAGGTTTCCATCATTCGGTAAGTTGTCACATCCAGGTGAATTGTCATTTCCAGGCAAGTTGTCACATCCAGGTGAAGTGACATTTTCTATTTGGTTGTCATTCTCAGGTAAGTGAGTTTCAGCAGGAATGTCTCCTTTAAAGAATGTCTTTGGATGGGGAATTTCATAAACTCCAGTGAGCTTTATGGGCGTTTGGATTGGTTCTTCTCTGTACCAATAGACATCTTCATTTTCCGGTTCTGAATTCTCACATTCCTCACTTCGTTCAGGTGATTGTCTTGTCTTAGGTTGGTGGACACGTTTTGGTTGGACAGGTTCTTCTTCAACAGGGGCAAGAAAACCACGGGGAAGCAAGAGGTCACGGTGAACAGTGCGAACAGGACCATCTTTTGTCTCAGGTTTTATAGTGTAAACAGGCAAGTCACCTACTTGGTTCACCACAATGTGGATTTCAGCTTCCCACCTGTCTGCTAGTTTGTGCTTGCCTCTGAGGCGGACTGCATGTACCAAAACTCTGTCGCCTGGTTCTAGTTTTGAGGGTTTCACTCGCATATCAAATCTTGTTTTGTTTCTTTCACCCATTTTGTTGGCATTTTCTGTTGCTAGTTTGTAGCTTTCTTGTAGAGTTGTCTTCAGTTTTTCAATGTACTGGGAATGTGACTTGAAACTTTTGTTGTGAAACGGGAGCCCAAATGCAAGATCGATTGGCAATCTCGGCTGACGACCGAACATTAACTCATACGGGGCAAAACCAGTAGTGTCATTCTTTGTACAATTGTACGCATGTACAAGTGGTTTCACCTAGTTGTGCCAATGAGTTTTGTTCTTTTCCTCCAGAGTACCAAGCATGCTCAACAACGTTCTATTGAAACGTTCTACCGGGTTACCTCTGGGATGATAGGGTGTCGTCTGGATTTTGCGAAAGCCCATCATTTTGCAAAGTTCTTTTATAATATGGGACTCAAAATCGGGACCCTGATCACTATGTAACCGTTCGGGTATCCCGTAGTGGACTATAAAGTTGTCCCAAAGTGCCTTTGCAACGGTCTGAGCTGTCTGATTGCTGGTAGGGATGGCTATAGTGTATTTCGTGAAATGATCAGTTAAAACGAGCATATCCTTTGTGTTGCTTTGATCGGGCTCAATTGACAGGAAATCCATACAGACAAGTTCGAGCGGTCGGGTGGACTTGATACTGACAAGCGGAGCAGCTCGTTCTGGAGCGGTTTTACGTCTTACGCAGCGATTACATGTCTTGATCTTCTTTTCAATATCTGCCGCCATGCGAGGTCAATAGAACCTTGTTCTGGCGAGATCCAAAGTACACTCTGTGCCTAAATGGCCCATGTCACAGGGGAGGCTTTGAAAGACTGAATCGCAAAGCTGTTCAGGTAAGACGAGCTGGTAAGTAACATTTCCTCCATCTTGGCGAGTGCGGTAGAGGATGTTATTGCACATTTCAAGTCGACTGAGCTCTTGGAGTAACAAGTTGATGTCAGGAAGTTCAGTTCGTACAGTTGGTGGAACTTTTAGCCCAGTTTCAATTTGTGCAATCACTTCCCTTAAACAGGTGTCAGTTCTTTGTTCGTTTTTGATCTGTTCAGGAGTCATGTGGATTACAACTGGAAGACCACCACAGTCATCTTCATCGGCATAGCCATCTGGAATGGCGGCTACAGAGAGGGCTAACGAGTGAACCAAAGGGAAGGTGTTGTCTGGAGAGCTACAGACAAGGTGTTTTTCACATATAGCAGACACTACCTCGGAACTTAAACTGCTTTCAGGAAGAGACAAGTGAGTTTGAATGAATTCAATTCAATTCAATTCAATTCAACTTTATTTATATAGCACCATTTCACAACAACAGTCATCTCATAGCACTATCAACTGTAAGGGGGAACCCCCACAGTTGCAGAAAGACCCCAGCAATCAGGCGATCCCCTGTGAGCAAGCACTTGGCGACGGTGGAGATGAAAAACTCCCTTTTAACAGGAAGAAACCTCCAGCAGAACCAGGCTCAGGGAGGGGCAGTCATCTGCTGCGACTGGCTGGGGGGTGAGGGGATAGAGAAGAAGAAAAGAACAGACATGTAGAGAGCAAACAGCACGATGGGGACTCAATCTATGGGAGAGAACAAACAGATGTTAATGACCAGCAAAAAAAAAATATTTCATAGAGAGTGAGGAAAGGAGTGAGGCCCAGTGCATTACTGGAGGTCCCCCGGCTGACTAAACCTATTAGCAGCATAACTAAGGGAGGGTTCAGAAACACATGATCCCTCCCTAATTGTAGGCTATATCAAAAAGGTAGGTTTTAGCCCTATTCTTAAAAACAGAGATCGAGTCTGACTCCCGAATCCAGATTGGCAGCTGATTCCACAGGAGAGGAGCTTGATAACTGAAGGCTCTGCCTCCCATTGTACTTTTGGAGATTCTAGGTATTACAAGTAATCCTGCATTTTGGGAGCGTAGTGCTCTGTTAGGATAATACGGTAGTATCAGATCTTTTAAATAAAAAGGAGCCTGATTGTTTAGAGCTTTGTAAGTAAGAAGAAGGATTTTAAACTTAATTCTAAACTCTATGGGAAGCCAATGAAGGGAGGCCAGAACCGGAGAGATATGATCTCTCTTTCTAGTACCTGTTAAAACTCTTGCTGCAGCATTTTGGATCAGCTGAAGACTTTTTAAAGATGTTTTAGGACAGCCTGATAATAAAGAATTACAATAATCTAATCTGGAGCTAACAAAAGCGTGGATCAGTTTCTCAGCATCACTCTGAGACAAGATGCTCCTAATCTTGGCAATATTACGCAAATGATAGAAGGCAGTCTTAGAAACAAATTTAATATGTGAATTGAAGGACAAATCCTGATCAAAAATAACTCCAAGGTTCCTCACAGAGCTATTAAGAGAAAGAGTAACCGCATCCAAACTGAAAGTTTGATTTGGAAAGGAATTTCTAAGGTTTTTTGGACCAACAAGAATGACTTCAGTCTTATCTGAATTTAATAACAGGAAATTACAAGTCATCCAAGCTTTGATTTCCTTAAGACAGGCTTCTAACTTGGCTAATTGATTACTACCATCTGGCTTCATTGACAGGTATAATTGTGTGTCATCTGCATAATAATGAAAATGTATACAGTGCTTTCTAATAATGCTGTATGCGGTCAAGCTCCTTTTGGGACACTGCGTCATTAAGTAACTCGCCATGTGGCTGTCTAGAGAGGCCGTCTGCATCTGAGTTAAGCTTGCCTGCTCTGTATTGGAGCTTAAAGTTAAACGTCGACAGAGCAGCTAGCCACCTATAACTCATGGCATCCATCTTAGCAGTAGTCAAAATGTACGTCAGGGGGTTACTGTCCGTCACGACAGTAAACTGATTGCCATATAAATAGTCTGCGAACTTCTCTGTTAGCCCCCACTTTAGAGCCAAAAATTCTAATTTATGAGCGGGGTAACGGGACTCACTTCTAGACAGCCCCCGGCTTGCATAAGCTATGACCCTAGTCTGGCCCTCCTGCTCTTGATAGAGGGCAGCGCCAAGCCCTGTAGTGCTGGCGTCAGTATGGAGTGTATATGGCAACTGAGGGTCAGCGAAACCCAGGACATGTGCAGTACTGAGCTTTTCAATGATGGTTTTGAATGCAAGATCACAGGAAGAATTCCATCGCTCGCCAAACGGTGTCTTTGGGTCGTGGTACTGGGCAGGCTTAGCTTTGGGCTTTGTGCTTTTTCGCAAAGGAGGGTAGCCTGCTGTTAAGTCAGTGAGGGGCTTAACGATGCTGAAATAGTTCTTAATGAACCGCCTATAGTACCCTGAAAAGCCTAAGAACGAGCAGAGCTGTTTGAGATCACGGGGCACAGGCCAGGTGCTTAGGGCTTTCACTTTTTCGGGGTCGTTCTCAACTCCTTTACTGGACACGATGTGACCGAGGTATCTGACAGAAGTTTGAAAAAATATGCATTTCTCAGGGGAGAGTTTAAGCCCGTACTCTTTTAGGCGATTAAGAACTTTCATTAAGCGAGCCTCATGTTCTTCGGGCGTCTTGGAGAATACAATGATGTCATCGAGGAACACAATCACCTCATGCAGATTCATGTTGCCCATGCATTTCTCCATGAGGCGCTGGAACGTGCTGGGGACGTTTGTAATACCTTGGGGCATTCTATTGAATTCCCAAAAGCCCATGGGACATATGAACGCCGTCTTTGGTTTGTCCAGCTCCTCTACCTTAATTTGGTAGTACCCCGACTTTAAATCGAGGACAGAGAACCACTGCGAACCGGTCAAGGTGGAAAACGTTTCCTCCAAGTTGGGGAGGGCGAAAGCATCTTTTACAGTCTGCATGTTAAGCTTCCTGTAATCAATACAAAGGCGGACATCGCCATTTTCTTTCGCACCACTACAATAGGCGAAGAAAATGGGGAAGTGGACTCTCTTATCACGCCTGCTTGTTGGAGTTCTTTGAGATGCTTACGGACCGCTTCCAGGTCATTAGGATGTATGGGACGTGCTCTGTGTTTGAACAGTGTTTCATCTGATAATTTGATTGTGTGTTTCACTTGATCCGTTTTGCCAAAGTCAAGATCATTTTGTGCAAATACTTCGGGCATTTGACTGAGTTTTTCTGTTAGGCGCTCTTTCCATTCAACGCTAATGGGAGAAGAGTCAAAGTTGAACTTCAGAGTGGACTTTGGTTCAGTTTTGGACTCTGTAACTTTCACGGAGTGTTCTTGCGATAGGACTCGTTGATATGCACAGATTTCTCCAATGACACACTTCTGAGGGATTGTCACGTCATGTTCCGATTCATTGGTAAGTACAACTGAAACAAGGTAAAGTGCTCTTTCAGGTAAGTCTATGAGACACGGTTTTACTAGGATACCACCAGGTAAGGCTGACATTAACGGTTGTTCTAACAAGACAGATTTTTCACTGTTGCCGGCTGACACAGCTACAGCGCCATCTAGAACAACTGTTTGGCCTGCAGGAACTAACTGTGGCCCTTTGTTGTGCATGGTCACTAAACCAAGGCTAGTGTCTTTGGACTGTCTGTGCCGTAGCTCAAGGACTTTTAACACTGCCTTATAACCAAGTGACATGGTTGGCTGCAGTTCAGAACATGCATCAGAGTACAGCTCGTAAAGTACATCTAATGTGTTTGTCCCGATTAACACTAAGGACTGATCAGCTGCACGTACATCGGGAACCACTAAGGCAAGTGTTGGCACTTCGGCTTCAATACCGAGAAAGTCTTTTGGGAAAGTGACATGCATTTCAATGTAGCCTAAGTAAGGTACACTCTGACCGTTAGCTCCCTCCACTTCTAACAGCTCAAAAAGTGGCTTAATCTCATGGTTGGATAAGTACTGTCTGTAATAGGACTCAGGGACAGTAGTCACCTGGGAGCCTGTATCTAACAAACAGCTCACAGTACAGCCATTCACTTTCACTTGTGCTGTACTTTTTGTACCAATTAGACCATTAGGAAAGCTAAAAGGGTCTGTTTTGGAGTGTGACTTCAGTTTAGCACATGTCTTGAATGGAGCTTTTGGTTTGGGACAGGTCATCTCTGAACTAGCCTCTGTTTGTCCCGCAACAGAGGCAGACTTCAGCTTTAAAGAAGATTTGGGGTTCAGACTGTCCCAAATCTGTCTTTTTACTCTTAATTCTTTGCGTTTTGCAGCTACAAGTTCAGGGTTTGGCTCTGACTCACAAGTGGCTACAATATGCCCATCTTCCCCTCAGCGGAAGCAATACCATGGTTTGGGCCTAGTACTGGGACGGCTGGACGAAGGTAAGTTTTCAGGTTTGGCATGGTCAGGTTTTTTATTTTCAGACTTCTTAGTTGGGTCTTTCTTCAGTGGTGCTTGTTTCTTTTGTTTCACAACAGCAGCTAATTGGCTTTTTTAGATCAGCGACTTGCTTTTTCAGTTCTTTCAGACTGTCAGACTCCACTTCACTATTTGTACTTGTTTCGGTGACTGTCTGTTCATAGGAGGCTGCTTTTGGTTTTGTGGCGCCCAAGTGTCTTCATGCGTGTGTTTTTAACTTCTTGTCTGTTTTCAGCAGTGCGAAGGTGAAGCAATAACTCTGCATACGCAGGTGGGTGTTTATCTTTTAGTTCCAGCTGTAGCTCCTTTAGCAGATTATCATCGCAACAGCCTCTGTTAAACTGCTTGAGAAGCTGTTTGTCCACTTCCTGTGGCTCTAGACCGCCTCTACGCACTGCGAGATTGAGCGCCACCTGCAAACGATGCAGATATGCAGAGGGTTTTTCTCCATAATCTTGGAAAGTGTTCATGAATCGCACAAGCAGTTCCTCACCATCTTCAAGAGTCCCAAAAGCTGAGTCCAACAGCTTAAGATAGTCAGCAGAGGTGGCTTCAGACCCAAGAGGGCGAATAACATTAGACGCAGGAGCAAGAAGACTTTCAAGGATCTTGCGAGATTTTCCCAAGTCAGACAAAGAAGTATCTTCCATCAAGTCAACATGTGAACGCCATGTTTCATAGTCAGCTTCGATGACTATGAAACATGGCGTTGACTTTGATGACTTCGATGACTATCCATGTTTCAACGCCAAGACCATCTTGGCGTTTTGCCAGAGAAAGCTCTGATTCTCAAAGAGGAATGGGCGTTTGACGGCTTCTCTGCATGTTTAATGACATGCTCAACTACAATTTTCTGAACCTCGGGTGGGTTAAAATCAGCTGGACTCAACATTTGAGGTGGCAAGTTTGATCTAAGAGGGCTTTGGAAGAGTGCTTGAGTGGTTTTAGGGGTGTGAGGCACTTCAACTTGGAGTGGAGGAGAGACTCCACTTTGTGTGGGTTCTACAGTAGGGACAGCAGGATCAACGTCAGCAGAGACTGTTTCAGCTGTCTCAGCAGCTTCAATAGACTTCCCTATTGTGGACATAACCTCCCGCAACACCTCTTCAAAACCTTTTCCACTTAACTTAGCTAAACCCCTCAGGTTGCTAAGATAAGTCTCAGTAACACTGCCCCCTACAGTTTTAGTGTACACATCAGTTAAGGCTTGAATGCAGTACTTAACATCAGAATTGTCAGTGGATGGAAAGAAGTACGGCAACGCAGGTGCTAATGTCTCAACAGCTAATCCAGACTCGAACTCTACAATGTGACTTTTGTCACATTCAGACGAGTTATCATCAATGCTAAGTACCCTGCGAATAGTGCCATGTTGCTCTAGGAACTTAAAAACGTCTTTGTCTTTTTCTTTGTCAAGTACACCACTGACAATGACTGCATTTGGAACTTTGACACCATATTTTGCAACAAAATCCATTTTGACAGTATATGAACTGTTTGGTCAGGGGTCAAAACAGAGTCCACTACTGTTGTGCAACGCTCCAGGCTCCTGGCTGTGCTCGCCAGATTTTTGTACAACACCCACTTGTGTGTAACACCTCTTTGTAGCACTTTAGGTGTGTAATACTACTTTAGGTGTACAATCGTGTACCCTTGTGGTAGTATTGGGTTATGGCAGTGTAGTTACCTTTAACTCTGCTACCTGGGTGGAAGGGACAATTGGGCCAGATCAGACAGACCCCAGGTTCGTAGGAGCCCGGAGGACACAACAATAGAAAACTCACACACACTGTGTATGGAACTTGCAACTATATACAGTGGGGCAAAAAGTATTTAGTCAGCCACCAATTGTGCAAGTTCTCCCACTTAAAAGATGAGAGAGGTCTCCAATTTTCATCATAGGTACACCTCAACTATGAGAGACAAAATGAGAAAAAAAAATCCCGAAAATCACATTGAAGGATTTTTAATGAATTAATTGGTAAATTCCTCAGTAAAATAAGTATTTGGTCAATAACAAAAGTTCATCTCAATATTTTGTTATACACCCTTTGTTGGCAATGACAGAGGTCAAACGTTTTCTGTAAGTCTTCACAAGGTTTTCACACACTGTTGCTGGTATTTTGGCCCATTCCTCCATGCAGATCTCCTCTAGAGCAGTGATGTTTTGGGGCTGTTGCTGGGCAACACGGACTTTCAACTCCCTCCAAAGATTTTCTATGGGGTTGAGATCTGGAGACTGGCTAGGCCACTCCAGGACCTTGAAATGCTTCTTACGAAGTCACTCCTTCGTTGCCCGGGCGGTGTGTTTGGGATCATTGTCATGCTGAAAGACCCAGCCACGTTTCATCTTCAATGCCCTTGCTGATGGAAGGAGGTTTTCATTCAAAATCTCACGATACATGGCCCCATTCATTCTTTCCTTTACACGGATCAGTCGTCCTGGTCCCTTTGCAGAAAAACAGCCCCAAAGCATGATGTTTCCACCCCCATGCTTCACAGTAGGTATGGTGTTCTTTCTCCTCCAAACACGACAAGTTGAGTTTTTACAATAAAGTTCTATTTTGGTTTCATCTGACCATATGACATTCTCCCAATCCTCTTCTGGATCATCCAAATGCTCTCTAGCAAACTTCAGACGGGCCTGGACATGTACTGGCTTAAGCAGGGGGACACGTCTGACGCTGCAGGATTTGAGTCCCTGGCGGCGTAGTGTGTTTCTGATGGTAGCCTTTGTTACTTTGGTCCCAGCTCTCTGCAGGTCATTCACTAGGTCCCCCCGTGTGGTTTGGGATTTTTGCTCACCGTTCTCGTGATCATTTTGACCCCACGGGGTGAGATCTTGCGTGGAGCCCCAGATCGAGGGAGATTATCAGTGGTCTTGTATGTCTTCCATTTTCTAATAATTGCTCCCACAGTTGATTTCTTCACACCAAGCTGCTTACCTATTGCAGATTCAGTCTTCCCAGCCTGGTGCAGGTCTACAATTTTGTTTCTGGTGTCCGTTGACAGCTCTTTGGTCTTGGCCATAGTGGAGTTTGGAGTCTGACTGTTTGAGGTTGTGGACAGGTGTCTTTTATACTGATAACGAGTTCAAACAGGTGCCATTAATACAGGTAACGAGTGGAGGACAGAGGAGCCTCTTAAAGAAGAAGTTACAGGTCTGTGAGAGCCAGAAATCTTGCTTGTTTGTAGTTGACCAAATACTTATTTTACTGAGGAATTTACCAATTAATTCATTAAAAATCCTTCAATGTGATTTTCTGGATTTTGTTTTTCTCATTTTGTCTCTCATCGTTGAGGTACACCTATGATGAAAATTGGAGACCTCTCTCATCTTTTAAGTGAGAGAACGTGCACAATTGGTGGCTGACTAAATACTTTTTTTCCCCACTGTATATTTCAAAGTTATGTACACATAAACACAGATAGAGCGCTGATCACAATAATAATTCAATAATAAAAGAAAGTACAATCTATCCAAAATATATTCACAATACGTACAGTTCTTTGGTATCAGTTCCAGGTGACCAGTTGGGTCACTTTTACCAGTCAGTTAGGTTCGGGCAAGGCTCGCCATCCAGGTCTGGAGTTCACGGTTTCTTGGTCCAGGAATCAGGAAACCAAAAAAAACCCCTCACCTATAAAATAGGTCAGAACAAGAATTAAGCTATAATTTATAGCTTGTTACATCGATGTCAAACAGTTCTACATTGTACAACAATAGTTCAAATTCCTTAAATCACCAAATGTGCATAAAATAAACACATTCTACTATCTCCATTTATCAATATGGTACCATAACAATGAGTAAAGTGCATTTGGAACACTTGACATCACAGTAATAATTGTGCAGTGTGCTGCACCAAGTTAGCATATCAGCTAGCACAACAATTTATCACAAATTTGCACTTTAAAACACAAATTTGCACTTTAAAACACATATAAACCACAGGTTCAACATTCACCATTAAGTAGCAATCAATGGCCAGGGAACTGGGACCTTTGCTAACCATTACAGCTTTGAAAAATGCCTTTTTCTGATGAAAAAAACTAGCCGGAATTAGCATCGGCAGTTAGCATTTCAAGCTAGCGATTAGCATTCCCATACACACTAAATGGCACTTAACAAGCTAAGTGACACGTGCGTCATGGGGTTCCCACGCTCAATGTGCATTTACAGCCTTTGGATCCAAATCTTAAAATTTAACAAACAGGGCATTAGAATTTGATAATACAGCAATGTCTCATTGCAGGTGTTTGTTCAGGCTTACCAATCTCAAGTTTTATCCGAGATAAAGACTGCTATTAGCACGTTAGCGTCGCCATATCATCAAGGACTGTCTCTCTCTCTTGGCCGGTGTCTTTCGGCGTCTGGCGTGACTGAGCCAAAAAATGCAAGTCATACCCAGACCCGGAGAGAGAGCGCTTAACCCATCGGCTGGCGCTGCCAAACAACGGCGCAGCCATTGTTTGCTCATAATTCCAAATAAAAACATTTGGAACTTTATCAAAACTCCCCAGAAAATGTTCCCTACTGTTTTATGAATATATATTTATTTAAATATTCATCTTTAAATTATTTACTCCCATTGTGAAATGGGTGTTTTTCTTTTTAAAAGCGGTATCAATATTCATATTTTTATTCGCGTTTTTAACACTGGGTTACAAAAGCATTTCTGCATGCCTGTCATAACCCGAGTGCCGGTCTCGTTTGCGCTCGGGTCATACATTATCTTTTCCAGGCTTTGACAGCAGTGGGTTCCTTCTAGCTCCCCAGGCTCTTATTGTGACAGCGCCCGGTGGAGCTCCCTGCTGTCAAAGTCCACAGCTGTACTGCATTCGGGGTCATTAGTGACTGGTGTTAAAAGCGGACGCTGAATGCACCCCGATGCAGCAGTCTCTGTTATACTTCGGTCTGTTATACTTCCCGGTAAGCTACCGACTGTTATACCTCCTGTTATGCTACCTGTGATACTTCCTGACAGAACGTCACATCTGCCCTATACGTTATCCTGTTATTATCCTACCCGCGCTGTCGTGTGTATTATCCTCTGTTCCTTCACCCCTTCAATAAAACATCACTGCAACTCACCGGTGACTGCTGGCGTCTTATGGTGGCTCGCGAGGGCCACTGTGACAGTAGACTGCTGCCAGAATGTCTAGAGAGAGGCGTCGCACCGAGACGCCATTCACCGTGAGTTTTTGCAGTATTGGACTGTTGTTCCTACCTGTCTGGGTACCGTGCTGAAGCATGCCGTCGCGGAGGTCCCGCACTCAGAGTCAGAGCGATGTCCTCGCAGACGTCCTCGAGTGCGTGGACGAAATCCTCATCACCGCCTCCCTCCTCGACTTCAGCAGCGATGTGCACCGGTACCTGGACCAAGCTGAGGATGTCCTCAATCATCCCCCCCACTTCGCAGACCATCCTGAGGTAAGCGCAAGGAGATATGACATCGCTGCACAGCGCGAGATACTCCGCGGGCTGGAGGGAAATCCCGGCAGGAAGCCGAAGAGGAGGAGACATCGCCCCTCGCCTCGGGATCCCACTCCTGCCTCCGTTCCGGCCCGGGAGTTCGCACCATCTAGAGGTCTTTCCCCATCAAGCATGACGTCACTCAGGATTCCCCCAGAGGAGCTGCAGCTGACTGCAATCAAGATCTGGGACCGAGTGGCTGCTGCTCGCTCCGCTGTGCACCCTTCTGTTATTATTAAGCATGTGACGGCGGCAGTTAGACTGGTGGAGAGGATTCCAGAGTTGCGTGAGTTCCCTGAGTTTGCCGACCTGCTTGCCTCCGTTTCTGCACAGGAACGGCGATTCCCGGATCTCACCTTTGCCCCGCCCCCTGCAAGAAACCGTCGTCACACCGGCTGCCAACCTCGGCTTGAATCCCGTCCGGATCCAGTTCTGGGTCGCCGCAAGGGCTCAATCCCCCACACAGCTGCCACTCCTGCGCCTTGTCAGAGGGGAATTCCCGCAGCCTCTCCTCCCGGGCCATCCTCTCCTGCTGTTCCGTCAGCGTCCCGTGCCCGGGTCGTCTCGGCTGTCGCCCCCTCCTCCTCGTCGCCTATCTCGGCTGCTGTGTGTCTCTGGAGTCCTGTCCTGGCGAGCTCCATTCCGGAACCATCTCCAGCCGTTCCCCCTCGTCCTCCCAGGGGGCGCGCTGTCGCCGTCCGACGGGGAAAGGGAGGAGCAACGTCTACCGCAGCAGGCACCACCCGACCTCCAGGAGACAGGCAAGTCCACGTATACCCTTATTCTCATGATTGTGACTTGCCTTGTCAGACTCCTGGGGGTGGAGATCGGGGTTCACAGTCCCCCGAGCTCCCACCACCTGCTGTGGCTTTAATTATTAATCCCGCATCCTCTGTGTCTCCCTCCACTGAGTGGTCCTCGACGCCAGGCCAACGTCGCTTGATGAGGAGGGGGCCTGTGGATTCTGGAGAGCCTGGTTCCGGTTCCGCAGCTACGCCGTGGGCTGAGGAGGAGAGTGGACTGCAGCTTGGAACCTGCGCCGACAAGGAAGCGTCCCTGGGTCTCCACGGAGGAGCTGTCCTGTCCAGCGGGTCGAGGTTCTCCTGCCACCACGCCGTGTGGGCCATCGGCGTGGGCATCGGTGCCGGAGGACTCTCAAGCTGCGCACACCATCATGCCAGCTGCGGAGCCCGATGCAGCTGAGTGGGAGCCTGATGATGACCTCCTGCCGTCTGAGCCCGGATCTTTGCAGTCCTGGACGGCGTCAGAACCTGAGATCAGGCAAGTGCTCTGTTTTGTCTTTCTCCTTTATATCTTAGAGCAGGGGTGTCCAATCATGTGCCATGGAGGGCCAAGACCCTGCAGGCTTTACCTCCAACCAGTGTCTTCAACAGCAGATTACACTGAACTTCTTCCCACTGATTACTGATCAGTGAAAACACCTGCTGAAGAGACTGGGTAGAAGAGAAAACCTGCAGGGTCTTGGCCCTCCATGGCACATGATTGGACACCCCTGTCTTAGAGCATTTTAGCCTGTCTCTTGGGGAGACGAGCTCGGTGCAGCCGCCTGCTGCGTCCGAGCTTATCTTGCCGGGTTCTGGCGCTGCCGGTGATCCTGATCCCGGTTCTTCTCTCTCTCCTGAGCCTTCTCCCAGGTCGCCGGCGAGGAGCTACTTTCACCTGCAGTGCCAGAGGTTCCAGGTTCGGGGTTGGAGGTCGGTTCTGGTGCGGCACCGACCCAGTCGGGGTCCGACGCGGGTGCCACCGAGACCCAATCGGGGTCCTTCGCGGGAGCAACCGCGACCCAATCGGGGTCTGACAAGGGTGCAGCACCAGCAGGTTCCAGGTTCGGTGAGGGAGCTGCAGATCCCCTGCCGCCGGATACTGGACGGGCTCATCTTCATCTTCATTCTCATCACCATCATCACCCTCCTCATCCTCCTGAGGAGCGCAACCCATCGCCACCTGGGGCCGTTGGGGTTCCAAATGCTCCGCCCAGTTCTCCCTCGTCTTCCCCTTCTCCAGGGAGGCCGCCGTCTACTTCCCCCCTACGGTCCTGGTGGTCAAGCGATGCGGGTCGGCCGCCTGAAGGACTACCATGCCCATTTGGCTCTCTGGGACGGCCACCCAACCCATTGGACTCCCTGTCTGGCGACCTGGTCCGTCCGCCTGAAATTTATTGTTTCCGGGCATGGGACTGGGGTAGGCCACCCGAACTGTCCTTTTCCCCCCTGCCTGCATTGTGGCCGTTTGATGCTGGGCGGCCCCCCCCGAACTTTCAGCCTCCATACCTCAGAGCCAGGACTGCCGTCATCCCGGGTTTTTTTTTCATAGTGGTCATGTCTGTAAACTTTTGGGATGTGCGGGGGGCTAGGCCTGTAAAGCCTAGCCTGTCCAGGCTAGGCTTTACAGGCCCAAATGTATGCTGTGTTTGAAAGTGGAATACAGAGGTGTAGCCTATATGTAGGCAATCACATGTTAGACCTTGACAAATATGAAAGAGACTGAACTGAGATTTATTTGACTTAATTAATTACAGAATAACGGAAAATGAATCTGTCGTCGTCGGCCTCCGTCGGTCTATGATGACCATGGAAGAGAATCCTAAACGTCTACTCTGCTGGAACAGCACCGCCTGTGGCTGAACAGGCCGATGCGCGAATGACAGTCCCTGTCACACAGGTCACACTTGTGGGTGGTCTCCGTGCTGCTGGGTCTGTGGCGGTTCTTCCTGCGGGTCCTTTTTTCATCTGCTGCAGCAGTCAGTCTCTCTTCACCCGCCTTGAGCTGTCTGGTCAGGGTGCCTCTCCATTTGGAGCGGTCCGTTGCAAGGTCCTCCCAGTGCTCTGTGTTGATATCCAGGGCCTTCATGTCTCTCTTGCAGACGTCTCTAAAGCGCAGCTGTGGGCGGCCAACGTCTCTCCTGCCAGTTGCCAGTTCTCCATAGAGGACGTCTTTGGGGATTCTGCCATCCTCCATACGGTGAACGTGGCCTAGCCAGCGGAGCCTGCGCTGCCTGAGTAAAGTGAACATGGAGGGAAGGCCGGCGCGGGACAGAACTTCTGTGTTGGGCACTTTGTCCTGCCAGGATATGTCCAGGATGTGGCGAATGCAGCGCAAGTGGAAGGAGTTCAGTCTCTTTTCCTGCCGGGCGTATGTTGTCCACGTCTCACTCCCATAGAGCAGTGTGCTGATGACGCAGGCGTTGTACACTGCCATCTTCGTCTTGACAGAGAGTTTGGGATTCTCCCACACTCGTGTGGTGAGGCGAGCGAGTGTGAAGGCTGATTTTCCAATCCTCTTGTTGATCTCTGTATCAAGGGAGAGGTTGTTGCTGATCGTGGACCCCAGGTACGTGAACTGATTCACGATCTCCAGCTTGTAGTCATCAATGGTGATGGTTGGTGGTGCTTCCGTGCCTTGCGCCAAGACGTTAGTCTTCTTCAGGCTGATGGTAAGCCCGAAGTCCTTGCATGCCTGGGAGAAGCGGTCCATCAGGGTCTGAAGCTCCTGCTGTGTGTGGGTTGCGACTGCAGCGTCGTCTGCGAACAGCATGTCTCTGATTAGAGCCTCGCGTACTTTGGTTCTGGCTTTCAGGCGGGCAAGATTGAAAAGCCTGCCGTCAGATCTTGTGTGCAGGTAGATTCCCTCTGTTGCTGTGCTGAAGGCATGCCTCAGGAGCATAGCAAAGAAAATCCCAAAGAGGGTTGGCGCAAGTACACAGCCCTGTTTCACTCCGCTGCGTATGTTGAATGGCTCTGAGACGTTGCCATCATGCTGCACTATCCCCTGCATGTTGGTGTGAAACGATTCGATGAGGCTTTGCAACTTTGGTGGGCATCCTATCTTTGGCAGGATCTTGAAAAGGCCCTCTCTGCTGACCAGATCGAACGCTTTGGTGAGGTCGATGAAGGCGACGTACAGAGGCATGTTCTGTTCTCTGCATTTCTCCTGGAGTTGGCGGATGGAGAATATCATGTCTACCGTCGATCGCTCAGCGCGGAAGCCACACTGAGACTCGGGGTAGACACGTTCGGCAAGCTTCTGTAGACGAACGAGAACAACTCGTGCGTAGACTTTGCCAACAACACTGAGGAGGGAAATGCCCCTGTAGTTGTTGCAGTCGCTTCTCTCCCCTTTGTTTTTGTAGAGGGTGATGATCTTGGCGTCCCTCATGTCCTGTGGTACGGCACCTTCCTTCCAGCACTGGCAGAGGACGTCATGCAATGGCAGCAGTAGGGCGGTCTTGCAGTGCTTGATCAGGTCAGGGGGTATGCCGTCGTTGCCGGGTGCCTTGCCAGCGGCCAAGCTATCAATGGCCTTACTGAGTTCGTCGATGGTTGGCTCGGCGTCAAGTTCGTCCATGGATGGCAGGCAGTCGATGGCATCAAGGGCTGACAGTGTCACGGTGTTCTGTCTAGAGTAGAGGTCGGAGTAGTGTTCCACCCATCTCTCCATCTGCTTGTTCTTCTCTGTGATCATCTCCCCAGTGGAAGATTTGAGGGGGTCCGTCTTGCTCTGAGCCGGACCAAGTGCTTTCTTGATGCCATCGTACATACCACGGATGTTCCCTGTTATGGCAGCGGTTTGAATGTCTTGGCTGAGCTGAGTCCAGTACTCGTTGGCACAGCGCCGAGCAGTCTGCTGAACTTTGCTTCTCGCAGCCCTGAGAATCTGGAGATTCTTCTCGTTTGGGTACTTCTTGTACTCAGCAAGTGCTGAGCGCTTGGCTTCAATGACGGGGGTCATCTCGGTCAACTTGGCATCAAACCAGTCCTGTGACTTCGAGGTCTTCCTCCCAAAGGTAGCCAAGGCTGTGCGGTAGATGGTGTTTCGCAGCTCTTCCCACTTCTGCTTTGCAGATTCTCCTCCTTGTGGTACACCAAGTTCCTTCTCAAAGGTGGAGGCAAACTGCTCAACAAGTTCTGGTTGGGCCATCTTGCTGGTGTCAATCCGTGCCTTTCCAGGTTGTCTAGCACGATGGAATTTCTTCAGCTGCAGCTTGACCTTGCAACACACCAGTGAATGGTCTGTATCGCAATCTGCACTCTGGAACGAACGGGTGATTAGCACGTTCTTCAGTGAGGTGCGCCTGGTCAGGATCAAGTCTAGCTGGTGCCAGTGCTTTGAGCGCGGATGTTGCCAGGAAACCTTGTGTTGGGGCTTGGTCTTGAAGAACGAGTTTGTGATGCACAGATCGTGATATGTGCAGAACTCGAGCAGCCGCTGTCCGTTGTCGTTCATTCTGCCCACGCCAAAAGGTCCAAGACAGGAGGGCCAGGAGTTGTGGTCAGCACCCACTCTGGCATTGAAGTCTCCAAGGAGAATGAGTTGTTCAGAGTTGGGGATGATCCTGACAGTTGTTGCGAGATTCTCGTAGAACTCGTCTTTTGCCTCTGTTGTGGCTGTCTGTGTTGGGGCATACACACTGACGAGAGTGACTGGGCCTTGAGTGGTGTTCAGGCGGAGGGTGAGGAGTCGTGCAGAGCCAGTGCTGCCCGGTTCCACCATCTTCAGCAAAGTGTTCTTCACTGCGAAGCCCACTCCGTGTTCCCTGTGTTCGTCACTGCCCTTTCCCTGCCAGTAGA
The DNA here is from genome assembly GCA_020510985.1 of Pholidichthys leucotaenia. NCBI lineage: Eukaryota > Metazoa > Chordata > Actinopteri > Cichliformes > Pholidichthyidae > Pholidichthys > Pholidichthys leucotaenia. The sequence goes on from CM035837.1 coordinate 95,160,655, forward strand.
ACGTGTAGTCCTTCTCTCTCAGTGTGCCTGCATCAGCTAACCGTGTTTCCTGGAGAGTGGCGATATCCACTCCCAGTCTCTTCAGCTCATTATTGATGATGGCAGTCTTCCTGGTGTCGTTGATGTCCTTGAGGTTAGCAGCGAGTCCTGTCATCATAGTGCGGACGTTCCAAGTTCCCAGTTTTAGAGTTGGTCTCTTTTGTTTTATTGTCTTGCCTGGTGCGAAGGTTCTCAGCCTGCTGTTTGGATTTCTCCTTATCCCCATGCACCCAATGAGGAAAGCAAGCTGTGGCGGGACAACACCTTATTGGCTGGGGGCTGCCCAGCTTGAGGCGGGCGGTAGCTGTCCAGTGAGATCTGATGATCCCTCCCACCGTCGGGAACAACCCCTGGCGCCACGCTCTACGCCAATTGAGCAGTGGCTTATAACCGGTAACTGTCATTCCCCGTGTTTTGTCTACGCCAAAGGCGAAGCTGGAGTGTCCTCTCCAGTGATCCGGTGTTCTACCTTCCAGCGTTGGGCGTTGGTAGGATTCAAGCCTGGGCAGGAAGATATGGAGGACAAGATGTTGCCCATGCAGCATGTCCCCCCTCTCCACGTCACTGATGAATCCAAAGGAACAGCAGGGCTGCTACAGTTTGGCACCAGCGCCGTTGCAGGAGCTGCCAGAATGATGTTGAGCACAACATAGAACTGCCTTAGGGGCTCCGACTCCGGATTTTTCCTCAGGGTTGACTCCCGAAGCCTTTCCCGTGACCGGGTATGCCGCAAGGCAGCAGAGGTTTGAAATCAGGGTTTACCTTCCCCTAGATGGGCTACCTTCCCAGGTTGACGAGCCACCATCTACCCGAAGCATCTGGTTTTAAGGCGCCAGAGATCCGCCCTCGCCCCTTCTCCTATTAGTAAAAGCAGTTCCGCCGGGCTTTGAGACTAAACCACACGGGCAGGCTAGGAGTTGGACTTAGTTGCCAGAGGCTTTTCGAGACGCACGCCATAAGGAGCATTTTATGGGCACTGGGAGCTTAACCCCAGTGCCGCTCCTGGCTATGACAACCTTGGAACGGAAAATGAATGGGACATCCAATATTAGCCACTGTTTAATAATAATAATAATAATGCATCGATTTTATATAGCGCTTTATCATATATACTCAAAGATGCTTTACAAATAGGTACATTATTCATTCACTCCAGACAAACAATGGTAGTGGCAAGCTATTTCTGCAGCCACAGCTGCCCTGGGGCAGGCTGACGGAAACGTGGCAGCCAATCTGCGCCAACGGCCTTTCCGGCCACCACCGAACATTTTATACAAAAAACATTCATGCATACATTCACACAATGAGGCATTTCTGCTAGTGCTATTACAACCACCGAAGCGGAGGGTCACACTGCACAAAGCAGCTGACATTGGGCTTGAGTCTGGGATACAACAGATATGTATAGACAAACAACCATTCACACACATCCACACCTAGGGCCAATTTAGAGTCTCCAATTAACCTATCATGCATGTCTTTGGAATATGGGAGGAAACCGGAGGACCCGGGGAGAACCCACGCGCACACAGGGAGAACATGCAAACTCCTCACAGGAGAGTCCCTGGTAACTGCTGGAATCGAACCCAGGATCTTCTACATGTGACAGCACAGTGCTAACCACTGTACTACTGTGCTGCCAATGAACCGCTTATTTATTTTTTGTGAGATCACTTATTTGTGTGATCTTTTATGACTTATATTCATAATAGTGTATCTTGCACTATTATGCTAGGGAGCACTGTGTGATGGTGGAGTTTATTGTTAAGTACGGTGTGATGATGCCACCTTTCGGGTGCGCCACCACACCACCCTATAAATAAAGGCGTCCACCATTTGGGGCTGGCTCCTGCCCGGACGACCCCACGCTGTGCAGCACCTATTATATGGCAACCAGTATATTAATAAAGTGCCGTTCCAGTGCAGTCTCTCGTCCGTCTCCCTTTGTCCCAGGTTTGTGGACATAACATTTGGCAACTGAGGATTAACAAATGGTGGCGTGCTTTACACCTCTGTAGCCTTTTCTGGAGCTTCTCGGTGAGCCACCTGTCCCATGGCCTGACTGGTTGGGGGCCTTCAAAACCTACATCACGGCTTTGAATCTGGGGAAGCTGGATGGAGTGAGGAAGCGAGTGCTGCTAGTCCACTTCCTAGGCATGGAAGGTCAGAGTTTTTCGAATGCTTGGTCCAATGGACTGTTATGAGGAGGCTATTGAGATGCTAACTAGCTACTTTGCTAACCCCCAAAACGTAGTGCAGCATGTGAAAACCCGCCGCCATTGACAAAAAGCTAAGCTAGCTAACCCCACACCCTACGCAGACGGCATAAACATTGCGGGCCTGTGAACATGTGGCAAGAGAGACGAGGCAAGAACTTCTTTTTCAATTAGTCCAATTTATTCAAACTTACAAGTAATCTCCAGTTTCTCAGGAAAAATCATCTGACACAGTCTTTCCAAACAAAAATGTACTTCCTCAGCCAAGAAGCATATCAAGCAATAAAGCACTTTGCAATCAGCAATACAATGCCATGCAATCCAATATCATCAAATACCACATCTCACTCGATATCTCACACCTGCTATATAATGGACGAGATAATTAGAGGTGATTAGCCCCTACGATAATCCCAGGTAAAACAGTCATCATTCCTATTCTAAACACATACCCACTAACATCTAAAATACATAAATACTTTCCCCAAACATACACAATATAAATATAAATAACATACAATAAATAGTAATACAAATAGTTCAATAAATAACTTTAACCCCTATTTACAAATATTAAACCACCCCTCTGACTTACCATACATGTTTGCTCCCTGCTGGTGTCCTATATAAGGCCCTCAACCCCTAACGGAGTCTTTTGCCTGGACACGCACAGGAAGCATGTTGGCAAAGGTATGTGCAATAAATCCTTTAACAATTATTTTACCAAATTCTTAATCATACTAATTATCTCCCAGGGCCTTCAAATTAACAAAGACAAATCCTAACTACTATGTGCATCTTCCCAAACAATCATACAGACATTACAACAATACAGATACAACATAATCACACAATACAACCAGACATACAGTTGTGACATCCCATCGTCACAGGGCCCCAAAGGTTGGTCAGGACTGCAGCATGTTGTGAAGCTAGATGGCGTGAGTGTGCCCATGATGATAGCCACCACCGCCATGCAGTACATAGTGAGTGAGGCTGTGGTTCGGAGGCTCACCCCCAGTGCCTTGATGCGGTGGAATTACTGGACGCCGGACGCTCTGGTGCCGGCAGGAACGTTACATTAGCAGTGCAGTACGGTGAAAAAGTGATTCTATGGCGCGCATTTAGGGCGCATATATGGCATGCATGTATGGTACGCATTTTCCCTCACATGTATTTAGTAGGCATGACGGTGCATACTCTGGAGACTTCAAACGTCCAAATGGACCTGACCTGGCAGAGACCTCGGGAGGTGCAAAGTGGTTTCTGGAGAGACGGGAAGTCAGAGAGAATGTCCCAGCAGGAGCCCCCGAGGCGGAAGAGACAATAGAGAAGCCAACGAGCCTCGGAGGCTATATGTTTACTGAAGGACTGTGGGTTGAAGGTGTGATATTTGATGTTGGGGGTTTTGTGTCTCTGGGGGTATAAGAGCTGTGAGGAAAGATTGTTCTGTCTCTTTTTGCTGAGATACACTTCTTGTTAGAGGATGTAAACTCTGAATAAACCTCGCCTGAGAAATAAACTCAGTCTCGTCTGTGAAGGCATCCTCTACACTGGTGACCTACGACAAACCATGGCCGGTGACGGCGAGCTTTCCACATCGGACTCTTCAGGAGCCAACCGGGTTAACGCAGCTACCACCCTACAGCTGCCCGATTTCTGGCACCATAACCCGCGCTCCTGGTTTACCACTGTGGAGGCGCAGTTCCACCTTCGGGGAATCTCAGCGGACGCAACGAGGTTCTTCCATGTCGTCGTGAAGCTGGACAGCCTCAGTGCAGCGGGTGGAGAGCCTGACCAACCACCCGCCCCAAGACAACAAGTATGGCACGCTGAAAGCCGCCCTCATTCGAGCCTTCACTCCCTCGCTGGGGGAGCGAGCAGAGAAGCTCCTGGCGTTGACAGAAGGGAAAGCAGACAGGCCGGCAGATCTGATGGCGAAGATGATGAGCCTGAGAGGCGAGGATGACAACAGCTTTATCTTCGCCCACCTCTTCCTCAGAACGCTCCCGCCAGCAGTGAGAGTCACCCTGGCCAGCTCGCAGCCACTCAACAACCGGGACTACCACGAGCTGGGCCAGGAGGCGCAGCGGCTCGTCGACGCCCATAGACGGCACGCAGCCACGACGGCAGCGGCAGAGCTGAACGAGCTGAACGAGCGAGACGAGGGGAGACCAGAGGCTGCAGCACCGGACCCACTGACGTCAGCAGCGGCAGAGGCCAGGAGAAGCGGAGCTGACAACACCCTCTGTTTCTACCATCGATGCTTCGCCGAGGGAGCGCGCAGATGCGTCCCACCGTGCCGATACCAGCACCAGGGGAAACGCCAAGACCGAGAGCCGGTAGCAGCTGCGACTCTCGGCACGAAGAACAAGCTGCTTTTCGTGACAGACGCGAATTCAGGGAAAGAATTCCTGGTGGACACAGGCTCCCAGCTAAGTTTTGTCAAGCCTGCCTACGCGGACACGCTGATGCCTGCCAGCGGACCCCTGGTGTTAGCGGCGAACGGCTCCACGATCAAAACCTATGGGGAGAAGACGCTCCTCCTGTCCCTCCACGGGCGCACCTTCGAGTGGACCTTCATTGTAGCTGCAGTTAGCAACAACATGCTAGGTGCTGACTTTTTATGCTCAAACAGTTTGTTAGTTGATCTTGCTAATAGACGTATTGTAAATGCACTGTCTTTCTACTCTATCTCCTGCACAGCTCGGGTGGCCCTGCCTTCTGCACATCCCAATGTCACAGCTGCGGGTAGTAAGTTTCATGCATTACTCAACCAGTTCCCAACACTCACGGTCCCAACATTTTCAGCGTCAGTTGCCAAACACGGGGTCGAGCATTTCATAACTACCTCTGGCCCCCCTGTTTTTGCAAAAGCTCGGCGCTTGGACCCAGCTAAACTGGCCATTGCGCGCGAGGAATTTGCCAACTTGGAAAAACTGGGCATTGTTAGACGCTCGAACAGCTCTTGGTCGTCACCCCTGCACATGGTGCCCAAGGCTGACGGCTCGTGGCGCCCTTGCGGTGATTTCCGCAGATTAAATAATGCTTCAGCACACGACCGCTACCCGATCCCGCACATCCAGGATTTTTCAGCACATTTGGCGGGGGCGCGCATCTTTTCCAAAATAGATTTGGTGCGCGGTTATCACCAAGTTCCAGTCCGCGCGCAAGACATACCCAAAACGGCAGTTATAACCCCTTTCGGGCTTTTCGAGTTTTTGCGCATGCCTTTCGGCCTCAAAGGCGCCGCGCAGACATTCCAACGCATGATGGATGCAGTGCTGCGCAGCCTCCCTTTTGTGTTTGCTTATTTGGATGATATTTTGGTAGCCAGTGCATCCGAAGCCGAGTACGAATGCCACCTCACAGCCGTTTTTCAGAGGCTGACAGAACACGGGCTGATCATTAACCCAGCGAAATGCCAATTCGGGGTAGCGCAAATCAATTTTTTGGGACACCGCGTGTCTCCAGAGGGCGCGGTCCCGCTGCCGGATAAAGTGCACGCGATAACGGATTTCCCCCAACCGCAGACAGTTAAGGCACTGCAAGAATTTTTGGGGATGGTCAATTTTTATAACCGTTTCCTCCCCAACGCGGCACGGCTCATGCACCCATTGTACGCGGCATTAAAGAAACAAAAACCTACAGCTAAGGTTGAGTGGTCCCCGGACCGGGAGCGCGCTTTCTCACAGGTCAAATCGGCCCTCGCGGACGCTGCGTTATTGGCACACCTGGTGCCAGCAGCTCGCATGGCGCTAACCACGGACGCTTCCGACGTGGCAGTGGGAGCGGTGGTCGAGCAACTGGTAGCAGGGAGCTGGCAACCACTTGCGTTTTTCAGCAAAACATTGCGCGATAACGAGCGTAAATACAGCGCGTTTGATAGGGAGCTTTTAGCCCTGCATTTGGCCATCCGCCACTTCCAGTTCTGGTTGGAAGGGCGCCATTTCACCGCGTTTGTAGACCATAAACCATTAACTTTTGCAATGGCTAAAATTTCAGAGCCTTGGTCGGGCCGACAACAGAGACAGCTGGCCGCAATTTCGGAGTTTACCACCGACATTCAACACGTGGCGGGTAAACACAATGTAGTAGCAGATTGTCTCTCGCGCGCAGTTGCACTGCCAGGCCCCCAGGGGGCAGACTTGGCGGCTGTAGACTCGGGCCAGACTTGCGGCGCGGAAGCGCTCACAGCCCCGGTCTGCGTTGGGTTAGATTATGCAGCCATGGCCGCTGAGCAGGTTAACGATGCGGACGTGCGCGTGCTCCAGTCTGGGCCAACAGGGCTAAGGCTGGAGCACAGGGTGCATCAAAGAGGTATGCCCCCACTAATCTGCGATATCTCCACGGGGCGCCCCCGCCCCGTGGTCCCAGCTGCATGGCGTCGCCATGTTTTTGACTTAATACATTCGCTGGCACACCCGGGCGTTCGCGCGTCGATCAAAATGGTGGGAGAGAAGTTTGTTTGGCCGGGGCTGTGTAAACAGGTCAAACAATGGGCCGCAGCCTGCGCAGCGTGTCAAAGAGCAAAGGTACACAAGCACACGCGGGCCCCTCTAGAACCTTTTCACATCCCAGCCAAACGCTTCGACCACGTGCATGTCGACTTGGTGGGACCCCTCCTGCTGTCACAGCGGTTCACACACCTTCTAACTATGGTGGACCGCACTACGCGCTGGCCAGAGGCGATTCCCTGGCGTCAACCACAGCAGCAGACGTTGCGCGCGCTTTTTTAACGGCTTGGGTTGCGCGCTTTGGAGTCCCGTCAGACATAACGTCTGACAGAGGACCCCAATTTGTTTCCGAGCTCTGATCGTCCATGGCACTCAGCCTGGGAGTGAAAATTCATCGCACAACTGCGTATAACCCCCAGGCCAACGGTTTGTGCGAACGCTTTCACCGGTCATTGAAAGCAGCCCTCAGAGCGGCTCTCACGGACACAAATTGGGTTGATAAGCTTCCATGGGTTTTATTAAGGTTGCGTTCAGCACCTAAAGAAGATTTGCAGGCCTCTCCGGCCGAACTTGTCTTCGCCCAACCTCTCCGGTTACTGGGAGAATTCCTTCCTGAGAACCCCGCACCAGATCGCCCCCCTGCACAGCTGCTGCAGAGCGACGCGGGATCAAACACCCTCCCTGGTCCAGTTCATCACAGTTTCCCACGCGTTTTTGTGCCTAAAGCCTTAAAGAATGCAGAATTCGTCTTTGTTAGACACGACGCACAGAGGTTAGGTTTAAGACCACTTTACGATGGACCGTTCAGAGTGTTAGAAACCGGGGAAAAGCATTTTTTGCTCGATTTGGGAGACAGGAGGGAATTAGTCTGCATTAACAGACTCAAACCTGCTTTTGTGTTAGCTGATGAACAGGTACAGTTGGCCAGGGCCCCCCGCCACGGCAGGCCGCCGGGGAGACATTCTGTTAAGCTTTCACAACGATGTGCTAATGACTCTGATCCACAGATGCAAGAGACAGCCACAGGCAGAGCGAGACCTGCTCACAGCAGATATGGCAGGAAGTTGAGGCCCAAGCAGTTGGATGTATGATCTGTTGTGCCAATTTTTTTCTCGTTCTGTGTGATATGTCATGATTCTATGCATTTGAGGTGTAACTTGTCCTTATTTAGACGTTTGGGGGGGGGTTATATGGCGCGCATTTAGGGCGCATATATGGCATGCATGTATGGTACGCATTTTCCCTCACATGTATTTAGTAGGCATGACGGTGCATACTCTGGAGACTTCAAACGTCCAAACGGACCTGACCCGGCAGAGACCTCGGGAGGTGCAAAGTGGTTTCTGGAGAGACGGGAAGTCAGAGAGAATGTCCCAGCAGGAGCCCCCGAGGCGGAAGAGACAATAGAGAAGCCAACGAGCCTCGGAGGCTATATGTTTACTGAAGGACTGTGGGTTGAAGGTGTGATATTTGATGTTGGGGGTTTTGTGTCTCTGGGAGTATAAGAGCTGTGAGGAAAGATTGTTCTGTCTCTTTTTGCTGAGATACACTTCTTGTTAGAGGATGTAAACTCTGAATAAACCTCGCCTGAGAAATAAACTCAGTCTCGTCTGTGAAGGCATCCTCTACAATTCCAGCGTTCCGGTTCCAGGTGACACGCCGGGGTGGAAATATTATGGAGTGGGATTTATTCAGTGAGCTGGGGTTTACTTTCACAATCGGCGGGCAAACGGTCAGCCACCTGGTTACAACATTGGTCACTTGTAACTTGGATAAACTTTGTCCAATTTTCACCAAATTTTCTATGATGGACATTAGTCCCACCTTGCACACTCCTATGTAAAAATAATTAACAAAAGTTATGGTGTCGCCTTGTGGTTAGAACAACGGACACTTGTAAATTGGACAAACTTTGTACGATTTTCACCAAATTTTCCATGATTGATATTACTCCCACCCCGAACATGTCTATATAAAAATAATAAACAAAAGTTATAGTGCCCCCTAGTGATTAAAAGAAGAAAACTGCTGAAAACTTGCTGAAAACTGTTTCTATGGAATAACGTTTGTGCCCAGAGGAACTGAATTTGAACTTTTATTATTTCAATTTGAATAACTGAATGATAACCTGAATTAATCAGTTTGAATAATTGCTTTTAAAATTTGAATATGAATGACCTAATTTACAATTGAATCTATTGGTTTAAATGTGTATTGTAATAAAATTGAAACTGTATTTCATTCAGTTGAAAAGTTTGCCTCCCTAATTCATTAAACAAAAGTTATAGCGCCCACTAGTGATTAAAACAAGAAAACTGCTGAAAACTTGCTGAGAACTTTTCTATGGAATAAGGTTTGTGCCAGCAGGAACTGAATTTGAATTTTTATTATTTGAATTTGAATAACTGAATTTGAACCTGAAGTAATCAGTTTGAATAATTGCTTTTAAAATTTGAATCTGAATGACCTAATTTGAAATTGAATCTATTGGTTTCTACTTTGTACAAACTTTGTACGATTTTCACCAAATTTTCTATGATTGATATTAGTCCCACCCCAAATGCATCTATATAAAAATAACAAACAAAAGTTATAGTGCCTCCTAGTGATTACAAGAAAAATTGCTGAAAACGTTTTTCTATGGAATAAGGTTTGTGCCAGCAGGGACTCAAGCAAATCTTGTGCGATGTCCACCAAAGTTTCCATGATGGATAAGAGTCCCACCCTAAACACATCTGTATAAAAAGAATTGACAAAAGACATAGCACCACCAAGTAGTTAAAGAAAGAGTTGCTGAAAACTGTTTGATTTACTACTCATGCGCCGCTTGCCAGAATGACGTGAAATTTTCTGAGGGTTATCAGACCACCTGTTTGTTCATAACTGCACATCACCTTTAGCATGGCATCACTGCTGTTACCATGGACACACCCTCCTCGCCATCCAATACGTGATCTTGTTGGGAGGGTTGGGAATGACCTGGAGTCATGAAATCTGGAACATAGGTTGAGGTGACTGTCATATGTAGTCCTATATGGGTGGACAACACATACTGTAACTGTCAGGTAAGTGTTGCCATGGCGACATGGCAAAGGCTGACTCCTCGCCATGGAACATCGGAAAGTTGTAACTTGTAAAAACTTTGATTTTCACCAAATTTGCTACAATGGATATTAGTCCCACCCTGAACGCTCCGATATAAAAATATTTGATCAAAAGCTATAGCGCCAGTTACTGCTCACAGGAAGTTCTGTGGCAAATGCTTTACTTTATTATTCATGCAGTGCTTGCTGTGACGACGGGAAATTTTCCGAGCCAGCAAGGTACGATGAGCGCCAGGTTCTGTGGGCATGCGGGGGGCGAAGGCCCGCTTACAGCTGCTTGCAGCTGTAATTAGGGCCCGAGCCACTGACTTTGTCAGTGGCCGAGAGCCCTATTGTAATTGTTAGGGCCTGAGCCACTGACAAAGTCAGTGGGCGAGAGCCCTATAGTAATTGTTAGAATTTTTTTCTTCTTCTTCTCCATCTAAACTCTCATTTTTGGGGTAGTGAACATGCATGAAAACTCACCATTTTTTTGCAGGGACCTCAAGACTGGTGAAAAATTGAATATTTTGGAGGAAATATGAATGACCCCACAAAAATGGCTCTACAGTGCCACCTAACATGTGAAGTCAATGGGGAGCGGCACACCCTTACTTTCGTGTAGAAAGATGAAAATTGCGTGAGATGTTGAGCATGTCAAGACACGCAAAAAACTCCATAGAAGTGATGGTCTACACCCAACAGGAAGTCGACCATTTTGGCAGGAAGTGGCGGTGACCAAATTTCCACTTCACGGATTTGATCAATCTCGTCCTAGGGTTTTAGTCCGATTGAGCTCATTTGTGGTGACAATCATCTATACCCATGTGCCATTAAAAGTTATTGAAAACTTTTCTTAAAGCTTGATGGTTTGGCCATAGGGGCGTGGCAAAATTTGATGTCTCGCCATGATCATTCTATGACCATTCTGACGGCAATAACTCTGGTATGCATTGTTGGATTTCAACCAAATTCAGTATTATGGATATCAGTCCAATTCCAAACAGTTTTATAGAACAATATTCACAGAAATCTACAGCGCCACCTAATGGTTAAAGGAAGAATTGCAAAAAACTTTTTTATTTATTACTCATGCACCACTTGCCAGAATGACGTGAAATTTTCTGAGATTCATCAGACCACAGGGAAGACAATAACTGCACATCAACTTTAGCATGACGTCACACTTGTTACCATGGACACGACCTCCTCACCATTCAATCCATGATCTTGTAGGGAGGATTGGGAAAGTCCTGGAGTCATGACATTTGGAACATAGGTAGAGGTGACTGTCTTCTGTAATCCTATGTGGGTCAGCAACACATAACTGATAGGTAAATGTTACCATAGCAACATGGCAAAGGTTGAGTCCTCGCCATGGATTTCACCAAATTTTCTATGATGGATGTTAGTCCAACCCTGCACCCTCCTACATAAAAATGGTTGACAAAATTTATAGCACCACCTACTGCTCACAGGAAGTACTGCGCCAAACGGTTTTCTTTTTTATTCACACAGCGCATGCCGTGATCACGGGAAATTTTCCATGCCGCCTGGGTCCAACGGGCGCCAGGTTCCGCGGATGCATGGGGGGGCGAGGGCCCGCTTACAGCTTCTTGCAGCTTTAATTAGGGCCCAAGCCACTGACAAAGTCAGTGGGCAAGAGCCCTATTGGAATTGTTAGAATTTTTAGGGCCCGAGCCACTGACAAAGTCAGTGGGCGAGAGCTCGAATGTAACTGTTAGAATTTTTTTTCCTTCTTCTCCATCTAAGATCTCATTTTTGGGGTAGTGAACGTGCATGAAAACTCACCATTTTTTGTAGGGGCCTCAAGACTGGTGAAAAATTGAATATTTTGGAGGAAATATGAATGACACCACAAAAATGGCTCTACAGTGCCACCTAACATGTGAAGTCTATGGGGAGTGGCGCATGCTTACTTTCGCGTAGAAAGATGAAAATCGGATTAGATGTTTATCATGTCAAGACATGCAAAAAACTCCATAGAAATGATGGTCTACACCCAACAGGAAGTCGGACATTTTGACATGAAGTGGAAGTGACCTGATTTCCACCTCGTGCAATTGACATGCATTTGATCAAACTCGTCCTAGGGTTTTTGTCCGATTGAGCTCATTTGTGGTGACAATCCTTTATACCCATGTGCCATTAAAAATTATTGAAAACTTTTCTTAAACCTCAACAGTTTGGCCGTAAGGGTGTGGCAAAATTTGATGCCTCGCCATGATCATACTATGACCATTCTGATGGCAATAACTCTGGCATGCATTGTTGGATTTCAACCAAATTCAATATTATGGATATCAGTCCAATTCCAAACAGTTCTATAGAACAATATTCATAGAAATCTGCAGCGTCACTTAGTGGTTAAAGGAAGAATTGCTGAAAACTCTTTATTAGTCACGCACCATTTGCCAGAATGATGTGAAATTTTCTGAGACTCATCAGACCACAGGGATGATCATAACTGCACATCAACTTTACCATGATGTCACACTTGTTACCATGGACACGCCCCCCTCGCCATTCAGTCTGTGATCTTGTGGGGAGGGTTTGGAACGTCCTGGAGTCATGAAATTTGGAGCATAGGTAGAGGTGACTGTCACCTATAGTCCTATATGGGTCAGCAACACATAAAATAGGAAAGCGTTGGCTTGGCAACATGGCGGAGGTTGACTCCTTGCCATGGAACCTCAAAAAGTTGCAACTTGGACAAACTTCATCTGATTTTCACCAAATTTTCTATGGTGTTTATTAGTCCAACCCCACACGCTCCTACATAAAAATGGTTGACAAAACATACATCACCACCTACTACTCATGGGAAGTATTGTGCCACTTGCATTTGAATAAACTCCTCCTGGGGGCTTGCTCATATTGAACTCATTTTCACATGACGGCATCTATAGGCATTGGCCATAAAAAGTTATCAAATGTCAATCGCACTCTCAAAAGGCGTGGCCATGACACCATGGCGAAGTTTGTCTCCTCCACTGACAACATCAAACAGCTTTAACTCAAGCAAAACTTGTCCGATGTCCATCAAAGTTTCCATGATGGAAAATAGTCCCACCCTGAATGCATTTGCATAAAAATACCTTACAAAAGATATAGTGCCACCTAGTGGTTAAAGGAAGAATTGCTGAAAACTTTTATTTATTAGTCACGTGCCATTTGCCAGAATGACGTGAAATTTTCTGAGGCTTATCAAACAGCGTTGTTGATTATAACTGCACATCACTTTTAGCATTTTGTCACTGCTGTTACCATGGACACACCCTCCTCGCCATTCAATCCGTGATCTTGGGATGGTTGGGAACGCCCTGGAGCCATGAAATCTGAAACATAGGTTCAGGTGATTGTCATATGTAGTCCTATGTGGGTGGGCAACGCATTACTGACAGGGAAATGTTGCCATGGCGACATGGCGAAGGTTGACTCCTTGCCATGGAACATCGGAAAGTTGTAACTTAGACAAACTTTGTCTGATTTTCACTAAATTTTGTACAATCGATATGAGTCCCACCCCACACACTCCTACATAAAAATGATTGACAAAACTTAGTACACCACCTACTGTTCAAAGAAAGTGCTGCACCAAACTGTTTATGATTCATGCAGCGCTTGCCGCAACAACGGGAAATTTTCTGAGCCAGCTAAGTACGACGGGCACCGGGGTTCACGGTTGTGTGGGGGGCGAGGGCCTGCTTACAGCTGCTTGCAGCTTTAATTGTTAGGGCTTGAGCCACTGACAACGTCAGTCGGCGAAAGCCCTATTGTAATTGCTCAGATCGAAATTCTTCTGCCTAAACGAGCGCATTTTTCACCCTCTGAACATTAAACAAAACGCGATTTTTTTTGGCAGACCCCTCATATCCGGTGAAAAATTTGATAAACTGGAAAAGATATGTGCCCCCCCCACCCCTAATTTTTATGGGTGGGGCCAAACATACAAGGTCTATGGAGATTGGAGACTGTAAACTTTCCATAGAGACATAAAATTTTGGTGAGGTGTGCATCACCTCAAGACATGCAAAAAATATAATTGTGGTCCATACCAACCACCAACAGGAAGGCCGCCATCTTGCCTCAAAGTCGCCCGACCTCCAATTTGGAACAAAGTAACACCTCGCATTTGAACAATCTAGTCCTAGGGACCTGCTCCGATTGACCTCATTTTTACATGGTGGCATCTATAGGCATTGGCCATTAAAAATTGTATAAATTAAGTCAAAATCTCTAAAGGTGTGGCCAGGGCGCCATGGTGAAATTTGACTCCTCCCCCTACAACATCAAACAGCTGTAACTCGGGCAAAACCTGTCTGATGTCCACCAAAGTTTCCATGATGGAAAATAGTCCTGCCCCAAACACGTCTACATAAATGTACCTGATAAAAGATATAGTGCCACCTACTGGTTAACAAAAGAATTGCTGAAAACTTTTTTATTTATTACTCACGTGCCACTTGCCAGAATGACGTGAAATTATCTGAGATTCATTAGACCACAGCGATGATCATAACTGCACATCAATTTTAGCATGATGCCACACTTGTTACCATGGACACGCCCTCCTCACCATTCAATCCATGAGCTTATGGGGAGGGTTGGGAAGGTCCTGGAGTCATGAAATTTGGAACATAGGTAGAGGTGACTGTCATTTGTAGTCCTACATGGGTCAGCAACACATAACTGATAGGTAAGTGTTACCATGACGACATGTCAAAGGCTTATTCCTCGCCATGGGACATCAAAAAGTTGCAACTTGGACAAACGTCATCCAATTTTCACCAAATTTTCTACAGTGGATATTAGTCCCACCCCAAACGCGTCTATGTAAAAATAATTTACAAAAGTTATAGCGCCACCTTGTGGTTCAAACAACGGACACTTGTACATTGGACAAACTTTGTATGATTTAGACCAAATTTTGCACAATCGATATAATCCCACTGCGAGTGTGATGATATAAAAATAATAAACAAAAGTTAAAGCGCCCCCTGGTGGTTAAAGGAAGAATTGCTGAACACTTTTATTGATTACTCATGCGCTGCTTGCCAGAATGACGTGAAATTTTCTGAGATGTTATCGGACCTCCTGTTTGATCATAACTGCATATCACCTTTAGCATGCCGTCATTGCTGTTACCATGGATACGCCCTCCTCGCCATTCAATCCGTGATCTTGTTGGGACGGTTGGGAACAATCTGGAGTCATGAAATCTGGAACATAGGTTAAGGTGACTGTCATATAAAGTCCTATATGGGTGGACAACACATGGCGAAGGTTTACTTCTCACCATGGAACATCAGAAAGTTGTATCTTGGACAAACTTTTTCGCATTTTCAATAAATTTTCAACAATGAATATTAGTCCAGCCCTGTACACTCCTATAAAAAATAATTAACAAGACTTATAGCGCCGCCTAGTGATTACAATCTCGGTCACTTGTAAAATGGACAAACTTTGTACGATTTTCACCAAATTTTCAACAATGGATATTTGTCTCATCCTGCACGCTCTTCTATAAAAATACTTATCAAAAGTTATACCACCACCTTGTGGTTAGAACAATGGCCACTTGTAAATTGGACACACGTTGTATGATTTTCACCAAATTTTCTACAATCAATATTAGTCCCACCCCAAATGCGTCTATATAAAAATAATAAACAAAAGTTATAGCACCTCCTAATGATTAAAGGAAGAATTGCTGAAAACTGTTTTCTTTCTTTTTCTCTCACCAGCTAAAAAAATGACATGAAAGAATGACTAGGGCTCATTGACAGTGCATGTACATAGTACAGAACTGTCTCCATGGCGACCAGCGTGCTTCAATGGCTTTCTCGCCATGCAAAACATGACAGTTACAGCTCAGACATTCCTCGACTGATTTGGACCAAACTTTGCACAAATCATACTAATCCCACTCTGAACATGTCTGTATATCAATATTCACTAAACTGTCACACCACCACCTACTGCTGAGATGAGGTACTGCACAAAATTGTATCAAATTTTGTGCAAAGCCCAATAGTTGGAATGACATGACATTTTCAGTGGTTTCTCAGAGTGCATTGGACTACCCTCAGTGGAAGTCACTTTTTTCCTGCGATAAGTACAGTTTCCATGGAAACCCACTCCTTGCCATTCAAGACGTTTTATACTTTGGAGGGTTGGGGAAGTCCAAGGGTCACCAAATGTGGAATGTAAGTCAAGTTGACGCTCTTCTGTAGTTCTGTATCAGTCTGCAACATGTACCTAAAATGTGTTACAATGGCCACATGTCCAAGTTTACCTTATCGCAATACGTTGGACAGTTGTAAATTGGACAAACTGTGTCTGATTTTCACTGTAATTGCCATGATGGAGATTATCCCACTCCGCACGCTTCTACATAAAAATATTTGACAAAAGTTGTAGCGCTACTTACTGCTTAAAGGAAGTTCTGTGCCAAATGGTTTACTTTATTATTCATGCAGCCCTTGCAGGGATGACGGGAAATTTTCCGAGCCAGCAAGGTACAACGGGCACCGGGTTCCACGGACACATAGGGGGGCGAAGGTCCGCTTACAGCTGCTTGCAGCTTTATTAGGGCCTGAGCCACTGACAACGTCAGTCAGCGAAAGCCCTATTATAATTGCTCTGTTTCTTTATTATGATTCCGTCTAAATGAAAGCAAATTTCACCCTCTGAACGATAACCAAAATGCGATTTTTTTTGGCAAACCCCTCAGACCCGGCGAAAAATTTGATAAACTGGAAAAAATATGTGCCCCCCCACAAGACATGCAAAAATATAATTGTGGTCTATACCCACCGCCAACAGGAAGGCCGCCATCTTGCCTCCAAGTTGCCCCACCTCCAATTCGGAAAAAAATCACACCTTACATTTGAACGAAGTAGTCCTAGGGGCCTACTCCGATTGAGCTCATTTTTATATAGTGGCATCTATAGGCATTGGCCATTAAAAATTGCATGAATTAAGTCAAAATCTCAAAAGGTGTGGCCAGGGCGCCATGGTGAAATTTGACTCCTCCCCCTACAACATCAAACAGCTGTAACTCGGGCAAAACTTGTCCGATGTGCACCAAACTTTCCATGGTGGAAAATAGTCCCACCCCCAATGCGTCTACATCAAAATACCTGACAAAAGATATAGCACCATCTACTGGTTAACGAAAGAATTGCTGAAAACTGTTTTATTTATTACTTACGCACCGCTGGCCAGAATGACGTGAAATTTTCTGAGATTCATCAGAGCACAGGGCTGATCATAATTTCACATCACCTTTAGCATGACGTCACACTTGTTACCATGGACACGCCCTCCTCGCCATTCAAACCGTGAGTTTATGGGGAGGGGTGGGAAGGTCCTGGAGTCATGAAATATGGAACACAGGTTGAGGTTACTGTCATATGTAGTCCTATATGGGTGGACAACACATAACTGACAGGGAAGTGTTGCTCTGGCACCATGGCGAAGTTTGACTCCTCCCCTTACAAAATGAAGCAGCTCTAACTCGGGCAAAACTTGTCCGATGTGTACCAAAGTTTCCATGATGGAAAATACTTCTGCCCGGAATGCATCTACATCAAAATACCTGACAAAAGATATAGTACCACCTACTGGTTAATGAAAGAATTGCTGAAAACTGTTTTATTTATTACACACGCACCACTGGCCAGAATGACGTAAAATTTACTCAGATTCATCAGACCACAGTGTTGATCATAACTGCACATCAACTTTAGCATGACGTCACACTTGTTACCATGGACACGCCCTCCTCACCATTCAATCCGTGAGTTTATGGGGAGGGGTTGTAAGGTCCTGGAGTCATGAAATTTGGAACATAGATTGAGGTTACTGTTGTATATAGTCCTATATGGGTGGACAACACATAACTGACAGGGAAGTGTTGCCATGGTGAAGTTTGACTCCTCCTCTTACAGAATGAAGCAGCTATAACTCGGGCAAAACTTGTCCGATGTGCACCAAAGTTTCCATGACGGAAAATAGTCTCGCCTGGAATGTGTCTACATCAAAATACCTGACAAAATATATAGCACCACCTACTGGTTCACAAAAGAATTGCTGAAAGCTGTTTTATTTATTACTCACGTACCACTGGCCAGAATGACGTGAAATTTTCTGAGATTCATCAGACCACAGCGATGATCATAACTGTACATCAACTTTAGCATAACGTCACATGTGTTACCATGGACATGGCCTCCTCGCCATTCAAGCTGTGAGCTTACGGGGAGGGGTGGGAAGGCTCCTGGAGTCATGAAATTTGGAACATAGGTTGAGGTGACTGTCATATATAGTCCTATATGGGTGGACAACACATAACTGACAGGGAAGTCCCAGGGACCTGCTCCGTATGAGCTCATTTTTACATTTTGAGCAAGCAAGGTACGATATATAAACATGGAATAGAGTGGATGGAAAATAGTCCCACCCAAAATGCATCTACTTCGATAAACTGGAAAAGATATGTGCCCCCCCACCCCAAATTGTTGTGGGCGGGGCCAAACGTACAAGGTCTATGGAGAGTGGCGACAGTAAACTTTGCTGTAGAGATGTAAAATTTTGGTGAGGTGTACATCACCTCAAGACATGCAAAAAACATCATTGTGGCCCATACCCACCGCCAACAGGAAGGCCACCATCTTTCCTCAAAGTCACCCCACCTCCAGTTCGGCAAGAATGCACCCTGCACATTTGAACGAACTAGTCCCAGGGACCTGCTCTGTTTGACCTCATTTTTACATTCCAAGACAGCAAGGTACGACGGGTGCCGGGTTCCGCGGGTGCGCGGGGGGGTGAAGGTCCGTTTACACCTGCTTGCAGGTTTAATTAGAATTTTTTTTCTTCTCCATCTAAGATCTCATTTTTGGGGTAGTGAATGTGCATGAAAACTCACCATTTTTTGCAGGGACCTCAAGACTGGCGAAAAATTGAATAGTTTGAAGAAAATATGAATGATCCCACAAAAATGGCTCTACAGCGCCACCTAACATGTGAAGTCTATGGTGAGTGGCACATGCTTACTTTTGTGTAGAAAGATGAAAATCAGGTGAGATGTTTAACATGTCAAGACATGCAAAAAACTCCATAGAAATGATGGTCTACACCCAACAGGAAGTCGTCCATTTTGGCACAAAGTGGAAGTGACCTGATTTTTACCTCGCGCAATTGACGTGCATTTGATCAAACTCATCCTAGGGTTTTTGTCTGATTGAGCTCATTTGTGGTGACAATCATCTATACCCATGTGCCATATTGAAAACTTTTCACGACACTCGACGGTTTAGCCGTAGGGGCGTGGCAAAGTTTGATGACTTGCCATCACCATTCTATGACCATTCTGTTGACAATAACTCTAGTATGCATTGAGGGATTTCATCCAAATGCAATATTATGGATATTAGTCCCATTCCAAACAGTTCTATCGAACAATATTCATTGAAATCTACAGCGCCACCTATAAGAGGCAGAAAATTTTGCATTAGAAAGTTTGTATCATGTTTTTTTATTACCTCATGAATGGAATGTTGGATTGGCACCAAGATAGGTATGCTATATATGGATATGCTTCTGTACAATTGTAGCTATGAATATTTATGAGTAGCAATGGTGCCCTCTCTTGGAGACATGAAGGTTCCACCAAAGATTTTCTTCAATATCTCTGAAGTGATTAGTCTGATTAGTACCATTAATGGTGACAATCATCTAGATCCATTTTCCATCAAAAGTTGTTGAAAACTTTTCCAAATGCCCGACGGTTTGGTGGAAGGGGCATGGCCAAGTTTGCATTATCATCATCACCCTTCCAAAGCCTGTAACTCTGGCATGCATCAACTAAATTTTGTGTGGTGAATAGGTAACCGATACTGATCATTTCTATAATAAAGAATGACACATAGCGACAGCACCCCCTACCGCCAATGGACAGGAAGTTGCCATAACTTACACGTAGATTGTCCAAATGCTGCAAAACTTCATATATATGACACTAGTCAGACTCTGAACAGATATACGTATATAACTATAACAAATATAACTATAGCGCCCCTAGGAAAAAAACAAAGCTTTATAACTCAGGCATACATTGTCCAAATTCAACCAAATTTTCTGTGGTGCATCGGTAGCCTACATTGAACCTTTGTACAATGAAAAATGACACATAGCTATAGCGCCCTCTAGCAGAAAAAACAAAGCCTTATAACTCTGAAATACTTTGTCCAAACTCAACCAAATTTTGTGTGGTGGATGGTTAACCAGCACTGAATCTTTCTTTCATGAAAACTGCACATAGCTCTAGCGCCCCTAGCAGAAAAAAAAAGTTTAATAACTCTGGCATACTTTGTCTTTAGTCAACCAAATTTAACGTGTTGAATAGGCAGCCAATGGTAAACATTTCTATAATATACAAGAAGTTGTCATAACTCACACATACATCATCCAAATGGATCCAAACTTGATATACATGGTACGTGTACCACCCAGACCAGATTTATATGACTGTACCACGTATAGCTATAGTGCCCCCTAGGTAAAAACAAACAAACATTTATAGTGATGGCATAGCTTGTCTAAATTCAAACAAATTTCTTGGTGAAATTTTCATGAGAAGTGGCCTTTAGGCTATGTACAAACATATTAAATTTTTGAGGTAATCCATGAACTTATACAGTACGTCTGCCGAGGCGCTCTCTTGCAATGTACAGATGGACAGATGGACGGACTGATGATGGATGGCGGTATGGATGGGCAGATGGTGTTATGGAAGAACGGACGGACAAAGAGCGGGAGGGAGAGAGTTGGGGAGGGAGGAATGGAGCCTGCGCGGAGTCACGCACTCTGAGTGGCAAGGCCGAGGTCTAGTGAGGACGCGAGGGCTTGTTTATCGCTGCTCGCAGCTTTAATTATTATTATTATTATTATTATTATTATTATGTAGTCATATAATGTAGTCAGATTGTTTTTGCTATCATTTCTCTGTCTGTTAATAATAATAATAATAATAATAATAATAATAATAATAATAATAATAATAATAATAATAAATGATTGCATTTATATAGTGCCTTTCATTCAGATTTTCAGGAAAGGTGTGTAATGGCACACTGAACACATGACAAGCTTTTGGTGATTGATCTCAAAATGCACACCTCCACCAAGGTTCTTATCTTCTCACAGAGTGTTAGCAACAATACTCCACAACTACTGGATGGATTTGGATGAAATTTTCACCAGAGGTGGCCCTTGGCCCAAAGATAAACTCATTAGATGTTGGAGGTGATCTGTGAGTGCATACCTCTGCCAAGGCTCTATCTCGCAATGTACTGATGGATGGAGATATGGATGGAAAAAAGGATGGAGGCGAGGACAAAGGGAAGGAGGGATGGAGGCTTGGTCGAGGTATGCGCTCTCTGAGTGCCCTCTAGTTAAACAATAGTGTCATTACAGAGCATGTTACTGCAAAAGTAGTGGCGTTACAGTAACGGTCATGCCACAATACTGTATTTGATTTGAAATAGTGCATTTCTGTGTGCAGTCATTCTGTCATGTTTACTTTATTAACCTGGTTCTTCATCTAGCTGAAATTAATTGTGTGGACTATTAAGAGAAGACCAAACATCTCTTAAGCAGTGGTGGTACTATTAAAGGAACAATAAAATTTTGACTACATCCTTTAATTTCAGACATTCCTATACCAATGATTGCTGAGCTGATGCAGATTGGTCTGAGGTGCATTGTCTTTTATCCACTAATATTTTCTCTTTCAACAGGTAATCAAAATTCAAAACAAGATGCAACAATGAAAAAATGGAGGATACTGCAAATGCATGGCAATTCAAAAGAAAAGAATCTGTCAAGCATCAATATGTCACAACAGGGACATGTTGGTGAAGGAAAAACATCTCCTTCACCTGTTACTGAAACAGCTGTTACAGAGACTGGTCCTACTTCACAACCACCAAAGAGTGAGCAGACCTCTGAGACTTTGCCGTTCTCATCACAAGAGCCACCATCAACACCAATCACTACAGTGAGACCTACAGATACAACACAAGCAAGTGAACCGACATCCCCATTTGCCACATCTGACATGACATTATCCACCAACACAGAAAATTCTGAAAAAACCAATTCCCCCACAGTTACAGTGGTTTCTTCAAGTCAATCCTTTATATCTTCTGCAATAACCTCTGAGTTTACACAAACATCTCCTGCATCGAGTGCTGAAACAGCTGTAACAGACACTGGACCGACTTCACAACCAACAATGAGTCAGCAGACCTCTGAGAATTTTCCATTCTCATCACATGAGCCACCATCAACACCAATCACAACAGTAACACCTACAGATACAATACAAGCAAGTGAACCTACATCCCCATTTGCCACAACTGACGTCACATTATCCTCCATCACAGAAAATACTGAAATGACTAATTTTCAAACAAATACAATGGTTTCTTCAATTTCCCCAATTACACTTCCTGTAGGAACCACTCCCTTTACTCAAACATCCGCTGCACCCAGTATTGAAACATCTGTAACAAGGATAAGCAATACTCCACAGCTGACAAGTATGGCAACATTTGAGACACTGTTGTCCTCATCACCAGAGTCCAAGTCTACACTTGATATAACAGGTACACCTACACAACGACCACAGTCAAGTGAATCAATATCTGCAATGTCATCAGCTGGATTGACAGCATCGACCAACACAGACTATTCTGAAACAATCAGTTCCCCCACAGTTACAGTGGTTTCTTCAAGTCCACCCTCTATGTCTCCTGCAATAACCTCTGAGTTTACACAAACATCTGCTTCACCTAGTACTGAAACAGCTGTTACAGAGACTGGTCCTACTTCACAACCACCATCAAGTCAGCAGACCTCTGAGACTTTGCCATTTTCATCACAAGAGCCAGCATTAACCCCAATCACAACAGTGAGACCTACAGATACAGCACAAGCAAGTGAACCGACATCCCCAATTGCCACAGCTGACGTGACAGTATCCCCCAACACAGAAGATTCTGAAACAATTAATATTCAAACAAATACAGTGGTTTCTTCAAGTTCCCCAATTACACTTAATTTAGGAACCACTCAGTTTACTCAAACATCCGCTGCACCCAGTATTGAAACAACTGTAATAACAAGGATAAGCAATACTCCACATCTAAGTATGGAAACATTTGAGACACTGATGTCCTCATCAACAGAGTCCCAGTCTACACTTGATACAACAGGTACACCTACACAACGACCACAGTCAAGTCAATCAACATCTGCAATTTCATCAGCTGGATTGACAGCATCGACCATCACAGACTATTCTGAAACAATCAGTTCTCCCACAGTTATAGTGGTTTCTTCGAGTCCACCCTTTATATCTCCTGCAATAACCTCTGAGTTTACACAAACATCTCCTTCACCTATTACTGAAACAGCTGTTACAGAGACTGGTCCTACTTCACAACCACCAAAGAGTGAGCAGACCCCTGAGACTTTGCCGTTCTCATCACAAGAGCCACCATCAACACCAATCACTACAGTGAGACCTACAGATACAACACAAGCAAGTGAACCGACATCCCCATTTGCCACATCTGACATGACATTATCCACCAACACAGAAAATTCTGAAAAAACCAATTCCCCCACAGTTATAGTGGTTTCTTCAAGTCAATCCTTTATATCTTCTGCAATAACCTCTGAGTTTACACAAACATCTCCTGCATCGAGTGCTGAAACAGCTGTAACAGACACTGGACCGACTTCACAACCAACAATGAGTCAGCAGACCTCTGAGAATTTTCCATTCTCATCACACGAGCCACCATCAACACCAATCACAACAGTAACACCTACAGATACAATACAAGCAAGTGAACCTACATCCCCATTTGCCACAACTGACGTCACATTATCCTCCATCACAGAAAATACTGAAATGACTAATTTTCAAACAAATACAATGGTTTCTTCAATTTCCCCAATTACACTTCCTTTAGGAACCACTCCCTTTACTCAAACATCTGCTGCACCCAGTATTGAAACATCTGTAACAAGGATAAGCAATACTCCACAGCTGACAAGTATGGCAACATTTGAGACACTGTTGTCCTCATCACCAGAGTCCAAGTCTACACTTGATATAACAGGTACACCTACACAACGACCACAGTCAAGTGAATCAATATCTGCAATGTCATCAGCTGGATTGACAGCATCAACCAACACAGACTATTCTGAAACAATCAGTTCCCCCACAGTTACAGTGGTTTCTTCAAGTCCACCCTCTATGTCTCCTGCAATAACCTCTGAGTTTACACAAACATCTGCTTCACCTAGTACTGAAACAGCTGTTACAGAGACTGGTCCTACTTCACAACCACCATCAAGTCAGCAGACCTCTGAGACTTTGCCATTTTCATCACAAGAGCCAGCATTAACCCCAATCACAACAGTGAGACCTACAGATACAGCACAAGCAAGTGAACCGACATCCCCAGTTGCCACAGCTGACGTGACAGTATCCCCCAACACAGAAGATTCTGAAACAATTAATATTCAAACAAATACAGTGGTTTCTTCAAGTTCCCCAATTACACTTAATTTAGGAACCACTCAGTTTACTCAAACATCCGCTGCACCCAGTATTGAAACAACTGTAATAACAAGGATAAGCAATACTCCACATCTAAGTATGGAAACATTTGAGACACTGATGTCCTCATCAACAGAGTCCCAGTCTACACTTGATACAACAGGTACACCTACACAACGACCACAGTCAAGTCAATCAACATCTGCAATTTCATCAGCTGGATTGACAGCATCGACCATCACAGACTATTCTGAAACAATCAGTTCTCCCACAGTTATAGTGGTTTCTTCGAGTCCACCCTCTATATCTCCTGCAATAACCTCTGAGTTTACACAAACATCTCCTTCACCTATTACTGAAACAGCTGTTACAGAGACTGGTCCTACTTCACAACCACCAAAGAGTGAGCAGACCCCTGAGACTTTGCCGTTCTCATCACAAGAGCCACCATCAACACCAATCACTACAGTGAGACCTACAGATACAACACAAGCAAGTGAACCGACATCCCCATTTGCCACATCTGACATGACATTATCCACCAACACAGAAAATTCTGAAAAAACCAATTCCCCCACAGTTACAGTGGTTTCTTCAAGTCAGTCCTTTATATCTTCTGCAATAACCTCTGAGTTTACACAAACATCTCCTGCATCGAGTGCTGAAACAGCTGTAACAGACACTGGACCGACTTCACAACCAACAATGAGTCAGCAGACCTCTGAGAATTTTCCATTCTCATCACATGAGCCACCATCAACACCAATCACAACAGTAACACCTACAGATACAACACAAGCAAGTGAACCTACATCCCCATTTGCCACAACTGACATCACATTATCCTCCATCACAGAAAATACTGAAACGACTAATTTTCAAACAAATACAATGGTTTCTTCAATTTCCCCAATTACACTTCCTTTAGGAACCACTCCCTTTACTCAAACATCTGCTGCACCCAGTATTGAAACATCTGTAACAAGGATAAGCAATACTCCACAGCTGACAAGTATGGCAACATTTGAGACACTGATGTCCTCATCAACAGAGTCCAAGTCTACACTTGATATAACAGGTACACCTACACAACGACCACAGTCAAGTGAATCAATATCTGCAATGTCATCAGCTGGATTGACAGCATCGACCAACACAGACTATTCTGAAACAATCAGTTCCCCCACAGTTATAGTGGTTTCTTCGAGTCCACCCTCTATAT
Organism: Pholidichthys leucotaenia; assembly: GCA_020510985.1. Taxonomy (NCBI): domain Eukaryota; kingdom Metazoa; phylum Chordata; class Actinopteri; order Cichliformes; family Pholidichthyidae; genus Pholidichthys; species Pholidichthys leucotaenia. The sequence continues at coordinate 95,186,337 of CM035837.1, forward strand.
CTCCTGCAATCACCTCTGAGTTTACACAAACATCTCCTTCACCTATTACTGAAACAGCTGTTACAGAGACTGGTCCTACTTCACAACCACCAAAGAGTGGGCAGACCTCTGAGACTCTGCTGTTCTCATCACAAGAGCCACCATCAACACCAATCACAACAGTGAGACCTACAGATACAACACAAGTAAGTGAACTGACATCCCCATTTGCCACATCTGACATGGCATTATCCACCAACACAGAAAATTCTGAAAAAACCAATTCCCCCACAGTTACAGTGGTTTCTTCAAGTCAGTCCTTTATATCTTCTGCAATAACCTCTGAGTTTACACAAATATCTTCTGTGTCGAGTGCTGAAACAGCTGTAACAGACTCTGGACTGACTTCACAACCAACAATGAGTCAGCAGACCTCTGGGAATTTTCCATTCTCATCACATGAACCGCCATCAACACCAATCACAACAGTAACACCTACAGATACAACACAAGCAAGTGAACCTACATCCCCATTTGCTACAACTGACGTCACATTATCCTCCATCACAGAAAATACTGAAACGACTAATTTTCAAACAAATACAATGGTTTCTTCAATTCCCCCAATTACACTTCCTTTAGGAACCACTCCCTTTACTCAAACATCTGCTGCACCCAGTATTGAAACATCTGTAACAAGGATAATCAGTACTCCACAGCTGACAAGTATGGCAACATTTGAGACACTGATGTCCTCATCAACAGAGTCCCGATCTACCCCTGATTCAATAGGAACAACTACACAACAACCACAATCAAGTGAATCAGTTTCTCCAATTTCCACAACTGGACTGACAGCCTCGTCTAACCCAGATTATTCTGAAACAACCAATTCCCCCACAGTTACAGTGGTTTCTTCAAGTCCACCCTTTATGTCTCCTGCAATAACCTCAGAGTTTACACAAACATTTTCTGCATCTAGTATTGAAACAGCTGTTACAGAGACTGGCCCTACTTCACAACCACCAAGTCAAGAGACTACTGAAACCTTTCCATTTTCATCCCATGAGCCACCATCAACAAAAGTCATGACAGTGAGGCCTACAGATAGAACACAAGCAAGTGAACCTACATCGCAAATAAGCACAACTGACCTGGCAGTATCTGCAAATACAAAACATTCTGAAACTACAGTTGTTTCTTCAAACACACCACTTACACTTCCTGTAGGAACCACTCAGTATACTCAAACATCCCCCTATAAAACAACTGTAACAAGGACAAACAGCGGCCCTCAAACATCCTCTCCAGCAACATCAACTTCAAAACCTGCAACAACCTCAGCAATCTTCAGCACAAACATAGCTACTATAACCAGTGATACCCCATCAACCATTTTCCCTTTCACAAATGCTACTGATGCACAGACAACACCATCTCCAACTTCTCAGTGTTCAAACTGTCAGTGTAATGGAGGTACTTGTATATTCAACAAGACACTTGGAAGCTGTCAATGCCAATGTCAGGGCTCTCTCTTTGGAGAAACGTGCTCTCTTGGACAAGATGAAACCTCACCTACCTTTGGTGATTTTTTTGTTTCCTTTTTTTATTTTTCTGATGCATCTATTCTCAGTTATTGTAATTCAAGTAGTTACTGATTGTTAACTACATTACATTTTATTGTAAAATATAATGGCTTTGTCTGCGTACTACTTTCACATTTCTTTGCAGATACTGAAGCAGTGCCAACAAGAAAAGCAAATTTAACTGTGAAAATTAACATCAGTTATGAGGATTCTTTCAGTGACTTAAGTTCACCCAAATCACTGGAATTCATCAACACACTGGAGCAGGAGGTAAAGTTTTTTGTTTATTTTGTGCATGGGCTTGCCATTTTCTAATATAATTTCAAATAATTTTCTCAAGTATATGTTAAGGAAAATGAACTGATTGATGAATATGTCTTAAGATATTTTTCTTTTGATCTAAACTTTTTTCCAGCTCAAAGACCTCTGTAAACAAGCAGATCCACAGTCTTTCAAATCAGTAAAAGTCATCAAGTTATTGTGAGGTTTCTTTAACATTACCAAAAAAACCCCAATAATTACACATTTGAGTTTTCCATCAATCGCTCATTATATATATATATTTTTATATTTTCTTATTTTTCATAGATCAGGAAGTGTTGTTGCAGATAGTGTGGCGGACTATACCTATCAGAACAATGACACACAAATCCAGTTTGTCAACAATCAGCTTGAAAGAATTTTGAGTGAGATCTTGAATGACACAAATAACCTAAAGAAGATTTCTGTGGCTTTTGGAAATGTCAGTGTGCTGTTAAATGAACTGGACTTTGAGACACCTCCAATCACAAGTAAGTTTATTACTTGCCTATTCAAACCTAAAATTGCATCTAGTGTTCAATGTCCAAAAATAAATAAACAAAATTCTAAAATATTACATCTATTTTTAAAAAATCATCAGATGTCTCAGGGCTGAAACCTTTCATAAGCTGCTCTCATGCAGACTACACTGCAGTGGTTTTGAGTGGTCAGTGGCAGTGTGTTGGACCATGCAAACATAATCCTGACTACTGTAACCAGCGTGGACAGTGTTTTAATAATATTTTTGAAGGAGCCATTTGCAAGTATGTTGATTTAATGTAAACTGTTTTATTCTAATATTTTAATGGTTTTTTTTTTTCAAACATTCTAACCATATTTACTTATTTATCCCAGCTGCTATAAAAATAGTCTGGAGCAGTTTTATGGTCCACAGTGTGAATTCTTCCGCCGAGGTCCAGGCTTCTATGGAGCTCTGTTTGGAACACTGGCAACAGTATTGTTGCTGGTGGTTGTCATTGTCATCATCACTGTCATTGTCAAAAAGAAACATTCAGGCATCTGGTGGGTTATTATGCCAAACAAACCATTGACAAACTTTCCTTTAACATTTCATATTTAACTTACAAATATAGCTTTTCCTCATGTAGGAAGAGGCCCAATTCCTATAATCGAAGGTTCTCTGATTTTGAGGAAGATTACTTCGATTTCTCAAAGAAAAGTGAGTTATGTCCTATTTGTTTTTCATAGTTCTGTTTTAAACAAACTCAGTAGATAGCCTCACACATTTGCATTTTCTTTTTTGCCCCAGGACATCACAGCTTTGGACATCCAGGCTGTTATACATCAAAACTTTTCATGCCACACCAAGACGTTGACACTGGATTTCAGGTACACTTGTTTACTATTATGGTACAGCCTAATATTACTGACAAAACACAACCGCAGTCCTCACACACATATCAAATACAAGGACAAGGAGTAGAAAAAGTTCATATGAATCCTTCTTGTATTTCTTCAGGTGACCACAAATCATCCTGAAGATTTGAGCTCCAATCCCAAATGATGGCTAAAGACGTAAATATACTGTTTTTGTGACAGGTTAAAAATGGAAGTTAATAAATTGATTAAAAGCATATCATATACAAGTTAAGGGGCTGATTGTAGACAATATATACAGTTAGGGATGAGAGTTAAAAAGATTAATGTTTCATTATTGTTTTTGCACATGATTGTAACATTTAAAAACATTAGTACAGTACTAGGGGGTTTGGATGCTGTGTGCACTGTTTATGGTTTGTTGAGAGTTCGATGATTCACGGATCGATTGCTTTTGCCCAGAGAGAGAAGTGTGTTATGCGCTTGTGCAGAAGTTTCTATGTTTTTTTTGAATAAAGCAAAATGGAGTGAAGATGTAGACCGCGACTCTGCTCATTATTTTTTTGCTCAAAAGTACCACGTACGTCTCCCAAACTGTGGAGCAGAGGGCACGACATTTTGTTCTATGGTTATAAAATATGAGCTACTAACTTTGCATTGAATATATAGACTTATTTGTTCTTTTGGTGTTTATTGCTCAGATTCATCTTGAATTCTTATGTTCTCATGTACACACATGGACAAAGTTGTTGGTACCCCTCTGTTAATGAAAGAAAAACCCACAATGGTCACAGAAATAACTTGAATCTGACAAAAGTGGTAATAAATAAAAATTCTATGAAAATTAACCAATGAAAATTAGACAATGCTTTTGAATTGTGGTTCAACAGAATTACTTTAAAAAACAACCTCATGAAACAGGCCTGGACAAAAATGATGGTACCCCTAGAAAAGATTGAAAATAATGTGACCATAGGGACATGTTCAACCAAGATGTGCCCTCTAATTAACATCACAGGTGTCTACAAACTTGTAATCAGTCAGTCGGCCTATTTAAAGGGTGACAAGTAGTCACTGTTCTGTTTGGTGACATGGTGTGTACCACACTAAACATGGACCAGAGGAAGCAAAGGAGAGAGTTGTCTCAGGAGATTAGAAAGAAAATTATAGACAAGCATGTTAAAGGTAAAGGCTATAAGACCATCTCCAAGCAGCGTGATATTCCTGTGACTACAGTTGCACATATTATTCCGAAATTTAAGATCCACGGGACTGTAGCCAACCTCCCCGGACGTGGCCGCAGGAGGAAACTTGAAAAATGGAAGAGACGGATAACACGAATGGTAACAAAAGAGCCCAGAACAACCTCTAAACTCATTTAAGATGAACTCCAAGGTCAAGGTACATCAGTGTCAGATCGCACCATCCGTCGCTGTTTGAGCCAAAGTGGACTTCATGGGAGACGACCAAGGAGGACACCACTGTTGAAAACAAATCATAAAAAAGCCAGACTGGAATTTGCCAAACTGCATGTTGACAAGCCACAAAGCTTCTGGGAGAATGTCCTATGGACAGACCAGACAAAACTGGAACTTTTTGGCAAGGCACATCAGCTCTATGTTCACAGATGCAAAAACTGAAGCATACCAAGAAAAGAACACTGTCCCTACTGTGAAACATGGAGGAGGTTCTGTTATGTTCTGGGGCTGCTTTGCTGCATCTGGCACAGGGTGTCTTGAATCTGTGCAGGGTACAATGAAATCTCAAGACTATCAAGGTATTCTAGAGAGAAATGTGCTGCCTAGTGTCAGACAGCTTGGTCTCAGTCGCAGGTCATGGGTCTTGCAACAGGATAATGACCCAAAACACACAGCTAAAAACACCCAAGAATGGCTAACAGCGAAACATTGGACTATTCTAAAGTGGCCTTGTATGAGCCCTGATCTAAATCCTATTGAACATCTATGGAAGGAGCTGAAACATGCAGTCTGGAGAAGGCACCCTTCAAACCTGAGACAACTGGAGCAGTTTGCTCATGAGGAGTGGGCCAAAATACCCGCTGAGAGGTGCAGAAGTCTCATTGACAGTTACAGAAATCGTTTGATTGCAGTGATTGCCTCAAAAGGTTGTGCAACAAAATATTAAGTTAAGGGTACCATCATTTTTGTCCAGGCCTGTTTCACAAGTTTGTTTTTTAAAATAATTCTGTTGAACCACAATTCAAAAGCATTGTCTGATTTTCATTGGTTAATTTTCATAGAATTTTTATTTATTACTATTTTTGTCAGATTCAAGTTATTTCTATGACCATTGTGGGTTTTTCTTTCATTAACAGAGGGGTACCAACAATTTTGTCCACGGCTGTATAATCAGGCATGAAAATTCAGACTCCACTGCCTTCACTTATTTCAGACATTGTTTTTGAACCTTTTTATTTCTTTTACTCTAATTTCATAGCATATGTTTCACTTACATGTTGTTTTGTTGTTATTTTTAATGTAAATATTGTGAACCACATTGAGAATCATTAGGCCCCCCAAAATCCAAAAACAGCCTTCTGTCCCCTGCTGAAACTCATACTCAGGTTTGGTTGAAGCGGTGTGAGTCAGACAAGGAAATTAATACTTTCAGATATCTATCTTAATGCCTTTGCTTGATAAGAAAATCAATATCTGTAAAGTGCAAGAGGTCATTTGAAAAGATTAATGTATTTTGAGCGTGTATGAATTTTCTAAAAAGAATAAGGCAAGCCTAAAGATAATTAATGTATACAAATATATATATAAAAAATGATCCCCTTCATGTTACTTTCTGTTATTGTCCTGCATTATCTCCAGTCCACACTCCAGCCCTGTTAGTGGTGTATGCATCTTGAAGCTGTCTTACAGTCACAAGTACTGCTTCCTGAGACTATGTTAAGTGTCAGTAATGGAGAAGGAAAAACAAACACTTTTAGATGGAAGGTTACCAGATGACTCAGATGACTTGATACAGTAAATCACAATTTATTATTAAAGAAACTACAAAATTGTGGTATTAGAGGGGTAGCACTGTCCTGGTTAAGTAGTTACTTAAAGAATAGATATCAGTATGTATGTGTTAGCAACAAAAACTCAGAGTTACTGAAGGTCACCTGTGGAGTCCCACAGGGTTCAGTTTTGGGACCATTATTATTCAATATGTATATAAATGATATATGTAAAGTTTCAGAAAAATGGACTTAATATTGTTTGCCGATGACACTAATCTGCTATGCAGTGGAAACAATTTGGAACAACTTCTGGATACACTCGGAAAGGAATTAGGAAAGCTTAAACTGTGGTTTGATTCAAACAAATTAACGCTCAATTTAAGTAAGACAAAATTTATAGTCTTTAACAACCATCACAACAACCCAGTACCCAAACTCAGTGTAAATGGTGTAGAGATTGAAAGGGTATCTGAAACTAAATTTCTTGGAGTAATAATTGATAACAAACTGTGTTGGAAGTCACATATTAATTATATTAAAGGTAAAGTATCCAAATCAATTGCAATATTACACAGAGTGAAATATTTGCTGAATCAACCCACACTATACACCTTGTATCATTCATTAATACTCCCATACATGACATATTGTAATGAAGTATGGGGAAATACATATAAAACAAACATATATCCACTCTTTATGCTTCAAAAGAGAGCTATTAGAATAATAAACAGCTTACAGGGAACCAACAAACCCACTTTTTCTTAAACAAAAAACTCTCAAGTTGAAAGATCTGGTTGACTTTAAAACCGCAATAATAATGTTCAAAGTGAAGAATTTATCACTGTCCGCAAATATCCAAAAGTTGTTCCAAACAAGGGAGAAACGATATCACCTCAGAGGAACATGTATATTTCAAAAGCCTACAGTGAGAACAACCACCAAGCAACACTGTATTTCAGTGCAAGGAGTCAGATTATGGAACGATTTTGGACCTGAATTAAAATCATGTACAACGCTTGGACAATTTAAACAAAAACTAAAGGAAGAAATACTCCAAACATATTTACAAGACGACATGTAAACTCACATAAGGATTGACATATCCAGCCTGTGTTGTGTTGTAGCTTAGTTTTTTTTCTTTTTTTTCTTTTTTTTCTCTGTGACATTTTGTCTTAGATTTGTTTTTGAATAGTAACCGCTTAACTTAGCCTAGCTTAGTTTTCTTTTTTCTCTCAGTCACATTTTGTCTTAGCTTTGTTTTGAATTGTAATCGCTCTTGTCTTGTTTTCTCTTTTTTCTCTTTTGAATTCTTGGATGGAATATGGGTGGGCAATATAAGCTGCGGCTTCAGCCATCACCCATTTCGGATAACTTACGTGGAATTGTATAGTAGGAGGAGTTTTTGTCTAATTTGACCTTGTTGTTATATTATTCAGTTTCTTTTAACCTGTACTGTACTATCCGAAATAAATTCATTCATTCATTCATTCATTCATTCACTCTTGACAAAACAAAAGTTATATGCACATTTTGCAAGGCGGAATTTACGGTGGCTCTGAGAGCTCAAATGCACTGCAAGTTAAGAAACCAACCGCATGTTATTATGGTAGCAGTGTTGAAACACATGGGGACAACAGTTTGACTAAGGGAGATGTTGAAGATGTTGGCCAGGACATTCTTGAGCTCCTCCACACAGTTCTTCAGAACGCGACCTGGTATGTTGTCTGGTCCAGCTGCCTTGCATGGCTTGGTCCTGGAGAGGGTCCTCTTCACGCTCGACAGATCCAGGCTTAGAGCCTGCCCGTTTGTAGGAGGAATGGTCTTCTGTGCTGATGTGCTGTTTTGTGCTTCTTTGGCCGCTTTGAAGCACAAAACAATGCATCAGCACAGAAGACCACTGCTCCTCCGGACGAGGAGGAGCAGTGGAGGAGTTTTCCCGGGTTTTCGATCACTCGGAGAGTAAGGGCAACATCATGAGTCGTATGTTGTCTCTCCGCCAGGGTAGTCGGTCGGAGTTTCGGGTTGCGACAGATTCTGGTTGGAATGATGTTTCCCTAAGAAGCGCCTTCCTCCAGGGTCTCAATATCACCCTTTGTGACAACCTGGCGATTCATACTGCTCCCTCCTCTCTGGATGAGCTTATCGATCAAGCCCTTAGTTTGGATAATCAAAACCGTGAGCACGCGAAGGAGCGGAAGGCCTCCTCCGGCCCGCCTCCCTCACGTACATTCTTCCCGGCTGCTGGCATAGGTGAGACCAACTCCTCCTCCGAGGCTATGGTGCTTGGCGGAGTCCGACTGACTCCGGAGGAGCACCAGCGACGGAGGAGAGCCGGTGCTTGCATGCATTGCGGCTCGCTTGAGCACAAAATATTCAATTGCCACCTTAAGTCAAAAAGACATGGCCGTCGGTAGCCATGGGGGGTCTGACGGGCGGGAATTCTATTCATCCCCCTGGTAACTTTTCCATTCCAGCCCTCATTCAGTTGCCGGGGGTCGAGACCATTTCGTTCTTTATTCTCCCTAGTTCATCTTCCCCGGTGGTTCTGGGGTATCTGTGGCTCCGGAAGCATAACCCCATCATCAATTGGGCACAAAATTCCATTTCTTCCTGGAGCCCTTTTGGTTTAGCATCCTGCCTGTGCTCAGCCGAGTGTTCACCCTCCCTTTCCATCTCCTCTCCTCCGGTAGAGCCGCCGGATCTCAGCCTCGTACCTGAAGTCTACCATGACTTTGGGGAGGTCTTTAGCAAGTCAAGAGCCCTTTTTTGCCTCCTCACCGCTCTTATGACTGTGCTATCAACCTCCTCCCGGGTGTGTGGTTGCCGTCCAGCCAGCTCTACAGCCTTTCTGGACCGGAGAGGGAGGCGATGGAAAGTTATATTAAGGACTCACTGAACGCTGGCCTCATTCGGCCCTCCTCGGCTCCTCTTGGGGCGGGGTTTTTCTTTGTCGGAAAGAAGGACAGATCTCTGCAGCCGTGCATAGATTTCCGAGAGTTAAATGCCATCACCGTCAAAGATAAATACCCTTTGCCCCAATCAACTCTGCATTCGAGCTCTTTCAGCGCACGCGGGTGTTTACTAAATTGGATTTACGTAATGAGTATCATTTAGTCCGCATTCGTGAGGGGGACGAATGGAAGATGGCATTTAAAACTCACCTGGGCAGTTTGAATATCTGGTGATGCCCTTGTGGCTCACCAACACCCCCGCCGTCTTCCAACGAATGATTAGTGACGTCCTGCGCAATATGGTTAATCACTTCGTTTTTGTCTACCTTGATGATATTTTGATTTTTTCGCACACACCAGAGGAGCACTCAGTCCATGCCAGGGCCATGTTACAACGGTTCCTGGAAAACCAGCTCTTTGTGAAGACTGAAAAGTACAAGTTTTCCATCAGCTCCACTTCCTTCCTGGGCTTTATTGTTGCTGAGGGAGAGCTGAGGGCCGATCCAGCCAAGGTGAAGGCTGTGCTTGATTGGCCTACACCCCAGTCCCGTAAGGAGCTTCAACGCTTCCTAGGATTTGCTAATTTCTACCGTCACTTCATTAGAAATTACAGTGGGGTAGCACAGCCTCTTACGCAGCTGACCTCGATCAAGGTGCCTTTCACCTGGTCCGAGGCAGCTGAACGGGCCTTCCTTAAACTAAAGAGCCTGTTTTCCAACACTCCCATCTTGGCCCAGGTCAACCCTCAGCTCCAATTCATTGTAGAGGTGGATGCTTCTGATTCGGGGGTGGGCGCTGTCCTCTCGCAGCGTTCGACCTTCAATCAGAAGCTCCACCCATGCGCATATTTCTCTCGGTGGCTCACGCCGGCCGAGAGGAACTACAATGTAGGGGATCGAGAGCTCTTGGCCATTAAATTGGCTCTGGAGGAGTGGAGGCACTGGCTGGAGGGAGCAGTCCATCCTAATGTGGTGTGGACCGACCATAAAAATTTAGAATATCTCCGGTTGGCCCGCCGATTAAATGCCCGCCAGACCCGTTGGGCCTTATTCTTTATTAGATTAAATCTTACCATCACCTATAGGCTGGGCTCTCGCAATATTAAACCTAACGCTATCTCTCGCCAGTTTACCTCTGATCACTCAACCCCCTCCTCCCTCCCCCAACTAGTGTTGTAGTCAAGACCTCATCAAGACCTCACCAAGACCAAGACCAAGACCAAGACCAAGACCGAGACCAAGACCAAGACCAAGACCAAGACCAAGACCGAGAAAAAGTTGAGACCAAGACCCACATACAAAGTGGTCTTGACTTGGTCTCAGTCTTGGGATTCTGGTCTTGGTTTTCTCTCGACTACAACTCTATTTCCAAGTAACTAGTTACTTTAGTTAGTTAGTTAATCCCTTCACACCTGAAGGTGTGTATGGGCGGCGCCTATCTCCGTTTCTCTGACCCTAGGCCACACAGCTACTGTAAGTAGTGAAAGCTACAGCGGGGGATCAGTCCTCTGGTAGCTCTGTGTGTAACTTTACTTTCCCCATTCCATTATGCGGAGCACCACGCTAGAAGGGAGAAAGCACCATTTTTATATGGTCTTTGGTATGACCCGGCTGGGATTTGAACCCCTGCCTCCCGGGTGTGGGGCGGATGCTCTACCAACTGAGCCACCACTCTGGTAACTAGTTACTTTAATCATGCAGTAATTGGTAAAGTAGCTCAGTTACTTTTGAAAAGAAGTAACTAGTAACTGTAATTAGTTACTATTTTTTAGTAACTTGCCCAACACTGGTTATATGAATATTGCATATAAATGTGCATGTCTGCAATACCTGCATATTATTTATGCATTCTTCACAATAAGCGATGGCAATATTTGCTCCTTTGCTTCCCATAGAGTTGTAGTCGAGAGCAAACCAAGACCAGAATCCCAAGACTGAGACCAAGTCAAGACCACTTTGTATGTGGGTGTTGGTCTCAACTTTTTTCTCGGTCTCGGTCTCGGTCTTGGTCTTGGTCTTGGTCTTGGTCTTGGTCTTGGGAGACTCTGGTCTTGATGAGGTCTTGATGAGGTCTTGACTACAACACTACCCCCAACCCACTGTGCCCCCTTCATGTATCTTAGGTGCTCTTACTTGGGAAATCGAGCAGAGGGTCCGACAGGCCCAGGTCACTGAGCCCAAACCCAAGGGAGGACCTGAGGATCGACTGTCTTGACTGGCCTCCGCAGCGAAGTTATCAGGTGGGGTCACACTAGTCATTTTGCCTGTCACCCGGGGTTTCCCGAACCACTGACCTCATTCAGCGGGTGTTCTGGTGCCCCATGGTGTGGACGGACGTCAGGGATTATGTTAAAGCATGTCAAGTTTGCACCAGAAATAAATCTGACTTCTCCCCTCCCTCCGGTCTGCTTCACCCCCTCCCGATTCCCAGCCTCCTCTGGTCTCATGTAGCTCTGGACTTCATCGCTGGACTTCCTCCCTCTAATGGTAACACTGTTATCCTCACCATTTTCGACTGATTTTCTAAAGCCATTCATTTAGTACCCCTCCCCAAACTGCCCTCCGCCTCAAAGACTGCCAGCCTTTTCAACAATCACGTCATCCGCCTTCACGGCATCCCCCTGGACATTGTGTCTGACCAGGGACCACAATTCATATCTCAAGTGTGGAAGTCTTTTTGCCATACCTTGGGCACCTCAGTCAGCCTGTCATCCGGATACCACCCCCAGACCAATGGGCAGGCTGAGCGCACCAACCAATCCCTGGGGGCCACCCTCAGATGTGTGGTATCCTGCAACCCATCTACATGGAGCACTCATCTGACCTGGGTGGAATACGCCCACAACTCTGCAGTTTCTTTGGCTACAGGATTAACACCCTTCGAGGCATCAATGGATTACATCCCCCCCCCCCGTTGCCCATGGCGGAGAGGGAAGTCACTGTACCATCTGTAGAGGCCCATACCCGCCATTGTCATCAACTATGGAGGGCCACCCGCGCTGTGCCCCTCCGTTCTACCGAATGGAACCAACTGTACGGGGACCGCAGAAGGGTTCCACTGCCCAGATACACGGTTGGGCAGAAGGTGTGGCTGTTGGTGGACCAGGTGCCTCTAAAGACTGAATCTCGCAAGCTGTCACTGCGCTTCCTGGAGCCATTTTCCATCTCCTGTATCATCAATGATGTGACAGTCCGCCTGGACCTTCCGCCGGCTCTCTGTATTCATCCGACCTTCCACGTATCTAAGATCAAGTCCCTCTCCACCAGTCCTCTCTGCCCCCCCCCCAAGCCTCCTCCTCCCCCTCGGATCCTCGATGGTCAGACCACCTACACCATTCAGAGAATTCTGGACATTCGCCGTCGGGGCCGGGGGCTACAATCCTTGGTCCACTAGAAGGACTATGGACCTGAGGAAAGGTCATGATTCCCAGGTCGTACTTCCATGATAAAGGGATGGTCCAGGCTTTTCACCGAACCTATCCCAACAAGCCCAGTGGGCCGCCAGGAGGCGTCCCTTGAAGGAGGGGGGGCACTGTTATGATCTGGTGAGTGCAGTCCTCCTCCCTTCATGTGGGAGGGTCCCTAGCTCCGCAGGTAATCAATACACCTGCATGAGTGGATGCACCTGCTTTCTCCTCGCTGCCAGCGCTTAAAAGGACCAGTCTGTGAACGCTGCGGCGCTGGCTCATTGGGTATACTGCCACAAAAAGAATTAAGTAAGTAAAGTATTTTTTGTTTTGGAACCCAGAGATTGATCTGTCTCTCTCTTCCTGTCTCTCAGGTTGCTGCCATCTCTGCGATGTGTCCCCGGGGGTTCGTTGTGCGCTCACCTGCTCCTCCATCATCATCTTCACTCCAGATCGCCTTCTCCACCCAGTCAGACATCTCACCAGCCATACTTACCTGCAGCTCCTGTTTCAGTTCCTCCTTGCCTTTCTGGGTTCTTCATTGGGCTCTCTGCTCTCACTCGTAAAAGTTTTCTATGATTCATTATTTCCTGCCTCCCTCCTCATCCTAATCTACTCTCGTCTCTCTCATTTCAGGCTGGGTGCTCCTCTGGTGAGTAAGGTGTTTTCCGCTAACTTTGCATTACTCTTTTCAATAAAATTCTGTTTAAAACTTTGCCTCTCTGCGTTGTGTGCATTCCCTTGTGTAGCATCTTGCACATGGGCTGATATTACTAGTAATCATGACACCATCAGCCGCTGTTCATCTGGAAGCTTGAGGTGGAGAGGGTGAGCAGCGTTCAATACCTGGGCATCCACATCAGCAAGGACCTTAAGTGGACACACAACACCACAGAGCTGGTTAAGAGAGCTCAACAGCGGCTGTACTTCCTGAGGAGGCTGAAGAAGTTTGGCATGTCCTCCAGGATCCTCAACAATTTCTACAGCTGCATCATTGAAAGCATCCTGACCAACTGCATCACTGCGTGGTATGGCAGCACCACTGCCCTGGACTGCAAGCACCTGCAGAGAGTGGTGAAGACAGCAGAGAAGATTATTAGGACCCCACTCCCCTCTCTGCAGAGCATCTACCACCGCAGAGTCCAAAGCAGAGCTGACACATTCTCTGGAGCCCCACCCACCCCCAGCACAGATTGTTCACTCTTCTACCCTCAGGCCAGAGGTACAGAAGTGTGAAATGCAGGTCAACCAGACTGAAAAAACTCCTTCTTTCCCATTGCCATCAGACTCCTGAACAAATAGCAACTCTCAAAACTCCGCAACACAGCTTTGCATATAGGAACTCATACACGGGCTGCTATGCTAAATTTTCACATTGCTCACCTGTATGGTGTATATAGTCTCACCCATCCGATGTCCATATCATCTCTGTTGCTATTTATCTTGTACAGGCTACTGGTACTACCGTTACAGAGAAATTAGCATGGTGCTCATTTGTAATTTGTGATTTATAATTATATACTGCTCACTGCACAATGCTCATTTGCACACTGTACATAGGTTTATGTACACAATGCTCATTTGGACACTATACATAAGTTTATGCCATTTCAGGTTCATATCATCTCTGATATCAATATACCACTACCACTATAGTCATCCAGTGAATTTTCAATTTCATTCCTCTTGTTTGACTGCATCAACTGCTGTAACTGTCCAGATTGCCTAATGTGTGTTATTAGTACTCAATAGTATTAGTATTTAGTATCAAGGTGGGCTTAGGAGTCCTAATTGCCTAACTGTGTGTTGGTGTGTGTGCTATTAGCATCCATTAGTATTAGGATTGAGTTATTGTGTTATTACCTTACTCATATCGTTGTGTACCTATTACCTTGGCATTCATTTGGAGAGCAAAGTAAGAATTTCATTGCTCAGGAAATATAGCATTTCTTAACTGTGCACATAATAATAAAGCCTTTGAATCTTGAATCTTGAATAATAAGACAAGAACTGGATAGCCAAAGCAGTAAATGAATATACATATGTACACAGTTATATACACAGTGCTGGAGCATTGCAGCTAGATGGTATAAACAACATTACGGTTTGTTAAGTTACCCTGCAGAATATGAATATGTATCTGATCAAATTTTGCCACAAGTTACACATATGATGTTTGGCAATTTAAAAGATAATTTTCCACATAATTTAAAGTTGTCAGCGCTCATATATTCATTCATTTTTTTCATTCATTCATCTTCTTCCACCTAATCCTTTTCGGATCGGGGGGGGGGGGGGGCTGGAGCCTATCCCAGCATCTTTGGGCGAGAGGCAGGGTATACCCTGGACAGATCGTCAGTCCATCGCAAGGCCAACACAGAGAGACAGACAAACATTCACTCTCACAGCTATACCTAAGGACAATTTAGAATCCCCGGTTGATGCCAATTAACCTAACTTGCTTGTTTTTGGCATGTAGGAGGAAACCGGAGAAATCCCGGAGTAAACCCACGCAGACACAGGGAGAACATGCAAACGCCACACAGATCACTGTTGGTAGGGGGCTGGGATCGAACCCAGGATCCCCCGGCCAAGGGTGAGTTGCTGGGCTGCCGCAGTGCTAATCACTCCTCCACCGTGCCGCTCTGGCGCCATTCATGAATGAATGAATGAATGAATGAACACGCTTGGCGGACTACATCTCCTATCATCCCACATCACCAAACACGATTATGGCAGTTTCTCTCTCAAAACTCACCTCCTGTTTCCTGACCGATGAAAGAATGATCCAAAGAGGAGAAAAACAACACAAATGTATTTTGAGAGCTGCAGTTGATCCAGAGGACTGTTAGTTACTTCCTCCTCCTGGGTACGCTTTGAACACGATGATGTAACTTAATATAAGTCTATGTGTTGTATAGTTATTTATATGTTCTATACTTTTATTTGTGTGGCACGGGATGGTGACTCCGCCTTCCAGTTCCGCCACCACCCGTGGCTATAAAAGGGCTGCAGTCAGGAGGGACGGCCTCTTGGCCATTTCCTCTGCCTGGCGGCTGTGTGGATGTTGCACCTGTGCCTCTTTAATAAATGTGTGTGTTATGTCCATAACCAGTGCTCCAATGATGAGGCTGAAGGTGCAGTATAACATAGCTTTATTAATGAACTCACACAACACAAAGGTGCTCCCGTCAAGGCAGAGGCGCTGGTCGTAAAGAGACCGTGCCTCTTCCGGGTAGGCCTTTTATACCCTGGGTGGCGGCGGAACTGGAAAGGTGTAGCCGTCGCCCACAACATACAATAATAATAATAATCATAATTAATATATAACAGTGTGTTCGGTTCTACACCTGGCCTTGTCATTGGCTCCATATCAGACATAACATTTTGGCAAGGAGGATTAGAGTGGAGAAAAGATATGGAAATGTGCATTTCTTCAATTCGGCCATTTTTGAGGTCCTGGGTGGGCCACTTGTTCCCTGGCCGAGGCGGTGCGCTACCTTCCTGGCTTACATGGTAACAGTGAACCTGGGAAGGATGGACAGGCTGAGGGTAAGCACGTTGTTGATGCACAATTTGGAAACTGGAGGCCAGGGGATACTGAACACGCTTGGCGGCTCGGACAGCTTCGAGGACGTGGTCGAGCTGATGGCATGCAATTTTTGCACCCTGGATGATGTCACTGTCCGGAAGAGTGGGTTTCGACAGCACTGCCAACAGGTGGGCGAGCATATTCAGCGGTTTGTAGCCAACTTGAAACTACTGGTTAGTGTTTGTCGGTTCGGACCGTTGGAGGAGGAGATGGTTCGTGACCTGCTGAGTGGGCGTTCTTCACGTTGACAGCTGGAGTTTCTGTTACCGCACAAGTAGCAGACCCGGACAACGACGGGAGCATTGAGGACAACACCAGAGATGCCAATGCTGTCAAGTTGAGGTCTTCCCCAGGAAAGCCCATGTGTATGGGCTAGGGTTTCGTGAAGTACCATTCCAAGGCCAGGGACTGTGCGGCAAGAGCGAGACACTGCGGCAGTGTGGCCGCTGGAACCATTATGCCAGAAATCAAGTCGCCCTGGATGAGGGTACTGGGTGGCACAGCGGGATACCTGTGATGATGAAAGGTGCCGAGGGGCTGGCTCCAATTTTTCCCGGAGCTCGGCTGAAGTGGGCCGGTGAACATGTGGCCACAACGGCGATGGCCGCAGCGGATTCACAAGAGGTCGGGGCCAGACCGTTAGGCACGGTGAGACCGTGTACAATGCAGAGACCCTGCAAGCTGAGCAAAACTCCTCTGGGAGTCATGGACTGGATTCGGGCTCGGGAGGTAGTGAGATCACGGCGGGTACGGGCCAAATGGCAGGTGGAGGAGCACCAGGGACGGCTGCGTGTCATGACCAGATGGAGGGATACTTGTCTCCAGCTGTTGGACGGCTCGTGGAGGCACCTGAACGAGCTGCAGCGTGCCCGGGAGATGACTGTGAGAAGTGGGCCTGGATGAGTGGAGCATCCGATGGTGAGGAAGAGGAGGCCAGGGCTGGGGCCGGGGCAACCTGTTGCAGCCCAGGAGCCAGGCTGCCTCCAGGGGTGGACTGATGACAGGACGGTCCAGGGGGCCCACGGGGTTGTTTTCTCCAGCTGTGTGTACAAAAGTTGATTGTTATGTATGTACTGAATATAGGTTAACTGTTATGCATGTATTTGAATTGTTTTGTTGTTCTATTGTGTATATAATTTGGGATTATTTTGTGTATTTTATTGTAATTTAGAAGACACAATGGTATTTTTTTTTGTAGATGGACTCTCTTTTTATTTTAGGATAAGCGGCAGAATAATCCACTTCGCCGTGTGGGGTGGGACGGCAGTCCACCTGCCCCCCTTAGTTTTAGTTGTTTTAAGTGTGATTGGGTTAGGCCAATTTATGTACATTATTTTGCGTTATGTTAGTGTTGTAGAGACTTGGGTGAGTCAGCTCAGACCGCGTCTCAGTCAGGATGCAGAGGGTAAACAGAGGAGGACAATAGTCAGGGAGATCATGGGGAGTTGGCAGGAAGAAGGAGTCAGGGGGTTTAAGGGTGAATGTATTGTGATGTTAAATGTCATGCAATGTGATGTGAAATGTCATGCAGATGTGAGATGAGTGGTTGGGATAAAAGGAGAAACCGTGCTTGGTTGTATCATGCTTTTTCTGTGTAGGACTGATGAGAGAGTGTAATAAACGTCATCTGCTCGTAAACCTGCCTCCTCATTTCACACTCTCCACACTGGTGACCCTGGACGAATTATGGAACACGAGGCAAGAACCCCGGAGTCGGCCTGGACAGGAAGCCCCAGCAACGCGGCAAGCATCCTACAGACAGCCCAGACGGGAACCCCCAGCAACGCGTGTGCTGTTGCAGTCAAGCTACCGGACTTTTGGCAGCACAACCCGTGCTCTTGGTTCCACTACACTGAGGCCCAGTTCGCCCTCCGGGGAATAACGGCAGATGACACCAAGTTTTACTACGTGGTTGCAGCGCTGGACGCACACACAGCTCAGCAGGTAGTGAGCCTGCTCGACCAGCCCCCAGCCCACAACAGATACGAGGCTCTCAAGGCTGCGCTGACCCGGCGCTACACGCTCTCGGACTGTGAGATTGCAGAGAGGCTCCTGAGGTGTTCCGAGTTAGGAGATGGTTCGGCTGTCGATCTGATGGAGAAGATGTTGGCGTTAATGGGCACGGACGACGGGCATTTTATGTTTGCCCACCTTTTCCTCCGGAACCTTCCAACAGAGGCAAGAGCGGTTCTGGCCAATTCGCCGTTGCTGGCCGTGCGTGACTTATGTGCGCTAGCCCACGAGGCAGACCGGATCATCCTCACCACCAGAGCGCTCACAGTCAACGCGGCGGTGTCGGAACCCAGCGAGACGACCAGAGGAGGCGAAGAGCCACTGACAGTAGTGGCAGCGGGGGCCAAGGAGCGCCAGAGAGACACGCTCTGCTTCTACCACCGCCGCTTCGGAGAGAACGCACGCAGATGTGCGCCACCGTGCCAATTCAAGCGCTCGGGAAATGCCAAGGTCGGCGTTTCCCGAGTAGTTGGTAGCACCTGCGACCGCCGGCGAAGAGAACAAGCTGCTCTACGTGATGGACTTGCGCTCAGGGAGGCGTTTCCTCGTAGACACCGGCGCCCAGAAGAGCATCATCCTGCCGACCTACACCGACCGGCTGGCAGGACCTAACGGCCCCAGGCTGGTGGCAGTAAATGGCTCGGACATTAAGACCTTTGGTGAGAGAACACTGGCTTTATCTCTACACGGCCGTACATTCGAGTGGACTTTTGTCATAGCAGCACTGAGTTTCCCAATCCTGGGAGCTGATTTTCTGTGTGCACATGGTTTACTAGTTGATGTTGCTAACAGGTGCCTGGTTAATGCACTGTCCTTTGACTCTCTCCCCTGTACAGCTCGAGGGGCCGGGCCAGTAACACAAGCCTACATCACAGCTCCAGGTGGTAAGTTCCACACACTGCTTACTCAGGTCCCAGCACTCACGGTCCCAACGTTTCCGGCGGCCATCGCTAAACACGGGGTGGAGCACTTTATAACCCCCTCCGGACCTCCCGTTTTTGCACGATCTCGGCGCTTGGATGCAGCTAAACTGGCCATAGCGCGCGAGGAGTTTGCCAACCTGGAAAGGTTGGGCATCATCAGGCGTTCGCGACCGTGCGGTGATTTCCGCAGATTGAATAACGCCACAGCACACGACCGCTACCCGATTCCCCACATTCAGGATTTTTCCATTCACCTCGCTGGAGCACGCATTTTTTCTAAAATAGACCTGGTCCACAGTTACCACCAGGTCCCAGTGCGCGCGGAGGAGGTACCCAAAACAGCGGTAATAACTCTGTTCAGCTTGTTCGAGTTTCTGTGCATGCCATTCAGATTAAAAGGAGTGGCACAGACGTTCCAGCGCATGATGGATGCGGTGCTGCGCGATCTCCCGTTTGTGTTCGTCTATCTGGATGATATCCTGGTAGCCAGTGCGTCCGAAGACGAACACGTAACCCACCTCAGGATGGTTTTCCAGAGGTTGGAGGAGCATGGGTTAATAATCAACCCGGCGAAGTGCCAGTTCGGTGTGACGGGGATTGATTTTTTGGGGCACCGCGTCTCACTGGAGGGAGCGATACCCTTGCCCGTCAAAGTGCGCGCCATGGCGAACTTTCCCCGGCCTCAGACGGTCAGGGCGCTGCAAGAATTTTTGGGGATGGTTAACTTTTATAACCGGTTCCTCCCCCACGCAGCTCAACTCATGCAGCCATTGTACGCTGCACTCAAGAGATGGAAACCCGCGGATGGAGTCGAATGGACTCCGGAGCAAGAGCAGGCGTTCTCTGAGGTGAAAGCAGCCCTGGCAAACGCCGCACTGTTGGCGCACCCAGACCCGACGGCCCGGATAGCGCTCACTACCGACACCTCGGACGTGGCCATAAGGGCCGTCGTGGAGCAACGTGTCGCCGGTTCTTGGCAGCCGCTCGCTTTTTTCAGCAGGGCTTTGTGCGACAGTGAGCGTAAATACGGTGCGTTCGAGAGAGAGTTGCTGGCTCTCTACCTGGCCATACGCCACTTCCAGTTCTGGCTGGAAGGGCACAGCTTCACTGCGTTTGTGGACCACAAGCCGCTGACGTTCGCGATGGCCAAGGTTTCAGAACCATGGTCGGGCCGGCAGCAGAGACAGCTGGCAGCGATCTCGGAGTTTACGACCGATATTCAGCATGTGTCAGGTAAACTGAATGTGGTGGCGGACTGCCTCTCGCGCGCGGTAGTGGCCCCGGTCTGCGTAGGGATAGATTATACAACCATGGCCGCAGAGCAGACTGGCGATACGGACGTGCGTGCTCTCCAGTCTGGACCAACAGGGTTAAGGCTGGAGAGCAGAGTACTGCAAGACGGCAAGCCCCCCCTAATCTGCGATGTCTCCACAGGACGCCCGCGCCCGGTGGTCCCAGTCGCGTGGCGCCGCCGCGTGTTTGAATCAGTTCATGCTCTGGCGCACCCAGGAGTGCGCGCGTCAGTCAAAATGGTGGGAGCAAAGTTCGTGTGGCAAGGCCTGCGCAAACAAGTGAAAGAGTGAGATGCAGCCTGCATAGCGTGCCAACGAGCCAAAGCGTACAGACACATGAAGGCACCTTTGGAGCTGTTTCGTATACCGGCTAAAAGATTCGACCATGTTCACGTGGACCTCGTGGGCCCCCTCCCGCCATCGCAGGGGTGTACGCACCTTCTGACAGTGGTGGACAGCACCACACGCTGGCCAGAAGCAGTTCCGCTGGTGGCAACCACGTCCGCGGACGTGGCGCGCGCTTTTTTGACAACATGGGTGGCGCGTTTTGGAATCCTGTCGGACATCACGTCCGATAGGGGCCCTCAGTTTGTTTCCGACCTTTGGTCCGTGATGGCCCGCAGCCTGGGTGTTTCAATTCATCGCACAACCACGTACAACCCACAGGCCAATGGGTTATGTGAGCGTTTTCATAGGTCACTGAAAGCAGCACTCAGGGCTTCGTTGACGGATGCAAATTGGGTAGACCAGTTGCCGTGGGTTTTATTGGGGTTGCGTTCCGCACCAAAAGAGGATTTGTAGGCTTCCCCGGCAGAGCTGGTTTTTTCTCAGCCACTGTAGCTGCCCGGGGAATTTTTGCCAGATAATCCCGCGCCGGACAACTGCCCGTCTCAGCATTTGCAGCATAGTGCAGACACAGGCACGCTGCCCGGCCCGGCCCACCACTGTTTTCCATGCGCTTTCGTGCCAAAAACTTTGAAGAACGCGGAGTTCGTATTCGTCAGGCACGATGCCCACCGCCCTCCATTGCGCCCACCCTATGATGGCCCGTTCAGAGTGCTGGAAACAGGGGACAAGCATTTTTTGTTAGACTTGGGGGGTCGTAGGGAGAAAATATGCATAGACAGACTTAAGCCCGCCTTTGTAGTGGCGGACGAGCAAGTGCGGCTGGCTCGGGCCCCTCGGCGTGGAAGACCCCCACTGAGAACTCTCCAGGCAAACGATTCACCAGGACAGCCACATGGGCAAAGCGGAGTTTCCCCCCCCTCGTCATGGCCCACCTGCAGTCAGACACACTTCCAGCAGCCCCCCGCCGGCACAGAAACTCTCGTTACAGCAGATATGGGAGGAGACTGAAGCCCAAAAGGCATGAGGACTGAAACTCTGTCTGGGGGGGGGGGGGATGTAGAGACTTGGGTGAGTCAGCTCAGACAGCGTCTCAGTCAGGATGCAGAGGGTAAACAGAGGAGGACAATCGTCAGGGAGATCATGGGGAGTTGGCAGGAAGAAGGAGTCAGGGGGGTTTAAGGGTGAATGTATTGTGATTTTCCAAGGTTGTCATAGTCAGGAGCGGCACTGGGGTTAAGCTCCCAGTGCTCATAAAATGCTCCTTACGGCGTGCGTCTCGAAAAGCCTCTGACAACTAAGTCCAACTCCTAGCCTGCCCGTGTGGTTTAGTCTCTAAGCCCAGCGGAACTGCTTTTACTAATAGGAGAAGGGGCAAGGGCGGATCTCTGGCGCCTTAAAACCAGATGCTTCGGGTAGATGGTGGCTCGTCAACCTGGGAAGGTAGCCCATCTAGGGGAAGGTAAACCCTGATTTCAAACCTCCGCTGCCTTGCGGCACACCCAGTCACGGGAAAGGCTTCGGGAGTCAACCCTGAGGAAAAATCTGGAGTCGGAGCCCCTAAGGCAGTTCTCTGTTGTGCTCAACATTGTTCTGGCAGCTCCTGTGACGGCACTGGTGCCAAACTATAGCAGCCCTGCTGTTCCTTTGGATTCATCAGTGACGTGGAGAGGGGGAACATGCTGCATGGGTAACATCTTGCCCTCCATATCTTCCTGCCCAGGCTTGAATCCTACCAGCGCCCAACGCTGGAAGGTAGAACACCGGTGCACATCGGCCTGTTCAGCCACAGGTGGTGCTGTTCCAGCAGAGTAGACGTTTAGGATTCTCTTCCATGGTCATCATAGACTGACGGAGGCCAACGAGATTGTGATGTTAAATGTCATGCAATGTGATGTGAAATGTCATGCAGATGTGAGATGAGAGGTTGGGATAAAAGGAGAAACCGTGCTTGGTTGTATCATGCTTTTTCTGTGTAGGACTGATGAGAGAGTGTAATAAACGTCGTCTGCTCATAAACCTGCCTCCTCATTTCACACTCTCCACAGTGTATGATTCGGGTCCTAAATTGGGTTGGGTCTGAATTGTGTGCGTGTGTTTTGGACTTTTGTAAAGGGTTTTGGGAATGTTGTATTGTTATTTATATGTTCTATACTTTTATTTGTGTAGCACGGGGTGGTGGCTCTGCCACCACCCGTGGCTATAAAAGGGCTGCAGGCAGGAGGGATGGCCTCTTGGCCATTTCGTCTGCCTGGCGGTTGTGTGGATGTTGCACCAGTGCCTCTTTAATAAACGTGTGTTCGGTTCTACACCTGGCCTTGTCCTTGGCTCCATATCAGACATAACACTGTGTTTGTAGTTTTTTAATTTACATATTTTTTCAATGTTATACCTTAACAGTTAGACAACAACTTACACCATTATTTATGTGGGAAAGTATCTTTTAAATTGACAAACGTGTAACTCATGGCAAAATTCGATCGGGATCAAAAGATCATTTCGCTTTTGTCTTTCATTTCAGTGGAGATTTTTTTCTGATTTAAGGTCCCATGTGCGGAAGTAGAGGGGGCATGACTTAGGCTTTCTATTGTACATATTGGAAACAGTGTAGGGCTGTCTACACTTAGGTCACCAATTGTGTGAACTTAACCCTAGTGGCAGAGTGTGGTTTAAACAAATAACGTTCTCAATGTATGGAAATGTTAGTTAAATTTGAACAAAGAAAATGCCAAAAGATAAGATAAGATAAGATAAGATAAGATAAGCCTTTATTAGTCCCACAATGGGGAAATTCCAGGATTGCAACAGCACAGGGATAGCAACACTCAGAGCAATAATTAAGAAGATACGAAAAATATAAATAAGAGCAGTGGATATACATACATACACATAAATATATAAATATATATACAAAGTGTGGAGCATTGTAGCAAGATGGAATAAATAGCATAACCGTCTACTTAGTTATCCTACATAGTATGAATATGTACCCATACATATTGTCACCCTCCGTAGCGACTGATACTGTCCTAGTTGTATACTGGAGGGGACCATTTGTGTAAGTCTGTTGCGTCTTTTGCATTCAATACTACTAGGTCGTCACGTTTTTTGCTATCTCTGCGAGCAGCCCTGCTTAGGTTATACAGTCTGACAGCCGTAGGTAGGAAGGACCTGCGAAACCTCTCGGTTGCGCACCTAGGATGATGTAGTCTACTGCTAAATGAGCTCCTCAGTGTGTTCAATATGTCCTGCATAGGGTGGGACTCGGACTCCAGCAGAGATGACAGTTTAGCCACCATCCTTCTCTCTCCTATCTCCTCCACTGGGTCAAGGCGTTTCCCCAGGACAGAGCTAGCTTTCTTTATCAGTTTGTTTAGTCTCTTCCTATCGGCTGCTGTAATGCCTTTGCCCCAGCAGACCACTCCAAAAGTGATGGCTGATGCCACCACTGTGTCATAGAATGTCTTCAGCAGTGCCCCTTGTACACCAAAAGACCTGAGTCTCCTCAGTAGGAACAGCCTGCGCTGTCCCTTCTTGTAGAGTGCGTCGGTATTGTGTGACCAGTCTAGTTTATTGTTCAGATGAACACCAAGGTACTTGTAGGATGTCACCATCTCAATGTCTGTTCCCTGTATGTTTACTGGTGCTGTGAGGGGTTGTCCTTGCCTGCGGCAGTCCACCACCAGCTCCTTAGTTTTCCTCGCGTTGATCTGGAGGCAGTTCCGATGGCACCAGTCCACGAAGTCCTCGATAAGTCCTCTGTACTCTGCTTCATCTCCGTTGGAGTTGAGTCCGACGATCGCAGAGTCGTCAGAGAACTTCTGTAGATGGCAGTGTGTTGTGTTGTGTGAGAAGTCCGCAGTATAAAGGTGAACAGGAAGGGAGCCAAAACCGTTCCCTGGGGGGCCCCCGTGCTACCGATGATCGTGTCAGACACACAATCTCGGGTTCTCACAAACTGTGGCCGGTTAGTGAGGTAGTCCAGGATCCATGATGACAGGTGCTGGTCCACCCCTGCGCACAGCAGCTTGTCCTTCAGGATCATTGGTTGAATGGTGTTGAAAGCACTGGAGAAGTCAAAGAACATGATCCTCACCGCATTCCCGGGCTTCTCCAGGTGGGACGGAAGATCACTGCATCCTCCACCCCAATGCCATGCTGGTAGGCGAACTGGAGTGGATCCATCGCTGGTCCCACCAGGGGGCGGAGGTGAGCAAGGAGCAGTCTCTCCAGGGTCTTCATTATGTGAGACGTCAGGGCCACTGGTCTGTAGCTGTTCAGATCTTTGGGGTGGCAAGTCTTTGGTACAGGTACCACACAAGATGTTTTCCACAACTGTGGTACCCTCCCCAGCTTCAGGCTCAGGTTGAAGATATGCTCCACCATCCCACACAACTGGTCTGCACAGGACTTGAGGAGCTTTGCGCTGATGCCGTCCGGTCCCGCGGCCTTCCTTGCCTTGATCTTCCTCAGCTCCGTCCTCACCTGGGTCTTAGTGAGGATCAGGTTGGGGGGCTGTGTGCTGGGAATGGGGGGGTGTTGGTGGAGTGGGGTGTGGACAGCAGGTCTTGATGACTTTAGAGGCAGCAGTGGTTGGTGTGCAGTCGGGGGGGAGGACGACTGGTCAAACCTATTAAAAAACAGGTTCAGATTGTTCGCCCACTCCCTGCCCCTCGTGGCCTGGGGGGAGGTATTCTGGAGCCCAGAGATGGTTTAAGGTTTCTCCAGACCCCGCCGATGTCGCTCTGTTGCAGCTTGTCCTCCATCTTCTTCCTGAAGCTGTCCTTGCCTTCTCTGATCTTCCTCCTCAGCTCCCTCTGAACGGACTTCAGCATCTCCCTGTTCCCCGACCTGAAGATCCTCTTTTTCTCTCTCAGAAGTGTTTTTATCTCAGGGTTGATCCAGGGTTTGTTGTTCGAGCAACACCGTATGGTCTTGGTGAGTACGGTGTTGTCCACACAGAAGCCGATGTAGTCCGTGATGGTGTGAGTGAGGCCATCGATGTCCTCACCATGTGGATCGCAGAGCTGCTCCCAGGCAGTGGTTTCAAAACAGTCCTTTAGCGCGTCCATTGCCTCCTCAGACCATAACTTCACCGTGCGCATGACCGGAGGTTGTCTGTGTACTAAGGGTTTGTACACCGGCAGACGAGGAACCAAGTTTTTTTTTTTTTTTTTTTTGTTACTTATTTGTACCCGTAGGTAGACTTGGTTTGCAGTCTGGTGACAAGCCACCGGCTGCTGGTCGCTGCGTGCGCGAGCGCCCTAAACCTACATGTTTTTGGTGTGTGGGAGGAAACCGGAGAAATCCCGGAGTAAACCCGCGCAACACGGGGAGAACATGCAAACTCCACACAGCTCACTGTTGGTCGGGGGCTGGGATCGAACCCACGATCTCATGATCCCCGCGATCCCCCGGCCGAGGGTAAAACTGTGCTGCCACAGTGCTAAACCACTGCGCCACCGTGCAGCCCCCAGTTGTGATCCCCAAGTTGTGATCCGATCTCCCGAGTGGGGGGAGTGGTGATGAGGTGTACGCCTCCTTAGTATTTGCATAGAATAAGTCCAGTGTTTTATTGTCTCTAGTGTGGCATGTGACATACTGGGTGAATGTGGGTAGAATGGGGGACAGTGAAATATGGTTGAAATCACCTGAGATGAGGAGAAGAGCATCTGGGTGTTCTGTCTGCAGCCTGCCAGTTACTGAGTGGATGACGTCATGCGCTGTCCCAGCGTTCGCCGTCGGATTTGCATAAATAACAATGCAGATCATGTGTGAGTATTCCCTCGGGAGATATGTAGGCCGCATGCTAACAGCTAGCAACTCTATGTCTTTGCTACAGTGCTGTTCCTTAACCGTGATATGTCCCGGTCTGCACCAGCTGTTATTGACATACATTATCACTCCTCCGCCCCTTGTCTTCCCACTGTCTGGTGTCCGGTCTGCCCGTATTGCGTGGAAACCCTCCAGTTTGATGTTAGCATCTGTTGCTAGTTCTGTTAGCCATGTCTCAGTATATAGCATCAAACTACTCTCCCTGAAGACACTCTCGTAGCGGGAGATAGCCGCTAGCTCATCAGTCTTACTGAGTTGAGATCAAACATTCCCCATAATAACGGATGGGAGGACGGGTCTGTACCTTATATTCCTCGCCCGCCATCTTACTCCAGCTCGACACCCACGCCGTTTCCGTCTTATCTCTCCCGGTATGTCGAGTTTTTGCGTTAGCATCGTGGGCCGGTTAAGTGCTAACAGCTGGTCTCTATTGTACTGCCGCCTCCTGCTAGAAACAATGGCGCAGGAGACATTTGGGTGATCTACGTGTTCGGATGGAATAAAGGTGATGCTGGATCAGAAAGATTGGCAAGAGAGCCAGATAGTAAATAGAAATAGGCAGAAATTGATCCGCTGTTGCAAAAAGGCAGCCTACTCGTGTGGCGCCGGAAGTAGAAGATGGTGCGCAATTGGCTTATGTAGCCATCAACATCAGAAATACAAGTTTTTTAGATTCCCACTGGCCAGCAGAGATTACTGAAGGAGGTTATTGTGGGCTAATGCATGCCGAAGGAGAAAGCCTTTTCTTCATGGGATGCGGAAGCCGAGGGATGATATGACCCATGTCTCCGTCTGTTCGGACTACTTTATAACAGGTATGTCTGTTTTCCAAAACTATAGTCTTATTTATCATTAAAAATAATTTGCCTACATGTAAACTGATGTGAATATGTGAAAAAAAACCACCCAAATTTGCATCCGAGGGAGTTGATCGTTAGAACAACATAGAAAAGTGTCGGTTTGGTGGGAATATTCATTCCAATTTGAGCCACTAATCAGCCTCAGAGTAAATGTATCAACACTGCAAATGTTTAAAAATGAGACTGACACTCACCTGTTGACAAATGAACCGAAGCTCTGTAGAACTAAAAGTGTAAATGACCCAGTTTTATGTTTTAAATGCATGCTTTATTTTGAAGGCTACTCCTAAGATTTGAGTATTTTCTGTAAGGTTCGGCGGAGAGGTCAATGCTTTTATTTTGAAAGTGAAAAAACAGGAAGTGAAGTGAAAGGACGTGCTCAAAATGCAAAGAAAATGGTGTATGAAAGTGTTGAAAACTATAAATAGTAACGGATTATTTTAGTCAAGCACCCTGCTGTTTGGGCCACAAGGTTCGTATTCAATGTGGCTTAAATTGGCATTGCTATGAAACTACCTTTAAGCACTTCATTTTGCTTTGTTATGCTTTAGCATGTTAGCTCCAAGCCCCTGCATCTCTCTTAACATTAGCATGGTCAGGATGACACGTGTGTGTTGTTTCTGCAAGGAGTATAAGATGTCATAAATAAGGTTAAAATGCATTCCATGTGTAAATTTCATGATTTAGGTGAAGGGAGTGACATATAAATATATCTTTAAGTGATTATCTGCATTCTAAGTTGAAATTGTCATTGATAGAGATGGGAAATTGTTAAAATCACCTATAGCAATAAGTTGAATTAATAGTTACTTTTATTGGTTAAAATAGGGTACATTAAAGTATTTTTTATACATTAAAACATTAAAGGAGCTAAGGTGATATACAGTATGTATGTTTATATACATGGATGGTAATTTATTTTTGTTTTGTTTTGTTAAAGGAACTTTGTGAGAAAATAAAATGGTGTGAAACATCAGTTTGAGAGCCAGACCATCATTCACCATGGGCTGCTTACACAAAGTGTTGGAATTAATGAGCACTAAGGCCTTTACATACTCCGCAAGAACAGAGAATTTTTTTTCTTTTTCTTGAGGTGGCAAGAACAAGAACAAAGTTCTTTGTGGACAGGACATTTCATACTTCACAAGAAGCTCAAGTGCCGAACTCCTGGGAAATTCTCATTTCTGACCAGTCACACAATAGTTCTTGGACATCACTCAAGGAAAAAAATTCTGCCACGATGATGTGTCAAGAATAAGCTGCAAGAACTCCCAAACCAGGGCCGCAAGAATAAAGTGATGTCCTTTTGTTCTTGCAGCCTTGGGAGAGAGAACAAATGTGGAAACCTTTAGGAATGAAGGAGACCAAAGAGACGTTTGCAATATTCCAGAAATACTTTATCGTACCGACAGGTTTAAACTACATCATACAGCAGCAGCTACAGTATGCTCGGTGTGCGCCATAATAACAGGGCATAAGAACAGGAAGTACTGGCACAATAGAGAGCGCCCCTAGCGTAAGCATAGATTGTTGGCCTCATCTCCACCGGCGATGAAGCTGAGTACAGAGGACTTATCCAGGACTTCGTGGACTGGTGCCATCGGAACTGCCTCCATATCAACGTGAGGAAAACTAAGGAGCTGGTGGTGGACTGCCGCAGGCAAGGACAACCCCTCACAGCACCAGTAAACATACAGGGAACAGACATCGAGATGGTGACATCCTAAAGGTACCTGGGTGTTCATCTGAACAATAAACTAAACTGGTCACACGATACTGACACACTCTACAAGAAGGGACAGCACAGGCTGTTCCTACTGAGGAGACTCAGGTCTTTTGGTGTACAAGGGGCGCTGCTGAAGACATTCTACGACAC
This sequence comes from Pholidichthys leucotaenia, assembly GCA_020510985.1. Taxonomy (NCBI): domain Eukaryota; kingdom Metazoa; phylum Chordata; class Actinopteri; order Cichliformes; family Pholidichthyidae; genus Pholidichthys; species Pholidichthys leucotaenia. The sequence goes on from CM035837.1 coordinate 95,215,607, forward strand.
GGTGGTGGCATTAGCCATCACTTTTGGAGAGGTGAGCTGGGGCAGTGGCGTTACAGCAGCCGATAGGAAGAGACTGAACAAACTGATCAAGAAAGCTAGCTCTGTCCTGGGGCAACGCCTTGACCCAGTGGAGGAGATGGGAGAGAGAAGGATGGTGGCTAAACTGTCATCTCTGCTGGAGTCCGAGTCCCACCCTATGCAGGACATACTGAACGCACTGAGGAGCTCATTTAGCAGCAGACTACATCATCCTAGGTGTGCAACCGAGAGGTTTCGCAGGTCCTTCCTATCTACGGCTGTCAGACTATATAACCTAAGCAGGGCTGCTCACAGAGATAGCAAAAAAACGTGACAACCTAATAGTATTGAATGCAAAAGACGCAATAGACTTACACAATGGTCCCCTCCGGTATACAACTAGGAAAATACCGGTCGTTACGGAGGGTGACAATATGTATGGGTACATAATCATACCATGTAGGATAACTAAGTAGACGGTTATGCTGTTCATTCCATCTAGCTACAATGCTCCGCACTGTGTGTGTTTATATATTTACAGTATATATTTATTCCATCTAGCTACAATGCTCCGCACTGTGTTTATATATTTATATATTTATTCCATCTAGCTACAATGGTCCGCACTGTGTGTTTATATATTTATATATTTATATGTACATATGTATATTCACTGCTCTTGTTTTTTTTTGTCTTCTGATTGTTGCTCTGAGTGTTGCTATCCCTGTGCTGTTGCAATCCTGGAATTTCCCCATTGTGGGACTAATAAAGGCTTGTGGCAACCTGGGGAGTGCATAATGGTTTACCACCTTAGACAGGAACAAAGGACGCGAAGTTAACCTTTTGTGTGTGAGAAGTTTCTAGATGCCCTAGTAAGATAACAGGGAGGTGTCAAGGATGAATGGACTGACTGCAGTCGGACGGGGGGGATTATCTTTTGTGTGTGAGAAGAATCTAGAAGGAGATTATCTTTTGTGTGTGAGAAGAGTCTAGAAGGATGTCATGTTATTTAAGGGAAGAGTTCCTACTTGTATGCCATTCTGTCTATGCTCCTTGTGTGAGTCGTGTAATAAACCACCTGAACCAAATCCGCCTCATTATTTACACACTCCACACTGGTGACCCAAGACGAATCATGGACTACGACGGAAGATCCCCGGAGCCAACCTCGACTGGAACCCCCAGCTTCGCGTGCGCTGTAGCGATCAAACTATCTGATTTTTGGCAGCACAACCCGCGCTCCTGGTTCCACCTAACCGAGACGCAGTTCGCCCTCCGAGGGATATTGGCGGATGATACGAAATTCCACTATGTGGTCGCAGCGCTCGATGCCAGCACGGCTCAGCACATCGAGAGCCTGCTCGATCAGCCACCAGCCGACGGCAAATATGACGCGCTGAAGGCTGCCCTCATCCAGCACTACACGCTCTCGGATGGTGAGAGAGCAGAGAGGCTTCTGACGCAGACCGAATTGGGAGACGGTTCGGCCGTGGACATGATGGAGAAGATGCTGAGGTTAAAGGGCACGGACGACGACCACTTCATCTTCACCCACATTTTCCTCAGGAACCTTCCAACAGCGGCGAGAGCAGCCCTGGCCAATTCGTCGTTGCTGGCCAAACGGGACTATCGTGCGCTAGCCCGGGAGGCAGACTGGATCATCGTCGCCACCAAGGCTTTCGTGACCATTGCGGCAGCGACGGAGCCCGGCACGTTGACACGAGGAGGCGAGGAGCTGCCGACGGCAGCAGCAGCGGGGGCCAAGGAACGTGGAGGTGACACGCTTTGCTTCTACCACCGCCGCTTTGCAGAGAGGGCGTGCAAATGTATACCACCGTGCCAGTTCAAGCGCTCGGGAAACGCCAAGACCGGGGGTCGGTAGCAGCCGCGACCCTCGGGGAGGAGAACAAGCTGCTCTATTTGACGGACGCACGCTCGGGGAGGCATTTCCTCTTGGACACCGGCTCACAGAAGAGTTTCATCCAGCCAACCTACGCTGACCGGCTGGCAGGACCCAGCGGCCCCGAGATGGCAGCAGCAAACGGCTCAGAGATTAAGACCTTTGGTGAGAGGACTCTACTCTTGTCTCTACACGGTCGTACATTTGAATGGACTTTTGTTGTAGCAGCATTGAATTACCATATACTGGGGGCTGATTTTCTATGTGCACATGGGTTGTTGGTAGATATCGCTAACAGGCGCCTGGTTAATGCACTGTCTTTTGACTCTCTCCCCTGTATAGCTCGAGTGACCCGGCCAACAGCACAAGCCAACGTCACAGCAGCATTCAGTAAGTTCCACACACTGCTCGCTCAGTTCCCAGCACTCACAGTCCCGACGTTTTCAGCAGCTATCGCTAAACATGGGGTGGAGCATTTTATCACCACCACCGGGGTGCCCGTTTTTGCAAGACCTCGGCACTTGGACGCAGCTAAACTGGCCATAGCGCGCGAGGAGTATGCTAACCTAGAGAGGTTAGGCATCATCAGGCGCTCAAACAGCCCATTGGCTTCCCCGCTACACATGGTCCCTAAAGCTGAAGGTTCGTGGCGACCTTGCGGCGATTACCGCAGGTTAAACAACGCTACAGCACACGACCGCTACCCAATTCCCCACATTCAGGATTTTTCCGTTCACCTCGCAGGAGCGCGCATTTTTTCTAAGATAGATTTGGTCTGTGGTTACCTCCAAGTCCCAGTGCGCGCTGAGGGCATACCCAAAACAGCGGTAATAACTCCGTTTGGTTTATTTGAGTTCTTGCGCATGCCGTTTGGGCTTAAAGGGGCAGCACAGACGTTCCAACGCATGATGGATGCAGTGCTGCACGATCTCCCTTTTGTGTTCATCTACCTGGACGATATCTTGGTAGCCAGTGCGTCCGAAGACGAACACGAAACCCACCTCACGACGGTTTTCCGAAGGTTGGAAGAGCACGTTTTAATAATCAACCCAGCGAAATGTCAGTTCGGGGTGACGGGGATTGATTTTTTAGGGCACCGCGTCTCGCCTGAAGGAGCGGTTCCGCTGCCTGACAAAGTGCACGCAGTGACAGATTTTCCCCGACCGCAAACGGTCAGGGCGCTACAAGAATTTTAGGGAATGGTGAACTTTTATAACCGTTTCCTTCCCCGCGCAGCGCAGCTCATGCAGCCATTGTACGCTGCGCTCAAAAAACAGAAACCCGCGAATAGGGTCGAATGGACCCCGGAATGAGAGCAGGCGTTCTCGGAAGTTAAAGCAGCCCAGGCAAACGCCGCATTGTTGGCACATCCAGACCCAACGGCCCGCATAGCCCTCACCACTGACGCCTCAGATGTGGCCATAGGGGCTGTCGTGGAGCAGCGCGTTGCCGGGGCTTGGCAGCCGCTTGCCTTTTTCAGCAGAACCTTGCGCGACAATGAACGTAAATACAGCGCGTTCGACAGAGAGTTGCTGGCTCTCCACCTGGCCATTCGCCATTTCCAGTTCTGGCTGGAAGGGCGCAATTTTACTGCGTTTGTTGACCATAAGCTACTAACATTTGTGATGGCCAAAGTTTCAGAGCCTTGGTTGGGCCGGCAGCAGAGGCAGCTGGCCGCGATCTCAGAGTTTACTACCGATATTCAGCATGTGTCGGGCAAACTGAATGTAGTGGCAGACTGCCTCTCATGCGCCGTTGTGGCCCCGGTCTGTGTAGGGATGGATTACGCAGCCATGGCCGCGGAGCAGGCTAGTGACGCGGATGTGCGCGCGCTCCAGTCTGGACCAACAGGGTTAAGGCTGGAGAGTAGGATGCTGCTTAACGGCGTTCCCCCCCTTAATCTGTGACATCTCCACGGGTCGCCCACGGCCTGTGGTTCCGACCGCGTGGCGTCGCCTCGTGTTTGAGTCGGTTCACTCTTTGGCACACCCAGGGGTGTGCGCGTCGGTCAAAATGGTAGGAGAGAAATATGTGTGGCCGGGCCTTCGCAAACAAGTGAAAGAGTGGGCGGCAGCCTGCGTGGCGTGCCAACGAGCCAAAGTTCACAGACACACGAAGGCTCCTTTGGAGCCGTTTCGCATCCCGGCTAAGAGGTTCGACCATGTCCACGTGGACCTCGTAGGCCCCCTTCCGCCATCACAGGGGTACACACATCTCCTGACAATGGTGGACCGCACCACGCGCTGGCCAGAAGCGGTTCCGCTGGCGGCAACCACGGCCGAGGAGGTGGCGCGCGCGTTTTTAACAGCATGGTTGGCGCGTTTTGGAGTTCTGTTGGACATTACGTCCGACAGAGGCTCTCAATTTGTTTCTGAACTCTGGTCAACCATGGCCCACAGCCTAGGTGTCTCAATTCACCGCACAACCGCGTACAACCCGCAGGCTAATGGGTTATGCGAACGTTTTCATAGGTCGTTAAAAGCGGCTCTGAGGGCTTCACTGACGGATGCAAATTGGGTAGACAGGCTACCATGGGTTTTATTGGGGTTACGTTCTGCGCTTAAAGAGGATCTGGAAGCTTCCCCGGCAGAACTCGTTTTTGCACAACCACTCCGGCTGCCTGGGGAGTTTCTGCCAGATAATCCTGCGCCGGGCAGCTCCCCGTCTCAGCTGCTGCAGCGTTGCATAGACTCAAGCACGCTGCCGGGCCCTGCCCACCACAGTTTTCCACGCGTTTTTGTGCCTAAAGCTTTGAAAAACGCAGAGTTCGTGTTTGTCAGACACGATGCCCACCACCCCCCACTGCGCCCACCTTATGATGGACCGTTTAGGGTGCTGGAAACAGGGGATAAGCATTTTTTGCTAGACTTGGGGGGTAGGAGGGAAAAAATTGGCAAAGACAGAGTCAAACCTGCTTTCGTTGTGGCTGACGAGCAAGTGCTGTTGGCGAGGGCCCCTCGGCATGGAAGACCCCCACGGGGTGCTTCCCAGAGAAAAGATTCTCCAGAGCACCCACACGGACAGTCAAAAAGTTTTCACCCCCAGACATCAGCCCCCCAGCATGGCAGCGCCACGGAGACAGCGAATCCTGGCTACAGCAGATACGGCAGAAGACTGAAGCCCAAGCAGCATGCGGACTGATGTTGATGGTTCTACAGCATGTGGACTGATGTTAATGGTTCTATCACAGCATGTGGACTGTTACCCTTTTGTCCTATCTAAGTTGCTGGGGGGGGGGGGTGGCAACCTGGGGAGTGCATAATGGTTTACCACCTTAGACAGGAACAAAGGACGCGAAGTTAACCTTTTGTGTGTGAGAAGTTTCTAGATGCCCTAGTAAGATAACAGGGAGGTGTCAAGGATGAATGGACTGACTGCAGTCGGACGGGGGGATTATCTTTTGTGTGTGAGAAGAATCTAGAAGGAGATTATCTTTTGTGTGTGAGAAGAGTCTAGAAGGATGTCATGTTATTTAAGGGAAGAGTTCCTACTTGTATGCCATTCTGTCTATGCTCCTTGTGTGAGTCATGTAATAAACCGCCTGAACCAAATCCGCCTCATTATTTACACGCTCCACAGGCTTATCTTATCTTATGTTTAACTGTTATCCATAATATTACTCATGTTCCAACATCTCCCCCCTCTTAAATTGCAAAATCCTCTTTACCCAAACAATATTAACCAGGGAAAGAAATGAGAGCATGCCCATGTCAACACAATAAAGCATGGAACAACATCATTTCAATTCAATTCAACTTTATTTATATAGTGTGGTGCACATATGTGGGTTTCATATGCTTCACATGTACTGTATATTACTGTATGCTTATTGTGTGCTTCACGTCTCAGAGGAACAAAAGGTCTGAACCTCCTAGGGGTAACAGGAGGATGTGAAATCTGGCCTTTTGTATGCAAAGAGATGGCCTTGAGGGATTTCCTGACCACCAGGACTTTAGGTGGAGGCGAGAAGGCCTGGAGGGGGATGCATTGTGATTTGGGATAAAAGACAATGTGATGTCCGGGGGTATAAAAGGGACAGATGTTGGGGGATTCACTCTCTTTCTGTTTTTGGATGTTGGAGAATGTGAATGTGAATAAAACTGGACTTGAGAAATAAACTCAGCCTCGTCCTTCCACACTTCTCCACACTGGTGACCCTAAGACGTATCATGAGCGGAGGTGATTCTCCCGAACCAGACTCGTCAGGAGCCAACCAAACGAATGCAGCCACAGTCCAGCTACCGGACTTCTGGCAGAACAATCCGCGCTCCTGGTTTAACGCAGTCGAGGCACAGTTCCATCTCCGGAGGATTTCGGTAGACGCCACAAAGTTCTACCATGTGGTTGCAAAGTTGGACAACCTCACAGCCCAGCGAGTGGAGAGCCTGATCAACCACCCGCCAGACAGCGACAAGTACAGCACGTTGAAGGCTGCACTCATCCGTTACTTCACCCCCTCAGTGGAGGAGCGAGCAGAGAGGCTCCTGGCGCTGACTGAATTTGAGAGCGACAGACCTGCAGACCTGATGGGGAAGATGTTGAGTTTGAGAGACTCCGAAGATGATAACTTCATCTTCACCCACCTTTTCCTCAGGACCCTACCGTCAGTGGTGAGAGTGACCCTGGCCAGTTCACCACTGCTGGCCCGATGAGACTACCACGAGCTGGGCCAGGAGGCGCAACGACTCGTTGACGCCAATAAACGGCGCGTGGCCACGGCTGCAGCAGCGGAGCTAGGCGCAACGTCCAGAGATGGCAAGGGGCCAGAGGCTGCAGCACCAGACTCGCCGACGACGGCGGCGGCAGGGGCCAGGAGACACGGAGCAGACGATGTCCTTTGCTTCTACCATCGCCGCTTCGCAGAGAGGGCACGCAAGTGCATTCCACCGTGCCATTTCAAGCGCTCGGGAAACGCCAAGACCGGGAGCCGGTAGCAGCTGCGGCTCTCGGAGAGGAGAACAAGCTGCTCTACTTGAGGGATGCGCGCTCGGGGAGGCATTTCCTCGTGGACACAGGCTCCCAGCTGAGTTTCATCACACCTTCCTATGCTGACCGGCTGGCACCTTCCAGTGGTCCCGTGGTGTCAGCAGCGAATGGCTCGGCGATTAAGACCTTCGGTGAGAGGACTCTGTCTCTGCCTTTACACGGCCGTACATTCGAGTGGACTTTCGTCATAGCGGCAGTCAATTTCAACATGTTAGGGGCTGATTTTTTGTGCTCGCATGGTTTGTTGGTCGATCTTGCTAACAGACGCCTGGTTAATGCACTCTCTTTTTATTCTATTCCCTGTACAGCTCGAGTGGCCCCGCCAACAGCACAAGCCAACGTCACAGCTGCAGGTGGTAAGTTTCACACACTCCTCACTCAGTTCCCAGCACTCACGGTCCCAACATTTTCGGCAACTGTGGCTAAACACGGGGTGGAACATCTTGTTACTACCACCGGACCGCCCGTTTTTGCAAAAGCTCAGCACTTGGATTCAGCTAAACTGACCATAGCGTGCGAGGAGTTCGCCAACCTGGAAAGGTTGGGCATCATCCAGCGTTCGAAGAGCCCATGGGCTTCACCACTTCACATGGTCCCGAAAGCTGATGGCTCGTGGCGACCTTGCGGTGATTTCCGCAGGCTGAACAACGCTACAGCGCACGACCGCTACCCGATCCCGCACATCCAAGATTTTTCAGTTCATTTAGCGGGGGCGCGCATTTTTTCTAAAATAAACTTGGTACGCGGTTACCACCAGGTCCCAGTGCGCACTGAGGACATACCCAAAACAGCGGTAATAACTCCTTTCGGGCTTTTCGAGTTTTTGCGCATGCCGTTTGGGCTTAAAAGGCGCGGCGCATTTGTTCCAACGCATGATAGACGCGGTTTTGTGCGATCTCCCTTTCATGTTCGTCTATCTGGACGACATATTGGTAGCCAGTGCGTCCGAAGACGAACACGAAAACCACCTCACGGCAGTTTTCCGGAGGTTGGCAGAGCACGGATTAATAATCAACCCAGCGAAGTGTCAGTTCGGGGTGACGCAGATTGATTTTTTGGGGCATCGCGTCTCCCCAGAAGGAGCGGTTCCTCTGCCTGACAAAGTGCGCGCAGTAACAAATTTTCCCCAACCACAGACAGTCAAAGCGCAACAGGAGTTTTTGGGAATGGTGAATTTTTATAACCGTTTCCTCCCCCATGCAGCGCAGCTCATGCAACCATTGTATGCTGCACTAAAAAAACAAAAACCCACAAATAAAGTCGAATGGTCTCCGAAGCGAGAGCGCGCATTCTCTGAAATCAAAACAGCCCTGGCAAATGCTGCGTTGTTGGCACATCCAGTCCCAGCGGCCCGCATGGCGCTCACTACTGACGCGTCAGATGTGGCCATAGGGGCGGTCGTGGAACAGTATGTAGCCGGAGCCTGGCAACCGCTCGCCTTTTTCAGCAGGTCCCTGCGCGACAGCGAACGAAAATACAGCGCATTCGACAGGGAGTTGTTAGCTCTCCACTTGGCCATCCGCCACTTCCAGTTCTGGCTGGAAGGACGCCGTTTCACCGCGTTCGTTGACCACAAGCCGCTGACTTTCGCGATGGCCAAGATTTCAGAACCTTGGTCGGGCCGGCAGCAGAGACAGCTGGCCACAATATCGGAGTTTACTACCGATATCCAGCATGTGGCGGGTAAACTTAATGTAGTGGCGGACTGCCTCTTGCACGCCGTGGCGGCTCCAGCTCGCGTAGAGGTAGATTCTGCAGCCATGGCCGCGGAGCAGGTTAGCGACGCGGAAGTGCGTGCGGCCCCGGTCCGCGTGGGGATAGATTATGCAGCCATGGCCGCGGAGCAGGTTAGCGACGCGGATGTGCGCGCGCTCCAGTCTGGACCAACAGGGTTAAGGCTGGAGAACAGGGTGCTGCAAGACGGTATTCCCCCCCTAATCTGCGATGTTTCCACTGGGTGGCCGCGTCCTGTGGTTCCAGCTGCGTGGCGCCGCCGCGTTTTTGACTCGATCCATTCTCTGGCGCACCCGGGAGTGCGCGCTTCGGTCAAAATGGTAGGAGAGAAATTTGTATGGCCGAGCCTGCGCAAACAAGTTAGAGAGTGGGCGGCAGCCTGCATGGCTTGTCAGCGGGCCAAGGTTCATAGACACACGAGAGCTCCCTTGGAGCCGTTTCACATCCCAGCTAAAAGGTTTGATCATGTCCACGTGGACCTCGTAGGCCCCCTCCCACCCTCACAAGGGTGCACACATCTTCTGACAGTGGTTGACCGCACCACGCGCTGGCCGGAAGTGGTTCCGCTGTCGTCAACCACAGCTGAGGAGGTGGCGCGCGCGTTTTTAACGGCATGGGTAGCGCGTTTTGGAGTCCCATCGGACATTACGTCTGACAGAGGCCCTCAATTTGTTTCCGAACTTTGGTCAGCGATGACCCGCAGCCTGAGTGCAACGATCCACCGCACGACTGCGTACAACCCGCAGGCTAACGGGTTATGCGAACGTTTTCACAGGTCACTGAAGACGGCTCTCAGAGCGTCACTTACGGATGCAAATTGGGTGGACAAGCTACCATGGGTTTTATTGGGGTTGCTTTCTGCACCTAAAGAGGATTTAGAAGCCTCCCCAGCTGAGCTAGTTTTCGCACAGCCACTTCGGCTGCCCGGGGAATTTCTCCCAGATAATCCAGCGCCAGAGTGCTCCCAGGCTCAGCAGTTACAGAATAGCACGGGCCCGAGCACGCTACCTGGCCCCGTTCACCTCAGTTTTCCGCGTGTTTTTGTGCCTAAGGCTTTAAAAAATGTGGAGTTTGTTTTTGTCAGACATGATGCCCATCGCCCAACCTTGCGACCACCTTATGATGGACCATTTAGAGTGCTGGAAACAGGGGATAAGCATTTTTTGCTGGATTTGGGGGGCAGAAAGGAAATGATTGGCATAAACAGGACGAAGCTGTGCAGTTGGCTAAGGCTCCTCGGCGTGGCAGACCCCCTAGAGAGCATTCCCCAGAACACCCACAGAGATTGACTAACAGTTCTAATCCTCAGACAGCAACTCCCCAGCAGGAGGGCGCCGCGGAGGTGGTAAAGCCTGCTTACAGCAAATATGGGAGAAGACCAAGGACCAAGCAGCATATGGACTGATGTGTAGTGATTTTATTATGACATACAATCTGTGGTTATGTTGTTCCATCTTAGACGTTTGGGGGGGGGGGGGGTCATGTGGTGCACATATGTGGGTTTCATATGCTTCACATGTATATTACTGTATGCTTATTGTGTGCTTCACGTCTCAGAGGAACAAAAGGTCTGAACCTCCTAGGGGTAACAGGAGGATGTGAAATCTGGCCTTTTGTATGCAAAGAGATGGCCTTGAGGGATTTCCTGACCACCAGGACTTTAGGTGGAGGCGAGAAGGCCTGGAGGGGGATGCATTGTGATTTGGGATTAAAAGACAATGTGACTGTGTGCTTTGATGTCCGGGGGTATAAAAGGGACAGATGTTGGGGGATTCACTCTCTTTCTGTTTTTGGATGTTGGAGAATGTGAATGTGAATAAAACTGGACTTGAGAAATAAACTCAGCCTCGTCCTTCCACACTTCTCCACAATAGCGCCATTTCACAACAACAGTCATCTCATAGCACATTCAACTGTAGGGGAAACCCCCACAATTGCAGAAAGACCCCAGCAATCAGGTGATCCCCTGTGAGGAAGCGCTTGGCAAAGGTGGAGAGGAAAAACTCCCTTTTAACAGGAAGAAACCTCCAGCGGAACCAGGCTCAGGGAGGGGCAGTTATCTGCTGCGACTGGCTGGGGAGTGATGGGATAGAGAAGATGAAAAGTACAGACATGTAGAGAGCAAACAGCACGATGGGAACTGAAGCTATAGGAGAGAATAAACGGATGTTAATGACCAGCAAAAAAAAAAAAAAAAAAATTTCATTGAGAGTGAAGAAAGGAGTGAAGCCCAGTGCATTATTGGAGGTCCTCCGGCTGTCTAAACCTATTAGCAGGATAACTAAGGGAGGGTTCAGAGACAAATGATCCCTCGCTAATTGTAGGCTATATCAAAAAGGAAGGTTTTAACCCTATTTTTAAAAACAGAGATCGAGTCTGACTCCCGAATCCAGATTGGCAGCTGGTTCCACAGGAGAGGAGCTTGATAACTGAAGGCTCTGCCTCCCATTGTACTTTTGGAGATTGTTGGTATTACAAGTAATCCAGCATTTTGGGAGCGTAGTGCTCTGTTAGGATAATATGGTAGTATCAGATCTTTTAAATTAAAAGGGGCCTGATTGTTTAGAGCTTTGTAAGTAAGAAGAAGGATTTTAAACTTAATTCTAAACTCTATGGGAAGCCAATGAAGGGAGGCCAGAACAGGAGAGATATGATCTCTCTTTCTAGTACCTGTTAAAACTCTTGCTGCAGCATTTTGGATCAACTGAAGACTTTTTAAAGATGTTTTAGGACAACCTGATAATAAAGAGTTACAATAATCTAATCTAGAGCTAACAAAAGCGTGGATCAGTTTCTCAGCATCACTCTGAGTTAAGATGCTCCTAATCTTGGCAATATTATGCAAATGATAAATGATGATTATGCAAATGATAGAAGGCAGTCTTAGAAATGAATTTAATATGTGAATTGAAAGACAGATCTTGATCAAAAAAAAACAAAAAAACTCCAAGGTTCCTCACGGAGCTATTAAGAGAAAGAGTAACCACATCCAAACAAAAAGTTTGATTTGGAAAGGAATTTCTAAGGTTTTTTGGACCAACAAGAATGACTTCAGTCTTATCTGAATTTAATAGCAGGAAATTACAAGTCGGCCAAGCTTTGATTTCCTTAAGACAGTCTTCTAACTTGGCTAATTGATTACTATCATCTGGCTTCATTGGCAGGCATAATTGTGTGTCATCTGCATAACAATGAAAATGTATACTGTGAAGTGTGTGAAATCACAGGCAGATTCATTTCAAAATGATTTATTTCACACTCACATCTCACAAGCACAGAACAGTCTAAACTTTTTACCAGAGACTCTCCTCTTAAGTTTCACGGCTTACATCACACACAACAGGACATTTGCATCACACTGCATTCAACCCCTTACATCCTTGACTCCTTCCTGCTCTCTCACCAGGAGACTCCTGCTCTTTTGTCTCCCATGTTTATTCACTGTCTCTTGTCTGAGATGCTGGTAATCTGACTCTCCCAAGGTGCTACAAATACCCCCCCCTCCCCCAGCATCTTAGATAGGACAATAGAATAACAGTTCACATGCTGTGATAGAACAACAGAACATCAGTCCACATGCTGTTTGGGCTTCCGTCTCCTCCCGTATCTGCTGTAACTGGGTTTTACCGCCTCCGCGGTGCCGTTGTGCCGATGGGAGGTTGCTGGGAGGGGGGGGCACCTCGGTCTGTCCGTGTGGCTGCTCTGGCGAATCGTTTCCCTGGGGAGCTCTCCGTGGGGGTCTTCCACGCCGAGGGACCCTAGCCAACAGCACTTGCTCGTCCGCCACAACGAAAGCGGGTTTGAGTCTGTCTATGCCAATTTGTTCCCTCCTACCCCCCAAGTCTAGCAAAAAAGGCTTATCCCCTGTTTCCAACACTCTGAACGGTCCATCATAGGGTGGGCGCAATGGAGAGCGGTGGGCATCGTGTCTGACAAACGCGAACTCCGCTCAGAGTTTTAGGCACAAAAACACGTGGAAAACTGTGGTGGGCAAGGCCCGGCAGCGTGCCTGTGTTTGCGCTACGCTGCAAAAGCTGAGACGAGGAGCTGCCCGGAGCGGGATTATCTGGTAGAAATTCCCCGGGCAGCCGTAGTGGTTGCGTAAAAACGAGTTCTCCTGGGGAAGCTTCTAGATCTACTCTTTCGGCGCGGAGCGCATCCCCAATAAAACCCACGGTAGCCTGTCTATCCAATTTGCATCCGTCAATGAGGCCCTGAGTGCTGCTTTCAGTGATCTATGAAAACGCTCGCATAACCCATTGGCCTGTGGGTTGTACGCAGTTGTGCGGTGAATTGTAACACCCAGGCTGCGGGCCATCGCAGACCAGAGTTCAGAAACAAATTGAGGGCCCCTGTCAGACGTAATGTCCGACTGGACTCCAAAACGCGCCACCCATGCTGTTAAAAAAGCACGCACTACGTCTGCGGATGTGGTTGCCGCCTGCGGAACCGCTTCTGGCTAGCGCGTGGTGCGGTCCACCATTGTCAGGAGGTGCGTGCACCCCTGTGATGGCGGAAGGGGGCCCACGAGGTCCACGTGAACATGGTCGAACCTCTTAGCCGGAATACGAAACAGCTCCAAGGGAGCCTTCGTGTGTCTGTGTACCTTGGCTCGTTGGAACGCCACACAGGCTGCAGCCCACTCTTTCACTTGTTTGCGTAGGCTTGGCCACACAAATTTCTCTCCCACCCTTTTGACTGACGCGCGCACTCCTGGGTGCGCCAGAGTGTGAACCGACTCAAAGATGCAGCCAGGACCACGGGAGGCGGGCGACCCGTGGAGACATCGCAGATTAGGGGGGGGCATGCCGTCTTGCAGCACCCTGCTCTCCAGCCTTAACCCTGTTGGTCCAGACTGGAGCGCGCGCACGTCTGCATCGCTAACCTGCTCCGCGGCTATGGCTGCGTAATCTATCCCCACGCAGACTGGGGCCACCACAGCGCGCGAGAGGCAGTCCGCCACTACATTCAGTTTACCCGATACATGCTGAATATCGGTAGTAAACTCTGAGATCGCCGCCAGCTGTCTCTGCTGCCGGCCCGACCACGGTTCTGAAACCTTGGCCATCGCGAATGTTAGCGGCTTGTGGTCCACGAAGGCGGTGAAACTGCGCCCTTCCAGCCAGAACTAGAAGTGGCGAATGGCCAGGTGGAGAGCCAGCAACTCTCTGTCGAACGCGTTGTATTTACGTTCACTGTCGTGCAAAGTTCTGCTGAAAAAGGCGAGCAGCTGCCAAGCCCCGACGACGCGCTACTCCACGACAGCCCCTATGGCCACGTCTGAAGCGTCGGTGGTGAGCGCTACGCGGGCCGTTGGGTCTGGATGTGCCAGCAGTGCGGCGTTTGCCACGGCTGCTTTAACTTCCGAGAACGCCCGCTCTCGCTCCGGGGTCCATTCGACCCTATCCGCGGGTTTCTGTTTTTTGAGCGCGGCGTACAATGGTTGCATTAGCTGCGCCACGCGGGGAAGGAAACGGTTATAAAAGTTGACCATTCCCTAAAATTTTTGTAGCGCTCTGACTGTTTGAGGCCGGGGAAAATCCGCCACGGCGCGTACTTTGTCGGGCAGCGGGATCGCTCCTTCTGGAGAGACGCGGTGCCCCAAAAAATCAATCTCCGTTTCGCCGAACTGGCATTTCGCAGGGTTGATTATTAACCCGTGCTCCTCCAACCTCCGGAAAACCGTCGTGAGGTGGGTTTCATGTTCGTCTTCGGACGCGCTGGCTACCAGGATATCGTCCAGGTAGACGAACACGAACGAGAGATCGCGCAGCACTGCATCCATCATGCGCTGGAACGTCTGTGCCGCTCCTTTTAACCCGAATGGCATGCGCAGGAACTCGAATAGACCGAACAGAGTTATTACCGCTGTTTTGGGTATGTCTTCAGCGCGCACTGGGACTTGGTGGTAACCGCGGACCAGGTCTATTTTGGAAAAATGCGTGCCCCGGCGAGGTGAACGGAAAAATCCTGTATGTGGGTAATCGGGTAGCGGTCGTACGCCGTGGCGTTGTTCAACCTGCGGAAATCACCGCACAGTCGCCACGATCCCTCAGCCTTAGGGACCATGTGTAGTGGGGAAGCCCATGGGCTGTTCGAGCGCCTGATGATGCCCAGCCTTTCCAGGTTGGCGAACTCCTCGCGCGCTATGGCTAGCTTAGCTGCGTCCAAGCGCCGAGGTCTTGCAAAAACGGGCGGTCCGGTGGTGGTGATAAAGTGCTCCACCCTGTGTTTAGCGATGGCCATGGAAAACGTCGGGACCGTGAGTGCTGGGAACTGAGTGAACAGTGTGTGGAACTTACCGCCTGTAGCTGTGACGTTGGCTTGTGCTGTTGGCCGGGTCACTCGAGCTATACAGGGGAGAGAATCGAAGGACAGTGCATTAACCAGGCGCCTGTTAGCAACATCAACCAATAAACCATGTGCACACAGAAAATCAGCCCCCAGTATATGGTAATTCAGTGCTGCTATGACAAAAGTCCACTCATATGTACGGCCGTGTAGAGACAAGATAAGATAAGATAAGATAAGATAAGCCTTTATTAGTCCCACAACGGGGAAATTCCAGGATTGCAACAGCACAGGGATAGCAACACTCAGAGCAACAATCAGAAGGCAAGAAAAAACAAGCAAGCAAGAGCAGCTAATATACATATGTACATATTACTATAAAATATATATATACACACACACACACACACAGACACACAGTGCAGAGCATTGTAGCTGGATGGAATAAATATATGAATATATGAACACACAGTGCAGAGCATTGTAGCTAGATGGAATAAATATGTAAATATATAAACACCCACAGTATGGAGCATTGCAGCTAGGTGGAATAAATATGCAAGTATATAAACACACACAGTGCGGAGCAATGTAGCTAGATGGAATAATATGTAGATATATAAAAACACAGTGCGGAGCATTGTAGCTAGATGGAATAAATATATAGATATATAAATATAAACACACCCAGTGCAGAGCATTGTAGCTAGATGGAATAAATATGTAAATATATAAACACACACAGTGCAGAGCATTGTTGCTAGGTGGGATGAAACAGCATAACCGTCTATTTAGTTATCCTACATGGTATGATTATGTGCCCATACATATTCTCACCCTCCATAGCGACCGGTATGTTCCTAGTTGTATGCCGGAGAGGACCATTGTGTAAGTCTATTGCATCTTTTGCATTCAAAAAAAAAACAAAAAAAAACAAAAAAAAAAACAACTATTAGTTTGTTACGTCTTTTTGCTATCTCTGCGAGCAGCCCTGCTTAGGTTGTACAGTCTGACAGCCGTTGGTAGGAAGGACCTACGAAACCTCTCGGTTGTGCACCTGGGATGATGTAGTCTGCTGCTAAATGAGCTCCTCAGTGCATCCAGTATGTCCTGCATAGGGTGGAACTCGGACTCCAGGAGAGATGACAGTTTAGCCACCGTCCTTCTCTCTCCTATCTCCTCCATCGGATCAAGGCGTTGCCCCAGGACAGAGCTAGCTTTCTTAATCAGTTTGTTCAGTCTCTTCCTATCGGCTGCAGTAATGCCACTGCCCCAGCAGACCACTCCAAAAGTGATGGCTGATGCCACCACCGTGTCATAGAATGACTTCAGCAGCGCCCCTTGTACACCAAAAGACCTGAGTCTCCTCAGCAGGAACAGCCTGCGCTGTCCCTTCTTGTAGAGTGCGTCAGTATTGTGTGACCAGTCTAGTTTATTGTTCAGATGAATACCCAGGTACTTGTAGGATGTCACCATCTCGATGTCTGTTCCCTGTATATTTACTGGTGCTGTGAGGGGCTGCCCATGCCTGCGGCAGTCCACCACCAGCTCCTTAGTTTTCCTCGCGTTGATCTGGAGGCAGTTCCGATGGCACCAGTCCACAAAGTCCTGGATAAGCCCTCTGTACTCAGCTTCATCTCCGCTGGAGATGAGACCAACGATCGCAGAGTCATCAGAGAACTTCTGTAGATGGCAATGTGTTGTGTTGTGTGAGAAGTCCGCAGTATAAAGAGTGAACAAGAAGGGAGCCAGCACCGTTTCCTGGGGGGCCCCCGTGCTACTGATGATCGTGTCGGAAACACAGTCCCGGGTTCTCACAAACTGAGGCCGGTTCGTGAGGTAGTCCAGGATCCATGATGACAGGTGCTGGTCCACCCCTGCGCGCAGCAGCTTGTCCTTCAGGATCATCGGTTGGATGGTGTTGAAAGCACTGGAGAAGTCAAAGAACATGATCCTCACCATATTCCCGGGCTTCTCCAGGTGGGACAGAGAACGGTGAAGGAGGAAGATCACCGCATCCTCCACCCCAATGCCATGCTGGTAGGCGAACTGGAGTGGATCCATCGCTGGTTCCACCAGGGGGCGGAGATGAGCAAGGAGCAGTCTCTCCAGGGTCTTCATCAAGTGGGACGTCAAGGCCACCGGTCTGAAGCTGTTCAGGTCTTTGGGGTGGGAAGTTTTTGGTACAGGTACCACACAAGATGTTTTCCACAGCTGTGGTACCCTCCCCAGTTTCAGGCTCATGTTGAAGATATACGTCACAATCCCACACAGCTGGTCTGCACAGGACTTGAGGAGCTTTGTGCTGATGCCGTCCGGTCCCGACGCCTTCCTCGCCTTGATCTTCCTCAGCTCCGTCCTCACCTGGGTCTTGGTCAGGGTCAGGATGGGGGGCTGTGTGTTGGGAGTGGGGGGGGGGGTGTCGGTGGAGTGGGGAGTGGGTAGCAGGACTTGATTTCTTAGAGGCAGCAGTGGTTGTTGTGCAGACAGGGGGGAGGGCGGTTGGTCAAATCTATTGAAAAACAGATTCAGGTTGTTCGCCCACTCCCTGCCCCCCGTGGCCTGGGGGGAGGTATTCTGGAGCCCCGAGATGGTTTTGAGGTTTCTCCAGACCCCGCTGATGTCGCTCTGTTGCAGCTTGTCCTCCATCTTCTTCCTGAAGCTGTCCTTGCCTTCTCTGATCTTTCTCCTCAGCTCCCTCTGTACGGACTTCAGCATCTCCCTGTTCCCCGACCTGAAGATCCTCTTCTTCTCTCTCAGAAGTGTTTTTATCTCAGGGTTGATCCAGGGTTTGTTGTTTGAGTGACGCCGTATGGTCTTGGTGGGAACGGATTTGTCCACACAGAAGCTGAGGTAGCCCGTGAAGGTGTGAATGAGGCCATCGATGTCCTCACCATGTGGATCGCAGAGCTGCTTCCAGGCAGTGGCTTCAAAACAGTCCTTTAGAGTGTCCATTGTCTCCTCAGACCATAACTCCACAGTGTGCATGGCCGGAGGTTGTCTGTGCACTAGGGGTTTGTACACCGGTCGGAGATGAACCAAGTTGTGATCCGATCTCCCAAGTGGGGGGAGTTGTGATGAGGTGTACGCCTCCTTAGTGTTTGCGTAGAACAAATCCAGTGTTTTATTGTCTCTAGTGTGGCATGTGACATACTGGGTGAAAGTGGGCAGAATGGGAGACAGTGAAACGTGGTTGAAATCGCCTGAGATGAGGAGAAGAGCATCTGGGTGTTCTGTCTGCAGCCTGCTGGTTACTGAATGGATGACGTCACGCGCTGTCCCAGCGTTCGCCGTCGGATTTGCATAAACAACAATGCAGATCACGTGTGAGTGTTCTCTCGGGAGATATGTAGGCCTCATGCTAACAGCTAGCAACTCAATGTCTTTGCTGCAGTGTCGTTGTTTAACAGTGATATGTCCCGGTCTGCACCAGTTGTTGTTAACATACATGATCACTCCACCGCCCCTAGTTTTGCCACTCTCTGGTGTTCGGTCAGCTCGTATTGTGTGAAAACCCTCCAGCTCAATGTTAGCATCTGCTGCTAGTTCAGTTAGCCACGTCTCAGTAAACAAAAGGAGAGAGCACTCCCGGTAAGTGCTATCATAACGGGAGATAGCCGCTAGCTCATCTAACTTTCCCAGTATCGACCGTACATTTCCCATGACAACAGATGGAAGGGAGGGTCTGTACCTTATATTTTTTGTCCTCCGCCTTACTCCAGCCCGGCAGCCGCGGCGTTTTCGCCTCAGTTCTCTCGGTATGTCGAGTTTTTCCAGTGGGACCGGGTGGCGGTTAAATGCTAGCAGCTCTTCCCTGTTATATCGTATCCTGCTATAAACAGTGGCTCCGTCCACCGGCTCAGGAGACATTTGGGATGATCTGTGTGTCCGTGATATAAGTGGGGTGAAAAAAAAAAGTGATCAAAAGAGAGAGGAAGGGAAAAAAAAAAAACTCGGAATCGAGCCGCTGTTGCAAAAGGCAGCCGACTGGTGTGGCGCCGAGAGGAGAAAAAGACAAGAGCATAGTCCTCTCACCAAAGGTCTTAATATTCGAGCCGTTTGCTGCCACTATCTCGGGGCCGCTAGATCCTGCCAGTCGGTCAGCGTAGGTCGGCCGGATGAAGCTCCTCTGGGCTCCGGTGTCCACGAGGAAATTCCTCCCCGAGCGTACGTCCGTTAAGTAGAGCAGCTTGTTCACTTCACCGAGGGTCGCTGCTGCTACTGACCCTCGGCCTTCAGGTTCAGGTTCAGGTTCAGGTTACTTTATTTGTACCCGTAGGTAGATTTGTTTTGGCCTTGGCGTTTTCCCGAGCGCTGGAATTGGCACGGTGGCGTACATCTGCGTGCGTTCTCTCCGAAGCGGCGGTGGTAGGAACAGAGCGTGTCTCTCTGGCGGTCCCTGGTCCCCGCTGCTGCTACCGTCGGTGGCTCCTCGCCTCCTCTGGTCGTCTCGCTGGGCTCCGCCGCTGCTGTGTTGACTGTGGTCGCCCTGGTGGTGATGATGATCCAGTCTGCCTCCTGGGCTAGCGCACGGTAGTCTCGCGCGGCCAGCCGCGGCGAATTGGCCAGAAGCGCTCTCGCTACTGTCGGAAGGTTCCGGAGGAAGAGGTGGGCAAACAGAAAGTGGTTGTCGTCCGTGCCCATTAATGCC
Source organism: Pholidichthys leucotaenia (assembly GCA_020510985.1). Lineage (NCBI taxonomy): Eukaryota > Metazoa > Chordata > Actinopteri > Cichliformes > Pholidichthyidae > Pholidichthys > Pholidichthys leucotaenia. The sequence goes on from CM035837.1 coordinate 95,235,187, forward strand.
AGCATCTTCTCCATCAGGTCTACGGCCGAACCCTCTCCTAGCTCGGTCCGCATCAGGAGCCTCTCCGCTCTCTCACAGTCCGAGAGCGTGTAGCGCTGGATGAGCGCAGCTTTGAGCGCCGCGTATCTGTTGCTGGCTGGAGGCTGATCGAGCAGGCTCGCTACCTGTTGAGCTGTACGGGCGTCGAGCGCTGCGACCACATGGTAGAATCTGATGTCATTTGCCATTACCCCCCGGAGGGCGAACTGGGCCTCGGTGATGTGGAACCAAGAGCGCGGGTTGTGCTGCCAGAAATCCGGTAGCTTGACTGAAACCGCACACACGTGGCTGGAGGTTCCAGTCCGGGCTGTCTGTGGGATGGCTGCCGCCTCGCTGTAGCTTCCTGACCGGGCCGGCTCTGGGGATCTTGCCTCGTGTTCCATAATACGTCTTGGGTCACCAGTGTGGAGTGTGTGAAATCACAGGCAGATTCATTTCAAAATGATTTATTTCACACTCACATCTCATGAGCACAGAACAGGCTGAACTTTTTACCAGAGACTCTCCTCTTAAGTTTCACGGCTTACATCACACACAACAAGACATTTGCATCACACTGCATTCAACCCCCTACATCCTTGACTCCTTCCCGCTCTCTCACCAGGAGACTCCTGCTCTTTTGTCTCCCATGTTTATTCACTGTCTCTTGTCTGAGATGCTAGTAATCTGACTCTCCCAAGGTGCTACAATACAGTGCTTTCTAATAATGTTACCTAACGGAAGCATATATAAACTAAAAAGAGTAGGGCCAAGCACAGATCCCTGTGGAACTCCATGACTGAGCTTTGAGTTAAAAGAAAACTCATTGACATGAACAAACTGGAACCTATCAGATAAATAAGATCTAAACCACTGCAACGAAGTTCCATTAAGTCCAACATAGTGTTCTTATCTATCAAGTAGAATATTATGATCAATAGTATCAAAAGCTGCACTAAGGTCTAAAAGGACAAGTACAGAAATAAGTCCATTATCAGATGCAATCAGGAGGTCATTAGTGATGTTTACTAAGGCTGTTTCAGTACTATGATGGATTCTAAACCCAGATTGAAACTCTTCAAGTAAACCATTTCCCTGCAAGTGGTCAAATAATTGCATAGCAACAACTCTTTCTAAGATTTTTGAAATGAAAGGGAGATTAGAGACTGGTCTGTAGTTAGCTAAAACTCCTGGATCCAAGCGTTGGCTTTTTGGGTAAGGGTTTAATTACAGCTGTTTTAAAAGCCTGCGGTACATGGCCTAAAGTTAATGAAGAATTGATTATTTGAAAAATAAAGCTACCAATAAATGGGAAGACTTCTTTAAATAACCTGGTAGGAATAGGGTCTAAAAGACAAGTTGAAGGCTTGGATGAGGAAATTATTTTGTCTAACTCTAAAAGGTCAATTGGAGTAAACTCATCCAAACAGATATCAATTGAAGGAGTTGTAGTAGTTACTGTATTTAAGTTAATGGTGGGAAGAATCTGATTGTGTTTATCTCTGATAGATGAAATTTTATTATTGAAAAAGTTCATAAAGTCTGACTAGTATGCTCTAAGGGAATGCTAGGACTGACAGAGTCCTGACTCTTTGTCAGCCTGGCTACAGTGCTGAAAAGAAACCTGGGATTATTCTTGTTCTCTTCTATTAATGCAGAATAATAACTCGTTCTAGCTTTTCTAAGAGATTTTTTATAAATTAAAAGATGATTTCTCCAAGCTAAATAGATTTCATCTAAATTAGTGGAGCGCCATTTTCTTTCTAATTGACGAGTCTTCTGTTTTAAGCTATGAGTTTCTGTGTTGAACCAAGGAGTTAGAAATCTCTGATTAGACTTTCTTTTTTAAAGGGGCCACCACGTCAGTAAACAAACATTCATTCCCAAATCACCATTAGTAAGTCAGTTTATCTGGAGGGTGACGAGTACACTGTGACCTCACAGCAACCAGTGACCCCACTGGTGCCGCAGCTACCAGTGTTCCCACGGTTTCTGGGAGTGATGTCACAACTGGGATCGGCATCTCCATGTGTGACTGGCTATCTTCTTTTGTCGTCACAGTCGCTTCAGAGGACACAAGCGCTTCTTCTGTCTGTACCTCTCCTTTTGCTGCTGGTGCCAGAAAACACCTTGCTTCCATGGCCTGCTCTACTGGTGGTAACTCTAGGACACGGCCTGTTCCAGGGTTTGCTTTGTGGCACAGGCGCACATGATCTTGATGTCTGCAGATCACTCGCCCATCCCTCAACTCAACAACATAAGAGACAGGGCCACTCCGTTTCAGGATAACTCCTGGCATCCATTGCTGGTTGATATTATTACTGACGTTCCTCACATAGATAGCATCACCTACTTCCAACTTCCTCTATCACGCATGTTGATCATAATGCTCTTTTTTGTTTTTCCTGCTTCCCCTCCACTGTCACTTTCACATCAGGACACAGCAAGTCCAGTTTAGACTTTGGTCTATGACCCAACAACATCTCCGTTGGTGAGCGACCCATGGTAGTTTGAGGTGTGAGGCGATACTTAAACAGGAAACGTGAAAGCTGAGTGCTCAATGAGTCACCTGTTACCCATTTCAGATCCTCTTTCCCAGTCTGTGCCGCCCGTTCAGCTAACCCATTGGAAGCTGGATGAAAAGGAGCTTTTCAAATGTGATAAATGCCATTCTGCTGCATGAACTCCCCAAACAGCTCACTGGTGAATGATGTGGCATTGTCTGTGACTAGGGTGTCAGGCAACCTGTGCGCTACAAACACTTGTCTCAATTTATCTATGGTCATGGAAGCCGTAGTGTTACTCATGATGTGGGCTGTGATCCACTTAGAATGTGCATCCACTAGAATCATAAACACCTGTCCCATAAATGACCCTGCAAAATCCAAATGCAGCCTAAACCATGGACGGCCTGGCCACTCCCATGGGTGCAAAGGAGCCGATGGTGGCATCTTCTGGTGGAGTTGGCATTGGGTGCAATCTTTTACCTTGTTTTCCAGGGCCTCATCCATTTTTGGCCACCACACATATGTTGTGAGACTTTTCATGCGTGATATCCCTGGGTGAGTCTCATGGATCTCCTCCACAATCTGCGATCTCCCTGGAGGTGGGACAACCACCCTGGTGCCCCAGAAAATGCAGCCGTCCTACAGACTCAACTCTGTTTTGCGTTTAGTGTACGGCTTCAACTCTTCCTCTTCCACTACACCCGGCCAGCCCTGCAGGAGAAAAGTTTTGAGTCTGGACAAGACGGGGTCTCTCTCTGTCCACTGCTTGATCTTTGCTGCCTTCACTGGCATCTGCGAGAGTCTTTTCAGTGAAAACACTGACTCTGGTGGTGTATATGGTTTAACAGGAGTAACTGGCAAAGGCAGGCAGCTCAGCATTTGCATTTTCCTTACCTCCATGATACACTATGGCAGGGCTATTCAAATACAAAATCAGTTGGGACACAATTTGAAATCAAGACATGTAACTGGGCCGCACATGTTCAGCGATCTGTTGAATATGACAGATTTCAAACCAACACAGATCAGTATGACAAAAAATATGTATTTTTTAGTCACGGTCTTGGTTTTAAATGTGTGCTTGGCACATGACAAAGGCACATCAAAAGTGCATAAAAACATGGTAACACTGCTGGGGTTGATCAGAACTTGAAGTAGTAGAAATATTTTTCCTCTTGAACAACAATTAAATAAATAGAATGAAAAAAATAAAATTACTTTTTATTATTAAAATTGTAAATAACCATTTTGGTCACATCTTACTCAGGCATATCTCAAAGTGCATAAAAAGTCAATGTGCACTCTTAGTAGCATTAACGTTTGTTTTCCTTTTGAAATAAAATATACTACATCCTGGTCATAGCTGACTTTGGCACATCACAAAGTGCATTTAGCTGAATAAAAAATGAACTGTCAAACACTTCAGTGCATAAACTCCCCAAGAAAAGATTGATAACATTAACAAACATTGCACATCTACTACTGTGGTTTGTTTTGTTTTAAATCACCACATGTGTGAGTGGGAACCTCTTTTTATAACAACACATTCCATTAAACTCATATCAGTCAACCAAAAATTTCTAGTAGAGTTAAGGATTCAAAGAGCACCCACTTAAAAACTTGAGTAATGACTTCAGTCTTGAAGGTTTGAGGTTTTTCTCCAAAATCTCGAACAGTTTTCTGATAGTTTTCAACTTTTCTCCGTAAATTTACCTAAATTTGGAACTGTTTTCCTCACATTTGCAATTTCCTCTAGTAAAATTGACTTTTCTTGTACATTTGAGACTTTAGTATAAATTTGTGGATTATTTTATGACTAATTTTTGTCTATTTTTTAAAATAAAATTACTGTTTTTAATTTTATAAATTTGAAACATATTGTGGACTTTTTTCCTTATACAATTTACACTTTTGACCATAATTTTTCAGAGCCATTACAAAACAATAATTTAACTCTGATTTCAAAGAAAAAATAAGTACTTTAATAAGCTCATACTTGTCTCGGATAGCAATGCCAGTGAGACACTCTGCCTGGCCTGCCAACTGGAATCCAGCTGAACACTCACGTGGGTGGGGTGCTTCTGAACTCCGAGCAGATGACGGTCACGCGCGTTGTTGTGTGCATGCTTGCGAACCATCATTCCTTCATATTTTTTTCTTAAATCTATATTTCCTTGGCATGGCCTGGGCCCGTGGGCCACTCGGAGGTTGGTTCTGGCCTGCATGTGGCCCGTGGGCCGCTAATTGAATAGGCCTGCACTATGGTGTACTGATAGGCTGACAAGGTAAGAGCCCAACGCTGCACTTTGGCTGAGGCCATTGGATGAATGCAGTGAATCTCACTAAATAGATTCATCAAGGGTTTATGGTCTGTGTAAATCGTAAAAACACGCCCATACAGGTACTGATGGAAACGTTTAACAGTAAAAACCACAGCTAGACCCTCTTTATCCAGCTGTGAATACCCCTTCTCTGCTGCTATTAAAGTACGTGAAGCAAAACCTATGGGCTTCTCTGAGCCATCCTCCATTACATGTGACAACACCACTCCCACGCCATAAGGTGAAGCATCACACGATAGTGTGATTTCTTTGTCTGGATCATAGTGCACCAACAGTTGGGCTGACTAAGTAGTTTTTTCACCATTTTGAAAGCGCTCTCCTGCTTATCATCCCATTGCCGCTTGGTGTCACTGCGCAACAACTTATAAAGCAGGACTAACATTTTTGATAGGTCAGGAAGAAACTTGCCATAATAATTGACCATGCCCAAAAATGACCTGAGCTCAGTAATATTCTTAGGGCTTGGGGCCTCCTTTATAGCCCTCACTTTATCCTTCACCAGACAGAGTCCCTCAGCTGTGATTTTGTGCCCCAGGTCCGTCACACTAGGTGCTAAAAACACACATTTGCCCCTTTTTAACCTCAGCCCTGCATCTGAGAGTCTCTTAAGCACCTGCTCCAAATTAGCCAGATGTTCCTGCCCTGTGGCCCCCGTGATCAAAATGTCATCGAGATACACCGCCACATGCGGAATTGCCTGCAACAAAGTGTCCATTGTTCTTTGAAAAATAGCAGGACTAGATGCCACCCCAAAAACCAGTTGATTGTACTTAAACAGCCCTTTGTGAATATTAATGGTGACATACTCTTTCGACTCCTCATCAAGCAACAACTGCTGGTATGCGTGGCTCATATCCAGCTTTGTGGATGCTTTGCCCCCTGCTAATGATGCAAACAAGTCCTCCACTCGTGGCAGCGGGTACTTCTCTAGCCTAGCAACCTGGTTTACTGTCAGCTTATAGTCCCCACAAATCCTAACTGTCTCATCCTCTTTCAAAACTGGGACAATAGGTGCTGCCCACCTTGAAAACTGGACTGGCTCAATAACGTCCTGTGCCTGCAGCCTCTCCAACCCATCTTCAACCTTGCCTTTCATAGCATAAGGTACTGGCCTGGGCTTAAAAAAACAGGGCTTGGCATTAGGATCTACATAGAGCTTTACTGTCACACCTTTAAGTGTGCCCAACTCATCCCTAAACACATCGCCATAGCACTGCAAGAGGCCCTCGATTGCAAGTGTGTGCACATATTTATTGTCATGCCAATTAAGTCTGATTTTTCACATCCAGTCCCGGCCTAAAAGACTGGGATCCCTGCCCTTAACCACAACCAGCCTGACATGAGCTGTCTGACCTTCAGCTGAAACATCTACATAGAGCACCCTTAAATAGGGAATGGTCTGCCCTGTATATGTTCTGAGCTTCAGTTTTGACGAGTGCGGGTGGTGGTGGTTAGATTTTCACACTTTCTTATAAGTCTCCTCACTGATTACTGAAGCAGTTGCCCGTGAATCAAGTTCAAATGTAATGTCCTGCCCCTGAACAGAAACTGTAGCACAATACAGTTCAGGTGGTTCCTCATCTGTTTCCGCTGCAGATACGTTATAAGAATATTCTGCCTTTATCTCCCCTTTTCCACTAGTCCCCACTCAGCCCTACACCCCTCTACATGGCTTTACATGGCCTAGCACGCTTTTGTTTCCATTACAGCAGAGTACTGCTTTGGGTGGGTGGGATTTTTTTTACAGCAAGGCGGCGCCACACTCCCGTGGCATAAAACACGTGACACAAACAAAACACAACTGACATGGTTCAGGTGAACCACAGAACAGACACGACTCAGGATTAACATACTTTGAACAAACTGAACAAACTGAACAAACTGATTAAGAAAGCTAGCTCTGTCCTGGGGCAGCGCCTTGATCCGATGGAGGAGATAGGAGAGAGAAGGACGGTGGCTAAACTGTCATCTCTGCTGGAGTCCGAGTTCCACCCTATGCAGGACATACTGGATGCACTGAGGAGCTCATTTAGCAGCAGACTACATCATCCCAGGTGCACAACCGAGAGGTTTCGTAGGTCCTTCCTACCAACGGCTGTCAGACTGTACAACCTAAGCAGGGCTGCTCGCAGAGATAGCAAAAAGACGTAACAAACTAATAGTTTTTTTTGAATGCAAAGGATGCAATAGACTTACACAATGGTCCTCTCCGGCATACAACTAGGAACATACCGGTCGCTATGGAGGGTGAGAATATGTATGGGCACATAATCATACCATGTAGGATAACTAAATAGACGGTTATGCTGTTTCATCCCACCTAGCAACAATGCTCTGCACTGTGTGTGTTTATATATTTACATATTTATTCCATCTAGCTACAATGCTCTGCACTGGGTGTGTTTATATTTATATATCTATATATTTATTCCATCTAGCTACAATGCTCAGCACTGTGTTTTTATATATCTACATATTATTCCATCTAGCTACATTGCTCCGCACTGTGTGTGTTTATATACTTGCATATTTATTCCACCTAGCTGCAATGCTCCGTACTGTGGGTGTTTATATATTTACATATTTATTCCATCTAGCTACAATGCTCTGCACTGTGTGTTCATATATTCATATATTTATTCCATCCAGCTACAATGCTCTGCACTGTGTGTCTGTGTGTGTGTGTGTATATATATATTTTATAGTAATATGTACATATGTATATTAGCTGCTCTTGCTTGCTTGTTTTTTTTCTTGCCTTCTGATTGTTGCTCTGAGTGTTGCTATCCCTGTGCTGTTGCAATCCTGGAATTTCCCCGTTGTGGGACTAATAAAGGCTTATCTTATCTTATCTTATTTTGTTAACGTGAGTGAATGGATGCGTGAGTGCGGTTTATGGTGTAATGTTGTGTAGTGCAATCCGTGTATTCCAGCTGGGCCGGCAGAGCACCGTACAGACTGGCAACCCTGTAAAGAGACAAGGGCCGTTCGCTTACAGTACACCTATGCAGCACGTCAGATGTTAAAGTGCTTACTGTCAGCAGATGTTGAAGTGTCTTCAGGTAGTGCTGAAGCTGCAGCCAGGGAGACAGTGTCTGCGGGCAGATTAGCTGGAGGTGGAATAAAAGTCCGCCGCCTGGAGGGAGAAGGAAGTCCGCCGTTGCGGGCTCCGCCTGTGCACAGGGGAATGGACAGGTTAGAAGCAATGATGCTTACTTGGTTGTTGGTCCGGGCGAAACCAACCCGGATGTCGTTCTGCTGGGCTTGGAAGCCGAAGGCAGGAGAATTCAGTGCAGGGAAGCACAGAGGCAGGTTGTGGTGTGATTCACAGAAGGAATCAGACGACTCCGCCCCCAGCACTGGTCCTGATGGGAATAAATAGGGCCGCAGTAGATAACAGGCAGGTGCGCACACAGGTGCCGTGATTGGCGGCCATGACAGTACTCCCCCCCTACGGCACGCCTCTCGGTGTGCGTTCCAACCTACCCGGGTGCGTCCAGTGGAAGTCCCTGATGAGCTGCTTGTCGAGCACAAGGGTGGGACGCACCCAGGACCTCCACTCCGGCCCGTAGCCCTCCCAGTCCACCAGATACTGCAGGCCACGCCCCCGGCAACGGACGTCCAGGATGGAAGAGACGGTCCACGCCGGGTTGCCATCGATCACCCTCGGTGGAGGTGGAGACCTGGGAGGGGGACACAACGGGCTGGAGGACACAGGCTTAATCTGAGAGACATGGAAAGTTGGACAGATGCGGAGGGAGGGGGGGAGAGTTAGGCGCACAGACACTGGGTTAATAATTCGACATATAGGGTACGGGCCAATGAACCGCTGAGCGGTCTTTTTATGCTGGATCGAATGACTGCTTTGGCTCAGGAGCACATGAGGACGGCGCAGGCCAAACAAAAAACTTGGTATGACAAGAAGGCCAGAAAAAGGGTTTTTCACCCAGGTCAGCAGGTTCTGTTATTGCTGCCCTCGTGTGACAGTAAGCTGTTGGCTCGATGGCAGGGGCCGTATGAAATTTCTAAGGAACTAAGTTCAGTGACATACGAACTATATATGCCTGACAGGAAGGTAAAATATCAGACCTTCCACATTAACTTATTGAAAGAGTTTCAGCAGCCTGGCCATCAGCAGCAGCAACCTGTTCTTCAGGAGACACATCAGCTCTTAATTTGTGCGACTGAAGTGGATGAGGAGAGAGAACAGTCCTTTCCCACAAATGTGTCAGAGCCTTATTTGTTTCAAGTGTCTCATTTGCAGGTGGATCAGCAGAGAGAATTAGAGGCACTATTAGATCCAGAATTGTTTCAGGAGAGACCTGGTTTCGCCACGTTGGTGCGTCATAAGGTTAATTTGAAAGAGGAAGCTGTTCCACGTAGGAAATCTTATAGGATCGGAGCGTTTGGTTCCAAAGATGAAGCAGGAAATTGACTTGATGTTGCAGCTGGGAGTGATCGAGGAATCAGTCAGTGAGTGGTGTAGCCCGATTGTGCTGGTACCCAAAAAGGACGGCTCTTTGAGATTCTGTATTGATTTCAGATATCTCAACTCAGTGTCCAAGTTTGAGTCATACCCCATGCCCGGATTGATGAATTTTTAGAGAAAGTGGGTAGGGCTAGGTTTATTTCCACTCTGGACCTATGCAAGGGGTATTGGCAGGTGGCATTGGCACCGGAAACAAAAGAACTTACAGCCTTTAAAACACCTTATGGCAGTTTCCAGTTTAGGGTCATGCCATTTGGCCTTCAGGGGGCACCTGCAACTTTTCAGCAGCTTATGAACCAAGTTTTAAGAAGGGTATCAAATTTTGCGGCTGCCTATTTGGATGACGTGGTCATCTATAGTCAGACCTGGGAAGAACATGTGGTACATCTTAGGCAGGTCCTTCAGTTGATTAAGAGGGCAGGATTGACAATCAATCCACGCAAATGTGCGTTCGGACAGCAGCAGGTGGAGTACCTGGGACATGTGGTTGGTCGGGGTCATTAGACCACGAGTAGGTAAAGTGGATGCCATCCGGACCTACCCTGTGCCCACCACTAAGAAGAAGGTACGATCATTTATGGGAATGGTAGGATGGTACAGCAAGTTTATTCCCCACTTTGCTGAAAGAGCCGCAGTTTTGACTGACCTCACTAAGGCTTCAGCACCAAATAGGGTAAAATGGACAGAAGAGTGTGACAGAGCTTTTGAGGATTTGAAGAGGGCTATTTCTGGGGAGAAGGTTCTCTACAGTCCAGATTTTGCTCGCCCGTTCATTTTACAGACAGATGCTTCAGGAGTTGGCATTGGAGCAGTACTTCTCCAGGACGAGAGGGGAGAGAGACACCCAGTACTGTTCTTGAGCCGTAAGTTGTTGGACCGGGAGACAAGATACTCTACGGTAGAAAAGGAATGTCTTGCCATGAAATGGGCAATAGGGTCTCTCAAGTACTATTTACTAGGGCGTCATTTTTTTGTTGGAGACAGATCATCAGGCCCTACAGTGGTTGGACAGGATGAAGGACATGAACAGTCATCTCACAGGGTGGTATGTGTCCCTTCAGCCATATAATTTTACTGTTCGGTATGTGGCAGGGAAAACCAACCTTGTAGCAGATAGTCTCTCAAGAGTACATGACTCGTAGAGTACTGTACTCTTGGGAAAAGGGGGGAATGTGACGATGGAGCGTCACCACTGCTATGATTTATTATATGTGTGTCTATATTATTTGTAATATTGTAAATGTTATTATGATCATTTGTAAAATGCACACATTATTTCTAGGATCTGTCTTTGACTAACTGAAGTGCCTTTTGTGAGATAATCGTTTGGTTAATTATTTGGGTAAACAATTGGGGATTATATAATGCACATACCTTTGCCAACATGCTTCCTGTGGGTGTCCGGGCAAAAGACTCTTTGGGGGTTGAACGCCCTTTTAAAGGACACTAGCAGGAAGGAAGCATGTATGGTAAGTTAGAGGGGTGGATTAGTATTTGTAAATAGGGATTCAAATTATTTATTGAATTATTTATATGGTTATTTATTCTATGTTATTTATTTACTCTGTATATAGTTGGGGGAATTATTTATGTATTTTTAGATATTAGTGGGTATGTGCAAAGAATGGAAATGTTTATTGTCTTATCTGGGGTTATGGTAGGGGCTAATCAGCCCTAATTATCTCGAATAGTATTTAACAGGTGTGGTTAATGATAATGAGGGATTCTTCGGATTCTTCTTGGTTGATGGTGAATTGTTCATTGTTGATGAAGAGTCGTGTCGGATGTTTGATGTCATTACTTGTAAGTTTGTGAAATAAAAATGGAAAATTGAAGACCTAGCCTCCTCCTTGTCGCCACAACGTTTACATGGGCGTATTCAATCCAAGGGAGGTGTATGCTCCATGATGATGGATTGGTAGCAGTGACACACCGCAGCGCTGCTTCCACCTCCTGGTTGGCTTGTTCACATTGCCCGTTGGATTGCAGGTGATAGCCAGAGGACAAGCTTGCCGTAGCCCCTAAGGCGGTGCAAAAGGCCTTCCAGACTTTGGAGATAAACTGGGGCCCTTGGTCTGACACTATGTCCTGAGGGATGCCATACAGCTGAATTACGTGCTGAACCAGCAGATCAGCTGTCTCCTTGGCAGATGGTAACCCCCGCAGAGGGATGAAATGAGCCGCCTTGGAAAATCTGTCCACCAGCCTGAGGATGGTGGTGAAGTTGTTGGACGTGGGGAGGCCTGTGACAAAATCCAGCGCCATGTGGGACCATGGTCTACCCGGGATGGGGAGGAGGTGAAGAGCCCGGCCGGCGGCGATGAAGATGTCTTCCCAGTAGCACACTCCAGACAGGCGCGGATGTATTCCCCCACGTCCTTCTGGAGGGATGGCCACCAAAACGACCTTTGTAGGAGTGCCACTGTGCGCGCCCTACCCGAATGGCAGGCGAATTTGGAGGTATGCCCCCACTGGATGGCTGCCTATGGCTGCCGTGTCATTGGATGCGCCTAATGTGCGCGCCCAATGTCAAGTCAAATTCCTTGTGTGTTTACTTGTAAATATACTTGGCAATAAAGCTGATTCTGATTCTGATTCTGATTCTGATGACCTCTCCTCGGACCGCTGCGGGAACAAATAATTTGCCCACTGGACCCCCCCCCATCCCGGGTCATCTTCGTCAGACTGCGCCCTTATAACCTTATCCCAGATGCCCCAAGCGAGGGCGCCCACGACACATGCTGGAGGGAGGATGGGGTGCTCGGCCTTCTCTGCTGTCTCTGGGGCAAACTGACGAGACAGGGCATCGGGCTTGGTGTTCTTTGACCCAGGGCAGTAGGTGATGGTGAAGTCGAACCGTCCAAAAAAACAGCGACCAGCAGGCCTGTTGGGCATTCAGCCTCTTGGCGGTCTGAAGGTACTCCAGGTTCTTGTGGTCAGTCCAGACAATGAATGGCTGCAACGCTCCTTCCAACCAATACCTCCACTCCTCCAGGGCCAGTTTCACTGCCAACAGCTCCCTATCCCCGATGTCGTAATTTCATTCTGCTTTGGACAGGCGGTGAGAGAAGTAGGCGCAGGGGCGGATCTTACCGTCTGCCAGAGAACACTGGGACAGCACAGCCCCCACCCCAGAATCAGAGGCGTCCACCTCCACCAGGCACTGAAGGGTGGGATCCACCTGCGTCAGGATAGGTGAAGATGAAAATCTAACCTTCAACTCCGAGAACGCGGTGTCCGCTTCTTCCGTCCAGCGAAAGGGAACCTTGGTGGAGGTCAAGTTGGTGAGGGGGAGGGCGATGCGGCTATAGTCCTTAATAAACCGGTGGTAGAAGTTAGCGAAGCCCAAGAACTCCTCGACGCGGGAGTAGGCCAGTCCACCACCGCCTTCACTTTTACTGGGTCCGGGATAATCTCCTTCGGGGCAATAATGAAGCCGAGGAAAGAGGTCCTGGAGGCATGGAACTCACATTTCTCTGCCGTGACGTAAAGTTTATTCTCCAGCAGCCGCTGCAAGACTCGCCTGACGTGCACACGATGCTCCTCCATGGACTGAGAAAAAATTAAAATGTCGTCAAGGTAGACAAACACAAAGGTGCCCAGAAAATCTCTCAAAACATCATTAATAAGACGTTGGAAGACGGCCGGAGCATTGGTCAGCCCGAATGGCATGACCAGATATTCAAAGTGCCCTAGGGGTCCTAAAGGCCGTCTTCCACTCATCCCCCTCACGTATCCGCACCAGGTGATAGGCATTGTGCAGGTCTAATTTGGTGAAGCAGCAAGCCCCCCGGAGGGAATCGAATGCAGAGTTAAGGAGGGGGAGAGTATACTTATCCTTGATAGTGATGTTGTTAAGTTCCCGGAAGTCGATGCAGGGCCTGAGGGAGCCGTCCTTCTTCCCCACGAAGAAAAACCCCGCCCCACCGCCGAAGATGAAGGTCTAATGATGATACCTGAGCTGAGGGACTCCTTAATATATACACTACCGTTCAAAAGTTTGGGTTCACTTAGAAATTTCCTTATTTTTGAAAGAAAATCACTCTTTTTCAATGAAGATAACTTTAAACTAATCAGAAATACACTCTATACATTGCTAATGTGGTAAATGACTATTCTAGCTGCAAATGTCTGGTTTTTGGTGCAATATCTACATAGGTGTATAGAGGCCCATTTCCAGCAACTATCACTCCAGTGTTCTAATGGTACAATGTGTTTGCTCATTGCGTCAGAAGGCTAATGGATGATTACAAAACCCTTGTGCAATCATGTTAGGTCTGCAATGCTGTAATTGCTGCAAATGGAGGATTCTTTGACGAAAGAAAAGTTTGAAGGAAAAAATTATTATTTCAAATACAAATCATTATTTCTAACCTTGTCAATGTCTTGACTATATTTTCTATTCATTTTACAACTCATGGTGGTAAATAAGTGTGACTTTTCATGGAAAATACAAAATAATTGTCTGGGTGACCCCAAACTTTTGAACGGTAGTGTAAGTTGTAAACGGAAATATGGAATATTAATAAATAATAAGTATGATCAGGTATGAATTATTTAATTTATATTGATGTATTGGAATCTGAGATCAAATCTCATTTCATATACATCAGAAAAGTTAATAACACTCGTAAGGGGCACCAGCTTCTATCTTTAAGAAGCAATTTAATCTTTAATTTCACTTTATACCTGTTTGATCACTCAATAAATTAATCAATAATCAGTCTCAAAAATTTTCCGTGAATTCGATACCTGGGCTTGAAACAGACTCAGAATGAAATAAATTTCCAACAACTTCTCTCATTTTTAAATATTTATTAAACGAAATGATTAACAGACATTGCAGTAATTTCATTAATAATTATAAAATCAATCTAGTAAATGATAGATTAACAATGTCAATATTTTCGGAACCAGGGTTAAACTGAGAGATGAATTTCTATCAGTTTGAGTTAACGGATTATTAAAAACAACGCAAATTTATGGAGAAAGTTTATTACTTATATGAAGAAGTCCTAAATTAATCTTAAGAAAATAAAAACGGAATTTTACTGAAAAGAAGAGTTATGTTAAGGGCTTCTTAATTTGCATCTGATTAGATATACAAATTATTACCGAACCTCAGAAGTTTATTCAGCAGTGGAATTAAAGTTTGCAGCTCACGTGCTCCTCGGTCGATGGTTCGGTCGTCGTCCTCAGCCCAAGATTTCGTGGATGTTAGGGGAAATATCTGCCCGCAGATATTTCAGGGTCCACAGTTCGACCTTTAAATTCAAACGGTCGAACGGGGCTGGATCTTGGCCGTATGACCCACAGTTGAAACGGGTCCTAGCCAGATGGTGCCGATGCTTCTTCAGTGCGATGTGGGACAGCTGCGCATTGATTCCTCAGCTGCGTCTTTTCTTCCTGGTAGACAAGCAGCTGCAGAGGTTTTCGGGAATAATTAAAGGTATCTAATCCGATCTCAAATTAAAAAAAAAAACTTTCGGACTTTAGATAGAAATAGCTTCTGGCGGGTGCTTGGTCAAGAAAAATATAAAAATAAAGTCAAGATTAAGTTTACATTAAAATCAAACAAACGGTGGTTTTACAGAAAGTTTAACAAAGAAAAAGTGATGAATAAAAATTGGAGTTTGACTCCGATTAAGAATTGAGCTCAAAGAAATAGGAATTCCTAGGTATTTAAGAGGAAAAGAAAATACAAAGTTACATAAATTATGAGTTATCTGCTCTGTGTTCAGAAAAGCGACATGTGGTCGAAGTCCTTTGTTCCTCCTTGCTGTGTGCGGAGCAAAAAGAGTTGACGAAAAGGGGTGAAGCAGAGTCTGACGAAAAAGAGACTGAAGCCGGAGTCTCTCTCCTTTTTATAAGCTCTATTGAGTTTCGCAGGATTCCGGCCTGACCAGAATCTCAGCCAATGAGCGTCCTTCGTGGGCGGGCTCGATGAACTTTTAGTCCAATGAACAAACAGTCTATTGTTCGGAGTCCTTTGGGGTGAAGAGTTGTCATGCAGAGATTGGCTGTTGGAGTCACATGTGATAGAGGCAAAACTCATACATACTGGAAGTTAATATTTCCCTTTATGTATTAAACTAAGATAACTTTAGTGATTAGTATAAATTATAAGCAGTGCTTCTAAATCAACATGCAGGAATAAACATTCATATAAACATTAGCATGCATATATATAAAATCACAGATTAATGCATTTCACACATATTTTCCACATCAAAAACATCAGAGTCCATCTGCATTTTCATAGTTCTGAAAAGAATGAAGGTTTAGAATTGAGTTTGAAATAATGTACTTTTAAAGTTCACTGGTTAAATCCAGCGTTTCCCAGAATTTAAGGAAATTTGTGGGTCTGTGTGGCCAGGTCTGTTGCATGTTTATGGGGGCAATAAAAGTGAAGCCGGACATTGGGGAAATTCCTTAGGCTGGTTTTAACAAAAGAAAGGGGATTTCAGCTGCGGCCTGGGGGAAGAAAATCCATTTATTTGCGTTATTCCTGGATGAAACAAAAATGTCTTTAAGCAGAAGCATAATTGTTGCTGAGCCAAAGTGAGATGATGCTACAGTCCCCCCTCTGGTATCAATGGTGACGTTGATTCAGCGTTGATAGCAATCCTAGGCATCAAATCCCAATTTGGCGAGGCTTGATCCAAATGCTGAACTAAAGTTCTGATGTCGATAAGTCTTAAGCTTGTGAACAGTATCTATTCCAAAGTGTAGGTCCTTAAATTTGGTTTTCTGAAAAACTAATGGAAATTTCAAAAATAATTTTGGCGTGACCAAATATAAACATGGTATAATTGTCTAGGATATACTAAAGTTTTGTATAAGCCTGTAAAGACTTAAAAATTCTGGGTACAAAAAAGTGAACTAGAAGTATGTGGGTTTTGACATACTTGATATAAATGTTTTGGGTTTGCTGAAAAATATCTATTCAAGATTTCAAAAACAGTTTAAAGGTGCATAAAATCTAAATGTATAAAGGATTATTTGTATATACACAAGCATGTATCCAAAAATCTTAGTCAAAAGCAAAAATAAAATTCTTTCATATTTGAGGTAGATTCAGACTAATCAATATTGAGGTGACTCAAGGAGGTTCAAATTGAATTTGTTTAGTTAGACTAAACCATGGTTCCACAGATGTCCAAATCATAGGGTGTTTGAGGCTTTTGTTCAGAAAAACTGAGTGGGCATAGGATGTCGTTATTCTTTGGATGGCAATGAGAAGTAAATTTGGATTTGCTGCAAAAAGGATATGATGAGAGAGCATATTCATTGCTAAAGCGTTAACTGAAAAGCTAATGTTTCTAGCTACTTCTGAGGGTAACATATACATTGGCTGTGTGTGAGCATAGTCAACCCTTAACACAAAGAGCAAAGAGTTCAAGACCTTGCTGATTTTGACTGAAGCTTCTGAGCAAGCATTCAAAACCAACACAGTGTCTTGTAAGATTTTGTTAACCATTTGTGGTTCGACAACCTGGCGTTTCGGTTTAGCGGTGTTGACCGAGTTAACAGTGGGCATGCTAAGGTTAACTAGAGGCTCTAACGATGAGGCTGTTATCAAGAATCCACCCGAGGATCTTTGACCTTTCGTTTTGGCTTGGCCCAATTCTGACTGGGTAACAGTGGGTGTGATTGCTAGGCAGATGGCTAAACTGATAAACAGGAGGGCCATCATCTTGGCAAACATAAAAGTGAGTGGTTTTGGATCTTAATCTTCTTGTTGATCTTTCTTTAGATACCTGGTTGGCAAATGAAAATTCCTCTTAGAGGTGGAATGATTTCTTTTAGATGGATGTACTTTATTGATCCCAAAACTGGGAAATTACAGAATAGAGCTTAAGAGATTAAACTCTAAACCTTGTGCTTGTTTTTCACCTTTGATGGGAGTTTTAAGATTATTAGCTCAAGCTAATGGTGTTGAATGTATTTGCGTGTACTATTTGATAATAGTAAGTTGATTGAAGTTTATTAGATTTTACAGAGGTCTTTGAAATTACTTTAAGGGCTAATTTGGTTTTAATATACCCTTTCCTTTCTGGAGGTTTGATGTAGTTAACTAATTGGAGAAATTTGACTGAGTGTACCTGAGGCTGTCATATCCGGCTCTAGGGAGCCGGGCAATCAGAGCCAGGGGCAAGCCAGTGAGTCGTGATATTTTATTCAGGGTAAAGGGGAAGGGATGAGGAGAGCACAGATACTCATGCAGACGTACACTCACAGGTTGCACAGCGCAGAGGTAAGCAGCTCGTACCGGACGTGGGGGTAACAAGACGTACATACTCACTGCGGGATACAAACACAGGAATGCTGCAAGAGGAGTATAAGCTGACACCAGACGAAGGGGCTTCAGCTTAGCAATGTGTTTATGTCGCAGCCCCGAGTCATCGAGGCTGCTCCTATTTATCCTCATTGGCAGCGCCCCAGCTGATGAAGACTAATTGGCCCCAGCCGTCCATAATGCTGCCAGCTGGGGGCCAGCTGAGACGCTGCTCAATGGGAAGCAGGGATGAGGGAAAACATGGGCTGAGTGCCGAGACGGCATCTCAACCCATGGTGACAGAGCCCCTCCCTCAAGGTCGGGCTCCTGAACGACCAGGAACATCCCAGCCCCCCCCCCCCCCACCTAGGGTGGGAGGAAGGGAGGCGGACCGGAGGGGAAGAAGCCAAGGGAAGGACAACACCAATGGGGCAATGTAGGGTAGCGGGAAAGAAAAACCCAAATACAATACTGACAAAACAGAATAATTAACCCAGGTACAGATGGGGAGAAGAACTGGGTCAGCACGCCGGTTACATACTACCCAGAGAGTACCAACCATGCATGACCCGGAGCAAGGAAAAAAGAACCACCAAAAAGGTACAGGGCAAAAAATGCTGAGTACGGTTAAATAAAGGGGAACCTATACACAGCGCTAATTTAAGTACATACACACACAGTCACCAAGAAAAGTGAGGGTGACTGGAACAAATGACAATTATAGAGCATGGTGTTACGGAAAACAAGGCACATGACTCTATAATGAACCAACAGGACAAAAAAGAAATACTGAGTGCAGGCAAAGAAAAACCCACACACACGAATATATAAATACCCAGTCACCTAAAGAAATGAAAGTGACTGGAATAAATGGATAACTGCAGAGCATGGTGTTACGGAAAACAAAACATAACTCTACAATACAAAAAACGAGGCTAAAAACATGGCACAAAAAGTAAAATGCTGAGCATGAGCGATGGAAAACAGCACTATAAAAACGAATCCACCAACAGGACAAAACATTACACCCGAGTGACCTTAATAACAAAAGAAAAAGTGACACCCGAGGTGAATGGCAGGCAGAGTCCAAAAATGGCCGAGATGGCTCCGGAGATCTCCCCGCCCATTGTCCAGCTGGCGAATCAGGGAAAGAGAAGTGTTCGGACGGCGAACTCTGGACCCAGATCCCAGGAATCCAGTCCACCGGCAGCCGAACCAGGCTGCCCAGAGGGAAACACAGACCAGTGGGGGGAACCAGATCACCGAACCGAAAGTTCTGTGGGTCGGGTCGTCGACCCGCATCATTCAACCACCAGGACCGTTGAGACGGGCGAAGGATCAGAGCGGATCCCAGTGGAAGAGGCTCAGGGGAGAGCCGATGACGAGGGCGGCGGGCGTCAGGCCACAGGAAAACGGCCACCTCCTCACCGGACCTGGACAATACTGGGGCAGCACCCACGTCGGACCCCGATCGGGCCTCAGGCGAACCCACGTTGGACCCCGACTGGGTCTCGGGCGAACCCATGTTGAATACTGCACCAGAACCGACCTCCAACGTTGAACCCGGACCCTCCAGCACCACGAGGAACAGCAACTCCTTGCCGGTGACCCTGGAAGAAGGCTCAGAAGAGAAAACAGAACCGGGATCAGGATCACCGGCAGCGCCAGAACCCGGCGAGATGAGCTCAGACGTAGCGGACGGCTGCACCCGGCTCGTCTCCCCTGGAGATAGGCTGAAGTGCTCGGGGATAAAAAGAGAGAAAAGAAAGGAGAGCACTCGCCTGATCTCGGGTTCTGACGCCGTCCAGGACTGCGAAGATCCAGGATCCGTCGTCAGGAGGTCGTTGTCAGGCTCCCATCTAGCCGCGTCGGGCCCCGCAGCCAGCACGATGGTCAGCGCAGCTTGAGATTCCTCCAGCTCAGGTAACCCCGCCGACGATCCACGCGGCGTGAAGCCAGAAGAATCTCGTCCCGCCGGACCGAACCGCTCCTCCATGGAGACCCGGGGACGCTCAGTCGTCGGCGTTGACTCCACGCAGCAGTCAGTCCCCCTCCTCCGTCCGCAATGTAGCTGCGGAACCACAGGCCCTCTCCATATCCCACCACGTTGACCCGGAGCCGGGGACCGCTCGGCGGAGAGAGACACAGAGGATGCGGGATTAGGCATACAGGTTACAGCAGGTGGGGAGAGTTCAGGGAGCTACGAACCCTGAACTTCTCCTCCAGGGATGTGACAGAGCAAATCATTAAGCAGGTGTGAAAAAACAATGACTTGCCTGCCCCCTGGAGCTTGAGTATCGCCTGCTGTAGTGAAATCTGCTTCTTCCTCTCCCCGCCCAGCGATAACGGAGGACCCCCCGGGAATTCGTCTGAGGGTCGCTCGCGTTGTCTCCAGCAGAGAGCTCACCAGGCCGGGATTCCAGGCACACACAGTGGTCAGGAAGCGCGTCGAGGAGGAGGGGGAAACAGCCGGGGTGAGCCAGCCCGAATGTCCAGGAATGACAGCGGGGGAACGAGGCTCAGGGGACGAGGCTGTAGAATCTCCACACTGACGAGGCGAAGGGATGACAGCTGCGTGGGAGGAACGGTCCTGACGATGACCCAGAACTGGGTCCGGACGAGGTTCGTGCAGAGGTGACTCGGCGATGTGATGACGACTACTCCCAGGGGACGAAGCGAGGGGGAAACCCAGGATTCGCCGCTCCAGATCGGAGATCGAGACGAGGAAGGCGTCGAGCACGGGAAAGCTTCGTAGCCCTGAAGTCCTCACCATCAATCTCACTGCCGCCGCCACATGCCTGAAGGTGGTGACAGGAAACACAGTAGAGCTCGCGACAGCCACTCGACCCCGGACATAACTGCTGTCAGCTGCGGCTCCTTGAAGGGAATCCCGAGTGACGTGGCGCAGGTCGGGGGAAGTCCTCTGGTTGGCGCGAACTCCCGGACTGGAATGCCGGCAGGAACGGGACTCCGAAGCGGGGAAAGACGTCGCCCACTTCGACTCCCTGCCGGGATTTCCATCCACCCCGTGGAGCTTCTCTCGCTGTGTACCTGCAGCGTCTATCCTGGCACTGTCCTCCAGATGGTACAGAGAGTGAGGGTGACAGTCCAGGAGTTCCTCAGCACGGCCCGGATGCCAGCGTCTCGCGTTGGAGGCGTCGTGCAGGGTGAAGAACGTCCCGTCGACAGCCTCCGAGATGGACCTCAGCTCGTCGCCCTGGCACCGGAAGTGACTCCTGGGAAACGGCATGCTAGCAGCGCTGACACCCGGACAGAAAGGTACATTTCCACAGCGACTCACGGCCGCCGGCAACTCTTCTGGCTGCGACATACTGTCATATCCGGCTCTAGGGAGCTGGGCAATCAGAGCCAGGGGCAAGCCAGTGAGTCGTGATATTTTATTCAGGGTAAAGGGGAAGGGATGAGGAGAGCACAGATACTCATGCAGACGTACACTCACAGGTTGCACAGCGCAGAGGTAAGCAGCTCGTACCGGACGTGGGGGTAACAAGACGTACATACTCACAGCGGGATACAAACACAGGAATGCTGCAAGAGGAGTATAAGCTGACACCAGACGAAGGGGCTTCAGCTTAGCAATGTGTTTATGTCGCAGCCCCGAGTCATCGAGGCTGCTCCTATTTATCCTCATTGGCAGCGCCCCAGCTGATGAAGACTAATTGGCCCCAGCCGTCCATAATGCTGCCAGCTGGGGGCCAGCTGAGACGCTGCTCAATGGGAAGCAGGGATGAGGGAAAACATGGGCTGAGTGCCGAGACGGCATCTCAACCCATGGTGACAGAGGCTAGTAGTTAGCTAGTTATTTCTCAGATGTAGGTTTGATTTTAATCTTATCTATGGACTTACTTTGACAGTGTTGTACCCGACAAGTCCCATGGGGTTTTGGTAAAGGTTACTCTGATTTTGGTGAGCCCATATGAAAATGGGGTCCTGGGTTTGGCTCTTGAGTGGCCAAAGATTGTTGTTGACAACGTGTGGATTCATCCACTTGGGCAGGAATTTAGGAGTGATTTTCCTTTCTTGTAAATTTACTTCAGGTGTCTGTGGTACAAATGTGGGGTGGAAGATCTTGACCCCCCTTCGCAGTTTGTCATGCAAGAGTTTTTGATCGTTGTACGCTTTGTGTCGTTTAGCGACTCGGTCCGAATGGTTTTGAAATACAGCCTTGGGAGCTTTGTATGTCGTTTTGACGCTTTTGTGTTCTGCAGCTGGAATGTTATGGGCATTGGCAGTCATCACCCCCCTCTGGTTTCGAGGAACTCTGAGCGGTGGCGATGGTGGTTCATCGGAAGCATGAACAGGAGTGCCATTGCATAGTTGCAGATAAGATTGTGTCGCATGAAGTGGTATCAGTTTTGGTATGTCATAGGGTTTAGATGCAGGTAGCGCATGTACCGTTTTATCCGACCGGTGTTTGACGGTTTCATGGATCATTTGGTTGCAAGGTTGAGTGACTGTGCGCCTTGCGTTTGCAAAAGTTGGGTTCGTTGTCGCACAAAGTTGAGGTTTTAGAGGGTCTAGAGAGCAGGTAGGTGTGGCTCTTGTGACCATGCAGGCCTCATGGGCGGGTGGGTGGGTTTCAAAATGTGACACCACCATAGAATCATGGGTATCAAGGGTTTCAAGGGGGCCGTTTGGGGTTTTCTGCTCGGCCATTGAGTTTTCAAGATCATTTGAGTGTTTGGCTTGACCTTGTATTTGAAGGTGACTTTTGACTTCTTTAGGACAGTACTCACCTAGGTCTTGGCGGTCGCTTTCACTCGGTTGCAGTTGTTCCAACAGTGCTAGTTGTGTGAGACTTGGGGTGTCCAAAGTGTTCGGAACAAAGCACTGTGATTCAGTTGTTCTTGTTGGGTCAAATGGGTGAGGGTGTTGCGTTTGAGCCCATAGTTTGAGGTTCTTGAAATCAATCAGTGGCTCAAAACGGTTCAGTAGGTCTTTGCCAACAAGCAATGGAATGGCGTCAAGTTTGGACACATAGACCGGATGTGTCAAGGTCATGGGTCCAATGGACATGTTTAGTAGTGATACGCCCAACAGGGTTGTTTTAGTGAGCGCATATGGTCGCACGGCTAATGAACAGGGTTCCAGTTTCAAATGTTTGTTAGCGCGGTTAGCGGCTACACGTAGTTTGTCAAAAAGGGTGTGTGACATGAGCGTGATGTCAGCAGCGGTGTCTAAAACAGCGTCCTGACACACCATGTCTCCAATGGTCAGTGGAAGGTAGAATTTCCGTGCCACCCCCCTCTCGTTTAAGTCGCATAGGAATTGTGGAACCGCTGGTTCGACACAGAGTTGCGACATGTTAGAGGAGTGGTCTGTGACCTGTAGTTGGGCTGCCATGACAGCACTGGACTGTGTTGAGTCCTTTGGTCCTTCCTCATTTGCATGAGGGATTTTCTTCTTGCGTTTCCTTCGTTTGGAACGCTTGTTTTGAGTTGGCACAGCTGATATAGCTAGAATGTTAGCAGTTTTATTCTCTTTGTTGTTTTGAATCTCTGCTAGGAGGTGTCGGACAATTTCCATAGCTTCTCTACTGAATGTAGGAGTTTCTTCTTCCTTCCAGGGTTTGTGATAGGTCTCTGCTTCTGAGCTTCTGTGATGGGATGGAGACCATTTGTCGCAGTTACGCGTGTCTTCGTATCGGTATCTGTCATCATGGTAGTCCGTATCGCGTTCTCGTGACCTATCCCGTGGATATGGTCTACGACGGTAGTCGGGTTTTCGCAAAGTTGGTCCAAAGTGATATCCAGAGGACCTAGTGTGGTTTTGACCTTGATGAAGTCGGTTGGAAAAATGCTTTGGCTGTTGATGTACTCGCGGTGTAAGAGGTGGAGTAGAGCGAGGGGCTCCTTCCAACTCCAAGGTGTTAGATGCATCGCTAATAGCTAGCACTGTGGCAGGCTCAGCGTGCTTGTTGCGACTTTGTTGCTGTTTTTGGAACGCATAGTGTGCAAACTCTCTCAGCTGACTTATTGAGTTTGACCTTGGGTTAGCTGTAACTCCTAGGTAATGGCTCACAGTGGGATAGAGGTTTTGGATGAAGAGGGTCTTGAAATTGTGGTCTTCTTCCATCCCTGGTGTATTTTGAGATCCAAAATATGCAAGTAGGAGTCTCTGGTAGTAGGCTTGTGTTGGCTCTGAGCGTCCTTGCTTCACGGCTAGGGCTACGGTTAGCCCTGCTTGTAGGCAGTCGTCGGAGAACTCCTTTTCGATGGCTTTGCGGAGCAGCATGTAATCTGCTTTGATGTTTGTCGGCTGTCTGTCTATGAATTTTGATACTGATCTGTTAGATATTAGTTTAATCAGATAGATGCGATCGTCTGTTGTAGCATCCGGATACTTATGCAGGTAGTAATCAATGTCCTGTAAGTAGACTTTGGCATCAGGTGAACCCGTAGGTCCTGGATCAAATTTGGTGATATTTTGCGCGATCTTGTCAAGGTCGCGGTCTGAAGGGGCACACGCACGCTGTCCACGCGGTCGTCTGTATTCGAAACGGGAATCGGGCGAGGGAGCGCGGTGGGTGTCCCGGTGTTCATGTCTTTCTTTTAGGAGCAGTTGACATTCCTTGTAGTCCTTCTTCACATTTTCAAGTTGACCTTCAACTCTTCTGAGTTCCTTCTTTGTGTCTTGAAGGGCATCTTCAAGTTCATTGTTGTCTTGATGAAGCATGTCATTGTTATGCATCAACCGTTCCTTTTCTGACTCTGCACGGTCCAAATCTTGTACCGCTTCATCCAGTTGGTTTTGAGTTTTGTCATTCTCCTCTTGAGATCGTTCCAAATTTTCCTTCAGTGTCTTGTTCTCTTCTTGGAGAGATAAGATCGTTGTTTGTCGATTTGCTAGCTCGTTCTCGGCTACCTTTAATCTTGTGACTAATGTTAGCGCAAACTTACCTAACACACTGGTGAGGTCCTTGCCTTCTGGTGGTTTTTCAGTGTGTTCATTCAAAAGTTCTTCAGTGAGTTGCTCCAATTCTTCGGGCTGTGTTTCCTTGACCCGTGTTGTGAAGCTAGAAATTAAATTAGAAGTCCATGCTTCCATTGTTGTTTGAAGGTCATCCAGTTTGGTAAATTGGTCTGTTGTCTGATGACTCGTCATGTTTGACCATTGTTATTTAGCCTTTTTTAAAAAAAAAAAAAAAAATTCAACTGGTTGATTATTCTTAAATTTGTTCAACAAGGTTTAACCGTGAGTGTTTTATTTTACAACTGTGATAGTTGAAAGTTCCTTTAGAATTTGTTTCAACTTGTAGGCTTGCAGGATGGGGAAATAGAATTTTGAAATTATTTAGAAATGTAGTGATGCTTAAAATAATTCGTTCGTTGAAACTATGTTGTTAAATAAAGTTGAATTGAAATTGGATTGAATTTGTTTTACAAAACAAAACTAAAATTTCAATTGTGTGGATTGACTTCCTTCCTTTGATTTTCAAAGTCTAGTATTGGAATTTGTCATCAATAACTAGCTTTGGGATTTTGCAAAATGTCACTTTGAAAGTGAGGATTTTATTTACAAAAGAAATCCAAAAGCAAAAGAGGCTAAATGCTTTAAAGATTTAGGATTATAAGTTTCCACTTTCTTTTAAAGTTAAGGCTTTCCTTTGGTTTTATTTGTTAAAGCTTATTTTCATTTGAAGCATTAAATGTTTAAAAATTTTACAAATTAGAAACAAGTGAATTGTTTGAGTATTTGGGTGTCCTAGGATTTCTTAGGATTGAAGCCAATAGTGATCTTTCTTGATTGTGATCTATAAATTTCTTATTTACAGAATAATCAATGTTTGCACCTTTTTGACTTTTCTTTTAAATCCTGGGAAAAATTTGAAAATTATGCAGGTTGGTTAAATGTTTTTCTTTTCCTGTAGAGAAAGCATGAATCAGAAATGACACA
Organism: Pholidichthys leucotaenia; assembly: GCA_020510985.1. Lineage (NCBI taxonomy): Eukaryota > Metazoa > Chordata > Actinopteri > Cichliformes > Pholidichthyidae > Pholidichthys > Pholidichthys leucotaenia. The sequence continues at coordinate 95,260,738 of CM035837.1, forward strand.
ATGAGTTTAAATAACACCTAGAGCTTCTCTTAAGTGTTAACTGCTTGATGTGGTTTCCTAAATTTGAGAAAGAGGAAAAATTATAAATATTCACTAAGTCTGTAAATTTGTTAAAATGCACAGGACTAATCCTACTTTAATGTTACTCTTGAGTAAACATCAGCATTAGAATCCTTAAGCTAAAACTGGGTTTCTGTGGGAAGGGAATCACACCATATCACATTTAAAACCAGCAAAATAAGCACACATATAGCTTCAAAGTTTGCAACTTTTTGCTTAAAAGTGTATAAATATGTTTGCTTTTAGCTTAAAAGATTATAATATGTGGTTATATAAGTGATTAAATACAATAGAGGTGTTTGTATATGTTCCTGCTATAGGTATCTATGCAATGAGTGGGATTTCACCACTGAGAAAAACTTTCAGAAGCCAACAGGTCCTTTTCCTTTTATTCTTGGCATAAAAGTTTGGATTAGTGTTAAATTTAGTTTATTCCGAATAATATGAATGACTTTGAAGTTACTTTGAAGACTTAATTTGGTTATAAATCGTCTTTAAAGATTATAAGTTTAAATAAAAATTGCAGTCCCTATGTTTCACCACAAGATGGAGGCAGTTTTCGTCTGCACTTCCAGAAGAGGAAACCCAATGACGTCGCAAGGAGTCAAAGATCTCTACTCAAAATGGCGGCTACAGGGAACTCTACCTAGACTTAAGATGGCGTCGCTGAGCCGATCTACACATGCGCAGTTTTTTTCATGCACAGCTTGACGGTCGCGTGCGCGACTGAGCGTGCACGTGCCATGTGGATGCAGTTCAAGCTTCAGTCCATAAAACCACGCCTTGCTTTCCAAAGGCGGGAAAACTTTAGTCTCCCTAAACTTTATTAAACAAGTTTATACAATGGTTAATTCAATTAAATCCTCCAAGGGTTTGCTTCGCCTGTGGAGTGTTGAAATAATGGGGAAAACAAATAGGATTTCTTCGCTATTTTGTTCCCAGGCCTATTTTAATTATTCAGCGTGTAATCATGTTTAAGCATGCATTAAAAACTAAACTGACTAGGGTGCAGTGGGGTCTTCACCCCCACCTTCTCTTGGTCAGCAGACACACACACACAGTAATCAGGGGGGCGAATTCACCCCCTCCCCCTCGTGACACAGAGACAGACAAAGAGCTGCAGACAATTGAACCACCTTTGTGAGTTAAAATTGACCAAAATCACACACAGGTTATGTATTAATTTCCTTCTGAGTCTGTGTCGTGTCAAGTTCAGCCAGGCCTTCACACGGGAAGCCAATATTAATGTAACGGAAATATGGAATATTAATAAATAATAAATATGATCAGGTATGAATTATTTAATTTATATTGATGTATTGGAATCTGAGATCAAATCTCATTTCATATACATCAGAAAAGTTAATAACACTCGTAAGGGGCACCAGCTTCTATCTTTAAGAAGCAATTTAATCTTTAATTTCACTTTATACCTGTTTGATCACTCAATAAATTAATCAATAATCAGTCTCAAAAATTTTCCGTGAATTCGATACCTGGGCTTGAAACAGACTCAGAATGAAATAAATTTCCAACAACTTCTCTCATTTTTAAATATTTATTAAACAAAATGATTAACAGACATTGCAGTAATTTCATTAATAATTATAAAATCAATCTTGTAAATGATAGATTAACAATGTCAATATTTTCGGAACCAGGGTTAAACTGAGAGATGAATTTCTATCAGTTTGAGTTAACGGATTATTAAAAACAACGCAAATTTATGGAGAAAGTTTATTACTTATATGAAGAAGTCCTAAATTAATCTTAAGAAAATAAAAACGGAATTTTACTGAAAAGAAGAGTTATGTTAAGGGCTTCTTAATTTGCATCTGATTAGATATACAAATTATTACCGAACCTCAGAAGTTTATTCAGCAGTGGAATTAAAGTTTGCAGCTCACGTGCTCCTCGGTCGATGGTTCGGTCGTCGTCCTCAGCCCAAGATTTCGTGGATGTTAGGGGAAATATCTGCCCACAGATATTTCAGGGTCCACAGTTCGACCTTTAAATTCAAACGGTCGAACGGGGCTGGATCTTGGCCGTATGACCCACAGTTGAAACGGGTCCTAGCCAGATGGTGCCGATGCTTCTTCAGCGCGATGTGGGACAGCTGCGCGTTGATTCCTCAGCTGCGTCTTTTCTTCCTGGTAGACAAGCAGCTGCAGAGGTTTTCGGGAATAATTAAAGGTATCTAATCCGATCTCAAATTAAAAAAAAAAACTTTCGGACTTTAGATAGAAATAGCTTCTGGCGGGTGCTTGGTCAAGAAAAATATAAAAATAAAGTCAAGATTAAGTTTACATTAAAATCAAACAAACGGTGGTTTTACAGAAAGTTTAACAAAGAAAAAGTGATGAATAAAAATTGGAGTTTGACTCCGATTAAGAATTGAGCTCAAAGAAATAGGAATTCCTAGGTATTTAAGAGGAAAAGAAAATACAAAGTTACATAAATTACGAGTTATCTGCTCTGTGTTCAGAAAAGCGACATGTGGTCGAAGTCCTTTGTTCTTCCTTGCTGTGTGTGGAGCAAAAAGAGTTGACGAAAAGGGGTGAAGCAGAGTCTGACGAAAAAGAGACTGAAGCCGGAGTCTCTCTCCTTTTTATAAGCTCTGTTGAGTTTCGCGGGATTCCGGCCTGACCGGAATCTCAGCCAATGAGCGTCCTTCGTGGGCGGGCTCGATGAACTTTTAGTCCAATGAACAAACAGTCTATTGTTCGGAGTCCTTTGGGGTGAAGAGTTGTCATGCAGAGATTGGCTGTTGGAGTCACATGTGATAGAGGCAAAACTCATACATACTGGAAGTTAATATTTCCCTTTATGTATTAAACTAAGATAACTTTAGTGATTAGTATAAATTATAAGCAGTGCTTCTAAATCAACATGCAGGAATAAACATTCATATAAACATTAGCATGCATATATATAAAATCACAGATTAATGCATTTCACACATATTTTCCACATCAAAAACATCAGAGTCCATCTGCATTTTCATAGTTCTGAAAAGAATGAAGGTTTAGAATTGAGTTTGAAATAATGTACTTTTAAAGTTCACTGGTTAAATCCAGCGTTTCCCAGAATTTAAGGAAATTTGTGGGTCTGTGTGGCCAGGTCTGTTGCATGTTTATGGGGGCAATAAAAGTGAAGCCGGACATTGGGGAAATTCCTTAGGCTGGTTTTAACAAAAGAAAGGGGATTTCAGCTGCGGCCTGGGGGAAGAAAATCCATTTATTTGCGTTATTCCTGGATGAAACAAAAATGTCTTTAAGCAGAAGCATAATTGTTGCTGAGCCAAAGTGAGATGATGCTACAAAGTCCATGGCCGCGCGCTCCGGAGCAGACAGGTTGTAAAGTCTGCTAGATGGCAGAGGAGCGCCGGCCCGCAGATTAATAGCACAATCATACGGTTGGTGAGGGGGGAGGGAAAGGGCTTGGGATTTACTAAAGACGGCCCCAAGGTCATGGTACTCTGGAGGCACTTTTGACAGATCTGGGGGAGGAGAGGCAGGGACATCCAGAGGCGTGGCAGGCGAGCATGCAGCCGACTGCAGACAGGCACTTAGGCAAAAAGGGCTCCACAACACGATACTTCCTGAATGCCAGTCAATAGTAGGGTTGTGCAGATGCAACCAAGGGTAGCCCAGAATGACCGGGGACGATAATACTGGTAGGACAAATAAATTTAGCTCCTCCCGATGGATGCCCGAAATGATGACTGGCACCGAGGCCACCCGATGAGTGACAGTAGCCAGCACCGCCTTTGACAGGGCAATAATCTTCAGGGGAGCTTTTAACGGCTGCATAGGTAGACCCAGACGGGTTGCCAGACTCCTAGAAATGAAGCTCTGCTCGGCCCCTGAGTCAATGAGTGCATGTGTTTTATGTTCTTTGTGACCAAAGCAAAACCGAATAGGGATGAGAAAATGGGTAGGGGGATTGTTATCTTTTACGTCCGTGAGGCCCCCTACTTTGGCGCACGGACTTCCCCTCTTTGGCTGCCTAGGACAGGAATTCAGGTCATGCTCCTCACTTCTGCAATAGACACACAACCCCAACTCACGGCGGCGCTGTCTCTCCTCTGCAGGAAGTTTTGACCCCCCCACTATCATAGGTTCTTGGTCCTCAGAGAGGTCAGTAGACGGGAGGGCCCGTAGGGGGGGCTGGAGAGCTCGGCGTGGCCTATTCTCCGCATGGCCGGAAGTCTTACGCTCCGCCACTCGTTCCCTCAGACGGTTGTCAAGGCTAATGGCCAGAGAGATACACTCTTGCAGCGTGGAGGGTTTCTCCAGGCGGGCCAGCTCGTCCTGCAGGCTAGGGCTCAAACTCCTCAGGAATATACTACTCATGGAGGCATCTTCCTACCCGACCTCCATAGCTACGACCCGGAAGTCAACAGTGTAATTGGCGACTGCCCTCGACCTCTGCCGAAGGTTTAACAGGCGAGAGGTGAGTGCATCTTCCCGGTTCGAGTGACTAAACACTTCCAGGAATTCCTGAGTGAATTGAACATATGTCATAGCAGCATAATCGGCCCTAGCCATAACCGCATAAGCCCATGCTAAAGCCCGCCCCTCTAACAGATTGATCATATAGCCAATGCGGCTCTGGTCAGTGGAAAAATCCCTGGGAACCTGCTGGAACACGATTTCGCACTGCATGATAAACCCCCTGGCTTCTCCCAACACCCCTTTAAAGCAGGCGGGAGTAGGGACGGGAGTGAGTCGACTAGCAGAACCTGTAGAGTGAGGGCTAGGCGAAGAGCTAGTAGTGGAGCTAGCGGTAGAACTAGAGGGAGCTGAGGAGCTAGCTGGTGCTGTGGGGAACCCCTGTGGGCTAGCTAAGCGATCTAACCTATCGGTGATGCGAGTTAGCTGAGTTAGCACCACCTGTTGTTGGTACGCTAATTGGTCTACCCGAGCCTTGAGATGGTTAATACGGTGCACGAGTGCGCTGTCTGCCGGGTCACTTTTGCGGAGTCGTACTGACATGGTTCAGGTGAACCACAGAACAGACACGACTCAGGATTAACACAATTAACGTACTTTATTTTGCTAACGTGAGTGAATAGATGCGTGAGTGTGGTATATGGTGTAATGTTGTGTAGTGCAATCCGTGTATTCCAGCTGGGCCGGCAGAGCACCATACAGACTGGCAACCCTGTAAAGAGACAAGGGCCGTTAGCTTACAGTACACCTATGCAGCACATCAGATGTTAAAGTGCTTACTGTCAACAGATGTTGAAGTGTCTTCAAGTAGTGCCGAAGCTGCAGCCAGGGAGACAGTGTCTGCGGGAAGATTAGCTGGAGGTGGAATAAAAGTCCGCTGCCTGGAGGGAGAAGGAGGTCCGCCGTTGTGGGCTCCGCCTGTGCACAGGGGAATAGACAGGTTAGAAGCGATGATGCTTACTTGGTTGTTGGTCCGGGCGAAACGGACCCGGACGTCGTTCTGCTGGGCTTGGAAGCCGAAGGCAGGAGAATTCAGTGCAGGGAAGCACAGACGCAAGTTGTGGTGTGATTCACAGAAGGAATCAGACGACTCCGCCCCCAGCACTGGTCCTGATGGGAATAAATAGGACCGCAGGAGATAACAGGCAGGTGCGCACACAGGTGCCGTGATTGGCGACCATGACAACAACATGGCATCTTACAAGGCGACTGCTTGGTGTCTGGCTTTTTTTCAGAGTAAAGACAAAAAGTGATAGCCAGACAAGGGTACAGGCAACGAGACGAAACACTCTGGAAAAGTACTGGAGCATTTAGGAAGACATAGAGCCGAAGACATGAAGATACAAACTAGATCACATATGAAGGTAAGCTAATGATTGCTAATGCTAGTTTGCTTTAAGTCTGCCGTACTACATTGTAATGTCTGCAAGTTATCGCTATTAGGTACTAAAATATGCATGCTGTGTGTGTATTTCAGATGGCTCTCTTGTGGGAAAATTACCGCTTCAAACCGTGGGTCCAGGCATTCACAGTCTCTTCTTCTTGCCTTGAGAGACAGCAGTCGCATTTTTCTTCCCTCCTCTCGTCTGCCTTCCTGACCTATTCCCAGCTTTGCAATGTTGCGTTTTTGTCTGTGTTTAGTCGCTCTTCTTCTGCTGAATCTTAATCTAAACGGAAATTATGGATTTGGAAGCTGCTTAAATGTGCTATTGTCACTATTTTTCAACAAGAATCGGGCCAAGGGGGAGCCCAAGAATTGGAACCTGCGAGGAGACTCATGGACATTGGAATTCATGCGTCTGTGGAAACATTATTGGTTATGATCTCAGGACTTCTATTTTTGGCTGTGAAGTTCCCTGATGCATCAGAAATTGAAGGAAGGTGAGAGAGCTGATCAAAGCGGACCCAGCAAGCTCCTTCATCAAATTCGACCAGTTGGGGAGGGCACGAGCAACGGCAAACGGTGAACTGAATGACAGTGATTCAGTGGAGGAATACATCTGGAGCCCTGTGCTCTCCATGGAAAAAAGTTTAAGCCTGCACATGGAAATTATGAAAGCACAGAATTGCACGGGTGAGGAAAAATTCTATTCTCTGAGTGCACTGTGCTGATTTGATTTGACCTTGTCTTTGGTGCCCTGTGTTTACATTCCTCCTGATGAAGATAAGCGGAAGGAGCAGCTCTGCCTGCTAACCCAAACAAAGACACAGTTGTTATTGTTTCAACAGATGAACGCTCAAGGACAGTGCACCATGTGACAATTTACCATCTGCAAGCAAAGCGAGAGACTCTAGACTGTTTAGATCACATGACTTTAACATCTATCCACTTCCAGGAGGCGCCCTCTGCTGTTCACTAGCAATTGACACACCTACACTTGCATTCAGCATTACACTACTGACACAATTACTGATATACAGTATATTCACAATACACTGACTCTCTCACTACTGCTTTGTCATTGTGTGAACTATTGTCTGCTAATTGTGCATTTGAGAGTTTTTTTCTTGTAATCAAAATTTTGGTCACAAAATGAGCTCTATTTTGATCAACAATGCTTTTTTCTCTCTCCTATTGTGTTTTTCCCTATCCTTCCCCCCTCCCCCCTCTTCACCCCCCCCCCCCATATGACAGGCGCCTTTCATGGCTGCCGCGTCATTGGGATGCGCCTTTCGTGCGCGCCCAATGTCAAGTCAAATTCCTCGTATGTTTACTTGTTTACTTGTAAATGTGCTTGGCAATAAATCTGATTCTGATTCTGATGTCACCCCAGCTTCACAAATGCTCAGTGGTTATAGAACTTAAGAATGTCTGTAGAAATGTTTAGCTTCCTGTGCAACAAATTGCTCTGATTTGTGTGAAAATCACGGACAGACTGTTGAGACATCATTGCATGTACCTGCTCCAGCAGCACTGAGTCTGTGGTGGTGTCATGGCAAAAAGTGATAAGCTACCAAAACTTGATCACCAGGTTGTAGTTATGGGGTTATATTAGCCACTAAATATATATTCACAAGTTAAACAGTACTGTTAGGTATAATAAGATATATTTAACAATTATGACGCATTTTAGGCCAAAACAAACTTGATCTAGGATTAAAAGCAATTAAAATAATGCAGTCTCAAGGTAACATGGAAAATACTTGATTTACTAGATACATGTAGATACTGTAGAAATATATATTCTCTGCATCAACAATGTACTACACATACATGTATTCATGTAGTATTGCACTGGGAATTTTGACAATAAACCTTTGCACTTTTTGCAGATCTGTCTCCACTTTTGTTTTATTTGTGAAGGTTACCACCAAGCGACATAAATTAAATACTAAAAGAATGGAAAAGCTGTCTAAGAACAATCCAGCAGTTTGAGCAGTTTGTGTTAAAATGTTAAATCCCATTAAACCCTAACCCAGGGGTGTCCAGTCATATGCCATGGAGGGGTAAGACCCTGCAGGTTCTCTCTTCTACCCAGTCTCTTCAGCAGGTGTTTTCACTGATCAGCAGTCAGTGGAAGAAATTCAGTGGAATCTGCTGTTGAAGACACTGGTTGCAGGTAAAGCCTGCAGGGTCTTGGCCCTCCATGGCACATGATTGGACACCCCTGCCCTAACCCATTATTAGAAAATGCAGATGCTAATATGGCCCAGAATTCCTCCATATACTGGTACTATCACTAAAGTGTGCAGTGTCTTCTGCACTGGCACATCCAGCATTACAGCCTTCAGTAAATAAAATAATTGTTTTTGGTTACTTTTTCTTAAAAATGAGCCATTATTTTCAACATCACTGATAAACTGTTTTCACACCGGTGTCTTAACAGACAAAATAGAAAATCCTGATGCAAACAAACTTTTTTTTTTTTTTTTTTTTTTTTACTTTTTCTTAACCCATTAGCATTACTGCCAATTTTCCAGGTTGGAAAAGCAGAGTTTTGGTTAAGAAAAAGCTTTCATTATTTACCATGACACACAGATAACATGGAAACATAGCACGGCTAGATTATCAAAATGTGTCTAAATATTTTTTAACTACATTGTCATGATTCACTGCATCATAAGATTCTGTTGGTTCAAAACTGCTCCCACAACCTACAACCTGACCTTGATCTATAGACCTTTATAGGATGTTTAAGTAATTAGACTCCATAATATATTCCCAATAAAATTGTCTAGAAGCCCATTTTTTCTAAAACTTTGGAGAAAGTTGGTCATGTACTACAGACACGTAACATGATTTACAGCTGAATTTGGTCAGAAGACAGGATGTGTATGCAATTATTGACTCTTTTCCCACCAGTGTCATAACAGACAAAACACAATCATGATGCAAACACAGTCACTGGTTTATTACAAGTATCAGCACAATTACAGACCGTTTTGTTTTGTATGTACTCCAGTTAAAAAAAATGCTGGGAATGGAGAGCCGGCCACTCATCACGTTCACAAGCTTGCCCAGTTCAGCCAGGAAAGCTTGATTGAAGGCAGCAGTTTGTGCCATCTCCTCCCTTCGGAAGGCAACTTGTTGCTCCCTTGCTTTACCTGCATCATCGGCAAGCGGTTGATGGCCTGCATGTGCTGGGCAAGTGCTTCACGGTGCTGTTCAAGCTGCCGTTCATGGAGCTGCACCTCGTCACCATGCATTTGGGCAAACACAGTGGCAAGGTCCATTGTGGGGTGGCTCCTTTTCCTCTTGCCTAGACGAAAGACAGAAATGGATGGTGGTTAGTTAAAGCAAGTTCAAAACATATATTAGGAAAATACACTCGTGAAAGCCAGTGGTGGGATGTGACAAAAATGCTTTGTTGTTGTATTTAAGCACAGTTGTCATGTTGCTGCGCCTCAGTAGGGCAGATTTTGCAGGCACCAGGTTATGTTTAAAATAATTTGTTTTTATTGTAGCTTCAGAAATCTGAATACATTAATACAGTCAGCTGACTTAAATCATTTCAGTGAAGCACGTTGACTGCAAGTACATTTGGAAGTGAGTTCATGTGCTACATCAGTTTTTCAAAAACAAGAATTATATCAGTACTTCCTCCACCACAGCTAAAAATGGGACCAGGTTGTAGACCCCTGACAAGTGAGCACCCCAGGATCCGCTCTGCACGTGTACAAGTACATTTTCAATCCAGGGATTTATGGTTGAAAAGAAACAGCACGACAACACTGTTTCAACACTGTTTTTGGAAAATCCACAGAATAGGTACAGTATGTGGGTCTATTATGAGGCTTTAGGAAATTATATGAATCACTTTATAAATCACTGGTTTGAAAATACACTTGTATATGTTGAGATTGTGGATCCTGGGGTCCACTTGATGTGTATCCATAAACACAACAGGGTGTTAATCTTTTGTTTTATTTTATTTTTTTTTAAATTTTTGTTTTTGTAATAATATTTATTAATAATTATTGTGCCTTACCAGCACTTGAATGTGTCGTGCCAGACCTTGATGGAGCAGGACCCCTGGCATGTGGAAACAGATTCAAGAAAGAAAATACACACAACTTAATGCACAGCATCAAATCAGAATCAGAATCAGAATCAGGTTTATTGCCATTGTTCATGTAGTACACAAACTAGGAATTTGTCTCGGTACAATGCTGCAACATTAAACATGATAAGATAAGAGAAATAAACTATACATGTAATAAAGTGTAGGATAAGATTAAGTGATACTGGTCAACAGTTAAAATATATATTAGCCAGCAGCAGATACTGTGGAGAACTATATAGTGCAGTCGGTAATGCAGGAAGAAAACAGTGATGATTGACATGAGTCTGGTTGAGCTGCTGTACATGGTGCACAAGAGTCACTTAGTGTTCAGCAGTCTAATGGCAGAAGGGAAGAAGCTGTTCATGTGACGGGAGGTTTTAGTCTGGATGGACCGAAGTCTTCTACCAGAGGGGAGGGGGGCAAACAGTACGTGACCAGGGTGTGAGGGATCGGCTATGATCCGGCCAGCACGCCTCCGGGTCCTGGAGATGTACAGATCCTGGAGAGATGGGAGCTTGCAGCCGATCACCTTCTCAGCAGTGCGCACGACGCGCTGCAGCCTTAGTCTGTCCCTGGCAGTGGCTCCTGCGTACCACACGGTTATGGAGGTGGTGAGGATGGACTCGATGATGGCTGTGTAGAACTGCACTAACATCTTGGTGGGTAGCTTGAGCTTCCTCAGCTGCCGCAGGAAGAACACCCTCTGCTGGGCTTTTTTGATGAGTGAGCTGATGGTCAGCTCCCATTTGAGGTCCCTGGTGATGGTAGTGCCTAGGAAGCGGAAGGAATCAGCAGTGGTGATGGGAGAGCCTGAGAGGGTGAGGGGGGGCAGAGGAGTAGTGACTTTCCTGAAGTCTACAATCATCTCCACTGTCTTCAGAGCGTTCAGCTGCAGGTTGTTATTGCTGCACCAGGACGCCAGCTGGGCCACCTCTCTCCTGTAGGCGGACTCGTCGCCGTTGGAGATGAGCCCGATGAGGGTGGTGTCGTCCGCAAACTTGATCAACTTGACAGACTGGTGGCTGGAGGTGCAGGAGTTGGTGTAAAGGGAGAAGAGTAGGGGGGAAAGTACACAGCCCTGGGGTAATCCGGTGCTGATGCTAGTATAGTCTGAGACAGTCTTTCCCAGCCGCACATGCTGCCTCCGGTCCGTCAGGAAGTCGATGATCCACCTGCAGAGGGAGTCAGGCACGTTGAGCAGGGACAGCTTGTCCCGGAGCAGAGCGGGGCGGATGGTGTTGAATGCGGAGCTGAAGTCCACAAACAGGATCCTGGCGTAGGTTCCCGGGGAGTCCAGGTGCTGCAGGATGGAGTGGAGGGCCAGGTTGACTGCATCGTCTACAGACCTGTTGGCTCGGTAGGCAAACTGCAGCGGGTCCAGGAGAGGGGTGGTGATGGACTTGAGGTGGGACAGGACCAGGCGCTCAAAGGACTTCATGACTACAGAGGTGAGCGCTACAGGTCTGTAGTCATTAAGTCCAGTGATCCGTGGCTTCTTGGGGACAGGGATGATGGTGGAGGATTTGAGGCAGGATGGCACGTGGCATAACTTAAGGGAGGTGTTAAAAATGTCTGTGAATACAGGAGCCAGCTGTTTCGCACAGAGTCTCAGGGTGGAGGGAGACACGCCGTCTGGGCCGGGGGCCTTGCGCGGGTTCAGTCTGGAGAACTGTTTGAGCACATCCTGCTCACTGATGATAAGGGGAGGGGGGGAGGAGGGGGGGTGCCTTAAATGAAGTAGGGAATGTGGAGGCTGTGGAGCTGGAGGGAGGGGGGGAGTTGGACACAGATGACGAGGTGTCAAAACGGGCATAGTGTTGGGACAGTCTCTGACAAAGGGCTTTGTCATCCTGACCTTTAGGAGCCTTAGGTCGATAGTTGGTGATTTGCCTCAGTCCTCTCCACACGGAAGCCGAATCATTAGCAGTGAACTGCTGCTGGAGTCTCTCTGAGTATAGAGATTTAGCCCTCTTCAGCTCTCTGTTAAACTGGTATTTAACCTCCCTGTAGCAGTCCCTGTCTCCACTTTTCAGCGCTGCTTCCTTCTCCTTCCTGATCTGTCTGAGCTTAGCTGTGAACCAGGGTTTGTCATTAGAGTAACTCACCCTGGTGCGTGATGGAAGAATGTTCTCTTCACAAAAGTGGATATATGAGTTCACAGTGTCCGTGTACTCATCCAGATCATGCGTGGCTCCTTTAAGCATGCCCCAGTCAGATATTTCCATGCACGTTTCCAGCTTCTCCTCAGCATCACTGGTCCGTATCTTCGTAGTGCTCACAACATGTTTAGTGAGCTTCAATCTCTGTCTGTATGTGGGAATGAGGTGAACCATCACGTGATCAGATAATCCCAGCGCAGCTCGAGGGACAGCGCGATATGCGTCTTTCACTGTGGTGTAACAGTGATCCAGTGTGTTTAATCCTCTGGTGGGGCATTTAATAAACTGTTTGTAGCGGGGGAGATCGTGGCTCAGATTGCACTGATTAAAGTCGCCAGCCACAATAATCAGCGAGTCTGGAAAACTCTGCTCTGTGTGTTGAATGTGATCCGCGAGCACGCGCTGAGCTTCGCGCGTGTCCGCATCGGGAGGGACGTACACAGCGATCATTATGAAAGAAGCAAACTCCCGCGGGGAATAGAAGGGCTTGCAATTGATAACAAGAAATTCCAAGGCAGGAGAACAGTGTTTGGAAATTACCGTTACATCAGAGCACCAGATGCAGTTGATGTAGAAGCAGACTCCGCCTCCTGTGGTCTTGCCGGAAAGCTCTGTGTCACGATCAGCACGGAAGAGCTGGAAGCCAAAGTGCAACACATACACAAAACTTTTTAACCAGGATTACAGTTTATTCACACACACACACCACACATTACACAGGGTTACAAAAATAATTTTTTTGTCAGTTGTCTGTGTTTTTTCAACTGATTTAAGACAATTTTGCACTGCTGAATCCGAAAATGACATCCGTTTCTCTCGATCAGGTCAGATTTTTATGCTAAGTTGATTTTTAAAAAAATCTTATCTTCTGACTAAATCGATTACATTTTTGTGACATTATCAGTTGATTTTTGTGAATATTTCTCATCTGAAATAGATTTTTAAGAGAAAAAATCTTTTTCTAACACAATTTATTAAATGTTACAAACTTTGATTACTGTAAATTGAATAGTAGACATTGATAAAGGTAAGTACATGTAAATTGAATGTTACATCATCATTGTTCAAAATTCAGAGCTTCAACTTCCGTTTATTCAAACCTGTAGAATGCTCAGCGGCAGGGATGTCTCTCTTCAGAGTCCAACAGTAATCAGCCATCATGACAATTTATGACATCATGTCATAAATTTGCACATGCAAACTCTTCAGATTTTGAGAAATTTCAAGAAATACAAAAGAATTTTGCATCATATAAAGCGAAAATATCTGTACATGTAAACAAAAATGTAAAAACAACATGTGGCCATAGTTCAAAAAGTTGACCTGACTGAGCAAAACCAATGTGATTTTTGGATTCAGCACATCAAAATTGTCCTAAATCAGCTAAAAAAAACTTAGACAATAAATTTGGTGTTGACCAGTGTTAGCAGCAGCATGAATGAATTACAATATGAATATCAACAGCATGAGTAGCAGTATACAATAGGCTTTTTTCACATTGATTTGGAGTGTGAACGGGTCATCCCAAATAAGCTATTTAAAGCTTTTAGTAGGGAGCCCATTTCTACAATAAAATGATGACGGAAATCAGTCTGATGTCTTTGTGTGTAGGAACAAACAAACATATGACAGACATATAGCACATAATCCCAGCATTTGTTTACATTGAATTAGTAGGTGAGTTCAAGATATATAGTCAAGTTATTAAATACTATTGGAGTGATATCAACATATAAAACAAAATTACAACGGAGTAACAACTCACCAGTAAGCAAGTTTTGTGTAACAAATAGCAGATTAATTATGTAATGATAGAAGTTGCATTTTTAGTTTTTTCTTGAAGATGGAGATGGAAGGTGACATTTTTAGATTCTCATCAAGCTCATTCCAAATCTGCGGTCCTCTGCACACAATACTAAACCTGGTGGATTTTAGTCTTCATTTTTCCCAGTAATTTGGTTTTTATTTCTAGTGGTATAGGTGTGCATGGGAAGGAAGGTTGGAATGAGTTCACATAGTTTATAGTTGAGTTTGTGGACAACCTGATACATTATACAGGCATTCTGGAAGTAATTATGCTCAGCAAGTCTTAGAAGATTATAACGATGGAAAGGATGACTAGTAGTAGAATTATATTCAGACCATGATAAGGCACGTATGACTTTCTTTTGGAGAATTTCTAGCTTTTTTAGGTGAGTTGGAAATGGTGAATTGGAAATGTGTTATATCATATGATATTGCAGTAATGTAAGTGAGGCTCAAATAAAGTTTTATATAGATTAGCATATTTCATTGTTTTGCTCTCACAGGCGAATACTTCAGACAAAGCAAGCACGAATCAGCAGAGTTGGCCACTAGCTAGCTAGCTAGTGCTCCTCGCTAACACTCAGTAGCCAGGAGAGAACGCCGTTGTTTCAGTTGGGCGCATGCGCAAGCAGCGACCGGCAGCGGGTGAAAAAAATTTGACGTCTGTGTCTCTGTTTTTATGCACTTTAATGTGTTTTAACGTAATTCTCTGTGCCGTTTTTGTCCTTGAATGTGTGTGGACTATATAACGAAGAGCTCCCTGGTTCCATCAGTATGGATTTCCTTCTTGTTTTTGCACTGTTGTTTCTTTCTTACCAGCTCTTTGTCTTGGAGGTAAGCGCGATCGCGATCATGCCGGGAAGAACGCAGTATTCCAGAGAAATGTTACTGCATTTAAACATGGATAATGCAGCATCTGTGTTTGAGTCTGTGCCGCAACTGCCGGACTTTATTAAGAGATTTTCATGGACACAGCAATGAAAAGAGAGACAAGAAGAGGAAATGCAGAAAGCGTGGCAGCGTAAGATTAAACCTGAGGAGGCGTCAGCTTAACCGCATTCCTCTTCCTTCCATTATTATGGAGAACGTACAATCCCTGAGAAATAAAGTGGATGAAATTCAAGGAAATGTACGATATCAGAAGGATTTCAAGAACTGCTGTGTCATGGCTTACACGGAGAAGTGGCTTACAGCGCATGACCAGGATGCGGACCTGTGGATTGACGGCTTTGGAGCCCCACTTTGCTCGGATCGGCAGGAAGAGGTAACGGGGAAACGTCAGGGGGGGCGGCGTATGTTTGTATATTAATAAACAGTACTGTACATCTGTCACGGTCAGAGAGCGTATCTGTACACCAGATGTGGAGCTTCTGTCCATGTCACTACGCCCCTTTTATCTGCCCCGCGAGTTCCCCCAACTTTTCATAACGACTGTGTACATTCACCCGAGGGCAGATGCTGCCTCCGCCTCCAGCACTGTCTTTGATGTGGTACAGCGTTTGCAGTCGATTTCCCCAGAGGCTCCAAATTTTATCATTGGGGATTTTAACCACGTGTCTTTAACCTCTTGCACTCCGGGATACCGCGGGCGGTCACGTCTCCGGGTACTAGTGCGTCCTCGTGCACACTAGGACGCACATTAGCGCACTGAAAAAAAAAAGCTGCATTTCCGTTCTTCCACTACAGACACAGCCGCGAACAGAAAGCCAAAGGAGTGCTTTGATTGGTTTAGATTTGATTGACCTCTCATTCGACTAATAAGAGCCTTGAATTGGGTTTCTGAAACCTTGAAGAACCAATGACTGAAAACCAAGCAAGAAGGACCCGCCTACCAACGGCTGCGAATACAGCGAGCCAAATGAAGCAGAGAAGTTCGACGATTGAAAGCGTGCGTCCCGTGTGTAAAATCTGTTTTGTGTAAGCCGCTGTGTGTGACGGTAGTGTTCGACAGTGTTTTTTTCTTACTACCGTTCTTATTTGTTTTGAAAAATCATTCGCCAAAACCGCAATCATGGAAGCGCAAAACCACAATAATGGAATCATGGTTTGACCGGGTTGCGTGACCAGAACCACGAGTCGTAACAAGCAGACAAGCGTCATGTTCGTCTGACAATGAGGAAGAGATGTTCGCTAGCGACACTGCTGTTGTGGACAGGTAAGTGTTATAAGCTAAATTATTCTTTATCGCTGAAAATTGTAATCAAAATGACTTTTGACCGATCGGTAAATTACAACTGTGCGTCATCGCCACATGACAGACCGCGGCGAGCACGCGGTCCGGACAGTGCGCCGAGAATGCCCCCCCCCCACTACTCCTCTGTAGCGGATTGCAGATATATTGCAGATATTTTAGTACAGCTGTGCGTAGTAGACCGCGGCATGTGCTGCGGTCCGTCATGTGGCGATGGACGATGTCCGTCCTCTGTAGCGGTGGGGGGGGGGAAGTTGTTATCCTCTACATTACGGATATTTTAGTACAATTTTTATTGCACTGTAGGTTATTTTTTCTTGTAAAAAAAAAGCCACACATTTTTTACGTGGCATGCTTCTTTGTGTGTGGGGGCTTGTTTGTTCATTCATTCATTCATAAATGAATAAACAACCCCCCCCCCCCCCCACACACACACAGCCCTGAGTGTCACCTTTCATTAGAGCCCAAGATCAAGCTTCTATATTGAATCATTCAAAAGTTACAGATGTTTTTCCAAACTGTGCCATTTGGCACAATTTGGCACAGTTCAAAAACGCCTGGGAACAATCTGACAAAAAAGCTGTGTAATATATTCATTTTTGTGGTATTGTTACAAAATTTTGACCTCAGCTGGATAACACTTGGTTCTACATTTCTGTTGCATTTTCCAGCCCGTATCTGACAGCTGTGTGTTATTTGCAAGCATTTGTATCCAAAAAAACACCCAGGCAAACTTTATTTTCTTCAAGTTCAGTATGTTTAGATGACTTTTACTCAGTGGCAGGAGCACTTAGAGAGATTATGACTGTTATGCCAAAAAATTCAAAGTGTTTTCTTTTAAATGAGACCAACCCCATGAAGATGCTGCAAAGGGTTGAAGAACAGCTTTTGATTTACTTTGGGTACGTTATTTTTAGGCGTTTTTAGGGAAATTGACCAGAGTGCAAGGGGTTAAAGAAGACACTTAAAAACTTTTATCAGCATGTCTCCTGCCCAACCAGGCGAAAAAAGATATTGGACCTGTGCTATGGATCCATAGAGAGGGCCTTTAAATCTCTTCCCCTTCCTCCTTTAGGATCCTCAGATCACTGTGTACATTTGCTGCCCACATATAAAACTGCTCTCAGAAGAGGCAAGGCGAAGACCAGAGACATAAACGTGTGGACAGAGGATTCAGTGCACTGCCTCCAGGAATGCTTTAACTGTACGGACTGGGAGGTGTTCACGCTTGTGAGCTTCACGATGTGACATGCTCATACATGGCTTTCTGCAGAGGCATGATCGTTCCACGTAAAAGTGTCAAAATATATCCCAACAACAAGCCATGGGTTACAAAATCAGTTAAATCCTGCTTAAAGAGGAAAGCACTTGCCTTTAAACAGGGGTCTGTTTCTGAGCTACAGGTAGTCACAAAAGAGCTGAAGGCCGAAATTTTAAGAGCAAAACAGAATTATAAATCAGAGTTGGAAAGCAAGATGGCAACAAAGAAGCTTGGTTCAGCCTGGGCCAGTATGAAAACTATTGCAGGCCTTCAGAGCACAGAGCGCAGTGATCGTGTGTTTTTAGATGGTTTAAGTTCAGACACAGAGCTGGCCAATGCTCTTAATTGTTTTTATGGTTGTTTTGATTCCTTTGATTTTAGCACAGAAACCCAAGATTTGAAACAGAAACTCAAAGACAATCAGCACTTTAATATTGAGGTGCAGGATGTTAAAAGGGTGTTCTGTGCTGTAAAAGTGAACAAAAGTCAGGGCCCTGATAATATATGTGGGCGCTTGGTAAAGTCCTGTGCACATGAACAGAGTCCTGTGTTTCACTATATTTTCAATAAGTCCTTACAGCCACAACATGTGCCTAAGATCTGGAAAGATGCTGTGGTTGTTCCCGTTCCAAAATCCAGCTGTCCTAAAATGGTAAATGATTTTAGACCAGTTGCTTTGACCTCAATTTTAATGAAAATTTTTGAAAAACTGGTCAGATTTGAGGTCCTAAAGCAGACTGAGCATGCATTGGATCCTTTGCAGTTTGCCTATAGGCCTCACAGAGGAGTGGTGGATTCCACTGACACTCTGTTTAACATGCTTTTTAAACATCTGGATTTTAATGGGACACACGCCAGGCTTTTATTTGTGGACTTTTCTTCCGCCTTTAATACAATCCAACCTCATATTTTAGTTGAAAGGCTCCTGCAACAATTTGATATGAGTAATAATCTGGTGGGTTGGATTCTGGATTTTTTAACCAACAGGACACAGAAAGTAAGGGTCAATGGTACATTGTCTGACCAAAAATGTTCTTCTACTGGCTCTCCTCAGGGGTGTGTGTTGTCACCACTACTCTTCATCCTGTACACAAACATGCGTCGGAGCAGACACGACAACAGACACATTATAAAGTATGCTGATGATTCAGTTGTTGTCAGTCTCCTCCAGGATGGTGAGAGTGGCCATGGCCCAGTAGTTGATGATTTTGTTCACTGGTGTGAGGATTCCTACCTGCAGCTGAATACGACAAAAACTAAAGATATGATTATTGACTTTAGGAGGAAAACTCCCAGGCACAAAGTCACTGTACTAAAAGGCCAGACCACTGAATGTGTGCAATCCTACACATATCTTGGGACGATTACTGATAGTAATTTAAACTTTGAAGAGAACTGTGAAAGGGTGCGCAAAAAGGGTCAGCAACATTTGCATTGTTTAAGGAAACTTGCACGTTTCCAAATTGGCTGAACCATAATGACAGTGTTTTATCAGGCTTTTATTGAATCTGTTTTATCCTTTTCTTTAGTGTCATGGTTTGGCCAGACAAAACTGAAACAGAGGAAATCCTTGGATCAGGTTGTTAGATGGTCCAGTTGTTTGCTTGGTGAGTCACAGCTGAGCCTGACATCCCTGTACACCAGACAAGTACCGAGGATGGCTACCTCCATTTTAAATGATGACTCCCACCCTTTGCACTGCCACTTTCAGCTTCTTCCCTCCAGACGGAGGTTTGCTGTCCCAAAAAGTAAAACCCAGCGCTACAAAAACAGCTTTGTTCCTGCTGCTGTTAAAGAGTTGAACAAGATGTAACAATATATTGCACATAATTTAGTTACCTATTTATTAATTTTATTTTATATTTACTTATTTTTGTAGGTTTTTTATTTGGGTTCTAAATCTTTTATTGGGTTTTAGATTTTTGAGTTTTTAACCTCTTTGACTAGTCTTTAACTTTTTAATATGACCCTTCTCTCTTATCTCTGTTTTTTCTCTTATCTCTTTGTCCTATGTCCTGATTGGTGGAGCCTTGAGTATTTTTATCATGTTTATAGTCAGCTTCATGTGTGCCTGTGTTTGTATTCATGTTAAATCTAATTGTGGTTTGTAAATATGGAGGTCACCTGACTGCAAAACAAATCTACCTACGGGTACAAATAAAGTAACCTGAACCTGAACCTGAACCTAATCCTTTTCGGGTCGTGAGGGGGCTGGAGCCTATCCCAACATCTTTGGGCGAGAGACAGGGTACACCCTGGACAGATTGCCAGTCTATCGCAGGGCCAACACAGAGAGACAGACAACCATTCACTCTCACAGTCATACCTAAGGACAATTTAGAATCCTCAGTTTTTTGATGCCAATTAACCTAACTAGTTATTGCTCAAAAAAGTGAGCTTGCCACCAATAGGATAAATAAGCGAAAAGATGCACAGTATCACAAAACACTCACCATCCATGGTTTGCAACAATGATGTGTAGACCTGTAAATGGCGTCCATTGAACCACTTCCAGTCCTTTCTGTTCACCCCACTTCAACCGTTGTGATCCTTGATGGCCCGGTAATCACTTTCCATTTTCTTCAGCTTCTCCCTACATTGTTTTAATGTCCGGCTGTATCCGAAGGCTGTCATCTGTTCGGAGACCTCCTGTAAACTTTTTCGTTGCGGGTCGCTCCATCTAACTCTCTCTGCATTCTATCATCAGCCACCAAGCACAGAAAAGTCCGCCCCTCTTCGTTGGACCACAGTGTAGATTTCCGCGAAACCTGTGAAGCCATCTCTATTAATATCGTGTTTACTTGTTGACGGTGTTTGATTGCAACAATTTTTTGTCATGCGGTGACCCTCGCGGGCCACCATAAGACACCAAAAGTCACCAGTGAGTTTTGCATTTGATGTTTTATTATAACAAGACAAGACGAGACACAAAGCTGTGAGCCGCTGAGGGCAAAACACACACTACAGAATACAAGGGATCATAGGGCTAACCCCAGCCACTACGACCTAAACTATGACATGAACAAGAATATGCACGAACCTGACATGAACAAGGACCAGGAATGTTTGACGATACTCCAGCATCAACCAGCTGTCAGCACCTGCTAATAAAGCCAGCAGCTAACGAGCGGTGATGCCGAACAGCTGATCGGCTCTGACAGCAGGAAGCCCCACCAAGCGCTGTCACAATAGGAGCCCGGGGAGCCAGAATGTAATCCACTGCTGTCAAAGCCGGCAGAGATGATGCATGGCCCGAGCGCGGACGAGATTGGCGCTCGGGTCATAACAGTACCCTCCCTCCGAGGGCGGGCTCCTGAACACCCATAGACATCCAATCCCCCCCACGCCCTCCAGGGTGGGCGGATGGGGCAGGAGAGGATCAAACCACAGATCGAGAACCAGCTCACAGACAGGGAAAAAAAACCGACTCAAAAAAAATACATGGAACAGTCACACAGACACGAAATAACAGAAAAAAGAAAAAAAAAAACCTCCCTACAGTACAAAACATGATGACAGGACAAATGAAGCAACCAGAACACAAATCAAACTCCCAAAATGCACAAATGGCGACTACAAGAACAAAACACAGGACAGCGAAAAGAACAGAACAGTTACAGGACCAGACTAAACTCCAAAATACATGAAACACAATTACACAGACACGAAAACAAAAATACCACATTCTCGAGTCAAAAGGCAAATACAACACAGGACAGAGGAAAAAAAAACAGAACAATTACAGGACCAGACTACACTCCAAAATACATGAAACACAATTATACAGGCACGAAAACAAAAATACCACATTCTCAGGTCAAAAAGCAAATACAACACAGGACAGAAAAAAAAAAAAACACAGAACAATCACAGGGCTAGACCACCACCAGGAATGACCTCTACCCCCGACAGTTCATACCGACTGGCGGAGACCAAACGCCACGGGAACAGTTCAGGCGGTCTCCCCACGTCCAAGGGCCGACGGGTGGTCATGGGGGGCGGAACATGACCGGGCGGCTTACCACAGTCCCAGGCCTGGAAAGTCCACTCCTCCGGTGGCCGAACCAGATCGCCCAGTGGAAAAACATAACATGTCGGGTGGCCAACCCAAGGCGCCGAACCGGCGAAACAGTTCCTCAGGTGGCCGACCCGTGTCCCTCAGTCACCAGTACCGGGGGAAAACAGCCCGCGGCGGCCTCCCTGGTGAGGACAAAACACGGGAGAGCGGGGGCGAGTGAAAAGGGACCTCCACGGCCCCCCGCGATGATGCGCAGGTGCGATGACTCTGAAGAGGGAACAGAAGGCAAGGATGAGCCCGAACTGGGTCAGGCGGCGAAGGGTCTGCAGCTCCTCCACCGTCCATGGACCACACCGGCGCTGCACCTCCGCTGGACCCCAATTGGGTCCCAGCTGCACCCATATCGGACCCCGATTGGGCCAGAACAGCCCCTGCGGTGGACCCCGATTGGGCCTTGGGCGCACCCACGTCGGACCCCGATTGGGCCAAAGCAGCTCCTGCGATGGACCCCGATTGGGTCTCCGGTGCACCCATGTCGGACCCCGATTGGGCCAAAGCAGCTCCCGCGATGGACCCCGATTGGGTCTCGAGCGCACCCATGTCGGACCCCGATTGGGCCACAGCAGCCTCCACAACGGATCCCGACTGGGTCGGTGCAGCTCCGCTGACAACCTCCACCCCCAAACCTGGAACCTCCAACTCACCGACCCTGACTGGCTCCGTGGCGGTGACACTGCAAGAAGGCTCAGAACAAACAGAAAGACTGGAATCAGTATCACCGGCAGCAACAGAACCCAGCGAGATGAGTTCGGGCGCAGCAGGCGGCTGCCCCTCACTCGCCTCCCCAAGAGGCAGGCAAACATGCTCCAACACAGGGGACAGAGACACAAGAGGGAGCACTTGCCTGCACTCGGGTTCTGTTGCCGTTCAGGACTCCGTTGATCCAGGCTCAGGGCGAAGAAGTTCGTGCGCAGGCTCCAACTCAGCTGCGTCAGGCTCCGCAGCTGGCAAGATGGATTCCGCAGCCTGAGGTTCCTTTCGCCCTGATGCCCACGCCAATGACCCGTATGGCGTGCAGGCAGGGAACCCTCGACCCACTGGCTCGGACCGCTCCGGCGAGGAGACCTGGGGACTTTTCATCGTCGGCACAGGTTCCGGGCCCCAGTCCGCTCTTCTCCTCCGTCCACGACGTGGCTGCAGGGCCGGATCCAGGCTTTCCAGCACCGCAGGCCCCCTCCTCACCCCGCGACGTAGACCTGGTGTCGCAGACCACTCAGCAGAGGGAGACACAGAGGCAGCAGGTTTGGTTATCACAGTTACAGCAGGTGGCAGGAGCTCGGGGGGCTGCGAACCCCGAACTCTGCCCCCAGAAGTCAGACAAGGCAGATCATAATTATGGTGGAATGAATGAACTTGCACTTGCCTGCCTCCTGGGGAGAAGATGGTGCCTGCTGCAGTGGGTGGAGACCTCCTTCTATCCCTCCGGGAGGTAACGGCGGACCCCTCGGGGTGACGAGGAAGAGCCGCTTGGGAAGGATTGCTGACGGGCCTCGCCGAAGCACGACTCACAGCACTCCCAGCCGCTGGAGATGATGTCAAAGAGGAGGACATGACAGCCGGGGTGAAATGGGCACAAGGAGATGACAGCGCAGCTGGAACAGATGACCCGGGGGCGGCGACTGCAGGGGTTCCCTCCTGTCGTGACGTGAGAAATGCGGCCAACTGGGAGGCTGGATTTCTCTGACGACCGGGAGCTGGATCCGGATGGGATTCTCGTTGGGACTTGGTAGGAACATGGCGATGAGGCCTACTGGCCAACGGTGCGGCGCGGCACCCAGGAACACATGGCGCTGAGACTGGACGGGCGACAGGAGCTGGATTCTGATCCACAGGTCTCCTGCTGGGTTTTCCCTCCAGCCTAAGGATCCCCACTCTCGCCAGGGACGCTGTCCTCGCGGGAGGTGGAGGGGTTTCCTGGAGCGCTTTTGCCATCCATTCGCGCTGTGCCACAATCCATGATAACCTCTTGCTCCCCTCCAGAGTAGAGGTAAGGTGGTAACTGCGCAGGGCCCGCTGGGCGAGGCATAAGTGGTAATCGGCCGCTTCGGTGGGCATGAGACAGGCGGCTTCCGCAAGATAGCCGTCAATCTCCTCCAGCCACTCCGGGCAAAAACCACACTCGCGGGTGGGCATCTCTCTATCAACTCCAACTAACGATGAAAACTCCACCCTACGGCAAAAACTCACGGTGAAAGGCGTCTCGGTGTGGCGTCTCCGTTTAGACGTCCTGACTGGAGTATACTGTCATGCGGTGACCCTCGCGGGCCACCATAAGACGCCAAAAGTCACCAGTGAGTTTTGCATTTGATGTTTTATTATAACAAGACAAGACGAGACACAAAGCTGTGAGCCGCTGAGGGCAAAACACACACTACAGAATACAAGGGATCGTAGGGCTAACCCCAGCCACTACGACCTAAACTATGACATGAACAAGAATATGCACGAACCTGACATGAACGAGGACCAGGAATGTTTGATGATACTCCAGCACCAACCAGCTGTCAGCGCCTGCTAATAAAGCCAGCAGCTAACAAGTGGTGATGCCGAACAGCTGATCGGCTCTGACAGCAGGAAGCCCCACCGAGCGCTGTCACAATAAGAGCCCGGGGAGCCAGAATGTAATCCATTGCTGTCAAAGCCGGCAGAGACGATGCATGGCCCGAGCGTGGACGAGATCAGCGCTCGGGTCATAACATTTTTTTGCAAATGGCTGTTGTAGATTCTGCAGAAGACAGCGCTGTCATGACGTTACGCCCTGACTAATCAGTGGCCTGCAGTCTGTTGACGTCACATTTTCAGCCTGACTCAGCATGGTTGGAACCCCAGTGGAATAGGTATGTAAAAAGTACCTGTTACCAGGTACTAGGTACTAATGGAAAAGCCTACAAAGTGCGCTGAGTCGAAGTGAGTAGGGCTGAGTGGGTATTAGTGGAAAAGGGGCTTATGCTATCATCCCCCTCTTCTAGGTGATGTGTGGCTGCATGCTTAACTTTCTCTTGCTTTACTTTGCGTTTCACACTTCGGCACTTTTCAGCTAAATGCCCTTTTTTACCACAAGCATGGCAGACAGAGTCCTTAAATTTACAGTCATTGGCAAAATGTGACCCTGCACACCTAAAACATTCCACCTGCTTGGTCTGTTTACCAGTCTCTCTTTTAACATGGTGCACTGCTGCTGACTGTGCACTCCCATGTCCTTTCTGGATATCCTTTGCATTATTAGCAGCTGTTTCCATGCCCAGGGAAATTTCCAGTGCTCCCTGAAAAGCCAATGGTGGGGCTTCCCCCAGCAGGTGGCGCTGGATTGCATCATTATTAATTCCACACACCAGTCTGTCATGGAGCATGTCATCTAACACTGCTCCAAAATCACAATGTTCTGAAAGCTGCCTTATTTCAGCCACAAAATTAGCCACAGACTGACCTGGCTTTCTGAAATGGCTGTGAAACTTCAATCCCTGGACTATCACAGAAGGTTTCAGATTGTAGTTGTTTGACACGAGCTGGACCAGATGGTTTAAAGGGATTTTGCCCAGAAATGAAGGAGACCAAAGAAACGTTTGCAATATTCCAGAAATGCTTTATCATACCAACAGGTTTAAACTACATCATACAACGGCTGCTATGCTTGGAGTGCGCCATAACAACAGGACATAAGAACAGGAAGTACTGGCACAATAGAGAGCGCCCCTAGCGTAAGCATAGATATGTTTGACTGTTATCCATAATATTACTAATGTTAGAACAACAAATTTCTCTGTTCTTGTGGAGTATGTATAGGCCTTAAGGATAAACAAACAGTGTCTCCTGCAAGTTACAAACTGGGTCTCCATACCAAGAAGTTCAAAATCTGTTAATTTTTGGGGAAGTGATTGAGGTAAAAGTGGCTGGCCAGGGGCTTCACTTCTGACGGCCAATGATCCATCCAGTTTTCTATAGAGATCAGAAAACTGCCCAACTCCATTCGGCTCTGTACTCGCTAATGGGGCGTGAGATATCCAGGTTTTTTTGTACAGATCAGTGCATATGGGACCTTAAATCAAAAAAAAAATTCTCCATTGAAATGAATAGTAAGAGCAAAGTTGTCTTTTGATCCCAATCAAATTTTGCCATGAGTTACACATATGATGTTTGCCAATTTAAGATAATTTTCCACGTAATTAAAGTTGTCAGCTGTCGTGTTGTGGGGGCATGGTGTTGAACTTCTCCACCCAGGGAACAATGGACCGAAAGAGGAGGTGTCACCGGGGGGTACCAGACAGGACAGGAAGGACTATGCGCTTCCCGGGGAAAGGAGTAAAATGCCAGTGCTGCTGGGAGAAGAAGAGTGTTGAAGCAGTGCCGGCGTTATGTTATATTAATGTGCCACACAGTTCTTTGTTCAAACAACAATGTGTTATGGTTGGAAGTTCTGGGTCTCAATGCATGGAAATAAAGTTATAAAAGAGGAATGCACAGAGACCCGGGGAGCTCTTTTGCTGTAAAATATGTTGGAGAAAGAATAAAGTAACTGTGTCATCCAGCTCGTTGTCTCGCCTGCCTCCTTTATCCACTGTGGTGACCCGAAGATGTGCCATGGAAAGCGAGCCGAGCACCGCCCTGGAGACTGCCTGGAGGGAGGGCACCAGCGCTGCGTACGTGGTCCCAATCGAGCTCCCTGGCTTCTGACTTCACAACCCGACCGCATGGTTTCGGCACATAGAAGCCCAGTTCGCACTCTGCGGGATAACAACGGCCGATACCAGGTATTACTACATGGTTGCTGTGCTGGATACGCACGCCACACAACCGGTGACGAGCCTGCTCCAGGAGCCGCCCGCCCAAGGACAATATGAGGCGCTCAAAAGGATGCTTCTCCAGCGCTATACCCTTTCTGACAGTGAGAGGGCAGAGAGGCTCCGAACGCACTCGGAGTTAGGGGACAAATCAGCAGTGGAGCTGATGGAGAGCATGTTGGCGCTGAGGGGGAAGGACAACGAATCTTTCCTGTTCGCCCACTTGTTCCTCAGGAACCTACCGGCTACAGCGAGGGCGATCCTGGCCAACTCGCCGCGGCTGGTGGCTAAGGACTACTGCGCCCTGGCGCAGGAAGCGGACCACATCCTTTTGGCAACCAGAACTCTCAGCATGCAGACAGTGGCACCGGCATCCATGAGGGACTCCAGCGAGGTCGAGGAGCCATTTGTGGAAGCCAGGATGGACACCAGAAGACAAAGGAATGGGGCGATCTGTTTTTATCATTGCCGTTTCGGCTCGAATGCCCAACGTTGCCTGTCGCCATGTCAATTCAAGAAGCCGGGAAAACGGCACTTTTGGAATTCAGTGGCAGCTGCAGCCGATGGCAACAGGAACAGACTGCTTTATGTCACGGACACACGTTTGGGGAAGCGGTTTTTGGTGGACTCCGGCTCCCAGAAGAGCCTCATCCTGCCAGTCAACGCAGACAGGGTGGCAGGACGCAGCGGTCCCGAGCTCACGGCCGCCAGCGGATCCACCATCAGGACGTTTGGCGAGCGGACGCTGACGATATGGTTACACGGACGCAGCTTTCAGTGGGACTTTGTGATAGCTGCATGTTCTGGCCCCATTTTAGGAGTAGATTTTCTATGTGCTTATGGATTGTTAGTTGATGTTGCTAATAGGAGATTAGTGGACGCTGTCTCTTTTACCTCACTGCCCTGCACAGCTCGGGGAGCTGGGTTGACAACACTGGCTGACGTTATAGCTCCAGGGGGTAAGTACCAACATTTGCTCACACAGTTCCCAGCACTCACAGTTCCGACTTTTTTGGCTACGGTAACGAAACACGGGGTCAAGCACTTTATAACGACAAAAGGCCCGCCAGTGTTCTCGCATCCTCGGCGTTTGGACGCAGTTAAACTGGCCAGCATGCCAGAGGAGTTTGCCAATTTAGAGCAGTTGGGCATCGTCAGGTGCTCCAACAGCCCATGGGCATCCCCACTACAAATGGTGCCTAAAGGCGACGGGTCGTGGCGACCATGCGGTGATTTCCGGCACTTGAACAATGCTACGAAACACGATCACTATCCTATTCCACACATCCAGGATTTTTCCGTGCACCTGGCCGGGGCGCGTGTTTTTTCCAAAATGGATCTGGTCCGCGGCTACCACCAGGTCCTGGTGCGTGCGGAAGATGTTCCAAAAACAGCAGTAATAACTCCTTTTGGCCTTTTCGAGTTTTTACACATGCCTTTCGGATTAAAAGGCACGGCGCAGACCTTCCAGAGGATGATGGACGCAGTGCTTCATGACTTGTTCTTTGGTTTTGTCTACTTAGACGACATTCTGGTCGCCAGCGCGTCACAGGAGGAGCACATCGCCCATCTCAGGACAGTTTTCCAGAGATTGGAAGTGCACAGGCTGAGAGTTAACCCGGCGAAGTGCCAGTTTGGTGTGCCAGTGTGCCGCATTTCACCGAAGGTCGCGATCCCATTACCAGACAAAGTGCGCGCTGTGTCGGACTTTCCATTTCTAGAACATATGGTTGTCACCGAAACGGGACACTTTTCCTTGTTCAAAAACAATGACTTGGGCATCAGAAATGCAGGAACACGGCCTCTTGCACCTCAAAAAATATCTATCGAGGGATGGGAAGATGACCTTAAAAAGTGGCCTCGTAGAGAGTAGCGCCGTTAGTGCTGCTGCTAAGATGCTAATGCTGTAAACAAATGACCCGTGCTGGCAAAATGAGTCACTCTGAGGACATTTTCAAAACTGATGTAATGCTATTTCCATATTCTGTGTTGAAAGACCTTCAAAGTGATATTTAATTTGTAGGAAGTGCACGAAAACTGACCCAGAAAAAGACGATTTGTTTATATTTTAGCTAGGTTGAAAACTCGTGTTTGATTGGTTGAAAGTTATGTCTTCTGCAAAAACATAGGTATTTTTAGAAAGTACGATTTCTAAGCTTTTCAATGATACCAGGCACTCATAGGATTTTTACAGGACTTTGCTGCTACCAAACAAAGAAAGAGTCATAATTCATGACTTCTTGTTGCCTGTACTCATAATGACGTGGTGCACATTCAGACCAGCACGTCTCCATCACAATAAAGTTGGCTGCATTTTGTTAAAATATGTTGGACATACAGGTACATCTCAAAAAATTAGAATATCATGAAAAAGTTCAATATTTTTGGTCACTCATTTCAGAAAGTGAAACCCATATATTATATAGATTCATCACACAGAGAGTGATATACAGTATATATCAAGTGTTTATTTATTTTAATTTTTTTCCCCCTTGTCCTGTCAGGCAACTAGGCAAATAGGCCGTGGGACGAGACCAGAAATTGTGGCTGGAAATGAAGTTTTGTTTGGCGGGTGAGCGAACCAAAAAAGAACACTTGCTTAGGGTAATTTGAGGGTGCTCTTTCCAAAAATAAAGTTTTCTGGATTGTAAATTTGCACGTTAATTAGCTATTAATCAAAACATAATTAGCTACTAATGAGCAGGGAAAAACGCTAGCTGTCCACCAAACTATTCTTAAGTATCTTACATACTGAAAGTTTATATTATTTTTCTAGGAAACTATTTTGTGTCACAGATGCAAAAAAGACCCCAAAAATGTTTGATTTTAGTCACCTGACTGACCCAGATATTATATTTTGATCAAATTATGGAAAATGACGAGTCCGACACGAGTCTGCAGATATTGAGAAAGACCAATACATAACAGTACAGAAATATTTTAGAGCTGTACTAGATTAAAAGAAACATTCCTACCCTGTCATTAAAATCCAAACTGGAATATATCTGAATAAGAATTAAATGCAAATTGGTTTGCTAAGAAATTCTTTCCTGTTCACTGAACTCTCTACCTTTCAAGTCATCCCTTCTCACCGACCTCAATACCAACAATACTTAACAGATTTAAAAAGCCTTTAGGGACAAAATTTTAATTATAGATTCTTACCTGCGTTCACTTTTAAAGTATGCTTTCCTCGTCACTGTCATCAGGATCTGAATATGCCTCCACAGTCACATCAGCATTGTCTTCATCTATGTTTTTGCAGCCGATACACTGACAGAGCTCTGTGCAGCTCAATCCATGCTCCTGGCAAGAACATTTTCCTTTAGCGCAGCCTGTTTTCTTGCAAGCACACTTAATATGTTTCAAAATAGAATCAGGGGCACATGGTAGTGTATTCCAGACTGGTAGCAAACAGTTGTCGGCAATGTGCCATCCAAAGCCAACTGGACTGGGGCATTCCACGCGCTGCTTCAGACACCGGCGATGAATTGCTGCTTGGTAGTTGACCCTTTTTGTGTGGTTCAAGAGAGTATCTCTGTTGGGGGGCAAGGCAGCATCAATTTTGAACTTGTATCTAAAAATACAATTCCTGGCTTCATCAACCGAATCTATGTCACTCTTGCCATACAGTTCACAGACAAATTTTTCCACATCGTCCATGTACGCTTCACGAAGGTCCCATTCAGCACCGAGGGCCTGGAATAAGGTCTGATAGGCGCTGTTTTTCATCATGATATTGAATGCTTTGACCTTTCCCTGCCCCTTGAAGGCACTGGTGCTATCACATCCGGTGAAGCAGTGAAGACCAATGAGGGCTTTGCAGATGGATTCCCCTAGGTGTCTACTAAGTGGGTTGACGGCAACCAGCTGGAATTCACTCCATGGGCCTAGATGTAGGAACAGGTTTTGGCCGGCTATGTCCTCCGAAAAGGCCACAGCTATCACAAATACATCTGTGTCTTGACTACGAATGACGACATTTTTGAAACCACCCTGGTTAGTAGCATGTTGCGCATGGAGCAGCATTCGTGTGTCAGCCTCCTCGTGGTCACAGCAGAGATCCTCAACAGCTGATGTTGTGACACACCCATTTTGAACATAAAGCTGGTGGCACTCTGGTCCATGACCCACTACACCATGAATGTCCTTAATCTGATCGGGCTGTGCATTTTTCCATTGATGGAAGAAGAACTCAATCAGATTTTCCTTGTTTTCTCCACAGAGTAGAAACGTTCTGAACTGTCGCGGGGTTTTCTGATCAGCACCTGTAATTTTCATTCTTTCTGTGCCATGAGATGCACGCCTATCCCTCTCGCCCCCTTTGATGCTGTGTACTGGATATCGGTCTGGAACGAAGTCTATTCGTTTGGCACCATGTCAAAATGCAACTGAAACCAACCTTTCAAGAACTTCCTTGGCCAGCTTCCCAAAAGTGGATGGAACGTCAGTCATTTCTCGAATTAGAGCCATGCCATCCATAATGCATGCTGTTGACTCTTGAATCTGATGACTTTCAGGAGAATCAGTTGGTGCTAGGCTCATTAGATGCTTCCGTAGCTTTGACTTGTCAGTTTTTGCCAGCGTTCCCTCAAGCGTCGCGATAGATGGAGGAAACGGGTGCAGGCTGTACTTCAGAGCCTCTTTCATGTCAACGTTCCTTTTTTTTTTTTTTGTTACTTATTTGTACCCGTAGGTAGATTTGGTTTGCAGTCTGGTGACAAGCCACCGGCTGCCGGTCGCTGCGTGCGCGAGCGCCCTAAACCTACATGTTTTTGGTATGCGGGAGGAAACCGGAGAAATCCCGGAGTAAACCCACGCAACACGGGGAGAACATGCAAACTCCACACAGCTCACTGTTGGTCGGGGGCTGGGATCGAACCCACGATCTCACGATCCCCGCGATCCCCCAGCCGAGGGTAAACTGTGCTGCCACAGTGCTAAACCACTGCGCCACCGTGCAGCCCATATTCTTATTCTGCCATAACCCATATTCTTATTCTGCCATATCCTTATTCTGCCTATAACAATAATTCTCCCTAGCAGGTCTGTACTGGCCTTAATGGCTACACTTTGGGACTTCTCCTTAGTTGGCACACTACCTGATACATCAGAAAACGTCTTTAACTTCATGCATTTGATGGGAGAATATATGTCTTTATTTTCTTCAACGAGTCTCTCCTCAACGTAATTCTGGAAGGCCAACTGCCCCACTTCCTCAGCTCTCTTTAAGTCATTCTCAACCTCTGCTGGAGCTATTCTGCCTGTAGCAATATTCATCAGTCTGTCCTCATCCACTGCAAAAGGATTGCACATGGCATTGACTGTTGTCATCATATTTTGTACAGCCTGCTCATCAGAAGATATTCTGGAGTTGTCGAGATCCTTCCGTGCTCTGGTCTGATCAGTTTTGCCAGCCATTTCTTTGCATCTTGCACAAAGTTCAGCTCTAGCTGGGTAAGAAAGGATCCACCTGTGCACAGCTCCCTTTTTCAATGTGATCCCGGTCAATCCACCTTTTGTTTTGGAGTCCCGGTTCATGGTCTGCTCAATGGTCTGATCAACTGGAACTTGACTGAAACCGTAGCGTTGCTGCCTTTGAACCACAAAACCTCCATTTTTCATGTCTGCATGGATTTCTGGATGCGTCGTTGCAAGATTCATCATTTCATGGAGATAAACTGGGGCATACCTGGCATAGTTGGTGCGATCGTAGGCGAAGAAGCCAGGAATTAATCTTGCCAGTGAAGACAGGTGAAGATCCCAGTTGCCTTGTCTGGAGGCCCTGACAAACATCAAGAAATATCCAAACATTTTGATGTATGACCACCAGAATGAAAAGGTTTGGCTCTCATTACATTTGTCACTCACAAACTTGTTGAAAGCACTACTAAGTGCACTGAACTCCTCTGATTCAGCTACATCCTGAAAAACAGTGGTTGGAAAAGCTGATGAAAGTTCTTTGCTGATTTCCTGAACTTGACAGCATCTTTCTTCTGGAAGACTTTTAAGAAATTCCATCCAGCATAGCCTCATAAGGGCTTCGTATATGGTTTTGTGTGCACGGACACTCCGATTGTAATGGTTACCTGTGAGGACTGCATTTACTGAACCTTGAGCCACAATCCCTGATTCCACAAAGATGTCTTCAAGACCAGAACCACTGAAGCGTTTGCCCATCACTGCAAGGTAAGCTTTAGCTGTGTGAAACTGGCCAAGTCTGATTACTAGCTTTCTCTGCAAGTCTTTACTTTGCCATCTGATCTGTTGGGCTTTATGGTATATTGCCTGATCAAAGACCAACACAATACATTCCAACTGCAGCTTCTCAGCAATAAGTAGACTTCTTTGTATAACAGTGTTCACAGTGGACATGTCTGTTGGGCTAGCATCAATAACTGGTAAGTATGCTACAGTGCTCATGGAAGGAATGTCCCTTTGTAGTAGAGTATTAAAACCAGTCCAACCAGGGAGAGGATCCTCCGTGCCCGCCATCTTGGTCACAACATAGGCCAAGTCAACATGCTCAGCTTTGTTTTCTTCCAGTTTATCTATGTGGATGCTCTGATTTTCAAGTGAATGTGGTGGTCCAACCTTCTTCCCACCATAATAATGGGCCAGATTCTTCTCCGGCGTCGCAAGGGTTCTTTTGCGTGATTTCTTTGTAAGTGGATGAAAATCATTGGGATTTTTGTCCATCTGCATGTTCCGCTGAATGGCAATACCGTTTGTATTGTGGGTTGTGCCAGCACCTGTTTGAGTGTCTTCACCGACATCGTTGTTGTCCCATGCCAATGTGGTGGGAATGTTCTTACTCAAACCTGGGGGTAGAGCATCATTTAAAGCAGCTTGACGTTCAGCTAGAGCTGTGTCATACTCCAGAAGTTTGGAATGTGACACGGTATGGCCAAGGCCGTTCAAAATTCCTACAAGCTTAGATGATCCAGTCAAGTGGCGGACAGTCATGCCAAGAACCAAATGTTTGGGTGTGCACTTTTTCCCACAAGATGCTAGATACACTATATCTTGGGCAACAGAAAGAATCTTGTGTTCTGCTTCAGCGTTGACACTGAGGTAATCCTCAAAGTTAATAACGTCTGTTTCACCAATACACCACGCAAGAAAGTTAAAAAGTTCATGGGGTACAAATGCCTTCACTGCATTTTCATCCAAATATTTGCCTGTAGGTGGCCATGGTCCTTGTTGATCTGGGAGTTTACTGATCTTGTTTTGAAGGAAGAGCTATGTTGTGTACAAGTGACGTTGTTCTTCTAGATAAACGTGCATTTTCAGCATTGCCACCACTATCCTTACTTTCAGACTCTGTCTCTTCAGTTTCAGTCTCAGTTGTGCTTCCAAAATCCTGAGCTATCACCTTGGAAACATTGTTTACTTCACTAAGAACTAGTTCACATAAATTCCTAGTTTTGTTTTTGACAAAGATTAAGCCAGGATATCTGCTCACGAGTCGCCTTTTCAGTTGACAATTCCTAAATATGTCTTCAAATGGCTCACCACCAGCTTCTTTTTTCAGGTATTCTACAAAGATATGAGTCAGCTTGTTCATCCTAATAACTTCCCCACTTTCAATGATTCGTCGTTCATTGATGTCAGTGCAAAATTTTGCAAATTGATTGTCAAACTTATTTGTATCACTGACACTTGCTCTTTCTTTGCTGCAAGATGTTGTTCTTGTATATTCCCTGTAGCAAGATTTATGATACTTTGCTTCCTTTGCAACTATGTCTACTTGCCTTATTTTCAAAAGCAGTTCCTCATCGTTCTTTTCTTTTGCTGCTTCCTTCAGTGCATCAGCTGCTTGATATGTCAGGCATTGGGTTAGCGGTGCTAATTTCCGTACTTTCCTGTGAGAGTCCTTCTCATATTTATTCCTTTTACAGATGCAGCACTCAGCCGGGAACAGATCCAGTCGCTTCCTGTTCTCCTCAAAATCCGCTGATTTTGTACGCCTTACTTTTTTTTGGTGGATTGTCAAGGGCTGATCGAAGGAAATGTTCAGATTGACGCTTCCTGGAAGTACTTGGTTCTGGATCACTTTTCCGCCTTTCGATCCTCTTTCTCGCATCTCTGATTCTGGTGACATCAGTAAACTTAGCATAACATCGTTTGTGACTGGCAAAGTTGGATAGTAACATTGGTAAACATACGGTACATTCTGTGCAGGAATCCTCGCCTGAGAACAGAGTCACATGGTTGGGGCATTTTCCCTCTATTCCACACAATTCCAGTGCAATTTCCCCTTCTCTGCTATCTATATCCTTCCACTGCTCAATACTTTGACATATCTTCTTATATTTAGCCACAGTTAGCTTTATAACCTCAGTATTATTGTCGGCGACAACGTGTACACAACATTCCATGGAGGCTGCCATCTTGGAAAATATCAGACTGTAAAAACATCTCTGATTGGCTGGGAATGAGACAAGCAATTTGAATGGCTAGCTAACTGCACATAGGCCATCTAGTGAGAAAGTGCTAAACTAGGCAGGAGTCAGTTTTGGGTTGCTGTAAAGATAAGCTTTTAAATTAGTTCTATAATTTAATGTGCAACTTATTTTTCCAGAAAAATGTGTTTTAATATTACAGTATATGTCATCTTTAAGATGCAACTAACAGAACTTGGTTCGGTGAGTCGTCAAACGAAAGTTCATCTTTTCAGACCTCGTCCCACGGCCTAAAACAGAACAGGGATCTGTCACCCTTATTGTGCCAAAACAGATTTACTTTGCCAAGAGGAGCTTATACAGTACCTAACTGTGTATTGTATATTGTTGTAAACTCCTCCTATAATAACTTTTAATACTTTATTTTAATTATTTTACCCATGGAAGACCCAACAGGATGGGGAAGAGGGAAAGGAAGTGTGTGGAGGGGGAGAAGAAAAGGGAGGGGAACAGACAAAAAACCAAACAAACCAACAACTAAAACAAACAAAAGACAAACTGCTTCTTCCACCGAAGATGTCTCAACACGAGTCTGGTTTCCGCACCTGTTAAAGGAGAGACACTTGTGCATGTACTGTATGTCTGTGTGCATATATATGAGAACGCACGCAAAATAAGTGTGTGCATGTGAGTGGTTTGTCAGGAAACATACGAAGCGGAGGGCTGGTCACAGCAGCTCTCCCCCCCGGGAACCCCGACCAGGCAAGGCAGTGCCATCAACCCCCACAGGGCACAAACGTCCGAGGTCAGCAAGCCCCAGGAAAGCCAGGCATCCGCCCCCGGAGGGACGATCAAGGGAGGCCAGGCTGCTCGGCAGCCGGCGCGGTGAGCCCATACCCCCGGACTCGCCCTCCCCCTCCCCCGATGCTATGGTCATTAAACCAGGTTTTGATACTTTTCGCAGTGTGTGTGTGTGTGTGTGGGGGGGGGATGTCCTGATGGAAAAGGAATTCAGCTTCTCCATAAAGCTTGTCAGCACAGGGAGGCATGAAGTGCTGTAAAATTTCCTGGTAGACGACTGCGCTGACTTTGGTCTTGATAAAACACAGTGGACAAACACCAGCAGATTAACTCTGTTCAGATAAAAGTAAATTTTGCATTTCATTTGGAAATCAAAGTCCCAGAGTCTGGAGAAGGAGTGGAGAGGCACAGAATCTAAATTGCTTGAGGTTTAGTGTGAAGTTTCCACAGTCAGTGATGATTTGAGGAACCATGTCATCTGCTGGTGTTGGTCCTCTGTGTTTTATCAAGACCAAAGCCAGCACAGTTGTCTACCAGGAAATTTTAGAGCACTTCATGCTTCCCTCTGCTGACAAGCATTATGGAGAAGCTGATTTCATTTTCCAGCAGGACTCTGCACCCCCTCCACACTGCCAAAAGTATCAAAACCTGGTTTAATGGCCATGGCATCACTGTGCTTGATTTGCTAGCTAACTCTCCTGACCTAAACCCCATAGAAAATCTATGGAGTATTGTCAAGAGGAAGATGAGAGACACAAGGCCCAACAATGCAGACGAGCTGAAGGTCACTATCAAAGCAACCTGGACCTTCATAAAACCTCAGCAGTATCACAGGCTGATCACATCCATGCCACGCCACCTTGATACAGTAATTAATCCAAAAGTAGCCCTGACTAAGTATTGAGTGTGTACATGGACATACTTTTCAGTCGGCCAACATTTCTACTAAAAGACTATTTTTTAAAATTAATTTTATGCAATATTGTGGGCACCCAGCACAATGCAGACTGATACTATTCAAGCTCAGCAGGGATTGCATACGGACAGAAAATCCCTGGGGGGACAACCAGAACAATGGACTATTGTTATACATCCCTGGATTAAGGAGAGGAAGTCTGGGTGCCAGTTGGCCATGCAATTGATACTGTATGTATTGACTGATATGTACGTATATCAATATGCAAATGTGCCAAGCATTCTCTCTTGTCTGTATAAAAGAGCTTACTATACATGCCTCAGGAGACAACACACACGACACACAGCACAACACAGTGCACAGCGCTGCAGTGTGTCTCATGATGATGGAGGAAATAAAACTCTGAAACCTTCCAGCTCATCGCATCTCACCTGAACTTATTTGTTCCTCCACACTGGTGACCCTTGGCGAAGAATGGAACATGAGGCGAACACCCCGGAGAGGACCCCAACCGGGAAAGCCCCAGCACGCGTCATGGTGCGACCCTCGCCTGATCTTTTACCTCCACACTGGTGACCTGACGAGGGAGAATGACCGTCTGCTCCCTCTCACTGCACTGTGGACACAGAAGACCAGAGAACGCCTGCAACCTCTTCATCCTTACCGGAGCACGCGCTCCAGAGCGCAGCGCTGGGACCAAAAAGCACCATGAACGGCGACACGAGCGAAGCGAAGGAAGCAGCCTGAACGAGGACAATCATCGACGCCGACTACGTTGATTTCCACCGAGCTCCCCAACTCTGACTAAACTCCGGACAGCGGACCTCCCGCACACGGAAGCCCCGTGTGCACACCGCAGGATTGCAAGGACAGCGCAACTGCCAGCTATGTGGTCACGGCGCCAAGTGCTCACCACGCACAGAGACGAACCGGCTCCACAGACTGATACATCGTCCTCTGCCGCTGCACATGCCCGAGAAAAACGGCTGATCGCCACCCTCGGAACTTTCAGGGCTGCTCGCACGCCTGGAGCGGGCATGCAGCCTGCACGCGGGACTTTGTGTGGGTTTCTCAGCCATGGTGCATAAGGGGAATTTTGCCGATTGCTTTCCCCGATGACTTTAGGGCTGCTCCCGCACCTAAGGCCAAACTGCTGAGTCCCTGATACAGCTTCAGTTTATCACAGCCACTACGCATCCTCGGGGAATTGGGCCGATTGCCTTCCCCAGATCCTCGTTGGACCGGACCCGAAAGAGAAGTCAGTGACTTAATATTTTTTCTTTTTCTCTTTCTTTCTTTCACAGCCACTGTGGATCATCGCCAGGTTTGACGGGAAGGTCCCTCACCATCGCGGATCCATGCACAATTTTTGCACGGCCCAGACACCTTTGACGTCCCGGGCCGGCACTCGTTTACTCCCACCCCCTTCCCCCTCCTCCTGCACAACGCTTTTCCAGCACCTCACTCCCTAAAGCCGGTCGATCACCATCTTGTTCCATCACACACGAAACACACTGGCCTGTGTGCCCACGATCCACGGCCGTTCAACGTGCTGGAATCCGGAGCGGAGCACACTGTCCTTTCCACCCCTCCCCCATCCCCACCACGGACTGACATGCCCTCCGACAGTTCTACCGGAGCTGGAGCCAAACGACGGGGGGGGGGGGGGGGGGGGTCACAGCCCCTTCTGACCATTCTGGGGGGAGCCGTGTGGGCACCCAGCACAATGCAGACTGATACTATTCATGCTCAGCAGGGATTGCATACGGACAGAGAACCCCTGGGGGGGACAACCAGAACAATGGACTATTGTTATACATCCCTGGATTAAGGAGAGGAAGTCTGGGCGCCAGTTGGCCATGCGATTGATATGTATTGACTGATATGTATATCAATATGCAAATGTGCCATGCATTCTCTCTTGTCTGTATAAAAGAGCTTACTATACATGCCGCAGGAGACAACACACACGACACACACAGCACAGACACACAGCACAACACAGCGCACAGCGCTGCAGTGTGTCTCATGATGATGGAGGAAATAAAACTCTGAAACCTTCCAGCTCGTCGCATCTCGCCTGAACTTATTTGTTCCTCCACAATATTCTAATTTTTTGAGAAATTGAATTTGGGCTTTTCATGGGCTGTAAGCCATAATCATCAAAATTAAAATAAACACTTGAAATATTTCACTCTCTGTGTAATGAATCTATAGAATATATGGGTTTCACTTTCTGAAATAAGTGACAAAAAAATATTGAACTTTTTCATGATATTCTAATTTTTTGAGCTGTACCTGTAATCAAATTTACCTTAGAGCAGACGTACGCAACAACACCGTGCTTGGATGTCGTCTGTCACCGTGTGGTGAGAAGCCTTCATTTATTCAGTCTATTGGCACAACCACAAACACTAGCAAGTGCCAAAACTATGCCAAAACATTCAAAAAATACAAAAACTAGAAGAGCTGAAATTAGCTGCCACTTGAGTGTAAAACACATATGTGGACTATACCATCCATCCATCCATCTTCTACCGCTTTTCCGGAGGTCCGGGTCGCGGAGGCAGCAGTTCAAGCAGAGAAGCCCAGACTTCCCTCTCCCCAGCCACCTGCTCCAGCTCTTCAGAGGGGATACCAAGGCGTTCCCAGACCAGCTGGGAGACATAGTCTCTCCACCGAGTCCTGGGTCTGCCCCGGGGTCTCCTCCCAGTGGGACGTGCCTGAAACACCTCAAGTGGGAGGCGTCCAGGAGGCATCCTAATCAGATGCCCATACCACCTCAACTGACTCCTTTCAATGTGGAGGAGCAGCGGTTCTACTCTGAGCCTCTCCCGGATGACTGAGCTCCTCACCCTATCTCTGAGGGTGAGTCCAGCAATCCTACGGAGAAAGCTCATTTCAGCCGCTTGTATCCGCGATCTCGTTCTTTCAGTCATTACCCAAAGCTCGTGACCATAGGTGAGAGTAGGAACGTAGATTGACTGGTAAATCGACAGCTTTGCCTTAGAACTAAGCTCCCTCTTCACCACAACAGACCGGTACAACGTCTGCATCACTGCAGATGCTGCTCCAATCCGTCTGTCGATCTCTCGCTCCATTCTCCCCTCACTGTGGATGTGGACTATACATTAAAATGAATTTGAAAAACTTTTAAAAACAGTATTTTAAATGCCCCTGCTACTCCACTCTTACTGACTGATTTAACACTAGGTCAGCCAAAACCAGAAGCTCCGCCCATAATTGTTCCTACAGCGGAACCCCCAGGAATCAAGTGGATAATCTTTTTTCAAATAATATTGTGTAAAAACAGAACTGCATCTCCAAAAATGAGCACATCACCATTCAGATCTATATCAAATAGCTCAGACATCCATCCATCCATCCATCTTCTTCCGCTTAACCCTTTTCGGGTTGCGGGGGGGGCTGGAGCCTATCTCAGCATCTTTGGGCGAGAGGCAGGGTACACCTATAGCTCAGACATATTCATCCAAATTTCAAATAAAAAAAATCTTAAAATGGCTAAATTTATATGGGATTATTGTAAAATATGAAAGTTTTACTTTTTAGATTTGAGTTATTTCTAAAAATTAATTCACCACAATATTCAACTTTTGGAGGTGGATGAGTAGAATGTAAAAGAAAATCAACCTCAAATCAAGTCATATAACAAACAGGAATTTATCTGGGGGAAAATATTTATTAAAAAATAAACAGTTCAGATGCAGGGTCCATGGGGCAGATCTGGGAGAGCAATCGAGAAATTAATTAAATCAGGATTAGGACACTCTGGAAAGCTTTTGTTGTCCCCATAGTCAGTGTTGACCTTTGTTACTATAGTCAGGTACAATTTGTTGATATAAAAAAGGACAGTCTCTAAGAAAGTGTCATCACAGACTAACAGCATTAAAACATGACAGTATGTGAACTACTAGACAGTTTTAGGAAGCAATGAATTTGCTTGGTCCACATAATGTGAATGACAATATACTGTAGGTGAAGGAAAGAGCAGGTACAGACATGGAATTACTTTTTATGTGTGTGTTGTGGGAGGAGGGAGGACACCCCGGGGCAGACCCAGGACACGTTAGAGAGACTGTGTCTCCCAGCTGGTCTGAGAATGTCTTGGTGTCCTCTCTGAAGACCTGGAGGAGGTGGCTGGGGAGAGGGAAGTCTGGGCTTCTCTGATCAGACTGCTGCCTCCACAACCTGGACATCCAGAAAAGCCGTCGAAGATGGATAGATGGCTGTGTTGTAAATTCATTCCTGCTGCAGGACTGGACCTGATTAAAGAAGAGGAACAACATTTTTTTCTAATTCCACATTCTTGGAACACCAAAGGCCCTTTTCCACTAGTACCCATTTGGCCCTACAGCAGAGTACTGCTTGGGGTGGGTGGGATTTTTATACAAGGCGGCGCCACACTCCCGAGGCTTAAAACACACGACACAAGCAAAACACAACATGGTAGCCTACGAGGCGACTGCACAGTGTCTGGCGTTTTGTCAGAGTAAAGGCAAAAAATGAGAGCCAGACAAGGGTACAGGCAGCGAGACCAAACACTCTGGAAAAGTACTGGAGCGTTTAGGAAGCCATAGAGCCGAAGACGTGAGGATACGAACCAGATCACATATGAAGGTAAGCTAATGATTGCTAATGCTAGTTTGCTTTAAGTCCGCCGTACTACATTGTAATGTCTGCAAGTTATCGCTGTTAGGTACTAAAATATGTATGCTGTGTGTGCGTTTCAGATGGCTTTCTTGTGGGAAAATTACCGCTTCAAACCGTGGGTCTGGGCGTTCAACACAGCCTCTCACTGATGTTGCCCCAGCTTTACAAATGCTCAGTGGCTCCAGCGGCTCCAGCAGCTCCGAGTCTGTGGTGGTGTCATGGCAAAAACTGTCCAACTGCCAAAACTTGATCACCAGGTTGTAGTTATGGGGTTATATTAGTCATAAAATATATATTTCAACAGGTAAACAGTACTGAGTTAGGTATAATAAGATATATTTAACAATTATGATGCATTTTAGACCAAAACAAACTTGATCTAGGATTAAAAGAAATTAAAATAATGCAGTCACAAGGTTGCATGGAAAATACTTGATTTACTAGATACATGGAGATACTGTAGAAATATATATTCTCTGTATCAACAATGTACTATACATGTATTCATGTAGTATTGCACTGGGGATTTTGACAATAAACCTTTGTACTTTTTGCAGATCTGTCTCCACTTTTGTTTTATGTGTGAAGGTTACCACCAAGTAACATAAATTAAATACTAAAAGATTGGAAAAGCTGTCTAAGAACAATCCAGCAGTTTGAGAAATCACTTTTGGTTTGGTGTAAGTCTGTCAACAGAATTATGAACCATAAAGCAGTTTGTGTTAAAATGTTAAATCCCATTAAACCCTAACCCAGGGGTGTCCAATCATGTGCCAAGACCCTGCATGTTCTTTCTTCTACCCAGTCTCTTCAGCAGGTATTTTCACTGATCAGTAGTCAGGGGAAGAAATTTGGTGGAATCTGCTGTTGAAGACACTGGTTGCAGGTAAAGCCTGCAAGACTTGGCCCTCCATGGCACATGATTGGACACCCTTGTCCTAACCCATTATTAGAAAATACAGATGCCAATATAGCCCAGAATTCCTCCATATACTGGTACTATCACTAAAGTGTGCAGTGTCTTCTGCACTGGCACATCCAACAGTACGGTCTTCAGTAAATAAAATAATTGTTTTGGTTACTTTTTCTTAACAATGAGCCATTATTTTCAAAGTCACTGATAAATGTTTTGTACTGTTGACTCTTTTCCCACCGGTGCCTTAACAGACAAAACAGAAAATTATGATGCAAACACATGTCACTAAATTGTTTATTACAATCAGCAGCAAATTCCAGATTATTTAGAATGTGCAAAATTCAAACTGTAAAGAAAAAAAAAATAGAATAGGTCACACACGCCGGCCACGCTGCCTCACTGAGAAGCAACTGGATGTGCCACTCACACCGGTCCCAGTTCACCAGATCTTCAGCCTGCATCTCTGTGAATAGTGACGCAAGGTCCGGTTTGGGGTGGATCGTTTCCCTCTTGCCTAGACAAAAGACAGAAATGGGTGGTGGTTAATTAAAGCAAGTTTAAAACATATTTGGGAAATACACTTGTTGCTAAAAGCTAGTGGTGGAATGTGACAATAAAGTACTTTGTTGTTGTATTTAACCACAATTTTCATGTAGCTGCACTTCAGTAAAGTAGATTTTACAAGGGCTGGGTTATGTTTAAAATAATTTGTTTTTACTGTGGCCTCAGCAATCAAAATGAGTTAATACCTTCAGTTGAATGGAATCTAGGACTTTTAACTGGGTGTGCATCCCCGAGTATGGAGTCGCTCAGTCAAAATATGTAATTTTTTTCAATAAAAGTTTAGCCACCGCTATGTCACTGCTGTGTCACCCTGGCTTCAAGTGTGGGTGGTGTTTTGTACTTGTATTACTAAAATATAAAAGGAAGCACTACAATGGTTCTCAAATATTTGTAATGTGTCCTGTTATTATAATACTGCATGCGTTTATTGATGATAGACTGTAAAATATATTATAACTAAATTATAAATAAATTATAACTAAATTATAATGATGACTGAACAACTC
This sequence comes from Pholidichthys leucotaenia, assembly GCA_020510985.1. Classification (NCBI taxonomy): domain Eukaryota; kingdom Metazoa; phylum Chordata; class Actinopteri; order Cichliformes; family Pholidichthyidae; genus Pholidichthys; species Pholidichthys leucotaenia. The sequence continues at coordinate 95,303,808 of CM035837.1, forward strand.
CCATTCCCCAAAGTGCAAGATACACTATTATGAATATAACTCACAAAGGATCACACAAGTGATCTAACAAAAAATAAATAAATAAGCGGTTTGTTTTACAGTGGATGTGCCATTCATTTTCAATTATTCTGTAATTAATATTCACACAATCAAATAAATCTCAGTTCAGTCCCTTTCATATTAAGTGGAAATTGTGCTACTTTAGTTTTGGCACTGGCACTTTATCTATACTTTAACTTAAAAAGCAAAAGGATTTGAGTACTTTGTCTACCACTAACAATGGGGTGTGCAACTTTAATGTGACTTGCCACTCATAACACATTGCTGTGTTGTGCTGTGTTGCCCGTGTTAAAGCAGATGCTGGTCGGACTCTAGAACGCAAATCCACACAACTGAAGTACATGCACGGCACGAAAGTGCAACATGTAAAAAAACCCACCTTTTTCACCAGGATTACAACTAGCTTCTTTCATCAGATACTGTCAACACAAGCACAAAATACAAGGAAAGCACGGAGTTAGCATTGATGGCTAACTAGCTAGCTCATTATCTGCACACAAGCGACGTTGTTGTGGTCTGTTCAAAGTGAACTTTCCACTGCTGGGATAAATAACGTAAAAGATGCATAATATCACATCATATCACATCACCCACCATCCTCTATATCCAAATATCACGGCTTTCAACTGCTGAAGTTGGGCGCTCCCGCGGCCACAAATTCATTTCGGGTGGCTGCGTCTAGCTGCCTCTGGATTCTCTCATCAGCCGAAAGGCACAGAAAACTCTGCTGGACCGCGGTCTTGATTTCTGTGGGTCTGATTTCTGTGAAGCCATTCTATCATTGTTTATACTGATGCTTGCTTGCCGGCTCACGGACTAATCTTTGCAAATGGCGTCTTGAGATTCTGAATTCAGCCTTCAAATGTCGCTCTCATGACGTTATGCCCTGACCAATCAGTGGCCTGCAGTCTGTTGACGTCACATTTTCAGCCCAACTCAGCATGGTTAGAACCCCAGTGGAATAGGTACGAAAAAAGTACCTGGTACCAGGAATCAGGTACCAGATACCAGGTACTAATGGAAAAGCCTACAAAGCGCACCGAGTTGAAGTGAGTAGGGCTGAGTGGGTACTAGTGGAAAAGGGGCTCAAGTGCACAGGCACGTTGTGGTTTTAATAAGAATGAAAAGTCCCAAGACATTTTAGCTGCCAAATTTTGACTATTGTTTTCTGAAGTTATTCCAAAAAAAAAAAAAATATCTGTTGCATCTACTTTTGGCAAAATAATCCATAAATATGATTGGTTTCACCAGATTACTCACTAAATATTTAAAAAAAAACAACACACTCCTTAACATTTCAAAAACAGTTAAAAAAAATCTTCTTAACAAACACATTTAAAAATTCAAAACAAAGGATTTGGCTTTATACATTACTGTGTGTAAAATGTTTCAATAAGACTAAGCTTACACTGGTGTGCCGCCGACTGTCTTTCTCATTGGACGATCCCTCTGGTGGTTGCTGTCCTGAGCTGCTAATGGAGTCCAGGCCTCGTACACAGGTGAGGTGGAGGAGAAGCTTCTGCTGACATCATCAGAATGTGGTTTTTAAATGTTGATCTATGAGAACACAGTCATATTCATAGTCCTTTTCATGACTTTTTACATGTAAAACTTTGCATCATACTCACCTAAAGGTCAGATATTGATGTTCTGTCCTTAACTCCCACTGGTCCATCACATCAGTGAGGGCTTCAGAAGCTGCTGACCCTCTCTCCAGTCACTGTTTGGTGGCGCGCTTCTCTGCTGTATCATGATGACATTGTCCAAACTTATTCACCTCATGACGGAGGAAGTCCTTACAGAGGGTGAAAAAATGTTTTGGTTTATTACTTGGATAGTCAAAAATCTGACATAAATTTCTACATACATAATTACAGCTACTTCAGGGACTCAAGAAATCCCGTGGCTAATGCTGTGCAGTAACTAACATTAGTTAGTAAAAACAAATAAATAGCCATCTGTTAAATTCTACTATCAGAACTTAAACTATTTTTAACCTCAGTTTCCACCATGGTGATCAATAAACTTTTACATTATTATCTTAATCTGTAACAACAATAAACTAACTTTTTTCACTGCACACCAAATTATTAGACTGAGCAGCTGCACATCAAAGCTGATAATTTAAAAAGAAATTATGTAAAACATGACTGCTGCACAATTAGTGCTGTTACATTCATAGCTGCAAATGCTGATCATATCATGAACCTGTCATACTGTACATGTCAGCTTGGTAAGGAGCAGTTAGTGGGGTGTATTCCAAGCCATATACTGACTGATATTATCATACACTCATAATTATGTGAAGATGTCTGAAATAAAATTTAGTTGGTTACATAGACTTTAGACTGCCCTCCCCATCCTGCACCCCTAACCACCAGATTAGCAGCAGAAGATGAATGAGCTAGTTAGCATCATAGCTAGCACTGGTTAGCTTACCTGTTAGAAGAAAAAAGGTCACCTCTGCTTGACTTTTCAGCCCTTTGAGACGCTTCAGCAGCCATTAGCCATCAAAAGCAGAACCCATATTTATCCTGCTTCTTTGTCGTGCCTTACTTGAGAACGATCGGGAAACTGACGTTTGCCTTGAGACTCAGGTATTTAGCTGAATAATTCACCACCTGGCAACCCATCAACCCAAACTGAGACATGACACGTAACATCAAGCTAGCGATGCTATTGGCTGTGACATCCTCACTGGACTTCCGTGTTTGTCTTACTCCAGCTGCTCGATGCAAATATTTATATTATTGTCAGTCCGTCAAAAAATACAAAATATTTTTTCATCAATATACTAATTTTTAGAAGAACATTAAGACTTACATTGTGCACGTTTCTAAATGCTTTGTTGATGTATTATTTAAAAAAAAATGTTTTCATGAAAATTGTCTATATTTTACCTTTAAAATAGAATTTTTAAAAAGTTTTTCAAATTCATTTTAATGTATAGTCCACATGCAGGTTTTGCACTCAATTGGCAGCTAATTTCAGCACTTGTAGTTTTTGAATGTTTTGACGTAGTTCTGGTACTTTTTGCTGGTGTTCGTGGTTGTGCCATATACTGTATTGTAACGTGCTGCTCGACATGGCGACGTCCTACCGGGAGATTCGAACTCACGCCTCCCGCTCCGGAGTCCCGCACCCTACCTGTGTCGCCAATAGGGTCAACCCACTTGGCAAGCCAAGTAGGGTGCTCATATTGAGTTCGCTACACTACTCCCCTCTGGTTCTTGACATCATCCCGATGTCAGAGCCCCATTACTGCTTTGGACAGGAGATCCCACTTCTGACACCAGTGTGACGTTTGCAGGGGTTCACACAAAAAGACCATGGAGCAGATGGCTGTGATCAACCAGATTTATTTTACACACACCCCAACCTCCAACCTGCAACTTAGTACACAGAGCAGTGGAGGTCATTCCCCCAGACCTCCGTTTCAATCATGGATACACACACATGATACATCTTGCCCTAATCCTGCTAAACACTGCTGGGCCATTATAATGCAGTTATAATGACACAGCAGTATAACTCAGAAGTAACACATTTAACACACACAGTAACGTTTCAAACTGGCAAAGCATGCTGGGAAATCCCTGGCTCCCTTAAAATGGCCCCGACGTTACAGTATAAATGGAGGCTTCTCACTGGCGATGCGTAGATCATGCGCTGAAAACTAAAGAGGACTGTTGGTGTGATCAGTGGTAGAGACGCAAGAGCACCAGGTATGTTTTCACTTGTATGAATGTCACAGGGGCAGCACGGTGGAGCAGTGGTTAGCACAGTGGCAGCACAGCGAGAAGGTCATGGGATCGATCCCACCCCCAGACCATCGGTGACCCTTCTGTGTGGAGTTTGCATGTTCTCCCCGTGTCTGCGTGGGTTTACTCCGGGCACTTCGGTTTCCTCCCACATGCCAAAAACATGCAAGTTAGGTTAATTGGCATCAACTGGGGATTCTAAATTGTCCTTAGGTATGACTGTGAGAGTGAATGGTTGTCTGTCTCTCTGTGTTGGCCCTGCGATGGACTGGCGATCTGTCCGGGGTGTACCCTGCCTCTCGCCCAAAGACGCTGGGATAGGCTCCAGCCCCCCCGCGACCCGAAAAGGATTAAGCGGTAGAAGATGGATGGATGAATGTCACAGATCTGATGCTTATGCGTCATATATGTTGCCAGATGCAAGGCTGCATGAAGTAAAATAATAAATAAAAAATAGTAACAGTTTGCTTCCTAAGGCTTAACGATTTAAGAAAGATATCAAATAGGATTTTTTTTGGGGGGGGGGGTGAGGGGGGGGGTTGCATGCATCTTAGCAGCGGAGATAACTAACAGAGTTACTGTCTGCCAGGCCACTTTTTAAGGTCATCTTCTCATCCCTTGATAGTCATGGGAAGTGGTATGATTATATTACTCATTATGAGGCGCAAAAGACCGTGTTGCCACATTTTTGATGCCAAACTCATTGTTTTTTAACAAGGAAAATTGTCCCGCTTCAGTGACAACCATATGTTCTAAACTAGTACCGGAAGTTACACCCATAATTCAGGCAAGGCATCGTGGGGGCTAGGAATTAAGTGGATAAAGTTTGTGTTTCACATTTTGATTGCTTTGTAACCACACTGGGCCATTTAATAGTTCACTCAGTTAGCTTAGCATACCTTACCTTACCTTACCTTACCTGTGTAATGGACGTATTGAGCAAAGTCTTTGCACAAGCTCATTCACGTTCATTTGAGTCCATGCAGTGGTATTAGGAGTGAGTCGAACTTTATTACAAGAATAAATAGCACACTAGCAACTGGAAGCTAACTAGGCTAATATCACTAACAGTGATGGTAACAGCAATAACTGAGGGATTCTACAGACATAAAGTAATATTAAAACATGTCAGGTAACAATCAGGAGTCAGGCATATGTTTTGGTGAGTTTCACAGGTCTATTACAGCCCATGCAGTGGTATCTGTAATGGCAGAGACATACTGCAAACAACACGATAACTGTGCTAACTGTGCTATGCTAACCTAACTGGGTGAACTATTAAATAGCTCGGTGTGGAGAGCGTGAAATGATGAGGCTGAGTTTATTTCTCATTGCAGGTTTATTCACGTATCTCCAACATCCTCCAAACAAGAAAGAGACACATCCTCCCACATCTGTCCTTTTTATACCCCAGACATCAAAGTACAGAGTCACATTGTCTTTAAATCCCAAGACACAATACATCATCCTCCAGGTCTTCTCCCCTCCACCTAAAACCACTGGTGGTCAGGAAATCCCTCAAGGTCATCTCTAAAGGTCACATTTCGCACCCTCCTGTTATCCCCAGGAGGCCCAGACCTATTGTTCATTCTGAGACGTGAAGCAAGAGTGATATACATATGCAGCCTAAGCAACTCACATATGTGTGCCACATGCCCCCCCCCCCCCAAACGTCTAAGATGAAACGATGCAACACAGTCTGCATATCATGATAAAATCACAAACATCAGTCCACGTGCTGTTTGGGCTTCAGTCACCTTCTGAACTTGCTGTAAGCAGGCTTTACCACTCCCACGGTGCCATCCTGCTGTGGAGCTGCTATCTGAGGATGAGATCTGTTAGTCAATCCCTGTGGGAGCTCTGGGGAACACTCCCTAGGAGGTCTGCCGCATCGAGGAGCCCTCACCACTTGCACAGCTTCGTCGGCCATCACAAAAGCGGGTTTGAGTCTGTCTATGCCAATCATTTCCCTTCTGCCCCCAAATCTAGCAAAAAATGCTTATCACCTGTTTCCAGCACTCTAAATGGGCCATCATAAGGCGGCCGCAAGGTTGGGCGATGAGCATCGTGTCTGACAAAAACAAATTCCGCATTTTTTAAAGCCTTAGGTACAAAAACGCGCGGAAAACTGTGATGAACGGGGCCAGGAAGCGTGCTCGCTCCCGTGTCGCTCAGTAACCGCTGAGCAGGGGGGCACTCTGGCGCAGGATTATCTGGGAGAAACTCCCCGGGTAGCCAGAGTGGCTGCGCAAAAACCAATTCAGCTGGGGAGGCTTTTAAATCCTCTTTAGGTGCAGAACGCAACCTCAATAAAACCCATGGTAGCCTGTTTACCCAATTTGCATACGTAAGCGACGCTCTGAGGGCTGCTTTCAATGACCTATGGAAACGTTCGCATAAACCATTAGCCTGGGGGTGGTACGCGGTAGTGCGGTGGATCGTTACCCCCAGGCTGCGGGCCATCGCTGACCAAAGCTCGGAAACAAATTGAGGGCCTCTGTCGGACGTAATATCTGACGGAACTCCAAAATGCGCTACCCAAGCCGTTAAAAACGCGCGCGCCACCTCCTCGGCTGTGGTTGATGCCAGTGGGACCAATTCAGGCCAACGCGTGGTGCGGTCCACCATTGTCAAAAGATGTGTGCACCCCTGTGACGGCGGGAGGGGGCCTACGAGGTCGACATGCACATGATCGAACCTCTTAGCTGGGATGTGAAACGGCTCCAAGGGAGCTTTAGTGTGTTTGTGTATTTTGGCTCGCTGGCAAGCCATGCAGGCTCTTGCCCACTCCTTAACGTGCTTGCGCAGGCTCGGCCATACAAATTTCTCTCCTACCATTTTGACCGACGCGCGCACCCCCAGGTGTGCCAGAGATTGAATCGAGTCAAAAACGCGGCGGTGCCACGCGGCCGGCACCACGCGGCCAGCACCATGGGACGTTGTCGTCCCGTGGAGACATCGCAGATTAAGGGGGGCGTACCACTTTGCAGCACCCTGTTCTCCAGCCTTAACCCTGTTGGTCCAGACTGGAGCGCGCACACGTCCGCGTCGCTAACCTGGTCCGCGGCGCTAACCTGGTCCGCGGCCATGGCCGCATAATCTATCCCCACGCGGACCAGGGCCGCGTGCACCTCCGCGCCGTTAGCCTGCTCCGCGGCCATGGCTGCATAATCTACCCCTACGCGGACTGGAGTAGTTATGGCGCGCGAGAGACAGTCTGCCATTACGTTTAGTTTACCCGCTACATGTTGAATATCGGTAGTAAAGTCGGAGATTGCAGCCAGCTGCCTCTGCTGCCGGCCTGACCACGGCCCTGAAACCTTGGCCATCGCGAAAGTCAGCGGCTTGTGGTCGACGAAAGCAGTGAAACGGCGTCCTTCCAGCCAGAACTGGAAGCGGCAATTGGCCAAGTGGAGCGCTAACAACTCCCTGTCGAACGCGCTGTATTTTCGCTCGGTATCGCGTAAAGTCCTGCTGAAAAAAGTGAGCGGCTGCCAAGCCCCGGCAACCTGCTGCTCCACAACCGCCCCTATGACCACGTCTGACGCGTCAGTAGTAAGTGCTATGCGGGCCGTTGGGTCTGGGTGTGCTAACAGCGCAGCGTTTTCCAAGGCTGTTCTGACTTCCGAGAATGCGCGCTCCCGCTCCGGAGATCATTCGATTTTATTTGTGGGTTTTTGTTTTTTAAACGCGGCATATAGTGGTTGCATGAGCTGCGCTGCGCGGGGGAGGAAACGGTTATAAAAATTCACCATTCCCAAAAACTCCTGTAATGCTTTGACCGTTTGTGGCTGGGGAAAATTTGTTACTGCGCGCACTTTGTCCGGCAGCGGAACTGCTCCTTCTGGAGAGACGCGGTGCCCCAAAAAATCAATCTGCGTCACCCCGAACTGACACTTCGCTGGGTTGATTATTAACCCGTGCTCTCCCAACCTCTGGAAAACTTCCGTGAGGTGTTTTTCGTGTTCCTCTTCGGACGCGCTGTCTACCAAAATGTCGTCCAGGTAGACGAACACGAAGGGGAGATCGCGCAACACCGCGTCCATCATGCGTTGGAACGTCTGCGCAGCGCCTTTAAGCCCAAACGGCATGCGCAAAAACTCGAAAAGGCCAAACGGAGTTATTAGCGCTGTTTTGGGTATGCCCTCAGCGTGTACTGGGACTTGATGGTACCCGCGGACCAAGTCTATTTTAGAAAAAATGCGGGCCCCGCCAGATGAACGGAAAAATCTTGGATATGCGGGATTGGGTAGCAGTCGTGCGCTGTAGCGTTGTTCAACCTGCGGAAATCACCGCAAGGTCGCCACGAGCCGTCAGCCTTAGGGACCATGTGAAGTGGGGAAGCCCATGGGCTGTTCGAACGCCGAATGATGCCCAACTTTTCAAGGTTGGCGAACTCCTCGCACGCTATGGTCAGTTTAGCTGCATCCAAGCACCAGGCTTTTGCAAAAACGGGGGGACCGGCGGTAGTAATAAAATGTTCCACTCCGTGTTTAGCGACGGCTGCTGAAAATGTGGGAACCGTGAGTGCTGGAAACTGAGTGAGGAGTGTGTGGAACTTACCGCTTGCTGTAGCGACGTTGGCTTGTGCTGTGGGCGGGGTCACTCGGGCTGCACAGGGAATAGAGTAAAAAGAGAGTGCATTAACCAAGCGTCTATTGGGAAGATCAACCAACAACCCATGTGAGCACAGAAAATCAGCCCCTAACATGTTGAAGCTCACCGCAGCTATAATAAAAGTCCACTCAAATGTACGGCCTTGCAGGGACAGAAGCAGAGTCTTCTCACCGAAGGTCTTAATGCTCGAGCCATTTGCTGCCGATGCTCCGTGACTCCCGGGGCCTGCCAGCCGGTCAGCATAGGTTGGCATGATGAAACTCACTTGGGCGCCTGTGTCCACAAGGAATTGCCTCCCCGAACGCGCGTCTGTCAAGTAGAGCAGCTTGTTCTGTTCACCGAGGGCCGCGGCTGCTACCGACCCTCGGCTCTGGCGTTTCCCGAGCTCTTGAACTGACACGGTGGTATACACTTGCGTGCCCTCTCTGCAAAGCAGCGATGGTAGAAACAGAGGTCATCTCCTCCGTGATGTTTGGCCTTCGCCGCCGCCGTTGCCGGTGGGTCTGCTGCCGCCGCCTCTGGCCCCCTGCCATCTCCGGGCATCGCGTCGAGTCCTGTCGCTGCTGCGGTGGCCGCGCGCTGTCTGCTGGCGTTGAGGATCCGCTGTGCCTCCTGGGCCAGCGCACGGAAGTCCCGCTGGGCCAACAACGGTGAACCGGCCAGGGTCGCTCTCGTGGTCGACGGTAGGGTTCTCAGGAAAATGTGGGTGAAGAGAAGGTCATCGCCGTCTGAGCCCCTCAGCCTCAGCATGTCTTCCATCAGGTCGACGGGTGTGCTGTCTCCCAAGTCGTTCAGGGCCAGGAGTCTCTCCGCTCTTTCCTGGACTGAGGGAGTGAAACGCTGGATGAGCGCTGCCTTCAGCCCGCCGTATTTTTCTCCGGCAGGTGGGCGCTGCACCAGGCTCCGCACATGTCGAGCCGTGCGGTTGTCGAGCTTGGCGATAACGTGGTAGAATTTTGTGTCATCTGCCGTTATTCCCCGGAGAGCGAACTGAGCTTCGGCCAAGAGGAACCAGGAGTCCAGGTTGTCCTGCCAGAAATCTGGTAGCTTGACTGAGACTGCGTTCGCCTGGCTGGTTCCTGGCGAGTCTGGCTCGGGGGAATTTCTTTCGTCCATGATACGTCTTAAGGTCACCAGTGTGGAGAGCGTGAAATGATGAGGCTGAGTTTATTTCTCATTGCAGGTTTATTCACGTATCTCCAACATCCTCCAAACAAGAAAGAGACACGTCCTCCCACATCTGTCCTTTTTATACCCCAGACATCAAAGTACAGAGTCACATTGTCTTTAAATCCCAAGACACAATACATCATCCTCCAGGTCTTCTCCCCTCCACCTAAAACCACTGGTGGTCAGGAAATCCCTCAAGGTCATCTCTAAAGGTCACATTTCGCACCCTCCTGTTATCCCCAGGAGGCCCAGACCTATTGTTCATTCTGAGACGTGAAGCAAGAGTGATATACACTACCGTTCAAAAGTTTGGGGTCACTTAGAAATTTCCTTATTTTTGAAAGAAAAGCACTTTTTTTCAATGAAGATAACTTTAAACTAATCAGAAATACACTCTATACATTGCTAATGTGGTAAATGACTATTATAGCTGCAAATGTCTGGTTTTTGGTGCAATATCTACATAGGTGTATAGAGGCCCATTTCCAGCAACTATCACTCCAGTGTTCTAATGGTACAATGTGTTTGCTCATTGCGTCAGAAGGCTAATGGATGATTAGAAAACCCTTGTGCAATCATGTTAGGTCTGCAATGCTGTAATTGCTGCAAATGGAGGATTCTTTGACGAAAGCAAAGTTTGAAGGAAAAAATTATTATTTCAAATACAAATCATTATTTCTAACCTTGTCAATGTCTTGACTATATTTTCTATTCATTTTACAACTCATGGTGGTAAATAAGTGTGACTTTTCATGGAAAACACAAAATAATTGTCTGGGTGACCCCAAACTTTTGAACAGTAGTGTACATATGCAGCCTAAGCAACTCACTTATGTGTGCCACATGAGCATGGTTACAAAAATGATCAAAATGTGCAACATGAACTTTATAAAGTAAAAACAATCTGCCCGCACACAATTTCCAGTATGTACAATAATAAGTGAAAGTGATAAAATTGATTTATTGATGAAAAAGCAGCAAGGAATGGGAAAATACAATGGAAGCGGAAACGGAGTGGTGGGAGAACAGGAATGCGGAAATACATCACTCTACATTGTATAAGAAGTCCACTGTATTGCCTGAGAACAAAACATCTAGACGCCATTGCCGAGACATTCGGGTATCTCCGACAGACTACTTTCAGTGCAGTATGGGAGGTGGATCATTAAGCAACAAACTTAGACAGTGGAACTTTATTTTGCCCTTTGGTTGTCTCAAATCCAGATTTTCAAGCAGTGTTTTTGTTGAAAATGAGGGATACAGACATATTTTATAAAAAAAAAATAATTAAAGGTTGATTAAAAATACTTTATTTATTAATTATTAATTACTGAAAAATGTGCAATTGATTTGTTAAAAATTTTGAAAAGATGTACAGCCCTATGATATATATCATTATTACAATTACTGTGATGGCATGCTTTTTCTTGTATTATTCATCAAATTATTTCCATTAAAAGTGTTATGTCTAACATCTCCATTGAGCCTTGGTAGACCACATACAGCAAAACGCAAATGTTGAATATACAATAACCTTTATCATGCAAATTCAAATACACTAACTGGACTTGATGTTTTTGTAGAACTTAAATATAAATAAGGTAAATGAAAACAGCTCCTTTATGATGTGCCTCATTCGCAAAGTCATTACAGTTTATTTTCACTAGATGGCACAATTGGGCTCAATTTATTATATTGTTGCAAGAAACAAGAAAAAAAGAAGAGACTAAGGTAGGAAAAGAAGCTGCTAAGGTAAAATTAGATAAGATAAAACTCTGCTGTAAAAAGAAAACAAACTGGCCTGTGGATTGTGGCAGCTTTATTAGTTTTACTGCTTTTAAAAAGATGAAGAGGGTTTAAGCTTGATTGTTTTTATTTTGCTCGAAAATTTTCAATGGCATTAGGGCCATTTGAGAAGTTATAGCATACACATGCTATGCGGTGGGTGGAAACGCAAAATTTCCAGACATAGAAAAAAAAGTTTATGATTATACAGTGGGATTTAAAAAAAAACAAAACATACATTTACAGAAAAGATACTCCGAGATTTAGATTAAATAACTTGGGAGATTTTTTTTTTTTTGTCAAATAACTACTCTGCCCTACTTTGCAATGTTGACTTGAATATGTTTTTGTTCTCAATTATGTCTGCAGTAGATGATCTAAATAAATTGAAGGCTACTTTTCATCTGTATTTAAAAAGGAAAGAGCTGGTGATATTTCATAGATTTTCCCATTTTATCTTACAAATAAGCTATTTTTTTCTGGTAAATTTGCTACTTTTTTTGTAAATGTGCATCCCCCCACCCATGAACTAAAACGCTATTGTACTGCTAATTTCCAAAAGCAAGAGTTCACCACTGTCTGATTTACTGATCTGAATTACTTTTAAATGTCTGCCTCCACCTAGTGTTTAAAGGCAGAAGGCACACTGACCAAGTGTGACTTAAATCAGTGTTTTTCGACCTTTTTGAGCTAAGGAACCATTTTTGCATTAAAAAAAAAAGATCTGGCAGCAGTGATTCAGGAGATAGAGTGGGTCATCCAATAAGTGAAGGCTTGGCCGTTTGAATTCTGCTCCCCCCAGCCATCCTGCCAATGTGTCCTTGAGCAAGACACTTTAACCACCTTGCCTCCAGTGTCTATGACACTGGTGTATGAATGTGTATAAATGTTTGGTGGTGGCCAGAGAAGCTCTTGACATGGATTGGCAGCCATGTTTTCATCAGTCTGCCCCAGGGCAGCTGTGACTACAGAGGTTGCTTACCACTATCACTATCTGTCTGGAGTGACTGAATAATGGATTCACTGTAAGTGCTCTGAGGTGATGTATAATGCCATATACATTCATTATTATTGCCAATGAAAGATATTACAAAATGACACATTGTAGCCTATTACAGCATATGTAATGGCAATTAGTCATTTAATTAGTTTGTACTCATTCATTGTGAAACTTGGGCTTGTTTAGATGAACATAAAGCTGATATCCTGGCAGCAACTGGAGAAAGGACTTGTTGATGGACCTGATAATGGACTTGTTTCTGTACTTGTCCTTTTAGACCTTAGTGCAGCTTTTGGTACTGTCGATCATAATATTCTACTTGATAGATTAGAACACCATGTTGGACTTAATGGAACCTCATTGCAGTGGTTTAGATCTTATTTATCTGATAGGTTCCAGTTTGTTCATGTTAATAATGAGTTTTCTTTCAACTCAAAGCTCAGTCATGGAGTCACACAGGGATCTGTGCAAGGCCCTACTCTTTTTAGTTTATATATGCTTCCGTTAGGCAACATTATTAGAAAGCACTGTATACATTTTCATTGTTGTGCAGATGACACACAATTATACCTGTCAATGAAGCCAGATGATAGTAATCAATTAGCCAAGTTAGAAGCCTGTCTTAAGGAAATCAAAGCTTGGATGACTTGTAATTTCCTGCTATTAAATTCAGATAAGACTGAAATCATTCTTGTTGGTCCAAAAAACCTTAGAAATACCTTTCCAAATCAAACTTTTAGTTTGGATACAGTTACTCTTTCTCTTAATAGTTCCGTGAGGAACCTTGGAGTTATTTTTGATCAAGATCTGTCTTTCAATTCACATATTAAATTCGTTTCTAAGACTACCTTCTATCATTTGCGTAATATTGCCAAGATTTGGAGCATCTTGTCTCAGAGTGATGCTGAGAAACTGATCCACACTTTTGTTAGCTCTAGGTTAGATAATTGTAAGTCTTTATTATCAGATTGTCCTAAAACATCTTTAAAAAGTCTTCAGTTGATCCAAAATGCTGCAGCAAGAGTTTTAACAGGTACTAGAGAGAGAGATCATATCTCTCCAGTTCTGGCCTCCCTTCATTGGCTTCCCATAGAGTTTAGAATTAAGTTTAAAATCCTTCTTCTCACTTTCAAAGCTCTAAACAATCAGGCCCCTTTTTATTTAAAAGATCTGATACTCCCGTATTATCATAACAGAGCACTACGCTCCCAAAATGCTGGATTACTTGTAATACCCAGAATCTCCAAAAGTACAATGGGAGGCAGAGCCTTCAGTTATCAAGCTCCTCTCCTGTGGAACCAGATGCCAATCTGGATTCGGGAGTCAGACTCGATCTCTGTTTTTAAGAACAGGGTTAAAACTGTCCTTTTTGATATAGCCTACAATTAGGGAGGGATCATGTGCTTCTGAACCCTTCCTTAGTTATGCTGCTAATAGGTTTAGACAGCTGGGGGACCTCCACTAATGCACTGGGCTTCACTTCTTTCTTCACTCTCAATGAAATCTTTTTTTTTGCTGGTCATTAACATCTGTTTGTTCTCTCCCATACAGTGGGGAAAAAAAGTATTTAGTCAGCCACCAATTGTGCAAGTTCTCCCTCTTAAAAGATGAGAGAGGTCTCCAATTTTCATCATAGGTATACCTCAACTATGAGAGACAAAATGAGGGAAAAAAATCCAGAAAATCACATTGAAGGATTTTTAAAGAATTAATTGGTAAATTCCTCGGTAAAATAAGTATTTGGTCAATAACAAAAGTTCATCTCAATACTTTGTTATACAGTGATCCCTCGCTACTTCGCGCTTCACCTTTCGCGCCCTCAGTGCATCGCGGATTTTTCAGAAATATTCATCAAAAATTCAAAATTGAGAAAAAATGGGCGGGCGCTAGCAGAAGGCAGGGAGACTACATTAGAACATCAGGTATCAACACGGAGAGCCGCTCAACTCAAAATCCACCTCTCTGACCACCGCTCCACTCCTCTCCGCCCACCTCTTCACTGCTCGGGAATCTCGCAAGCTGATTGGCCGAGACGTTTTACCTCGCAAGCTGATTGGCCGAGACGTTTTACCCAGCTTTCTCCCTGCAGAGCGCCCATACCCACCGAAGGAAGACCGCATTCATTGTTCTTTATCGCTAGTCTCGCAGCGTGGAACTTTTCGCTGTTCTCTTGTCCCTTTTTGTGTGAAATAGTCTTCCCATCGAGCCACTACGCCGCCTCCTGCAGCTGCCCTCGACAATCCTGCGCCTCTAGCACCTGACGATGACGCGTCACCTGAGGAGCAGTAAAGCTCTCATTAACCTGTGCAGTACGTAAATCATCTTCATCTTGAGTTACGTATCTTGTTATAAAAATAAAAGAGTTCTAAAAACATATTTATGTACACTTTATTTACATCTACGTATGTATGTACACTTACACACACACACACACGTATCATATGAGAGAGAGTGAGGGAATGAACGTATGTGTTATTTATGGGTGACGTCATTAGGGGTGACGCTACTTCGCGTTTTTTCACTTTTCGCGGTCGGTTCTGGAACCCATTAACCGCGATAAGTGAGGGATCACTGTATACCCTTTGTTGGCAATGACAGAGGTCAAACGTTTTCTGTAAGTCTTCACAAGGTTTTCACACACTGTTGCTGGTATTTTGGCCCATTCCTCCATGCAGATCTCCTCTAGAGCAGTGATGTTTTGGGGCTATTGCTGAGCAACACAGACTTTCAACTCCTTCCAAAGATTTTCTATGGGGCTGAGATCTGGAGACTGGCTAGGCCACTCCAGGACCTCGAAATGCTTCTTACGAAGGCACTCCTTCATTGCTCGGGCGGTGTGTTTGGGATCATTGTCATGCTGAAAGACCCAGCCACGTTTCATCTTCAATGCCCTTGCTGATGGAAGGAGGTTTTCACTCAAAATCTCACGATACATGGCCCCATTCATTCTTTCCTTTACACGGATCAGTCGTCCTGGTCCCTTTGCAGAAAAACAGCCCCAAAGTATAATGTTTTCACCCCCATGCTTCACAGTAGGTATGGTGTTCTTTCTCCTCCAAACACGACAAGTTGAGTTTTTACCAAAAAGTTCTATTTTGGTTTCATCTGACCATATGACATTCTCCAAATCCTCTTCTGGATCATCCAAATGCTCTCTAGCAAACTTCAGACGGGCCTGGACATGCACTAGCTTAAGCAGGGGGACACGTCTGGCACTGCAGGATTTGAGTCCCTGGCGGCGTAGTGTGTTACTGATGTAGCCTTTGTTACTTTGGTCCCAGCTCTCTGCAGGTCATTCACTAGGTCCCCCCGTGTGGTTCTGGGATTTTTGCTCACCGTTCTCGTGATCATTTTGACCTCACGGGGTGAGATCTTGCGTGGAGCCCCAGATCGAGGGAGATTATCAGTGGTCTTGTATGTCTTCCATTTTCTAATAATTGCTCCCACAGCTGATTTCTTCACACCAAGCTGCTTACCTATTGCAGATTTAGTCTTCCCAGCCTGGTGCAGGTCTACAATTTTGTTTCTGGTGTCCTTTGACAGCTCTTTGGTCTTGGCCATAGTGGAGTTTGGAGTCTGACTGTTTGAGGTTGTGGACAGGTGTGTTTTATACTGATAACGAGTTCAAACAGGTGCCATTAATACAGGTAACGAGTGGAGGACAGAGGAGCCTCTTAAAGAAGAAGTGACAGGTCTGTGAGAGCCAGAAATCTTGCTTGTTTGTAGGTGACCAAATACTTATTTTACCAAGGAATTTACCAATTAATTCATTAAAAATCCTTTAATGTGATTTTATGGATTTTTTTTTCTCATTTTGTCTCTCGTAGTTGAGGTATACCTATGATGAAAATTGGAGACCTCTCTCATCTTTTAAGTTGGAGAACTTGCACAGTTGGTGGCTGGCTAAATACTTTTTTGCCCCACTGTAGATTGAGTTCCCATCGTGCTGTTTGCTCTTTACATGTCTGTTCTTCTCATCTTCTCTATCCCCTCACCTCCCAGCAAGTAGCAGCAGATGACTGCCCCTCCCTGAGCCTGGTTCTGCTGGAGGTTGCTTCCTGTTTAAAGGGAGTTTTTTCTCTCCACCATCACCAAGCGCTTGCTCACAGGGGATCACCTGATTGCTGGGGTCTTTCTGCAATTGTGGGGGTTTCCCCTACAGTTGAAAGTGCTATGAGATGACTGTTGTTGTGAAATGGCGCTATATAAATAAAGTTGAATTGAATTGAATTGAATTGAATTGAACTGAATTGAATTGAAAGGCAAACATGAAGCTCTTCCTCCACCACTGTGTCTCTATCATTTTAGATTTAGCAGTCAGGCTTGAAAAGCCCAGCTCACATACTGTATGTGGTGAAAAATGGGAGCAATATTGAAATACCTCTATTTGCCAGAATTGGGAACTCCTTGGCAGCAGTGAATCAAAAACTGCTCAGCAAAATTTAGCTGTAAACCATGGTCTTGTCTCAGTTCAGTCAATTGCGCTTGCTCCTGCAAAGGTTTTTCTTTTTAAAGTAAACTGTTTCTTCTTGCACTTGCAGTGTAGGGGAGAAACAATAGCTCTGTATACTCTGGACTGTAAGGTACGGTTTGTGTTTTATTGCCACGCTCAACCTGGAGTGTTGGCCTGAACACTACTTAAGGCCTGGATGCATTCACTGCCATTACTGCCATGTATTTGGTGCAGGAACAATCACAAGAGGAGATGGAGGGTTGCTTCCACACCTGCTGCTTTATTGCTGTCTTCAAACAGGGCACTGTGCATGTATAATCACTGCTATACATGTAAGGCACGAATAGGCATGATACAGGAGTGGGCATGCGTAGGCGTGTGTGTGTGGTTTCTGAAACAAAAGAAATAAAGGAAAGATGAGTTCACTATCACTAAATAACAACTACCCATACATGCAGTACTACTGTACGGTTCTACCCACCTGAAGCAGGTTAGCGAGGCACTTTTAGCTCAGTTGCACTTATAACCAAACTTATAATGAGTTAGCTCACTCTTGCAAATTACACCATGAAATTAGTAGCAGCTATGTGGTCTAAACACAGGATAAATACAGCACAGTATCAAACAACACATGGAAATTCCAAGCTAGCATCAAGTGAATGAGCAACAGGCTAACACCTTCACACATATTATTATGCTTATAACAACAAAGCCGCGGCACTTGTCATTGATGCATACTGACTTAACACAGTCCCCTGTTTATCTGTCTGAACTTGAATAAGACTTAACTTGCTCTCACTTCATTCATGGACTTAACTAATCAGCATTCAAACAGGTCTCTTCATGCTGCAGGCAGAAACACACAGAAAAAGTTCTCCCCGATGATGTCACCGTCACGGTACCCCAATTCACTGCCTGAGCTAAAATACAGACCAACTAGTAATAACAAACAAACTGTATAAGTAGTAAATGGCTGTGGCTTAGGGCCTTTTGTACAGTTGCCCCCAAATGTATGCAGTACATTTGCACCAAACAAAAGGCACACTATACTTAGCCTATACTTTTAAGAGATTGTCCATTGTCCTGATCTGGCACGGCTGGCAAGATCACCAGCCGGGCAACAGGTCTAGTGTAAGTTCTGTCTTTTACCTGCACATCGGCAGACCTGATATGTCTGTTGGGACTGGGATGAACTCTCAGGATGCGCCCGATGGGCCAGGAGGCCCTCGGGAACTGGGGGGCCACAATCATGACCACCGAACCCTCTCTGACATCTGCTGGAGATGACTGCCACTTCTGCTGAGTCTGTAGTCCAGGTAGGTACAGCTGGATGAAGCGGGCCCAAAATTGGTCAGCAAGCACTTGGGTGTGCGTCCACTGCCAACGACTCAGGAGCTTTTCTTTGGGATAGACGACTTGGGGGAGTGATGTGTCTGGCCACCCCATCAGCAGGCAATTTGGAGTCACAGGATCTGGATCGCTTATGTTGGATGGAACGTAGCCCAGTGGCTTGGAGTTGAGGATACCCTCCACCTCCACCAGCCCTGTGCAAAGGGCTTCTTCTTGAAGGGGTTGAACTCCAACTGTAGTGTAAAGCACTGCCTTCACAGAGTGAATTTCATGCTTCCACACTTCTCCAAAGTGGGGCACAGCTGGGGGATTGAAGTGGAAACTAATCTTGTGTGGGGCTAAAAGTCACTGAAGGTCTGGAGACATGTCTGAGAAGGCCTCTTGTAGTTCGGATTCTCCACCTCTGAAGTTAGTCGCTTGGTCTGAGTACAGTTCAGCAGGTGTCCCTCGTTGGGCAATAAGCCTGCGAAGTGCCATCAGGAAGGAGTCCATATCTAGTGAGGTCAGGACGTCCAGGTGTACAGCTGTGATGGTGAGGCATTTAAAGATGACCCCCCACCTCTTTTCCAAATGACGTCCCACCTTGACCTCAAACGGCCTGAAGCAGTCAATGCCTGTAGAGTAAAAGGCTGGCTTAAAGAGGCGAAGGCGAGCTGGTGGCAGGTCAGATATGATGGGTACAGCAGGTTTCACTCTCCACCTGCAACATTCAGCGCAGGTTCTCTGGAAACGACAGACTGCTTCTCTATCTTGCAGGATCCAATAGGTGTGCCTGAGGTCAGTAAAAACACGCTCTGGTCCTGGATGACGGAAATGGCCATTGAAATCCTGGATGAGTAGGTGAGTGACTGGATGAGTCTAGAACTAGTGGGTGCAGACTGGCGTGAGCTAGGTCTTCAGATCAGCGAAGCCGACCACCAACTCAGATGAGTTCTCTGGACTCATCCAGCTCTGGAGATAGGGTTATGAGACGACTACTGCGTAGCACAGGTTTCCCGCCTTTAAGGAGGTGTAACTCCTCAGGATAACTATCTTGCTGGCCTATAAATCACTTCCCCTTCCTCCTTTAGGATCCTCAGATCACAACTGTGTACATTTGCTGCCCACATATAAAACTGCTCTCAGAAGAGGCAAGGTGGAGACCAGAGACATTGATGTGTGGACAGAAGATTCAGTGCACAGCCTCCAGGAATGCTTTAACTGTACAGACTGGGAGATGTTCACACTGTCCTGCGGGGATGATTTGGACTCTTTGGTGGAAGTCACATGCTCATACATGGCTTTCTGTAAAAATACGATCGTTCCACGTAAACGTGTCAAAATATATCCCAACAACAAGCCATGGGTTACAAAATCAGTTAAATCCTGCTTACAGAGGAAAGCACTTGCCTTTAAACAGGGGTCTGTTTCTGAGCTACAGGTTGCCACAAAAGAGCTGCAGGCTGAAATTTTAAGAGCAAAACAGAATTATAAATCAGAGTTGGAAAGCAAGATGGCAACAAAGAAACTTGGTTCAGCCTGGGCCAATATGAAAACTATTGCAGGCCTTCAGAGCACAGAACGCAGTAATCGTGTGTTTTTAGATGGTTTTAATTCAGACACAGAGCTGCCTAATGCTCTTAATTGTTTTTATGGTCGTTTTGATTCCTTTGATTTTAGCACAGAAACCCAAGATTTGAAACAGAAACTCAAAGACAATCAGCACTTTAATATTGAGGTGCAGGATATTAAAAGGGAGTTCTGCGCTGTAAAAGTGAACAAAAGTCAGGACCCTGATAATATATGTGGGCGCTTGGTAAAGTCCTGTGCACATGAACTGAGTCCTATATTTCATTACATTTTCAATAAGTTCTTACAGACACAACATAAGATCTGGAAAGAAGCCGTGGTTGTTCCCATTCCAAAATCCAGCTGTCCTAAAACGGTAAATGACTTTAGACCAGTTGCTTTGACTTCAATTTTAATGAAAATTTTTGAAAAACTGGTCAGATTCGAGGTCCTAAAGCAGACTGAGCATGCATTGGATCCTCTGCAGTTTGCCTATAGGCCTCACAGAGGAGTGGAGGACACCACTGTCACTCTGTTTAACATGCTTTTTAAACATCTGGATTTTAATGGGACACACGCCAGGCTTTTATTTGTGGACTTTTCCTCCGCCTTTAATACAATCCAACCTCATATTTTAGTTGAAAGGCTCCTGCAACAATTTGATTTGAGCAATAATCTGGTGGGTTGGATTCTGGATTTCTTAACCAACAGGACGCAGAGAGTAAAGGTCAATGGTACATTGTCTGACCTAAAGTGCTCTTCTACTGGCTCTCCTCAGGGGTGTGTGTTGTCACCACTACTCTTCATCCTGTACACAAACATGTGTCGGAGCAGACATGACAACAGACACTGTCATATCCCGAGCGCTTTGTCCGCGCTCGGGTTATTCCTCATCCCTGTCAGGTTTTGACAGCTGGTGTCGTCACACGGGTTTCCCGGGCTCTGATTGGCCAGACGCTCGGGAGCTCTCAGCTGTCAGAACCTGGGCAGCTGTGCCGCGTTTCCAATCATGAGCAGCTGGCTTTAAATGTCAGTGCGAGTGAACTGGACGGCGCGGCTGTCTTGTCAGAAGTCCTATGACTTTCCCCTGTCTCCTTACCACATGCTCCCTGGGTTCCTCGACGTATCCCGCTGCATGTAAGTGATTTATTTGGAACTGTCTTCTCCCTCGCTGACGTTCCTTCCTAATTACGGCAGACGAGAGCTCCTCGTCACTGCCATAACTCTCTATTGTGAATTTATGTTGTGTAACGAAGCCTGCGTGGCAAAGTTATGTTGTACACCTAAGTCCTGTGCTTTATAAATAAAAGAACTGAACTGCAATTTACCGAACTGAGGCGTCTTATGCTGGCTCGTGAGGGCCAGCCGTGACAGACACATTATAAAGTATGCTGATGACTCAGTTATTGTCAGTCTCCTCCAGGATGGTGAGAGTGGCCGCGGCCCAGTAGTTGATGATTTTGTTCACTGGTGTGAGGATTCCTACCTGCAGCTGAATACGACAAAAACTAAAGACATGATTATTGACTTTAGTGACATGGTTAGGGACCCAGGAGACAGACGCTGACACGAGTAGATAGTAGACAAATATTTATAGAATTTATAGAATAGTGAGTGTTGTGTGAGTGAGTGAGTGAATGAGTGTGTGGCTGTCTGGTCACTGGAGCTGAGCGTTTCCTGCGGTGACCTGGCAACCCTGGAACACACAAGCACAGGAGATTACTACTGTCCATCAGAATAGGAAGCTGAAGCTTGTGATGCTTACTTGCAGGCACCACAGAGAGAATCCTGCTGGCTCCGAGTGCCCGTGCGGCGTGGTGCTCATGGTGCTCGACGTTGAGGAGGTGAGGAGGAACTCCGAGGTGGAGGAGGTGGCGTCCCGTCAGCTGGGGAGGTTAGTCCGCTGCCAGGGAGGTCCACCTGTGCACAGGGGAAAAGGCTAGGAGAGGATGAGTGTAGAGGTTGCTTACTTGACGTGGCTTGACGTGATGACTTGACTGTGGCTCTGGCTTGAGGTCGTATCCTCGACGCATTGCTGGGCAAAGGCGACAGACGACTCCGTGCAGAGCAGTCTGAGGTTCTGGCTTTTAAAGCCCGTTGATTAACACCTGCCGGTGTGTGCGCAGCTGAGGATGATGATGACGGCCCAGCGGCCGCCATGACAGTACTCCCCCCTCTAGAGGTACCTCCAGGCACCTGCCCAATCCTACCTGGATGCGCCCGATGAAAATCGCGGATCAGCTGCTTGTCGAGGATCAACGCTGGGCGAATCCAGGAGCAATGCTCAGGACCAAATCCCTCCCAGTCCACCAAATACTGAAGACCCCGACCCCGCCGGCGGACATCCAACATGGCAGTCACCCCCCAAGCCGGATGGCCATCGATCATCCTCGGGGGGACAGGAGCTGCGGGGGGCGGGCACAGAGGGTCGGCGATGTATGGCTTTACCTGGGAGACATGAAAGGTAGGGCAGATGTGCATGGAAGAGGGGAGAGCAAGGCGCACAGACACAGGGTTGATAACATGGGAAATAACATAAGGACCGATGAAGTGCTTGGTCAGCTTGCGCTTCTCGGCCGGCACACTGATGTTCCTAGTGGACAACCAAACTTTCTGACCCACCTTATAGTCCGGGGCAGGCCTCCTGTGGCGGTTGGACACCTGGATGTTACGTTCTGTAGTCCTTAGGAGGGCTCTGCAGGTGATGGACCAGATCCGCCGACAACGCCTGGCGTGGACCTGCACTGAAGGAACCGCTACCTCCTTTACTCCTCCTCTGGGAACAGTGGTGGATCAAACCCCAGGGATGCCTTGAAAGGGGACATCCCAGTAGCAGAGGACACCGTGGTGTTATGGGCGTACTCGATCCACTGTAGAAATGTGCTCCAAGAAGAGGAGCAGGAGGAGATGACACAGCGCAGCGCAGCCTCCAGCTCCTGATTGGCCTGCTCGCACTGACCGTTGCTCTGCGGGTGGTACCCTGAGGAGAGACTAGCCGTGGCCCCCAGCACCGTGCAGAACGCCTTCCAGACTTGGGATACAAACTGTGGTCCTCGATCCGATACGATGTCAGCGGGGATTCCGTGAAGACGGACCACATGTTGAACGAGAAGGTCCGCCGTCTCCCACACTGAAGGCAGCCCCCGGAGAGGCACAAAGTGAGCTGCCTTGGAAAAACGGTCCACTATTGTTAGAACTGTCGTGAAATGACCAGAGGGGGGCAGGCCGGTTACAAAATCCATGGCCACATGGGACCGGGGGCGAGAAGGGACAGGCAAAGGGTGAAGAAGACCCGCCGGGGGGGGATGATGATGATTTCCCAGTGGCGCACTGGGCGCAGGCCCGGACATAGTTGTTGACATCCTTCCTCAACCCTGGCCACCAAAAGGCTCTCTGGAGAAGATCGGTGGTTCGGCCCACTCCTGGATGGCACGCCAGTTTGGACGTGTGGCCCCATTCGATTACCTGGCTCCTGACAGAAAGAGGGACAAACAGACGGTCTGCGGGGCCCCCACCCGGGTCAGGCTCCGTCTCCTGCGCTCTTCTGACCTTGTCGCGGATTTCCCAAGACAACGCATCCACCACACAAGATGACGGCAGGATGGTCTCCTCCTGCTCTTCGGTGGACGGTGCGTCAAACTGCCTCGAGAGGGCGTCAGGCTTGCCATTCTTGCTCCCCGGCCGGTAGGTGACGGTGAAATTAAACCGTCCGAAGAAAAGAGACCAGCGGGCCTGACATGCGTTCAATCGCTTGGCCATCCTGAGATACTCAAGGTTACGATGGTCAGTCCAGACGACGAACGTCTGGGCAGCCCCCTCCAGCCAGTGTCTCCACTCTTCCAGGGCGAGTTTCACGGCCAGCAGCTCCCTGTCTCCAATGCAGTAGTTTCTCTCTGCGGGTGTCAGGCGGTGGGAGAAGTATGCACATGGTCGGATCCTGCCATCCACCGGAGAACGCTGGGAGAGAACGGCCCCAACTCCCGAATCCGAGGCATCCACCTCCACAAGGCACTGCAGCTCTGGGTCCACCTGGGTCAGTACGCGGGCCGAAGCGAACTCCTCCTTCAATCTCCCGAACGCCATGGCAGCTTCCTCACCCCAACGAAAAGGCACCTTAGGGGACGTGAGAGCGGTCAGGGGGCGGGCGATGTTCCCAAAATTCGGCACGAACCGACGGTAGAAATTGACGAAACCCAGGAACCCCTGTAGCTGTTTGAGGTTTTATCAGTGTGAAACTCACATTTTTCAGCCTTGACGAACAGCTGGTTCTCCAGGAGGCACTGCAGGACCCGTCACACATGCACCTGGTGCTCCTCCAACGTGCGTGAGAAGATGAGGATGTCGTCGAGGTAGACGAACACGAAGGAGATGAGGAAATCCCGGAGGACATCGTTTATCAGACGCTGAAACACGGCCGGAGCGTTGGTAAACCCAAACGGCATCACCAGATACTCGAAGTGGTCGCTTGGGGTCCGGAAAGCCGTCTTCCCTTCATCGCCCTCCCTGATGCGCACCAGGTGGTAGGTGTACCGCAGGTCCAACTTCGTAAACCAGGATGCCCCCTTGAGAGAGTCAAAGGCTGTTCATCAATGGCAGCGTATATTTGTCCTTAACTGTGATCTCGTTGAGCCCTCGGAAGTCGATGCAGGGACGCAGCAAACCGTCCTTCTTTCCCACGAAGAAGAACCCTGCACCCACGGCAGAGGACGAAGGACGAATAATTCCGGAAGCCAGAGACTCCTTGATATATGTGTCCATAACCTCGCGCTCCGGGGCGGACAGGCTGTATAGGCAGCTTGCCGGGAGAGGGGCCCCTACCCTGAGGTTGATCGCACAGTCATAAGGACGGTGAGGGGGAAGGGACAGTGCCCTTGACTTGCTGAACACCGCCCCCAGATCGTGGTAGACTTCTGGTACCATGGACAGGTCTGGGGGTGGTGTCGAAGGAGGGGGCACCGAAACCAAGGGAGCACACGCCGCAGATTGGAGGCAGGCACTCAAACAGAAAGAACTCCAAGCAGTAATACTCCCAGCTTGCCAATCAAAGGTGGGGTTGTGAAGCCGGAGCCATGGGTACCCCAGGATTACAGGGGAGGAGGAGATGGGCAAAACCAAGAAGCGAATCTCCTCCCGGTGGTTCCCAGAGACAATCACTGACACGGGGACCGTCTGGTGGGAAACAGAGGTCAGTGACGTCTTCGACAACGTGACGAGATTGACAGGAGGGCACAGAGGTTGACAGCTGAGGCCCATCTGGGTTGCCAAGTCTCTGGAGATGAAGTTTTGCTCAGCTCCAGAGTCAATTAAGGCATGTGTGGTATGTTCTTTATGTTTGTGAAGTAGCCTAATGGGAATACGGCAACTAGTGAGGGGCTTTTTCTGTTTCTCGTCCGTGAATCCCCCTTCTGTGATCCACGGACCTCCCCTTTTCAGCCGGTTCGGACATTCAGTAACCCCATTAGACCCATTGCCACAATAAAAACAAAGGCCCAGATCCCTGCGGCGCTGTCTCTCAGCCGCTGAAACTCCCGATTGTCCGATGACCTTATCCTCCTGCTCCGGAAGTTCCTCTGACGAAGGCAGAGCGAGGAGAGGTGACCTAGCAGAGCGAGGGCGGGGTTTACTCGAACAGCTGGCTGTCTGACGTTCGGCCGCTCGCTCCCTTAGCCTACTATCCAGGCTGATGGTGAGGGAAATTAATTCCCCTAACCTGTCCGGTTTATCCCGTGCCGCTAGTTCATCTTTCAGCTCTGAGCTAAGACTGCGGAGGAAGATACCACAAAGCGCTGGCTCCCCCCACCCAATCTCCGCGGCTAATACCCGGAAGTCTATGGCGTAATCGGCGGCAGATCTACTGCCCTGCTGAAGGCTTAGCAGCCGTTTGGTTAGCACCGCACCCCGGTCTGTATGATCAAATATTTCCATGAATTCTGCCACGAACTGCTGGTAAGTCAAAGAGGGATAATTTGGTTTAGCCATAACTGTGTAAGCCCAGTCTAATGCTCTACCCCCCAGTAGGTTGGCGATATACCCGATTTTGCTTTGGTCAGTGGCAAAATCTCCCGGGACGCGGTGAAACACCGATTCACACTGGAACAAAAAACCTCGCGCTTCCCTGAGTTTTCCACTGAAGCGGGCGGGGGTTGGCATGGGAGTGAGACGAGGTAGAGATGGTTGATTAACCTGGCTAGTAGGAGAGGCTACGGGGGCTGGAGATGGCCCGGCAGTCGGGGGGGAACGCCTGGTGTCCTTCCAGACGGTCCAGCCGGCTGTTAACCTGAGTTAATTGGTTCAAAATAACTGTCTGTTGGTGTGAAATCATATCTACTCGGGCGCTAAGAGTGTTTAGACAGCGCGCCAGCGCGCTGTCAGCTGGGTCAACGTGACGGAGTCGTACTGACATGGTTAGGGACCCAGGAGACAGACGCTGACACGAGTAGATAGTAGACAATTATTTATTGATAGAATAGTGAGTGTTGTGTGAGTGAGTGAGTGAATGAGTGTGTGGCTGTCTGGTCACTGGAGCTGAGCGTTTCCTGCGGCGACCTGGCAACCCTGGAACACACAAGCACAAGAGATTACTACTGTCCATCAGAATAGGAAGCTGATGCTTGTGATGCTTACTTGCAGGCGCCACAGAGAGAATCCTGCTGGCTCCGAGTGCGCGTGCGGCATGGTGCTCGTGGTGCTCGACGTTGAGGAGGTGAGGAGGAACTCCGAGGTGGAGGAGATGGAGTCCCGTCAGCTGGGGAGGTTAGTCCGCCGCCAGGGAGGTCCACCTGTGCACAGGGGAAAAGGCTAGGAGAGGATGAGTGTAGAGGTTGCTTACTTGACGTGGCTTGACGCGATGACTTGACTGTGGCTCTGGCTTGAGGTCGTATCCTCGACGCATTGCTGGGCAAAGGCGACAGACGACTCCGTGCAGAGCAGTCTGAGGTTCTGGCTTTTAAAGCCCGTTGATTAACCCCTTGCACTCCGGGCAATTTTCCTAAAAATGCCAAAAAAAAAATGTGCCCAAAGTAAATCGAAAGCTGTTATTCAACCCTTTGCAGCATCTTCATGGGGTTGGTCTCATTTAAAAGAAAACACTTTGATTTTTTTGGCAAAAAAACACATAATCTCTCTACGTGCTCTGGCCACTAGAGTTACAGTCATCTAAACATACTGAACTTGAAGAAAATAAATTTGGACACAGTGTTTTTTTGGATACAAATGCTTGCAAATAACACACAGCTGTCCAATCCGGCTGGAAAATGCAACAGAAATGTAGAACCAAGTGTTATCAAGCTGAGATCCAAATTTGGTAACAATACCTCAAAAAATGAATATTTTACACAACTTTGTTCTCAGGCTGTTCCCAGGCGTTTTGGAACTGTGCCAAATGGCACAGTTTGGAAAAACGTCTGTAACTTTTGAATAATTCAATGCAGAATCTTCATTTTGGGCTCTAATGAAAGGTCACATTCAGGGCTGTGTCTGTGTGTGTGTGTGTGTGTGTGTGTGTGTGTGTGTGTGTGTGTGTGTGTGTGGGGTTGTCCCCCCCCCGCTACAAAAGACGGAGTTCGGCCCTCGCTACATGACGGATTACACTCCTTGCATGTTTTCACAGCGGCTACCCCCCCCCCTCGCTACTGTGTGTGTGTGTGTGGGGGGGGTTGTCCCCCCCCTCGCTACAGAAGACGGCCATCACTACTTGACGGAATAGACTCATATGCTTCCCCCCGCGGACCGGGGAGCGTTCGGACCGTGAACGTCCCCCCCCCCCCGCTCCTCTTCTGTAGCGGGGGGGGGAGGGCGTTCACGGTCCGAACACGGCAAATGAACCGTTTATCGCGGCGCACGCACTTCGTACTTCGTGCGCCGTACGGTTGTAATTTACCGATCGGTCAAAAGTCATTTTTGGATTACAGTTTTCAGGGAGAAATAATAATTTAGCTTATAACACCTTACCTCTTCACAGCAGCAGAGTCCTGGCGAACTTCTCTTCCCCATTGTCAGACGAACGCGACGCTGGTCCACTCGTGGATCCCGATCAAAACATAATTCCAATATTGCGGTTTTGGTGAATGATTTACGACCTTTGTCGTCGGCCTCTGTCGGTCTATGATGACGGAAGAGAATCCTAAACGTCTATTCTGCTGGAATGAGTGCAGGTCCCACTTGTGGGTGTTCTCCATGCTGCTGGGTGAGCCTGGGTCTGTAGCAGGTTCGTCCAGCGTCCTTTGTTTTCATCTGCTGCAACAGTAAATATCTCTTCACCCAGCCCGAATTTCTGTGCTTCAATTGGCTCCTGCATTCACAGTAGGCGGGTCCTCCTTCCTAGGTTTTCATTCATTGGCTCTTCATGGTTTCAGAAACCCAATTCAAGGCTCTTATTAGTCGAATGAGAGGTCAATCAGATGAACTAATCTGTTCGCGGCTGTGTCTGCAGGTTTTTTTTTCAGTGGCGCTTGGACGCCAACACCACCTACATCACCACAATCTGGACTATGCGTCCGAGTGCGCACGAGGGCGCAGGAGTGCGCCCTTGTGCATCCTAGGACGCAGAGACTTGCCCGCCCGCGGAACAACGGAGTGCAAGTGGTTAACACCTGTCGGTGTGTGCGTAGCTGAGGATGATGATGACGGCCCAGCGGCCGCCATGACATTTAGGAGGAAAACTCCCAGGCACAAAGTCACCGTACTAAAAGGCCAGACCACCGAAAGTGTACAATCCTACAAATATCTTGGGACGATTATTGATAGTAATTTAAACTTTGAAGAGAACTGTGAAAGGGTGTGCAAAAAGGGTCAGCAACATTTGCATTGCTTGAGAAAACTTGCATGCTTCTAAATTGACCGAACCATAATGACAATGTTTTATCGGGCTTTCATTGAATCTGTTTTATCCTTTTCTTTAGTATCATGGTTTGGTCAGATAAAACTGAAACAGAGGAAATCCTTGGATCAGGTAGTTAGATGGTCCAGTCGTTTGCTTGGTGAGTCACAGCTGAGCCTGACATCCCTGTACACCAGACAAGTACAGAGGATGGCTACCTCCATTTTAAATGTTGACTCCCACCCTTTGCACTGCAACTTTCAGCTTCTTCCCTCAAGACGGAGGTTTGCTGTCCCAAAAAGTAAAACCCAGCGCTACAAAAACAGCTTTGTTCCTGCTGCTGTCAAAGAGTTGAACAAGTTGTAACAATATATTGCACATAATTTAGGTACCTATTTATTAATTCCATTTTATATTTACTTATTTTTGTAGGATGTTATTTGGGTTCTAAATATTTTATTGGGTTTTAGACCTTTGAGTTTTTAACCTCTTTGACTAGTTTTTAACTTTTTAATATGACCCTTCTCTCTTACCTCTGTTTTTTCTCTCATCTCTTTGTCTTTATACCCTGACTGATGGAGCCTTGAGTATTTTTATCATGTTTATAGTCAGCTTCATGTGTGCCTGTGTTTGTGTCTATGTTGAATGTAATTGTGGCTTGTAAGTATGGATGTCACCAGACTGCAAAACAAATCTACCTACGGGTACAAATAAAGTAACCTGAACCTGAACCTGAACCTCTTGAAGAGGAGCATCTCTGCTTGGTGATAGTTCTTGGCAGTGGAATAGCCATCCTCAGCAGCCTCCTCGTGTAGCTTCCTGGACCATAGCTTCCAGCAGCTCTTCCCGTGTATTGTACTGATACACATCTGACAACGCTGGTCCCTCAGCTGTGGATGACGCACCGCAGAAGGTTTCTTTCCGAAGTTCAGTTGAGTC
Source organism: Pholidichthys leucotaenia (assembly GCA_020510985.1). Classification (NCBI taxonomy): domain Eukaryota; kingdom Metazoa; phylum Chordata; class Actinopteri; order Cichliformes; family Pholidichthyidae; genus Pholidichthys; species Pholidichthys leucotaenia. Next base: position 95,333,309 of record CM035837.1, read on the forward strand.
TGGAGTGTCTCCCAGGCTGCTGACTGGCTCTGATGGCCACTGGGTAGGGTCCATAAGCAAGAAGGGGGGGTCCTTAACTCCACCGACTGATTCTTGCCAGGTCCTGCAAGGTTTTGCCATGAATTGCGTCATCTGCAGGATTCTGGGCTGAATCAATGTAACGCCATACATGGTTTTGTGTCAGTTCTTGTATCTCTGTCTTGGAGATCTGTGCTCTCTCAGGGACTCTTTGAAGGCTCTTCTCCACAACTCTCAGACTTGGGATGACAGCATCAGGAGTAGCCTGCAGGTGTGGGATGTCATGGCGGCGCAGCAGAGGAGTGGCATAGCGAAGTATACCATCAACATCCATGCGAGTTGTCTTTTTTTTGAGGATGCCAACTGCTAAGTTGCCTTGCTTGGAGCATGTCACCACTTTGTCTTTTCTGAAAGGAATGGTATCAGCCTGCCCGAGGTTCTCAACATGCATTAGTTCGTTCACCAGTGGCGGGAGTGAGGTGAACAGACATTGTTGTGACTGGTTCAGTTGGGAGACAGCACTGGAGGGGCGCTGCAGTGTCCATCCCAGCCAGGTATGGATCGTAGCTAGGCCTCCAGGGGGACCCAGGTGGACAGGTTCAATGGGTGTGACGAGGTGAGGATGGTCACTACCTATGAGTAGTGATGTTATGCTCCACACCGCCCACTCGAGATTGACTCGAGCAATATAACACGAAAGTGTCGTGAGCAGCGTGTCGAGCACTGTGTGAACATGGCCACAGTCAGCTGACTGTAGCGAATGAGGCCTCGTTGTCACATCACGTGATTTGACACCTGGCGAGAAATTTGACAGGGCTCTGCGTTGCATATGTCAACAGTGAAGGATTTAAAAGGGGTGTGATTCACCACTCGAACTGTAGGTTTTTTGAGAGGAGGAGATTTGTTATCGCTGTTTTGCTATTATTCGCTATTTCAGTACAAGTCAGGGACAGTGCACAAGTTAGAATTAGGTTTAAAGGGCCTATATCATGCTATTTTAAGCCTTTCAGAGTAAACTATATGCATGTATGTGATAGTATATTACCTATGGTACACTGGAGAATGAATTTCTTATGAAATATGAGTTATTTTCGTGAGCTACTTTTCCGACCCGGAAGTAAGATTCCTCGATCTCTGAGGCTCAGCCTCTCCTTCTTGTGGCTGCCGCCCATTTCATGACGTAACCCCTGAGCCGGCTGCTGCAGCGTGTCGCTGGGTTCCGCTCACGAAAACTTAGAAGACATTGTCTTACGTAAAAAAGCAAACAGCTGTTGTCACTGAGCAGATTAGGTGTGAGAGGAACTACTTCTTCACAGCGTCAATGCTAAAGTGAAAGAGTTTTGCCGATCACTGCTCCGTTAGCTGCGCGGAGAAAGTGGGTGTGTGCGTTAGCCTGGGGGCGGTGCTGGCAGCACAGGCACTTCCTGGAGTGGGTGGCTCACCCACGTTCATACATATGAATGTGGGGACCCAGTCATTATCAGGGACAGGGCGGAGCAGCAGCTCAGAGAGCAGGATTGAGGAGGAATACTCAGAGATTCATAAATGGAGCAAAATACCACTTTGGGGGTGTTTTTGGTGAGGAATTAACACTATAACATGCTTAAAAGCTCAAAAAAGTCGATTTTGCATGACATACAGTAGGCCCTTTAATAACATTAAACAACACATTACATTTACTAAATATATTACACATAGATACATACACATACATTGATACATAACACACAACACACACTTATTCACACAAGCACAGTAGACATATAGGATAGGCTTAGTTAGACATAGAGTAGACAGTTTGTGTGGTTGAAAGAGTAGTGTGTGTATTTTTTCAGAGTGAAAAGTGTGTTTGTCTGAGTGACTGTGTGTAAGTATAGTGAGGTGAGGCAAATGGAGGAGCAACCAGTGACTAAAAGAGCACGCTCTTATGTGTGGTAGCACTTTGACATCGTCAACCCCAAGAAGGTCAGGTGTGTTATCTGTGCTGTGAAGCTGATGTTCAACAATAACACGTCTTCAGTGCTGCGACACTTGCACAGCAAACACCCGGAGACAACACGCAGTTCAGCTCCTGCTGCTGCTGCTTCTGGTTCAGTGGGGACCAGACAAGGTTAGCTTAATGTAATTTCTATAGGTTAAATCCAAACATCCGACTGTATTATATACCCTATAATTTACAATTTTTCAATGGTAATTTTTTGTATACTTTCATTGTAAGGTCAGGAAGCAGAGTTGGACGAGGCACTGGTTAATATGGTTGTGCTTGACACTCAACCATTTAAAGTGGTGGAGGACAGAGGCTTCAGGGCCTTTTTACAGAAGCTGGACCCAACCTACATCCTGCCTACATGCCTGGCCTTACAAGCTATGGTGCAGGAAAAATACGAAGAGGCTAAAGAGAAGGCAAAAGAGGAATTGGTGAAAGCACAGTCTGTAAGTTTGACTGCAGACATGTGGACCTCTATGAATATGGATGCCTATCTTGGGATAACCTGCCACTTCATTGATGACAACATGAAGCTCGTTAGTGTTTTGCTTGGAGAGGAACATTTCACACGGTCCCACAAAGCAGAAAATTTGAAGGATGCATTAGAGCTGCAAATTAATCAGTAGGGTTTGACAAATAAATGGTAAATGGCATTCACTTATATAGTGCTTTTATTCTCATCTCTTGATGACCAAAGCGCTTTACAGATCCTGCAATCCACCCATTCACACACTGATGGTGGCATGCTGCCTAACATGGCGCTTCCAGACCCACCAGGAGCAATTGGGGTGAAGTGTCTTGCCCAGGGACACAACGGCAGCATATCTGGGGAGAACGGGATTTGAACCGCCAACCATGTGGTTATTGGACAACCTGCTCTACCTCCTGAGCCACTGCCGCCCCCAAATAAATTGCACTGTTTAATCACAGACAATGCATCAAATATAAGCCTTTGTGCCAAACTAATCAGTGTAAGGAATATGCCACGTTTAGCCCACAGCATTAATCTTGTTGTGAAAAAGGCATTGGATTGAATTCCTTCACTTGCAGACATCAGAGCAAGAGGTCGAAGAATTGTCACATTTTTTAAGAGAAGTACAAAAGCAAAAGAAAAACTGACAGAGATGCAAACCCAGCTGCAGAAGCCAGTTCACAAACTCATTCAAGAAGTTAAAACCCGATGGAACTCTACATATTTCATGTTACAAAGACTGTATGAGCAACGTGAACCAGTCGGTGCAGCAATGGCATCCCTCACTACAGTCATTCCTCCTCTCACATGTGTGGACTTCCAGTCAGTGAATGTTTAGAGGTGCTTGCACCTTTCCATGTGGTCTCCACAGAGATGTCAGCAGAAAAGAATGTTTCTGCCTCAAAAGTGATTCCACTCATCAGAGGGTTACAGCACAAACTGGCTGAAAAGGCATCAGTCATTAAAAATGAAACAGCACTTCATCTCATAAAACAACTGCAGCACGAGCTGGCCAAACAGTGCACTGTTCAAAATGTTAGAGTTTTGGCCTTGGCTACCATTTTGGACCCATGATTTAAAATGTTAGGTTTTGGAAATGACACGTGTGCAAGAGACCATGGTAAAATTGACTGCTGAATGTACTGGAACCATCAACACTGAGACGCCAATGCCATCAACATCACAGGTAGTGTACCATATCATTCCATATTATTACTGTGTTTTCCAAACCTCTCTCTCAACATGTTCTCAGCTCCATCAGTCAGCGGCAGAGGAAGACTTGGGCCTTCAGCAAAAGACAACTTCTGGGAGTTCTTGGATAGCAGAGTTGGTTTGTATTTTTCTTTTACTTTAAGCATCATTTTCTAATTTCAAAAGATTGCTAATTACATTTTTCTTTTTGTTTAGGTGAAACACAGCACTGTCAAAGTGCAACAGCAGATGCCACAGTGGAAGTGAAACAATATTTGTCTGAGCCCTACCTCTCCAGAGGAGGAGACCTGCTCTGTTACTGGGCAACATGCCAAACTATATACCCCACTCTTTACAAGATCGCAAAAAAGTATCTTCACATGCCAGCAACGCCAGTGCCATATGAGCGGGTCTTCTCCAAAGCTGGAGAGGTAGTAGGCCACAAGAGAAGCCGACTGAAACCACGGACTGTGGAAATGCTTCTTTTTTTGAATAAAAATCTTTAAACACTCCAACAGAAACACAATGTTTTATTATTTATGAAGAGCAGTAAATACTATAAAATAGTACAGGAAAATATTTGCAATATGACAATGAAGTGCAGGTCGATTTGGGTCCCTTCCAGTTCTCATTTGTTCCCCTACCGGGCTAATCCTATGAACTGGGACACCCCTTCATGGCTGCACATGGCCAAAGTGGCTGTAGAGTATAGCTGTCTTACCGGCCAATGCTGAAATTCACAGCCATTGGACAGTGTTAATGTTAAGCCCTGTATTATCTATCTATCTATCTGTCTATCTATCTGTCTATCTGTCTGTCTGTCTGTCTGTCTAATCATAAAAAAGTTCAATATTTTTGTCATTCATTTCAGAAAATGAAACCCATATATTATATAGATTCATTACACAGAGAGTAATATATTTCAAGTGTTTATTTATTTTAATTTTGATGATTATGGCTTACAGCCCATGAAAACCCCAAATTCAGTTTCTCAAAAAAATTATAATATTACATAAAACTAACTTAAAAAAATAGTTTTTTAATAGAAATGTTGGCTGACTGAAAAGTATGTCCATGTACACACTCAATACTTGGTCAGGGCTCCTTTTGGATGAATTACTGTATCAACGTGGCGTGGCATGGAGGTGATCACCCTGTGGCACTGCTGAGGTGTTATGAAGGTCCAGGTTGCTTTGATAGTGACCTTCAGCTCGTCTGCATTGTTGGGTCTGGTGTCTCTCATCTTCCTCTTGACAATACTCCCTAGATTCTCTATGGGGTTTAGGTCAGGAGAGTTTGCTGGCCAATCAAACACAGTGATGCCATGGTCATTAAACCAGGTTTTGATACTTTTGGCAGTGTGGGGGGGTGCCAAATCCTGCTGGAAAATGAAATCAGCTTCTCCATAAAGCTTGTCAGCAGAGGGAAGCATGAAGTGCTCTAAAATTTCCTGGTGGACGACTGCACTGACTTTGGTCTTGATAAAACACAGTGGACAAACACCAGCAGATGACAGATGATTTTGTTTAGATAAAAGTAAATTTTGCATTTCATTTGGAAATCAAAGTCCCAGAGTCTGGAGAAAGAGTGGAGAGGCACAGAATCTAAGTTGCTTGAGGTTTAGTGTGACGCTTCCACAGTCAGTGATGATTTGAGGAACCATGTCATCAGCTGGTGTTGGTCCACTGTGTTTTATCAAGACCAAGTCAGCGCAGTCATCTACCAGGAAATTTTAGAGCACTTCATGCTTCCCTCTGCTGACAAGCTTTATGGAGAAGCTGATTTCATTTTCCAGCAGGATTTGGCACCCCCACACACACTGCCAAAAGTATCAAAACCTGGTTTAATGACCATGGCATCACTGTGTTTGTTTGGCCAGCAAACTCTCCTGAACTAAACCCCATAGAGAATCTATGGAGTATTGTCAAGAGGAAGATGAGAGACACAAGGCCCAACAATGCAGACGAGCTGAAGGTCACTATCAAAGCAACCTGGACCTTCATAACACCTTAGCAGTAACACAGGGTGATCACCTCAATGCAACATCACGTTGATACAGTAATTAATCCAAAAGGAGCCCTGACCAAGTATTGAGTGTGTACATGGACATACTTTTCAGTTGGCAAACATTTCTATTAAAAAACTATTTTTTTTAATTAATTTCATGTAATAATCTAATTTTTTCAATTCAATTCAACTTATTTTTATATAGCGCCATTTCACAACAACAGTCATCTCATAGCACTTTCAACTGTAGGAGAACCCCCACAGTTGCAGAAAAACCCCAGAAATCAGGCGATCCCCTGTGAGCAAGCGCTTGGCGATGCTGGAGAGGAAAAACTCCCTTTTAACAGGAAGAAACCTCCAGCAGAACCAGGCTCAGGGAGGGGCAGTCATCTGCTGCGACTGGCTGGGGGGTGAAGGGATAGAGAAGATGAAAAGAACAGACATGTAGAGGGCAAACAGCACGATGGGGACTCAATCTATGGGAGAGAACAAACAAATGTTAATAAAGCAAAAAAAAGATTTCATTGAGAGTGAAGAAAGGAGTGAAGCCCAGTGCATTATTGGAGGTCCCCCGGCTGTCTAAACCTATTAGCAGCATAACTAAGGAAGGGTTCAGAGACACATGATCCCTCCCTAATTTTAGGCGATATCAAAAAGGAAGGTTTTAACCGTATTCTTAAAAACAGAGATCGAGTCTGACTCCCGAACCCAGATTGGCATCTGGTTCCACAGGAGAGGAGCTTGATAACTGAAGGCTCTGCCTCCCATTGTACTTTTGGAGATTGTTGGTATTACAAGTAATCCAGCATTTTGGGAGCGTAGTGCTCTGTTAGGATAATACGGTAGTATCAGATCTTTTAAATAAAAAGGAGCCTGATTGTTTAGAGCTTTGTAAGTAAGAAGAATAATTTTAAACTTAATTCTAAACTCCATGGGAAGCCAATGAAGGGAGGCCAGAACTGGAGAGATATTATCTCTCTTTCTAGTACCTGTTAAAACTCTTGCTGCAGCATTTTGGATCAACTGAAGACTTTTTAAAGATGTTTTAGGACAATCTGATAATAAAGAGTTACAATAATCAAATCTAGAGCTAACAAAAGCGTGGACCAGTTTCTCGGCATCACTCTGAGACAAGATCAGAATCAGAATCAGCTTTATTGGCCAAGTATGCACAACACATACAAGGAATTTGACTTTGGCTAAAAACTTGCTCTCATTGTTCAGGTGAAGGATTTAAATAAGGATTCAATGACAACCAGAGTATGTACAGTAAATTACAGTCTGTCCACGTTTCTATAAAAGGATGCAAATATATACAGGAATATATGCAGTTATTTACTCGGACTAACCACACTTTGCAGAAATATATGAAAAAATATACAATCACACAGTATTTCAATGTGGACTCAGATTCAGTGATATAATGTGAATGAAGTAAAAAGCAGTGTGAGAGTTATGTGCAATGTAATAATGGATGAAAAGTCATGAGTACAGCAACAGGTAGGACTAGGTGAATGTTAGGAGTTCATCAGAGTGATGGCTTGAGGAAAGAAACTGTTCCTGTGACGGGTGGTTTTGACCTTCAGTGATCTGTAACGACGACCAGAAGATAGAAGTTCAAACAGTTTGTGGCCGGGGTGTGATGGGTCAGCACAGATGTTTCCCGCCCGTTTCCTGGTTATGGACCGATATAAGTTCTCAATGGAGGGTAGGTCGGTACCAATGATCCTCTCCGCAGACTTAATGATCCGCTGCAGTCTGGTCTTGTCCTGTTTAGTGGCAGATCCAAACCAGACAGTGATGGAAAAGCAGAGGACAGATTGGATGATGGCGGTGTAGAAGACAACCAGCAGCTCCTGAGGCAAATCAAACTTCTTGAGCTGACACAGAAAAAACAACCTCTGCTGGGCCTTTTTCCAGACAGTGTCAATATGGGAGGACCACTTCAGGTTCCGGGAGATTGTGGTACCCAGAAACTTGAAGGAGTCCACAGTGGACACTGTGCTGTTGAGGATGGTGAGTGGGGGGAATGAAGGGGGGTGTCGCCTGAAATCCACAGTCATCTCCACCGTTTTGGCTGGGTTAAGTTCAAGATGGTTCTGGCTGCACCAGAGGATCAGCTGCTCCACCTCCCGCCTGTATGCAGACTCATCATCATCCCGGATCAAACCGATGACTGTGGTGTCGTCCGCAAACTTCAGGAGCTTCACCGAAGGGTCCTCTGAGGTGCAGTCGTTGGAGTAGAGGGAGAAGAGCAGTGGGGAAAGGACACATCCTTGGGGGGCGCCAGTACTAATTTTTCGGGAGCTGGATGTAAATCTCCCTAGCTTCACCTGTTGCCACCTGTCAGTCAGAAAGCTGGAGATCCACTGGCAGGTGGAGGGGGGCACCTTGAGCTGGAGGAGTTTCTGATGAAGAATGCCTGGGATGATGGTGTTGAACGCTGAGCTGAAGTCGACAAACAGGATCCTGGCGTACGTCCCTGGGGAGTCGAGGTGTTGCAGGATGTAATGTAGTCCCATATTCACTGCATCATCCACTGACCTGTTTGACCGGTAGGCAAACTGCAGTGGGTCCATCAGGGGGCCTGTGATGACCTTCAGGTGGCTCAGCACCAATCTCTCCAAGGATTTCATGACCACAGAGGTCAGGGCAACAGGTCTGTAGTCGTTTAATCCTGTAATAGAGGGTTTCTTGGGAACTGGAATGATGATGGAGCGTTTGAAGCAGGAAGGCACTTCACGCAGCTCCAGTGATCTGTTAAAGATCCGGGTGAAGATGGGGGCCAACTCGTTGGAGCAGACTCTCAGGCAGGACGGAGACACACCATCAGGTCCTGCAGCCTTCTTGATCTTTTGTCTCTGAAAGACGCGGCGCACCTCCTCTTCACAGATCATTAGTGCTGGTGGGAGGTCAGAGTGGAGGAGGGATGGAGTTCCTGGGGCTGCAGATAATCCTTTTGTGTGGGTGGGAGGTGAGAACTGTAGGTTCTTTTCAAACCTGCAGTAAAAGCTGTTTAGGTCATTAGCCAGCTGGAGGTTTTCCGCAGGGTGGGGGGATGGTCTCCTGTAGTTGGTGATATTCCGTAGGCCTCTCCAGACAGAAGCAGAGTTGTTAGCTGAGAAGTTTTTTTGTAACTTCACACTGTAGCTCCTCTTAGCAAGCCTGGTCTCCTTCGTCAGCATGTTTCTGGCCCGCTTGTACAGAGTCCAGTCACCAGTCCTGTAGGCCTCCTCCTTGGTCTGACGTAGCTGCTTCAGTTTAGGAATGAACCAGGGTTTATTGTTGTTGTATATGCAGAAGGTCTTGGTCTGCACACACATGTCCTCGCAGAAACAGGTGTATGATGTCACAGTGTCAGTGAGTTCATTTAAGTTAATGGCTGCAGCTTCAAAAACACTCCAATCTGTGCAGTCAAAGCAGGCTTGTAACTTCAGCTTTGATTCCTCAGTCCATTTCTTCACAGTCCTTACAACAGGCTTGGAAGTTTTTAGTTTCTGTCTGTATGTTGGAATAAGATGGAGCAGGCAGTGGTCAGAAAAACCCAGAGCTGCACGGGGGACGGCATGATAGGCATTTCTTAAAACTGTGTAACAGTGGTCAAGTGTATTTGTGTCCCTGGTGGGACATTTAATATGCTGTCTGTATTTAGGAAGCTCATTTGTGAGATTAGCTCTATTGAAATCACCCAGAATGATAAGCAGAGAGTCTGGATGTTTTTCCTCCACGACTGCTATCTGGTCAGCGAGGAGCTGCAGTGCCTCCGTTGTAGAAGCAGCAGGCGAGATATAAATTCCGACCAGAATAAATGAGGAGAACTCTCGCGGTGAATAAAAGGGTTTACAGTTTATGAACAGTGACTCTAGGTTAGGGCTACAAAACTTCTTCAACACTGTGACATCAGTACACCAACCTTCGTTTATGTAGAAGCAGATTCCACCACCCTTAGTCTTTCCAGAAAATTCTCGGCTGCGATCAGCGCGAAACAGTTGAAATCCGTCCAGACGGACCGCGCTGTCCGGGATGTGTTCACTCAGCCAGGACTCCGTGAAACAAAGGGCGCCAGATCTGCTAAAATCCCGGATTTTGTGAGTCAGGAGCAGCAGTTCATCCATTTTGTTCGCCAAACTGCGGATATTTGCCAGATGGATCGATGGGAGCGGCGTGCGAAATCCTCGTTTCTTCAGCCTGACTAGCGCACCGGCACGTTTACCACGCCGCCTTCGTTTCCGGCCAGCGCCAATAGCCGCTGCTCCCACAGCTAAGATTGACTGAAAAAACTTCAGATCAGCAGCAGTAACTGGCGGAGAAGTTGCATTGGGAGGTAGTCTGAGTGAAAGTAGTTCCTCCCTTGAATAGGTGATTCGGACAGAAGATGCTCCTAATCTTGGCAATATTACGCAAATGATAGAAGGCAGTCTTAGAAATGAATTTAATATGTGAATTGAAGGACAGATCTTGATCAAAAATAACTCCAAGGTTCCTCGCAGAGCTATTAAGAGAAAGAGTAACTGCATCCAAACTAAAAGTTTGATTTGGAAAGGTATTTCTAAGGTTTTTTGGATCAACAAGAATGACTTCAGTCTTATCTGAATTTAATAGCAGGAAATTGCAAGTCATCCAAGCTTTGATTTCCTTTAGACAGGCTTCTAACTTGGCTAATTGATTACTATCATCTGGCTTCATTGACAGGTATAATTGTGTGTCATCTGCATAACAATGAAAATGTATACAGTGCTTTCTAATAATGTTACCTAATGCAAGCATATATAAATTAAAAACAGTAGGGCCTTGCATAGATCCCTGTGGAACTCCATGACTGAGCTTTGAGTTGAAAGAAAACTCATTACTGACATGAACAAACTGGAACCTATCAGATAAATAAGATCTAAACCACTGCAACAAAGTTCCATTAAGTCCAACATAGTGTTCTGATCTATCAAGTAGAATATTATGATCGATAGTATCAAAAGCTGCACTAAGGTCTAAAAGGACAAGAACAGAAACAAGTCCATTAGCAGATGCGATAAGGAGGTCATTAGTGACGTTTACTAAGGCTGTTTCAGTACTATGATGGATTCTAAACCCAGATTGAAACTCTTCAAGTAAACCATTTCCCTGCAGGTAGTCAAATAATTGCATAGCAACAACTCTTTCTAAGATTTTTGAAATGAAAAGGAGATTAGAGATTGGTCTATAGTTAGCTAAAACTCCTGGATCCAGCGTTGGCTTTTTGAGTAAGGGTTTAATTACAGCCGTTTTAAAAGCCTGCGGTACATGGCCTAAAGTTAATGAAGAATTGATTATTTGAAGAATAAAGCTACCAAGAAGTGGGAAGACTTCTTTAAATAACCTGGTAGGAATAGGGTCTAAAAGACAAGTTGAAGGCTTGGATGAGGAAATTTTGTCTAACTTTTAAAGGTCAGTTGGAGTAAACTCATCCAAACAGATATCAGTTGAAGGAGTTGTAGTAGTTACTGTATTTAAGTTAACGGTGGGAAGAATCTGATTGATTTTATCTCTGATAGATGAAATTTTATTATTGAAAAAGTTCATAAAGTCCTGACTAGTAAGCTCTAAGGGAATGCTAGGATTGACAGAGTCCTGACTCTTTGTCAGCCTGGCTACGGTGCTGAAAAGAAACCTGGGATTATTCTTGTTCTCTTGTATTCATGCAGAATAATAACTTGTTCTAGTTATTCTAAGAGATTTTTTTACAAATTAAAAGATGATTTCTCCAAGCTAAATAGATTTCATCTAAATTAGTGGAGCACCATTTTCTTTCTAATTGATGAGTCTTCTGATCAACTTTCTGATCCGGCGACACCTTACACTCCATATATATCACGGACACACAGATCGCCCCAAATGTCTCCCAAGCCGGTGGACGGAGCCACTGTTTATAGCAGGAGACGGTACAGCAGGGAAGAGCTGCTAGCACTCAACCGCCACTCGGTGCTAACGGAAAAACTCGACATACCGGGAGAACTGAGGCGAAAACGACGTGGATGTCGGGCTGGAGTAAGACGGCGGGCAAGAAATATAAGGTACAGACCCACCCTCCCATCCGTTGTTATGGGGAATGTACTATCGATACTGGGAAAGGTAGATGAGCTAGCGGCTATCTCCCGCTACGATAGCATATACCGGGAGTGTAGCCTGTTCCTATTCACAGAGACTTGGCTAACAGGACTAGCAGCAGATGCTAACATTGAACTGGAGGGTTTCCACGTGATACGGGCAGACCGAACACCAGACAGTGGCAAAGCAAGGGGCGGTGGAGTGATAATGTATGTTAACAACAACTGGTGCAGACCGGGACATATCACTGTTAAACAACAACACTGCAGCAAAGACATCGAGTTCCTAGCTGTTAGCATGCGGCCTACATATCTCCCGAGGGAATACTCACACGTGATCTGCATTGTTATTTATGCAAATCCGACGGCGACTGCTGGGACAGCCCGTGACGTCATCCACTCAGTAGCTAGCAGGCTGCAGACAGAACACCCAGATGCTCTTCTCCTCATCTCAGGGGATTTCAACCATGTTTCACTGTCTCCCATTCTACCCACGTTTACCCAGTATGTCACATGCCACACTAGAGACAATAAAACACTGGACTTATTCTACGCAAACACTAAGGAGGCGTACACCTCATCACAACACCCCCCACTTGGGAGATCGGATCACAACTTGGTTCATCTCCGGCCGGTGCACAAACCCCGAGTGCACAGACAACCTCCGGTCATGCGCACAGTGAAGTTATGGTCTGAGGAGGCAATGGCGCTCTAAAGGGCTGTTTTGAAACCACCGCCTGGGAGCAGCTCTGCGATCTACATGGTGAGGACATCGATGGCCTCACCATCGATGTCCTCACAACAAACCCTGGATCAACCCTGAGATAAAAACACTTCTGAGAGAGAAGAAGAGGATCTTCAGGTCGGGGAACAGGGAGATGCTGAAGTCCGTACAGAGGGAGCTGAGGAGAAAGATCAGAGAAGGCAAGGACAGCTTCAGGAAGAAGATGGAGGACAAGCTGCAACAGAGCGACATCAGCGGGGTCTGGAGAAACCTTAAAACCATCTCTGGGCTCCAGAATACCTCCCCCCAGGCCACGGGGGGCAGGGAGTGGGCGAACAATCTGAATCTGTTTTTCAATAGGTTTGACCAACCGCCCTCCCCCCTGACTGCACAACAACCACTGCTGCCTCTGAAGACATCAAGTCCTGCTGCCCACTCCCCACTCCACCAACACCCCCCCCACTCCCAACACACAGCCCCCCAACCTGACCCTCACTAAGACCCAGGTGAGGACGGAGCTGAGGAAGATCAAGGCGAGGAAGGCGTCGGGACCGGACGGCATCAGCGCAAAGCTCCTCAAGTCCTGTGCAGACCAGCTGTGTGGGATTGTGGAGTACATCTTCAATCTGAGCCTGAAGCTGGGGAGGGTACCACAGCTGTGGAAAACATCTTGTGTGGTACCTGTACCAAAGACTTCCCACCCCAAAGATCTGAACAGCTACAGACCAGTGGCCCTGACGTCCCACATGATGAAGACCCTGGAGAGACTGCTCCTTGCTCACCTCCGCCCCCTGGTGGGACCAGCGATGGATCCACTCCAGTTCGCCTACCAGCATGGCATTGGGGTGGAGGATGCGGTGATCTTCCTCCTTCACCGTTCTCTGTTCCACCTGGAGAAGCCCGGGAATGCGGTGAGGATCATGTTCTTTGACTTCTCCAGTGCTTTCAACACCATCCAACCGATGATCCTGAAGGACAAGCTGCTGTGCGCAGGGGTGGACCAGTACCTGTCATCATGGATCCTGGACTACCTCACAAACCGGCCTCAGTTTGTGAGAACCCGGGACTGTGTGTCCAACACGATCATCGGTAGCACGGGGGCCCCCCAGGGAACGGTTTTGGCTCCCTTCCTGTTCACCCTTTATACTGCAGACTTCTCACACAACACAACACATTGCCATCTACAGAAGTTCTCTGACGACTCTGCGATCGTTGGCCTCATCTCCTATGGAGATGAAGCTGAGTACAGAGGGCTTATCCAGGACTTTGTGGACTGGTGCCATCGGAACTGCCTCCAGATCAACGCGAGGAAAACTAAGGAGCTGGTGGTGGACTGCCGCAGGCAAGGACAACCCCTCACAGCACCAGTAAATATACAGGGAACAGACATCGAGATGGTGACATCCTACAAGTACCTGGGTGTTCATCTGAACAACAAACTGGACTGGTCACACAATACCAATGCACGCTACAAGAAGGGACAGCACAGGCTGTTCCTACTGAGGAGACTCAAGTCTTTTGGTGTACAAGGGGCGCTGCTGAAGTCATTCTATGACACGGTGGTGGCATCAGCCATCACTTTTGGAGTGATCTGCTGGGGCAACGACACTACAGCAGCCGATAGGAAGAGACTGAACAAACTGATCAAGAAAGTTAGCTCTGTCCTGGGGCAGCACCTTGACCCAGTGGAGGAGATGGGAGAGAGAAGGATGGTGGCTAAACAGTCATCTCTGCTGGAGTCCGAGTTCCACCCTATGCAGGACATACTGAATGCACTAAGGAGCTCATTTAGCAGCAGACTACGTCATCCTAGGTGCACAACCGAGAGGTTTCGCAGGTCCTTCTTACCTACGGCTGTCAGACTGTACAACCTAAGCAGGGCTGCTCGCAGAGATAGCAAAAAGACGTGACAGCCTAATAGTATTGAATGCAAAAGACGCTATAGACTTACACAATGGTCCCCTCCAGTATACAACTAGGAAAATACCGGTCGCTATGGAGGGTGAGAATATGTATGGGTACATATTCATACCATGTAGGATAACTAAGTAGACGGTTGTGCTGTTTCATTCCATCTAGCTACAATGCTCCGCACTGTGTGTTTTTATATATTTATATATTTATTCCATCTAGCGACAATGCTCCACGCTGTGTGTGTTTATATATTTACATATTTATTCCATCTAGCTACAATGCTCTGCACTGTGTGTTTATATATTTATATATTCATTCCATCTAGCTACAATACTCCGCACTGTGTTTATATACTCATATGTTTATTCCATCTAGCTACAATGCTCCGCACTGTGTGTTTATCTAACTACAGTGCTCCGCACTGTGTGTCCATATATATATATACTATATATACTGTATATATATTTATATTTATATGTACATATGTATACTCGCTGCTCTTGTTTTTCTCTTGCCTTCTGATTGTTGCTCTGAGTGTTGCTATCCCTGTGCTGTTGCAATCCTGGAATTTCCCCATTGTGGGACTAATAAAGGCTTATCTTAAAGGCTTATCTTCTGTTTTAAGCTACGAGTTTCTGTGTTGAACCAAGGGGTTAGAAATCTCTGATTAGACTTTTTCTTTTTTAAAGGGGCCATGAAGTCTAGAGTCTGATGCAGAGAAGCTGTAACACTATCTACCATGCTATCAATTACAGAAGGAGCAAGCTGTCGATAGCTTATTTCCGTTGTGTTGACACATGGCATAGAGGAAACAATCTGCATAAATTTGGTAACAACATCATCTGAGAGGCATCTACTGTAGTAATATTTTTCTTTAGGAGCCAAATAGTCAGAAATAGTAAAATCAAAGGTTAACAGACAATGGTGTGACAGTACAGGGTTATGAGGAGACACTACCAGATTTTCTATTTCTATGCCATATGTCAGAACAAGGTTCAGTTCAATTCAGCTTTATTTATACTGCGCCACACCACAACAGAGGCCGTCTCATGGCGCCAGAGTGCAGAAAAAAACCCCATAGTCTCAGAAAAACCCAACAATCAGACGATCCCCTATGAGCAAGCACTAAGCGACAGTGAAGAGGAAAAAACTCCCATTTGGCAGGAAGAAACCTCTAGCAGAAGCAGGCTCAGGGAGGGGCAGTCATCTGCTGCGACTGGCTGGGGGTGAGAGGATAGGGAGGATGGAGAGGGCAGACATAAGAACATAACAGTAAGGTGCCAAGTACATTATTGGAGGTCAACCAGCAGTATGGATCAAATAACAACAGAACAAAAGTGGGGATAAAAGACACAAAGTCCCTCCTTAAACGTAAGCTCTATTAAAAAAGAAGGATTTTACCCTGTTCTTAAAAACAGAGACCGAGTCTGACTCCCGGACCCAGAGTGGTAACTGGTTCCAGAGAGAAGGAGCTTGGTAGCATAAGGCTCTGCCTCCCACTGTACTTTTGGAGATTCTGGGCACCACAAGTAAGCCAGCATTTTGGGAGTGTAATGCTCTATTAGGATGGTAAGGTAATATCAGATCTTTTATATATTGGGGGGCCTGATTATTAAGAGCTTTGAAAGTAAGAAGAAGGATTTTAAACTTGATTCTAAATTCTATGGGAAGCCAATGAAGGGAGGACAGAACCGGAGAGATATGATCTCTTTTTCTAGAACCAGTTAAAACTCTAGCAGCAGCATTTTGAATCAACTGAAGATTTTTTAAGGATATTTTAGGACAATCAAATAATAACGAATTACAATAATCTAATCGAGAGCTGACAAAGGCGTGAATCAGTTTCTCAGCATCATTTAGAGACAAGATGCTCCTGATCTTGGCAATATTGCGCAGATGATAGAAGGCAGTCTTAGAAACAATTTTAATATGTGAATTAAAGGACAAATCTTGACCAAAAAAAATTCCAAGGTTCCTCACAGAACTATTGAAAGTGAGAGTGGCGGCATCTAAATTAAAGGCATAATTTGAGAAAGAATTTCTAAGATGTTTTGGGCCGACAAGAATGACTTCAGTCTTATGAGAGTTTAATTGTAGAAAATTACAAGTCATCCAAGCTTTGATGTCCTTAAGACAGACATCTAACTTGGCTAATTGATTACAATCATCAGGCTTCATTGACAGGTATAGTTGTGTGTCGTCTGCGTAACAGTGAAAATGTATACAGTGCTTTCTGATGATATTGCCTAACGGGAGCATATATACACTAAAAAGAGTAGGGCCCAACACAGATCTCTGTGGAACTCCGTGACTGAGCCTAGAGTTGGAAGAAACTTCATCGTTAATGTGAACAAACTGAAATCTATCGGACAAATAAGATCTAAACCACTGCAACGGAGTTCCATTTAGTCCAGCAAAGTGTTCTAATCTATCAAGTAGAATGGCATGATCGATAGTGTCAAAGGCTGCACAGAGATCGAAAAGAACAAGAACAGAGACAAATCCATTATCAGATGCGATCAGGAGGTCATTAGTGATCTTCACTAAAGCAGTTTCAGTGCTGTGATTAGCTCTGAACCCAGATTGAAACACCTCAAACAAACCAACTCCCTGCAAATGGTCAAACGTACGGTGGAGATAATGGGTAGAATTTCCTACTTTCTGAGAAAACCCCATTGAGTCTAGTATTGAATTAAATGCCACATTAAGGCAATCACTATCTGCATCTACATGTATATTAAAGTCTCCTACTATAATTATTCTATCTGATTTCAGCACTAAATCAGGTAAGAATTTGGCAAATTCCAATAAAAACTCTGAGTAGGTTGATGGAGGATGATAAACTATGGCAAATAAAATTGGGTTTAGCCTAAAATTGCTAAAATGCCCACATACTGAGGACCAGGCTCTCAAAGGAATGATAATGTGTTTTTTGCTTTACATTAACTAGTAATTTGGAATGGTAAATTGTTGCTACTCCTCCTCCATGACCAGAACTTCTGGGATTTTGACAGTTTAAATAACCAGAGGGAGTTGATTCATTTAAACCAACATAATCCTCTTGTCCTAACCAAGTCTCTGTAAGGGATATTAAATCAATCTAATGATCAATTAACAGATCATGGACTATCAGAGACTCGGGAGTTAGAGACCTAATATTTAACAAACCACATTTAATTTTTAAATTATGAGGAGGAACAGAGGCTAAATTATTCAATTTAGAGACTTCATATTTAATTTGAGTTTTACTAACTTTTTGTTTAATCTTTGGGATGCTTATACATTATATTTTTATTAACTTTGGAGGGAGCAGACAATGATTCTCTGATGGGGAAGACAGGGGCTAAGTTGATGGGTGGCGGATGAAGAGGAGCTGCAGAGAGGCGTGTAAGACTGCGACTCTGCTTCCTGGTCCCAACTCTGAGTAGTCAAAGTTTTGGAAATTTGGATAAAAATGATGCCAGATTGTTAGATAAAAGAAACGCACCATCCAAAGCGGGATGGACGCCGTCTCGTCTAATAAGACCAGGTTTTCCCCAAAATGAGCTCAAATTGTCTATGCAGCCCACGTTGTTTGCAAGACACCACACAGACAGCCAGCGGTTGAAGGATGACAAGCGGCTAAACATGTCATCACTGGTCAGACTGGTCTACTACAAAGGCAAACATCGTTTTGGCAAAGTCACACACCGATTCCACGTTAAGTTTTGTGACTTCCGACTGCCGGAGTCAGATGTCATTAATGCCGGCGTGGATAACAACTGTGGAGTATTTACAGTTACTTTTAGCCAGCATTTTCAAATTTGACTCAATGTCGCCAGAGCAGGCAACATCGATTTTTTTGAGAAACTGAATTTGGGGTTTTCATGGGCTGTAAGCCATAATCATCAAAATTAAAATAAATAAACACTTGAAATATATCACTCTCTGTGTAATGAATCTATATAATATATGGGTTTCACTTTCTGAAATGAGTGACAAAAAATATTGAACTTTTTCATGATATTCTAATTTTTTTGAAATGTACCTGTATATCAGAGGTTTTTTGTTCACTGAAAATTGTCCTTCCACAGAATTTTTCCAGCAGTGACTACAAATTCTGAAAGCTGTCTATCATTTGACAGATTACATGGAGGGTGATGTAATTAAAGTAAATTAAAATGATAGATGACAAAATTTTTACAAGGCTGTCTGAGAAAATGATCTAAAAAGTGTAGTGCAACCTGTGATATAGAGCAGAGATTCCCAAAGTGGGGGTCGCGACCCCCTGGGGGGGGTCCCGAGATGCTGAGGGGGGATCTCAAGATGATTTTCAGAATCTTCCTTAGGTGATTACTCAGGTGACATGTCACTTTAACTGTGCCACAGAAACGTCACAGGTCCCACACAGGTCAGTGTGCACCAGTAAGGGGATTCACTTTGGCACTCAAGAGTTCAGTCTGCTCTGCTTGTTGGAGGAATGGAGTGAACATTGTTGCACAACAGCAACAATGTTCACTCCTAAATTACATGGAAATTACTTTAATGTGTTCTGCTTTAATCGTTTAGTAAATTGTTATATGTAAAATCATATTATGGTTGTCAGGCTGTTCTGTTCTTTTGTGTTGTTATGCCCGTGTTTGTTTACGCTTATTACTGCGTGAGTCCTGTGTGTACATTTTTTTTATGTTTAAGTCACCTCCAGGGATAGTGGGGGTCGCCAGTCTCTGTCACCGTTATTTTGGGGGTTGTGGGCTGAAAAGTTTGGGAACCCCTGACGCAGAGTATTGGTCTTTTTCAATTTTTCAACTATGATGCAGTTCTGACAGTCAGTCACCAGATGGCAGTATTTATTAGATGTTTCAAAACACTGTGTCGCTCATGAAGCAGTTGTCTCAAAGTTGCTCATTGTTTCATGAGGCCTTGGTTTTAACATCACTACCTATGAGCACCAAGGGTAGCTGGTGCTCTTAACTTAACTTTCTTGAATGGCTGGAGCGGGAGCCCACTCAGGTGTTTGTACTTATTCTGAAGTGACTCGATGGGGTAAGTATGGTCTGCTAAATCAATACGAGTTGCTGTGAATGCATCACGGATGCGGAAACAAGTCTTGGGTCGAGCTTTTGGGGGGACGGAGAAGGAGACATGGGTGCATTTAGCGTTTGCACATCTTAGAGTATTGTGCGTAAGGGCAGGTCTTTGGGGTTCCCTTGTAGTCCCAGTTTCTGGGCTGCAGCAGGCAGTTACATGGTCCTCTCTGACCCATCGTCCAATACTGCATAGGTATCTAGCGTTTGACCACCATGATGGAGTAGAACAGGGATCACTTCCAGCAGGACACGACTGCCCTCTGTTGGCTGGTCAAGGTACAGCACACCTGTTGAGTTGTCACATTCTGAGAAACTACTCGCTGTGTTGTCCTCCCTCTTGGTTCTGCATTGACATCATGGAGGACTCGTAAATGGGGACCTTGACACAGGTTACAAGGCTTTTTCAGGTTGCATTATGCAGCTTGGTGTGAGCGGGCACAGCGCCAGCATATTTCATTAGTCTTTATCCATTTGGTTAATTGGTCCTTAGTGAGTCTACTTATGGTTGCACACTGGTTGAGATGGTGGTCGTGGTTGTCACAATAGGCAAAGTAAGGTGTTGACTTGGGTTTGGTGGAGGGCTGGCTTGGCGACTTAATCTCTTTCCGTGTGTCAGTACCATGCAGCACTGTGATGGACTGCTTCCTTGAACGTGTCTCAGGTTTGTCTCGTAACCCTCCGTGTGACAGCTGTCCATTGAAGTCGTGACACCAGGATTCATATTTCAACCAGGCAGCGAGATCATGGAGGGTGTAGTTGGGCCCAGAATGATTAAACATGCATCTGCAGAAATCTGCACGTTGTCGTGGGGGTAACTTGCTGAGCAGGCGAGCCACATGGGATCCACACTGCAGCTCCACTTCTCCCTCGTGGCCTAGTGTTTTAAGCATTCCCACCAGTGACTGAATCTGCAGAGAGAACATATTGAAGGTGACTACATCACCTCGTCTGATGTCTGGTGAGTCCATAACTGTAGCAATCCTCTTGAGAGCTAACTGATGGAGTTGGCCAAGCTTCTCATTTAGGGCTTTCATAGTGTCTGTGAAGGGGGTAGGGGAATGAAGGTAGGCATCGGCTACTAATGTGGCCTCTTCTAAGTGTAGGTGCTCTCAGAACTTGATACTTGAACAGTTCAGTACTGTCGGGGGCAATAAGTTCTCTAGGGCAATCTTGAGGTGAGCAAACTCACCATGGTCTCGATGTGAGAGGTTAGGGATGGTTGGACGTGGACCACGGTACGTTGTCTCCATACTGACACTGATAGGGTGGTCGAGAATCTACTGGGGGTGCCCTGGATGAATAGGGAGAGCGCTGAGGAGGTGATGGGTACTCTGATGGCCCATAACAAACATGGATGGGGTTTGGTTGCACCTCGTTGCATGTGGAGGTCAACTGTGGTAGAGGAGGGGCCAAACTGGACCAGGCTAGATTGAGTGCTGAGATGTTCATGGGTGCCTGTCCACTTCTGGAGTGATGAAGGCTTGGGGGCTCAGGCAGTTGAGTGAGTGAGTGAGTGAGGTTGGTTGGCTGCTAGTTTCCTTCATTAGGACCTGAAGCTCACTCATCATCCAGTCAGACCCTTCTAGGACTGGCTGGCTGCTATGCTGCCAGTTGGCCAAGGTGGTGGCAGTGGCCGTTCCTCTTCTGCTTGGTTATTAACTTTGTTAGAAGAGTTAGACTGTACCTCTTGTGCTGCCTGGAGTTTGTAAGCACTGGTTATTAGCTGTAGCATGTATATCTGAAGCACTCATAAGTTGGCCAGACCAGCAGCCATGCACTGCTGTGACTGCTGGAGTAGTAGTCATTCATGCTGTATTTCCTCTAGCTCTGCTCCCAGGGCTGTAGGTTGCTGAATTATGTGAGGGGTGAAATGACTCTGCAGCCTCTCCTGGAGTCTATCTGAAGGCAGCTGTGGGGCTATCTGCTCCTCATAGCCATGCAGTAGGCCCGAAGCTGCATAGCGGGTGTTTGTCTCTGGGAGGATTTTAGTCCTGCTTAGCTGCGTGGGTATCTGGGTGCCATACGAGGCTAGACGAGGAGTCATTTTATCCGTTTCCTCCTGTAGCATCATCATTTCTCTGTGTGGTGCAGGCCTGTGAGTGTTCAAACTGATTGGATCAAGTTCATAGTCTTTGTATCGAAGGGGGAGATGTATGTGTCATTGGGGGCGTGCACCAAGAGCTGTGAGGTCTTGAATGTCATCCATCTTGACTAGAGTGGGTGTGGCGTGGATCCGGCTCGAAGGACCATCAATGTAGGGGAGAAACAATAGCTCTGTATACTCTGGACTGTAAGGTGCTGTTCGTGTTTTATTGCCATGCTCAACTTGGAGTGTCAGCCAGAACACTACTTAAGGCCTGGATGCATTCACTGCCATTACTGCCATGTATTTGGTGCAGGAACAATCACAAGAGGAGATGGAGGGTTGCTTCCACAACTGCTGCTTAATTGCTGTCTTTAAACAGGGCACTGTGCATGTATAATCACTGCTATACATGTAAGGCACGAATAGGTGTGTGATACAGGAGTGGGCAAGCATAGACGTGTGTGTGTGGTTTCTGAAACAAAAGAAATAAAGGGAAGATAATGAGTTCACTATCACTAAATAACAACTACCCATACATGCAGTACTACTGTATGGTTCTGCCCAACTGAAGCTGGTTAGCAAGGCACTTTTAGCTCAGTTGCACTTATAACCAAACTTATGAGTTAGCTCACTCTTGCAAATTGCACCATGAAATGAGTAGCAGCTATGTGCTCTAAACACAGGATAAATACAGCACAGTATCAAACAACACATGGAGATTCCCATCTAGCATAAAGTGAATGAGCAACAGGCTAACACCTTCACACATATTATTATGCTAATAACAACAACATCGCAACACTTCACGACGTGTTAACGTAATTAACATATGCATGCGAACAACTTACTTTGTCATTGACGCACACTGCCTTAACACAGTCCCCCATTTACCTATCTGAACTTGAATAAGGCTTAACTTGCTCTCACTTCACTCATGAACGATGCCCCAGGCACCGTATGGAGACAGGAACACTTAAAGGGTGGTCAAGGCCCCCCCAGTGGTCAAGAGTGGTAAAAAAAATTTTGTCAATAAAATAGTTCAGATTTCCAAGGCTATAACTTGAAAGTTGCAAGAGATAATGGCTCACTGTCAATTAGAAAGATGTAGAATATGATCCAAAGTTTCAAATAGGAATAAATTTACGCATCTAATTTGTATAATGTCGCGGCAGCTATATAAATTACATAACTCAGTCAAAAGTGGACTTTGGACACATTTACACAAAAAATGGTCTTTTTTTATGCCGATTTGTCTACAGGGGTATGTTTTTATTTAATCTTCAAAGTATATGAACCAAAAAATCAATAAAATGTCAAAAAAACATATATTTCTCTTACCTGTTGCCGGGTGGGGAGGCTCACTCACCCACGTGATTGGTCCGTTTTCGTCCATCGTTGCCGATGTTTTACGTTTACTTAGCAATTTACACCCGCTTACACATCTACAAACCCTTATGATTATCCCACGTGAATTTCGTTTGTATTACGTGGCTATTTTTCCTGTAAAATGCAGTTTTCCTGTGAGAATTCATGACGATCGCAGGTGCCGCCATCTTGGTACTGGTAGCTCAGTTTTTCGTCCATCGTGGTCAATGTATCGCGTTTACTTAGTAATTTACACCCGCTTCCACATCTACAAACTCATGATTATCCCATGTGAATTTCGTTTGTATTATGCAGCTATTTTCCCCGTTTCATGCAGTTTCAGTCATCATCACTGCCGCGATGACCGATGATGAAGGCATCCACATTGGTGCTGTGAGCTCAAAGCAGAAAAAGAAATAATAATAATGACAATTTCTTCTTCTTTGCTGTATTCCATGTCAGCCATGATCTCTTCGGCACGTGTCTGCCACCTTCTAAACTGTCAGATCAATACAGATTAGTACAAATTCTCAGTATAGCTGGGGGACGTCAATAACTTGATCAGTGCAGTTGCTGCACTGTGCCACTGGGGGTGCGCAACCTGTTCATTTAATCTAGGCAGTTAAAGGGTTAACTAATCAGTATTCGGTCTCTTCATGCTGCAGGCAGAAACACACACAGAAAAAGTTCTCCCTGATGACGTTACCTTCACGGTACCCCAATTCACTGCCTGAGCTAAAATACAGACCAACTAGTAATAACAAACAAACTGTATAAGTAGTAAATGGCTGTGGCTTAGGGCCTTTTGTGCATGCAGAGATAAACAAAATAGTCTGTGTTCTCATCTTGAAGTGGCAGGTGTTTTGCTTTGAGATGGCACTTAAACTTGCATGGGGCCACTGCATTGTTGGATTGTTATTCCTCACACACGAATCATAACAAACTCAGTGCAATGGGATCCCTGGTGGAAGTACTGTAAATCCAAAGGAAAGGTAGCTTTCACTGCACTGCCTTGTCTTCTCAAACTTAGTATTCTTGTGACAACCGCTCGGCCCTTCACCTGGTTTTGAATTTTATCCTTTTTTTTTTGGACATTGATTTTTTTCACATCTTCAGTCTAGTCCTTGTACCTGACTGTTGTCCAGCTTCCTCAAAAAATGTGACGAACCAGGACCGGTGTGTCATGATCTGTGCACGGGGGGATTTCACTGTGCTGTGTTTCTTTGCTTTTTGCTTTTCCTCATTTGTATAATGTATTCCGAGGTCTTTGCCTGTAATGTATTTCTAGTTTGTTTTCACATATTCTGTATTGCTTCTTTGTATGATTTATTTTTCCTGTTTACGCTCAGTGTAGTTTTGCTCTTATTTGCTTCCACTTTATTTTTGCCTATGTTTTTTCTTTTCTTTCTCTCTTTGGAGTTGCATTTGTCAGGAGCGCTTCCGGGTTTTTCCCTGGTGGTGGGCAGTGCTCCTGTCAAACTGTCAGCTCTGTCTCCACTCCTCATGACTCACGGCTGATTGTCATTTTCTTCCCAGCCTGCTCATGTGATTCGCACCTGTCATCATTTGTTTCATTTCTGTTAAGTTGTATTTAAAGACTGTTATTTTCATTTCTTGTCACCGGAGTCTTAAGTTCTCTACCCTCTTCTTTGCCAAAACCAGCCCTTTTTCTGCTGTGGTTAATTGTAAGTTTTCTTTGTTTGTCTGTTGGATTTAGTTTTGAGCATGGGTTTGATGTTGTGTTTGTTTTGTGTAATAAATTCACAAACTGCAGTCCTGCACGTGGGTCTCTCCTCTCTGCCCCGAGGACAATTCATGACAGGGTGGAAGAGAAAAAGAGACGTTGCAGTTTCTTGGTGTGTTACATCAGTTTGCTGTTACTTCATTTGCACTTGAATAGGCTCTATGCATGCATCACTTTCGCGCTTGACATAAAGCCGCCCGTCCACATCCGGTCTGCAAGATTGAAAGAAGAAGGATGGCAGAATCTCTCCAGTTCTTGTTGTTTGCTGGAATTACTGAAATTTACCGTTAATGACGTGTAGAGTTTAGTCTGGAGGTGCAGTACAACACCGCAGAGCAAACTTGAGAAAGGTTTCAAGTTTTATGTGTCCTTGTATCTCTGCAATTATGAAGGTAAGCAGGGAATACTAGCTAACCATTGCTACTTGGGCTAATGCCAGGCTGTTCTCAGCAGCTTTCTAAGTTGAGGCTTCTCATACGAATTGTGTGAATATTATCACCTTAATCATTTTAATAGTATTGTCCCCCTTTAATGTACATGTTTGTATTTTTGTCTTCAAGTGTCAAGTAAAAACAGGGCTACAGATGAGATCTCTATTGTTATGGGCAGCGAGAGCGCGCCCCTCCCATCCTGCCTCACATTCATCAACTCATCATGGCACCTGAAGCAGAAGACACACCTGCACCCGCTCATCGGCCAGCGTACTTAAGGAGGCTCTCTCCGCACAGTCAATGCTGGCTTGTCTGGGTATACTGCCTGCAAACAGGCAAGCAAATATAAGCTAAAAGTGTGAACATGTTGTCTCACCTTATTTCTCCTCCTTCCTCAGGTTGCTGCCACCGTCTAGGTGTGTCTCTTGGACTGCGTGTGCTCTCCTGCCACATCTCATCGTCCTCAGCTCCTACTCCACCCGGTCAGGCATCATCAGCTCATCCTCCCCCCTTACCCTACTGGTTCGTCTATTCCTCGCTGGGTCCTGCTGGTCATCCTTGGATTTCCCAAGTAAGTGGCAATTTGGCTCGCCCATTTCTCCTTACTCCATTCCTCTGCTCACAGCTCTTGTCTTCTCTCTACAGGGCCATTCCTCTGGTGAGTGACTGTTTCTGCAGCTGTGCGCTTTGATTTTTAATATTTAATAAAACTTTCAAATGTGCCCCTCTGTGTGGTTCCTCCTGTGCTTTGGCATCGTGCACGTGTGCTGTCAAGCTTTATTAATCATGACAGAACGAGCCAGCCAGGAAGATAGTGCAGCCAGTGCCTCACGACAGGAGCTGTCAGCTATGGATCGCGTAGTGGCGACCGAGCACCAGCTCACTGTGTTGACACAGCAGGTATCTAATATGATGAAACTTTGGGCTACAGCGCCTCCTCTGGCTGCTCCCCCCCAGCCTGCTCCATGCACTACGGTGCGCCGTACAACCTCCGTTCCCACACCTTCCCTGTAAATTAAATTAAATTAAATTAAATCACCCTTATTGTCATTCAACCGTACAACCAATCATGTACAGCAGAACGAGATTGTGTTTTACCTATCTACAGTGCAAATCACACACACCCCAAGTGTAGAATCAGAGGGCCGCTGCCATGCAAGGCGCCGCCACAGAGATCCCTCCTCCATTCCAATATTGCTGAGCACCAAGCTGAATGGCAGGAAGTTCCACTTTTATATGGTCTTCGGCATGACCCGGCCGGGATTTGAACCCCTGCCTCCCGGGTGTGGGGCGGATGCTCTACCAACTGAGCCACCACTCCGGTACGCGGGGGAGGTGGGGAAATGTAAGGGTTTTCTAATCCAAGTTCAAATGTACCGGCGACCGAGCACCAGCATCGCAAATGTTCAAATGTACCTGGAGCAGGTCGGGGAGGAGTACCAGGACGATGTGGCCAAGATCCAATTCTTTACTCTGTTGCTCAGGGATCAAGCCCCCGACTGGGCACGGTCCACATTAGACAACCCCGAGGGGCGTTGGTATACGTTTGAGCAATTTGTGGCCACATTCTCCAGTGCGTTTGGCCGGACCGAGAGTCAGGGCAATGTAATGAGCCGTCTGATGATGTGCCGCCAGGGCACCTGGTCTGTGGCCGAGTACTCGGTGGAGTTCCGGGTTCTTGCATCTGATTCGGGGTGGAACGATATTGCGTTACGCAGTGCGTTCCTCCACAGGTTGAACGATCAACTCCGTGACGATCTGGCGGTGCACCCTGTCCCGGAGACTCTTGATGGTCTCATAGATCAGGCAGTTGGATTGGATAACCGATACCGTGAGCGTGCAAAGGAGCGTGAGTCCTCCTCTCGCCCACGTGCTGTGCGTGTGTTCGCTGTGGTTACTGGCACTGGTGGCGCCAGCTCTTCACCTGAACCGATGGAGCTCTCTCGGCACTTAACCGATGATGAGTGCCGGTGAAGGTGAAGGGCTGGCATGTGCACGTGTTGTGGTTTAACGAACCACAGTCTGGATGAATGCCGCCAGTGGCTAAAAGACGCGGCCCGTCAGTAACCGTGGGGGGTCTGGCGGGTGGGACCAAAATCTTCTCCCCCTGGTAATTTTTCAGTTTTGGCCCTTGTGCAATTGCCGGGGGTCGAGAGAAGGACTATGGTGCCGGTTGACTCAGGGTCAGAGGGTAATTTCGTGTCTGCTGAGTTCGTGAAGCAGGTGGGCATTCCAACACGTAAATTGCCCCGTGGTCAGCAACCATATCTGGCCGTGAGGTCACGGTGGTTGCTCGCAGCACGGTGCCTATATCCATCCTCCTTTCCGGGAACCACTGGGAGGAACTGTCATTCGTGGTTCTCCCTATTTCATCTTGCCCGGTGATTCTTGGTTACCCGTGGCTCCAGAGGCATAACGCCATGATCAAATGGGACAAAAACACCATCTCTTCCTGGAGCCTGTTTTGTTTGGCCCACTGTATGCATTCAGCGGAATGTTCCTTGTCTCTGTCTGTTTCCCTCTCCCTGGCTGAGCCGCCGGACCTCAGCCTCGTTCCCCGGGCATATCACGATTTAGCTGAGGTCTTTAGCAAATCAAGAGCGTTGTCGCTGCCACCTCACCGCTCTTATGATTGTGCTATTGACCTCATCCCGGGGGCGAGGCTGCCGTCCAGCCAGCTGTATAGTATTTCTGGCCCCGAGAGGGAGGCGATGGAGCAGTATATTAAGGAATCGCTGAACACCGGCCTTATTTGACCATCTTTGGCTCCACTCAGAGCCGGATTCTTCTTTGTCGGGAAGAAGGATGGCTTGCTGTGCCCGTGCATTGACTACCGGGAGCTCAACGCTATTACCATTAAAGATAAGTACCCTGAGCCTTTGATCAACTCAGCATTCGAGCTTCTTCAGTGCTCACGGGTTTTCACCAAGTTAGTCCTCAAGAACGCGTATCATCTGGTCCGCATTCGCGAGGGCAATGAATGGAAGACGGCTTTTAAAACACACCAGGGGCAATTTGAGTACTTAGTGATGCCATTCGGGTTCACTAACGCCCCCGCTGTCTTCCAGTGGTTAATAAATGATGTCCGCAATATGCTTTACCAATTTGTCTTTGTCTGCCTTGATGATATTCTCATTTTCTCCCACTTGCCAGAGGAACATGAGGTCCACGTCAGAGCCGTTTTACAATGGCTCCTGGAGAACCAGCTTTACGTTAAGTCTGAGAAGTGGGAGTTCTCCACCTTCTTGGGCTTCATCGTGGCTGAGGGGGAGCTGATTTCCGACCCAGCCAATGTGAGGGCAGTGTTAGATTGGCCAACTCCCCACTCCCATAAGGAGCTTCAATACTTCCTCGGGTTCGTGAACTTTTACCGCAGGTTCATCAGGACCTATAGTGGGGTGGCACTACCCTTGATGCAGCTGACCTCTGTTAAAGTCCCCTTTCGGTGGACCGAGGCAGCTGAACAGGCGTTTGCCAAATTAAAGCACCTGTTCACAGAAACACCTATCTTGGCCCAGGTCGACAAGCAGCTCCAGTTCGTCCTCGAGATGGATGCGTCTGATTCTGGGGTTGGCGCTGTGCTGTCGCAGTGCATGCCCTCCAATCAGAAGCTTTGCCTGTGCGCATATTTCTCTCGTTGGCTTACGCCAGCCGAGAGGAACTATGACGTAGGGGACAGAGAGCTGCTGGCCATTAAGTTGGCATTAGAGGAGTGGAGGCACTGGTTAGAGGGGGCCATTCACCCTTTCGTCGTGTGGACCGACCACAAGAACCTTGAGTACTTGAGGTTGGCCCGCCAACTGAACGCCAGGCAGGCTCACTGGGCGCTATTTTTCCCGCAATTTAATTTTACAATCACTTACCGGCCTGGCGCCTGGAACACCAAACTGGATGCGCTATCACACCAGTTTGATTCCTGGAGGTACCCCCCCCCCCCCCCAAAACCATCATACCACCTTCGTGCGTCCTTGGAGCTCTTACTTGGGATATTGAGCGGAGGGTCCATCAGGCCCAGTCCCAGGAGCCTGTTCCAGTAGGGTGCCCCCAGAACTGCCTGTATGTCCTGACCACCCTCTGCAGTGATGTCATCCAGTGGGGCCACACCAGTTGCTTTGCATGCCATCCGGGCATCGCTCAAACTGTAGGCTTCGTCCAGCAAGTGTTCTGGTGGCCCACGCTGCGGTGGGACGTACAAGAATATGTGAAGGCCTGTCAGACCTCCCTCCGGGGGAAATCGGACTCCTCCCCCACCCCGTCGGGTCTCCTCCACCCCCTCTCCATCCCTGGTCGTCCATGGTCTGATATTGCCGTGGATTTTGTCACCGGACTTCCCCCCTCCCGTGGCAAGACGGTGATCCTGACCATCGTGGACCGCTTCTCCAAGGCGGTTCATCTGATGGACATTTCCCCTTATTCCATTCCTCTGCTCACAGCTCTTGTCTTCTCTCCATAGGGCCATTCCTCTGGCGAGTGACTGTTTCTGCAGCTGTGCGCTTTGGTTTTTGATATTTAATAAAACTTTCAAACGTACCCCTCTGTGTGGTTCCTCCTGTGCTTTGGCATCGTGCACGTGTGCTGTCAAACTTTATTGATCATGACATCTATTAGATCTAGAGCTAACTGCTATCGCTCTATGAAGAAAGCAGAGACACCACACCAGCTGAGAGTAGGTTTAATGAAAAGTTCAAAGTTCACGTTCAAAGCAGATGTACTTAATGACAGTTTTTTAGGTTCATTCACAGCTTTTGCTTTTCTTTATTTCAGATGTCTTTATGTGATTCAGATCCAATTGTACTGGTTAACAGCTTCTGCTCTTGTGTGGCTGGGAGCATGGTCTGCAACCATTTGGTAGGTTTGCTGTATCAGACAGCCCATTACACAGAATATGGCATGTTAGTTGTCCTACCTGTCCTTTCATGCACCGAGACGGAACAGAAGTGGCATAAACCACGAACAATGGTTTGTATCATTTAAATATCTAGCATAATGTTTGATTACTACAGTCTGTTTGTTAATACCATTAATCACTGTAAATAGGGAGTGAAGCCGGGACCTGTGGATGCCATGGTGGTTGTGAAGCCCAAACTGGGTGCTACTTCATCAAGTGGAATTAGGTATCCAAAGTCAGTGTAAACAAGCACACTACACTGTGTTCCAAAAATGGTTATTGATTCTCTGTTGTTATTCCAGATCTGCACTATATAAAGGCTACAGTGGTGAGCTGCCAGACCCAGCAACTCTTTACCAAAACACTGCCTATGCTGACTTCAACCCAGACTCTCTTTCACTAATCTGCACAATGGATATCTCACCTAACAAACCGCTTGTGGACTCCATCTTCGGTAAAGTACAGGCTGGCGGCATCCTCTCATATCAGCATCCACCTCCTGCATCTGATGGTGTTATCGCCCATGAGGATGCCCCACCATTTCCAAAAGTGCCACAAGAAGACTGCCAGTTAAAGCCTACAGACTCTACATATGTGCCAACAAATCAGGAGTAGTTGCATCTGAAATTGCTGTCTGTGACTTTGTTACAGTCACACAAGATTGAAGAAGCAACAAGGTGCCAAAGTGCAGCACTTGCTTGGCATTTACTGAGGAAGGAGAGGGTGACGGCTTCAACTTTTAGGGAGGTAAGCCACTTTCAAGGGCCAAGTGCAGCAGAAAACCTGGCAGAGAGGATCATCCGAGGGACACATCAAACAGCACTCATAAAGAGAGGATTGGACCTGGAGACAGAAGCCTTAAAAGATTATGTAACTCTGAAAAATCTGAACTTGAGAAAATGTGGACGAGTGATTCATCCTGATGCACCTTGGCTGGGTGCATCCCCTGATGGGCTGGTGTATGATCCACTTGAGAGACCATAATTTGGGTTAGTTGGAATGAAATGCCCAAATGCACTAAGCTAAATTGACTGCAAGTAACTCAGAGGTGAGCATGGCACACACAGACTGAAGGAAAGCCATTCTTTCTATTGGCAAGTGCAGGGGCAGTTGTTGATCACTGGTATGGAATGGTGTGATTTTGTTATCTGTGCCCATGACGACATGTTTGTGCAGCGCACTTACAGACACACAATTGTGTGAAACACCCTGAGAGAGAGGTGTGATTTCTTTTTCTTTTATACATATCTGCCAAAATACTTCTCTATGCACCAATAACTGAAGAGATCCAATACTTTTTGAGCAGTTTAATAAAAAAAAGTCAATTCTCTGAATTCAGTTTCTTAAATGTAAATGTTTTCTGGTTCCAGCGTGTTTACTATGAATCTGTGAATAGTTTCTGATTTCAGCATGTTAACTGTAAATATTTCTGGTTTCTTTGCTCCTCTATGACAATAAACTGAATATGTTGGCGTTGTGGACCAAACAAAACATTTAAGGATGTAGTCTTTGTTTTGAGAAACACCACGTTTTTCAACATTTTATTGACCAAACAACTATTAAGAAAATAACTGACATTCACCCTCTTGTGGGATTCACAGTGGAGTCCATCCATCCATCCATCTTCTTCCGCTTAATCCTTTTCGGGTCGCGGGGGGGGGGGGGGGGCTGGAGCCTGTCCCACCATCTTTGGGCGAGAGGCAGGGTACACCCTGGACAGATCGCCAGTCCATCACAGGGCCAACACAGAGAGACAGACAACCATTCACTCTCACAGTCATACCTAAGGACAATTTACAATCACCAGTTGATGCCAATTAACCTAACTTGCATGTTTTTGGCATGTGGTAGGAAACCGGAGAAATCCCGGAGTAAACCCATGCAGACACGGGGAGAACATGCAAACTCCGCACAGATCACTGTTGGCTGGTGGCTGGGATTGAACCCAGGATCCCCCGGCCAAGGGTGAGCTGCTGTGCTGCCGCAGTGCTAACCACCCCGCCACCGCGCTGCCGTCACAGTAGAGTCTGTAGTGGTTATTTTCTGAAAGATCCAAGTTCACCAGTTGTGTATATGACTGGTGAACTGAGCTTTCAGAAAATGATGTAAACACAAGTCCAAACATCTGTCAAGTGTGATAAATTAGAGGAAACATAACAAATGCACTAACTGATTTATAGCAAAGGTCTAACTATGTCAGAAACAAAACACAGAACTCTTAAAACTGCAGAGTACCAAAAGTACAAAAGTCTGTCAGGTAGAACAAGTCAGAGGAAACAACAAATTCAGTTCTTCATTTAAGCTAAATGTTTCCACAGTGTTAAAGTGTAAAGTTGCTGTGAATCCTGTGAGCTGATGATGTCACCACCTCTAAAAGAGGGTGAGATTTTTTC
This sequence comes from Pholidichthys leucotaenia, assembly GCA_020510985.1. Lineage (NCBI taxonomy): Eukaryota > Metazoa > Chordata > Actinopteri > Cichliformes > Pholidichthyidae > Pholidichthys > Pholidichthys leucotaenia. The sequence continues at coordinate 95,365,678 of CM035837.1, forward strand.
TATGCCCCAAAACATTAATGATGCTGCAGACCTCCAAAGAAAAAAATGAGATTGTAGAGGTTGGGTTAATCATCTCAGACTGGATGCAGAGGGTAAACAGAGAAGGACAATGGGTATGGAGATTATGGTGAGGTGGCAGGAAGAAGGAGTTGGGGGAGAAGGGATGAATGTATTGTGATGCGAGATGTCATGCAGATGTGAGGTGGGCGGTTGATATAAAAGGAGAACCCCTGGTGTATTGAGACATGCTTTTTCTGTGTATGACTGATGTGAGAGTGAATAAAGTCATCTGCTGCATAAATCTGCCTCCGTTATTTACACTCTCCACACTGGTGACCCTTTGACGAATTATGGAACACGAGGCAAGAACCCCGGAGTCGGCCCGGACGGGAACCCCCAGCAACGCGTGCACTGTTTTGGCCAAACTACCGGACTTTTGGCTGCACGACCCGCGGTCTTGGTTCCACCACACCGAGGCTCAGTTTGCCCTCCGGGGAATAACGGCAGATGACACCAAATATTACTATGTGGTCGCAGCGCTGGACGCTTGCACGTCTCAGCAAGTAGCGAGCCTGCTCCAACAGCCTCCAGCCCACGACAAATACGGGGCTCCCAAGGCCGTGCTGACCCGGCGCTACACACTCTCAGACTGCGAGAGAGCAGAGAGGCTCATGAGGCACTCCGAGTTAGGAGATAGGTTGGCGGTCGAACTGATGGAGAAGATGTTAGCGTTGATGGGCACGGACGACGGGCATTTTCTGTTTGCCCACCTTTTCCTCCGGAACCTCCCAACAGTGGCCAGAGCGGTCCTGGCCAATTCGCCGTTGCTGGCCACGCGTGACTACCGTGCGCTAGCCCAGGAGGCAGATCGGATCATCCTCACCACCAGAGCCCTCACAGTGAATGCAGCGGTGCCGGAACCCAGCGAGATGACCAGCGGAGGTGAGGAGCCGCCGACGGTAGCAGCAGCGGGGGACAGGGAGCGCCAGAGAGACATGCTCTGCTTCTACCACTGCCACTTTGGAGAGAACGCACGCAGATGTGTGCCACCGTGCCAATTCAAGCGTTCGGGAAACGCCAAGGCCGGCAGTTGGTAGCAGCTGTGACCGCCGGTGAAGAGAACAAGCTGCTCTACGTGACGGACTCGTGCTCGGGGAGACGGTTCCTCGTAGACACCGGCGCCCAGAAGAGCATCATCCTGCCGTCCTATGCCGACCGGGTAGCGGGAGCTAGCGGCCCCAGGCTGGTAGCAGTAAACGGCTCGGACATTGAGACTTTTGGGGAGAGAACACTGACTTTATCCCTACAAGGCCGTATGTACGAGTGGACTTTTGTCATAGCGGAATTGAGTTTCCCAATCCTGGGAGCTGATTTTCTGTGTGCACACGGGTTTGCTAGTCGATGGGGCTAACAGACGCTTGGTTAATGCAATGTCTTTTGATTCTCTCCCCTGTACAGCTTGAAGGGCCGGGCCAATAACACAAGCCAACGTCACAGCTCCAGGCGGTAAGTTCCACACACTGCTCACTCAGTTCCCAGCACTCACGATCCCGACGTTTTCGGCGGCCATCGCTAAACACGGGGTGGAACACTTTCTCACCACCACTGGGCCGCCCGTTTTTGCACGACCTCGGCGCCTGGACACAGCTAAACTGGCCATAGCGCGCGAGGAGTTTGCCAACTTGGAAAGGTTGGGCATCATCAGGCGCTCAAACAGCCCATGGGCATCCCCGCTACACATGGTCCCTAAGGCCAAGGGATTGTGGCGACCGTGCGGAGATTTCCGCAGGTTGAATAATGCCACAGCGCACGACCGCTACCCGATTCCCCATATTCAGGATTTTTCCGTTCACCTTGCCGGGGCACGCATTTTTTCTAAAATAGACTTGGTCAGCGGTTACCACCAGGTTCCACTACGCACGGAGGACATACCCAAAACAGCGGCAATAACTCCGTTTGGCTTGTTTGAGTTTTTACGCATGCCCTTCGGATTAAAAGGAGTGGCACAGACATTCCAACGCATGATGGATGCGGTGTTGCGCGATCTCCCGTTTGTATTTGTCTACCTGGATGACATCCTGGTGGCCAGTGCGTCCGAGGACGAACACGTAACCCACCTCAGGACGGTTTTCCGGAGGTTGGAGGAGCACGGGTCAATAATCAACCCAGCGAAATGCCAGTTCGGCGTGACGGGGATTGGTTTTTTGGGGCACCGCGTCTCACCGGAGGGAGCGATACCCTTGCCCTACAAAGTGCCCGCCGTGGCGAATTTTCCCCAGCCTCAGCTGGTCAGGGCACTGCAAGAATTTTTGGGGATGGTTAACTTTTATAACCGGTTCCACCCCCGCGCAGCTGAACTCATGCAGTCATTGTACGCCGCGCTCAAGAAACGGAAACACGCGGACAGAGTCGAATGGACTCCGGAGCGGGAGCAGGCATTCTCTGAGGTTAAAACAGCCGCACTGTTGGCGCACCCGGACCCGGCGGCCCGGATAGCGCTCACTACCGACGCCTCGGACGTGGCCGTAGGGGTCGTCGCGGAGCAACATGTCACCGGTTCTTGGCAGCTGCTCGCCTTTTTCAGCAGGGCTTTGCGCGACAGTGAGCGTAAATACAGCGCTTTCGACAGAGAGTTGCTGGCTCTCCACCTAGCCATACGCCACTTCCAGTTCTGGCTGGAAGGGCGCAGCTTCACCGCTTTCGTGGACCACAAGCCGCTAATGTTTGCAATGGCCAAGGTTTTGGAACCATGTTCGGGCCAGCAGCAGAGACAGCTGGCCGCGATCTCGGAGTTTACGACCGATGTTCAGCATGTGTCGGGTAAACTTAATGTGGTGGCGGACTGCCTCTCACGGGCAGTAGTGGCCCCGGTCTGCGTGGGGATAGATTATACAGCCATGGCCGCAGAGCAGATTCAATTCAATTCAATTCAATTCAACTTTATTTATATAGCGCCATTTCACAACAACAGTCATCTCATAGCACTATCAACTGTAGGGGGGAACCCCCACAGTTGCAGAAAGACCCCAGCAATCAGGTGATCCCCTGTGAGCAAGCACTTGGCGACGGTGGAGAGGAAAAACTCCCTTTTAACAGGAAGAAACCTCCAGCAGAACCAGGCTCAGGGAGGGGCAGTCATCTGCTGCGACTGGCTGGGGGGTGAGGGGACAGAGAAGATGAAAAGAACAGACATGTAGAGAGCAAACAGCACGATGGGGACTCAATCTATGGGAGAGAACAAACAAATGTTAATGACCAGCAAAAAAAAAATATTTCATAGAGAGTGAGGAAAGGAGTGAGGCCCAGTGCATTACTGGAGGTCCCCCGGCTGACTAAACCTATTAGCAGCATAACTAAGGGAGGGTTCAGAAACACATGATCCCTCCCTAATTGTAGGCTATATCAAAAAGGTAGGTTTTAACCCTAATCTTAAAAACAGAGATCGAGTCTGACTCCCGAATCCAGATTGGCAGCTGATTCCACAGGAGAGGAGCTTGATAACTGAAGGCTCTGCCTCCCATTGTACTTTTGGAGATTCTAGGTATTATAAGTAGTCCTGCATTTTGGGAGCGTAGTGCTCTGTTAGGATAATACGGTAGTATCAGATCTTTTAAATAAAAAGGAGCCTGATTGTTTAGAGCTTTGTAAGTAAGAAGAAGGATTTTAAACTTAATTCTAAACTCTATGGGAAGCCAATGAAGGGAGGCCAGAACCGGAGAGATATGATCTCTCTTTCTAGTACCTGTTAAAACTCTTGCTGCAGCATTTTGGATCAGCTGAAGACTTTTTAAAGATGTTTTAGGACAACCTGATAATAAAGAATTACAATAATCTAATCTAGAGCTAACAAAAGCGTGGATCAGTTTCTCAGCATCACTCTGAGACAAGATGCTCCTAATCTTGGCAATATTACGCAAATGATAGAAGGCAGATTGGCGATACGGACATGTGCGCGCTCCAGTCTGGACCAACAGGGTTAAGGCTGGAGAGCAGAGTACTACAAGATGGCAGCCCCCCCCAATCTGCGACGTCTCCACGGGACGCCCGCGCCCGGTGGTCCCAGTTGCTTGGCGCTGCCGCATGTTTGAGTCAGTTCACGCTCTGGCGCACCCAGGAGTGCGCGTGTCAGTCAAAATGGTGGGAGCGAAGTTCGTGTGGCCAGGCCTGCGCAAACAAGTGAAAGAGTGGGCTGCAGCCTGTGTAGCGTGCCAACGAGCCAAAGTACACAGACACATGAAGGCTCCTTTGGAGCTGTTTCGTATACTGGCGAAGAGGTTCGACCATGTTCACGCGGACCTCGTAGGCCCCCTCCCGCCATCGCAGGGGTGCACGCACCTTCTGACAGTGGTGGACCGCACCACACACTGGCCAGAAGCAGTCCCGCTGGCGGCAACCATGTCTGCGGACGTGGCGCACGCTTTTTTGACGACATAGGTGGCACGTTTTGGAATCCTGTCGGACATCACGTCCGATAGGGGCCCTCAGTTTGTTTCCGACCTCTGGTCCGCGATGGCCCATAGCCTGGGTGTTGCAATTCATCGCACAACCGCGTACAACCCACAGGCCAATGGGTTATGCGAGTGTTTTCATTGGTCACTGAAAGCAGTGGTTTGGTCAGATAAAACTGAAACAGAGGAAATCCTTGGATCAGGTAGTCAGATGGTCCAGTCGTTTGCTTGGTGAGTCACAGCTGAGCCTGACATCCCTGTACACCAGACAAGTACAGAGGATGGCCGACTCGATTTTAAATGATGACTCCCACCCTTTGCACTGCAACTTTCAGCTTCTTCCCTCCAGACGGAGGTTTGCTGTCCCAAAAAGTAGAACCCAGCGCTACAAAAACAGCTTTGTCCTTGCTGCTGTCAAAGAGTTGAACAAGCTATAAAAATTATATTGTACATATTTTATATTTACCTATTTTGTAAGATGTGTGCCTGTGTTTGTGTCTATGTTGAATGTAATTGTGGCTTGTAAATATGGATGTCACCAACTGCAAAACAAATCTACCTACGGGTACAAATAAAGTAACCTGAACCTGAACCTGAACCTGACGGGTGCAAATTGGGTAGACCGGTTGCCGTGGGTTTTATTGGGGTTGCGTTCTGCACCAAAAGAGGATTTGGAGGCTTCCCCGGCGGAGCTTGTTTTTTCTCAGCCACTGCGGCTGGCCAGGGAATTTTTGCCAGATAATCCCGCGCCGGACAACTGCCCATCTCAGTGTTTGCAGCATAGCGCAGATACACGCACGCTGCCCAGCCCGGTCCACCACTGTTTTCCACGCGCTTTTGTGCTAAAAACTTTGAAGAACGCGGCGTTCGTGTTTGTCAGGCACTATGCCCACCGCCCTCCATTGCGCCCACCCTACGATGGCCCGTCCAGAGTGCTGGAAACAGGGGACAAACATTTTATGTTAGACTTGGGGGATCATCGGGAGAAAATATGCATAGACAGACTTAAGCCCGCCTTTGTAGTGGCGGACGAGCAAGTGATGTTGGCTTGGGCCCCTCGGCGTGGAAGACCCCCACTGAGAACTCCCCAAGTAAACGATTCATCAGAGCAGCCACACGGGCAAGTCGAAGGTTTCCCCCCCTCGTCATGGCCCACCCGCAGACAGACACACCCCCAGTGCCCCCAGGAGCCCCGCTGGCACAGCAGCGCCGCGGAGGCGGTAAACCCCCGTTACAGCAGATATGGGAGGAGACTGAAGCCAAAAGGACTTGAGGACTGAAGCTCGGTCTGAGATTCTGGGAGGGGGGGGTGTAGAGGCTGGGTTAATCATCTCAGACTGGATGCAGAGGGTAAACAGAGAAGGACAATGGGTATGGAGATTATGGTGAGGTGGCAGGAAGACGGAGTTGGGGGAGAAGGAATGAATGTATTGTGATGCGAGATGTCATGCAGATGTGAAATGGGCGGTTGATATAAAAGGAGAACCCCTGGTGTATTGAGACATGCTTTTTCTGTGTATGACTGATGTGAGAGTGAATAAAGTCATCTGCTGCATAAATCTGCCTCCGTTATTTACACTCTCCACAAAATACTCATGGCTTTCTATCACTATCTCTGAAAACTGGAGAAGGAAGCACATTACACGTGCTGCTTCTGCAGTATCTTTACTTGCTTGCTCATGATCATCCTCTCCAAGATGGCGCCCACAGCGGTCGACATGGTGCTTCGCTGCGCTCTTTGTTTGTTTTTGTTTGTCAATTGTGTGTCTGCTTGCACTTATACCCGTGAAGAACTTTTAAATATCAGGACTTTGACCCCCACGGACCTCCTCCCAGTTTTTCTAGCCCCTGCCGCCGATCTGGTTTATTGTTTGGCTCGGAAAGTGAGACGGCGGAAGAGAGGAAGACGAGCGGGCGCTCTCGTACGACTTCGCAGGAGAGGCTCGCGAACGGCGCTGCCTGGCATATTTCTGTCCAATACCAACTCTCTCTCTAACAAGGTGGATGAACTGAGACTGCTGATGCGTTTTAAGGACCTCGCCTCCTCAGCTGTCCTCTGCTTTACTGAGACCTGGCTCCGGGAAAATATACCGGACAGCGCGCTGCGCCTCGACGGCTTCCAGCTCTTCCGTGCTGATCGTGACACAGAGCTTTCCGGCAAGACCACAGGAGGCGGTGTCTGCTTCTACATCAACTGTAGCTGGTGCTCTGATGTAACGGAAATTTCCAAACACTGTTCTCCTGCCTTGGAATTTCTTGTTATCAACTGCAAGCCTTTTTATTCCCCACGGGAGTTTGCTTCTTTTATACTGATCGCTGTGTACGCCCCTCCCGACGCGGACACGCGCGAAGCTCAGCGCGTGCTCGCGGATCACATTCAACACACAGAGCGGAGTTTTCCAGACTCGCTGATTATTGTGGCTGGCGACTTTAATCAGTGCAATCTGAGCCACGATCTCCCCCGCTACAAACAGTTTATTAAATGCCCCACCAGAGGATTAAACACACTGGATCACTGTTACACCACAGTGAAAGACGCATATCGCGCTGTCCCTCGAGCTGCGCTGGGATTATCTGATCACGTGATGGTTCACCTCATTCCCACATACAGACAGAGATTGAAGCTCACTAAACCTGTTGTGAGCACTACGAAGATACGGACCAGTGATGCTGAGGAGAAGCTGGAAACGTGCATGGAAATATCTGACTGGGGCATGCTTAAAGGAGCCACGCATGATCTGGATGAGTACACGGACACTGTGAACTCATATATCCACTTTTGTGAAGAGAACATTCTTCCATCACGCACCAGGGTGAGTTACTCTAATGACAAACCCTGGTTCACAGCTAAGCTCAGACAGATCAGGAAGGAGAAGGAAGCAGCGCTGAAAAGTGGAGACAGGGACTGCTACAGGGAGGTTAAATACCGGTTTAACAGAGAGCTGAAGAGGGCTAAATCTGTGTACTCAGAGAGACTCCAGCAGCAGTTCACTGCTAATGATTCGGCTTCCGTGTGGAGAGGACTGAGGCAGATCACCAACTATCGGCCTCAGGCTCCTAAAGGTCAGGATGACAAAGCCCTTTGTCAGAGACTGTCCCAACACTATGCCCGTTTTGACACCTCGTCATCTGTGTCCAACTCCCCCCCTCCCTCCAGCTCCACAGCCTCCACATTCCCTACTTCATTTAAGGCACCCCCCCCTCCTCCCCCCCTCCCCTTATCATCAGTGAGCAGGATGTGCTCAAACAGTTCTCCAGACTGAACCCGCGCAAGGCCCCCGGCCCAGACGGCGTGTCTCCCTCCACCCTGAGACTCTGTGCGAAACAGCTGGCTCCTGTATTCACAGACATTTTTAACACCTCCCTTAAGTTATGCCACGTGCCGTCCTGCCTCAAATCCTCCACCATCATCCCTGTCCCCAAGAAGCCACGGATCACTGGACTTAATGACTACAGACCTGTAGCGCTCACCTCTGTAGTCATGAAGTCCTTTGAGCGCCTGGTCCTGTCCCACCTCAAGTCCATCACCACCCCTCTCCTGGACCCGCTGCAGTTTGCCTACCGAGCCAACAGGTCTGTAGACGATGCAGTCAACCTGGCCCTCCACTCCATCCTGCAGCACCTGGACTCCCCGGGAACCTACGCCAGGATCCTGTTTGTGGACTTCAGCTCCGCATTCAACACCATCCGCCCCGCTCTGCTCCGGGACAAGCTGTCCCTGCTCAACGTGCCTGACTCCCTCTGCAGGTGGATCATCGACTTCCTGACGGACCGGAGGCAGCATGTGCGGCTGGGAAAGACTGTCTCAGACTATACTAGCATCAGCACCGGATCACCCCAGGGCTGTGTACTTTCCCCCCTACTCTTCTCCCTTTACACCAACTCCTGCACCTCCAGCCACCAGTCTGTCAAGTTGATCAAGTTTGCGGACGACACCACCCTCATCGGGCTCATCTCCAACGGCGACGAGTCCGCCTACAGGAGAGAGGTGGCCCAGCTGGCGTCCTGGTGCAGCAATAACAACCTGCAGCTGAACGCTCTGAAGACAGTGGAGATGATTGTAGACTTCAGGAAAGTCACTACTCCTCTGCCCCCCCTCACCCTCTCAGGCTCTCCCATCACCACTGCTGATTCCTTCCGCTTCCTAGGCACTACCATCACCAGGGACCTCAAATGGGAGCTGACCATCAGCTCACTCATCAAAAAAGCCCAGCAGAGGATGTTCTTCCTGCGGCAGCTGAGGAAGCTCAAGCTACCCACCAAGATGTTAGTGCAGTTCTACACAGCCATCATCGAGTCCATCCTCACCACCTCCATAACCGTGTGGTACGCAGGAGCCACTGCCAGGGACAGACTTAGGCTGCAGCGCGTCGTGCGCACTGCTGAGAAGGTGATCGGCTGCAAGCTCCCATCTCTCCAGGATCTGTACATCTCCAGGACCCGGAGGCGTGCTGGCCGGATCATAGCCGATCCCTCACACCCTGGTCATGTACTGTTTGCCCCCCTCCCCTCTGGTAGAAGACTTCGGTCCATCCAGACTAAAACCTCCCGTCACATGAACAGCTTCTTCCCCTCTGCCATTAGACTGCTGAACACTAAGTGACTCTCGTGCACCATGTACAGCAGCTCAACCAGACTCATGTCAATCATCACTGTTTTCTTCCTGCATTACCGACTGCACTATATAGTTCTCCACAGTATCTGCTGCTGGCTAATATATATTTTAACTGTTGACCAGTATCACTTAATCTTATCCTACACTTTATTACATGTATAGTTTATTTCTCTTATCTTATCATGTTTAATGTTGCAGCATTGTACCGAGACAAATTCCTAGTTTGTGTACTACATGAACAATGGCAATAAACCTGATTCTGATTCTGATGATTTGACTAAGGGTCCATTTTGGTAGTTAACCAAGTGATAGGCCACTGCATACAGTTGATTGATTCTGCCTGTGAGTGAAAGACGGATGGCTGTGCTGAATATTTTGTGTTCCTTCACCCTTCGAATGAGCCGCTCAACATGCACTCTCAGTCTTGCAATAGATTGTGTCTGCCTGACCTCTGGCCCAGTCAGTTGTGTTCTCTTGGAGAGAAAGGCAGGTATGTGGACCTTGCAGGGGACACAGTCCTCCACAAGGAAACCCTTGTCCACCATGATGGCTGATGTTGGTTTGAGGAGAGACACAATGCCAGACTGTTTCAGGATCTCTGTCACTGATGGAGCCTTCATAAAGAGATGAAACAAAGGTTACTGCACCATGAGGGGCCATGCCAATCAGGCATTTGAAGGTGCAGTGGGATTTGTAGGTGGAGAACTCCTCACTCTGCACGAGAAGAGAGTTTAGTGTTTGGCAGCGCAGCTCTGTGCAGTCTATCACTTGTGTATCAGAGTAGTTCTGAAAAACATCTGGCAGGTGAGCCTTCACTTTCTCCTCAGACAGTCAAATGCCCACAGCTCCAAGTACAGTGTAAAGAAAGTTAGCCCATGTGTTGATGATGCGGCTCGGTTGACTGGTGGATTTTGAATCCGTGGGCCAGATCTCTCTGCATCAGACCCAAGGACAGATGGGTCATAAAAAGGAAAAACTCATCAATGGGCTGAAGAGAGTGTAAAAGGAAGAAGATATAGTGCATTTTATATATTTTTATCACTCATTACATGGGCAGACCATAACTTACATAACTAATTATTATTTAAATGAATTAAGTTGAAAATAAGAGCAATTACATTTCTCACTCAATAAGGCCAGGAGAATAAATGTACCATTGCACCAGCAGTGTGAGGGACGTCTTTAGTCCAAGCGCTTGTCACACGCACAATCTTGTGTGTTGCTGGCTCTCTCTTCCTCCAAAAGGCCATCAGGTGGGCATGACTCGGAAACCTGTGGGGTGTATGTAAATGCAGATATGATCAAAATATCAAGGTTATTATTATTATTATTATTATACATATGCCATGTTACACACTAGGTTATACAACATATACACAAATAATGGAGTATAATAGGATAAAATATGAAGCAAAACAAAGTAAAAATACAGTTACTTAGACATATGAATGTACTGTATACACTAAAGAAATAATTCTGTAGGTCATTTTATGAATTTTTGTTAGGTTGAATGTAAGCAGCAACAACAAAATGGTGATAATATGGTCGACTTTACATAATTAGTTATGTCAGTTATGGTAGAGTAATGATTAATAAAAAAAATAGATGCAATGCACTGTATTTTCTTCCTTTTACAGTCTCTTCAGCCCATTGATGAGTTTTTCCTGTGAGCCGCATCATCAACACATGAGCTAACTTTTTTTTACGTATACTTGGAGCAGTGGGCATTTGGCTGTCTGAGGAGAAAGTGAAGGCTCACCTGCCAGATGTTTTTCTGAACTACTCTGATGCACAAACCCCTCATGGTGCAATATCCTTTCTGATTATGTATATTAATAGAACCTCATGACTACCAGTTCAGCATATGAACAGCATCGTAGTTGTAATTTTGTAATATTAAAACGAGATAGGGTACAAAATAAAAAGGGCATACACAAAATTGCTTAGTCTGTCATGAACCTGGGTTTGGTGGTTTCAAACCCAATTCTGACCTGTGGTTGTTTTGCCCTATTTTCCATCAGGTGCGTCAGGGAGCTATTTGGGTCCTTCGCTCCCTGACAGCTTGGGGACGCCTCCTCCTCTTGTTAGTGCCATCAGCTGTTTCTTATTATGAGTGTTCTCACACACATACACACACACACTCCATTCATTCCCATTTACACGCTCTGACACTCACTCATGCACACTTGGGATTTATTATGTTCAGCCCATGCTTTCTCATACCGGCAGTCTCTTCCCTCGTTAGTATCATTATTACATAAATGCTGCATTTGCAGGAAGAGACCGTCGGAGCATTCAGTCTCATGCGTGGCAGCGTGTTCCTCCATGTATGTTTATTTCCACCACCTACATGTTTACTCAGCCTGACGTCACAGTGGTTTGTTTCCTTGGTGTTAGCGGCTGATCCCGCACTCACCCTCATCCACCGGACTACACGGACAGCCCTGGATCGTGCCAGCCGTAAGTTCACGTTTGCCTTTCTCCTTGTGCCGTCTGCCTACGGCGGCACTAGGCATTCTCTCCCTCTGGCTGTGGAACATCCAGGTGGCGTCCCTGTATGTCTGGTGGCCTTATTACCTTCATCATTGCAACCCTCAGTTAGTAATCGTGACAGTAAGCTGGACTGGTTATTTTGGTGGTTTATAGTCAATAAAGTGCACATTCTACTCTTGCAATTGGGTTTTTCATTTCTTCCTCCGTACGATGCATTGTAGCGCACAGGGAATCATAACAGAATGCTCCGACCAGTCAGAAAAAAACCCAGTGGAGTAGACGTGTGTTTTTCCTTTTTTTTCTTCTCACCCTCTTTACCCTTTTTTTCCCTGGAGCTACAACATAGTGGTCTGGACGGACGAGGAACAAGAGGCACTGGACCTGCTGGAAGAGGTGCTCTTCTCTGCCCAGTGGCCGAAGCTCCCTGAGGATGTCCAGTGGGCGCAGCTTGTTGCTGAAAATATCGAGTGGTGCTATCACCATCTCCGGGAAATTCCAAGGATGGATGACATCCTCTCATTCCTCCTTCCCTCGCTGAATGCAGAGCCTGAAGGGGCCTCTCTGACATTGGAGCCATCCCCCCATAAGAGGAAGTGCTCCCGGCAGAAGAAGACATCAACCTCCCACGGTTCTCCCGCTCCTGCGTCACTCCCCGGGCCGGTGCCGCCTGGTCCTCAGACGTAATGATGGAGGAGGAAAGACTGGGCCTGCTTGCCCTGATAAACCGTCGGATCGAGGAGGAGCGCCGTGAGGAGGAGGAGCAGAGACTGGCCCTGCTCGCCCAGCTCGACTGCCGGATTAAGGAGGAGCGCCGTGTGAAGGAAGAACAGAAACTCGCCCTGCTCGACCACCGGATTGAGGAGGATTGCCGTGAGGAGGAGTCGGATAAGGATCTCCCAGCGCTCAAGCTCCTCGCAGCCACTCCACTTCCTTCTCCGGATAATAGAGCTTCTCGGCATGGGTGACTCGCTGCCCAAAGCGGCACTTCGTATCCCGGATTATCTGGTTCCCGAGCTGTCCAGGAGGAAGAAGAGGAGGAACTCCCGCCGGAAGTCTTCCGGCCTCGCCGACGCAGCTCGAGGAGGAACACCAGGAGAGGAGAGGAGACGCCTCGGAGGCCACTGGGGACGTCCAGTGCCAGGAGAACAGGCAACTTTTTCCTGTTTTAACTTTCTCTGTTGACGAACAATTTTGCCTGCCTCCTGGCAAGGAGACTTGGGGAGTGCAGTCCCCTGAGTGCTCCGCCCCAGCAGCATATAGTGTTCCCTCACTCGACCTCACCAAGCCTTTTTTGTGTGCCCCTACGAGCTTGCCTGATCTGGAACCAGGTCGCTCGGGGGGAGGGGAACCGGAGGCCCAGGAGGGTTCAGCTCATGGGCCAGCGGTGAGGCTGTCCTCAGCCGCCACGCCAGAGGAGCTGGTGGCCTGGAAGACGACGTACGGGAGCACCAAGGCTGCAACCACCATCAAGCCTGCTGTGGGGGCCGCTGCAGCAGAATCATCCCCCAGACCAGACCTCTTGCTGACGGGACCCTGAACATCATCGTCGGCATCACCGGAGTCCTGAACGGTGGTAGAGCTCAAGCACAGGCAAGTAATCTCTCCTGTAGTTCACTTGTCAATTATTGAGAGATCTTGTCTGGCTCTTGGGGAAGAGAGTTGGGTGCAGCCCCCAGCTGCATCTGGACTCCCCTTGCCGGGCTCTGCTGCTGCCGTCGACCCTAACCGTTCCTCCTCTCCTATCTCCTTTGAGCTCCACTCTAGGGTCGCCAAACAGGAGCTGCCTCAACCTAGGTGGTCCGCAGCTGACGGCAATGTGAGCCCAGCCACCCCGGGAGAGGTCGATGTGGGGGTAGCACCTGATGCCCGGATGGAGCCTGTGCACCATAAGTCGAAGGAGTCCTGGACGGCGGTGAAACCCAAGTTCAGGCAAGTGTGCTCCATCATGTCAGTTACGTCTGCGCCAATATCACACTGCCAGACTCATGGCGAGGAGGGCCCGGGGCAGCTCACAGTAGCCCTCGGGGCCACCTCACCGGGTTCTGCCACTGCCTGCAACTCTCGCAACTGGGTTTTTCATTTCTTCCTCTGTGCGCTGCATTGCAGCGCATGGGGAATCGTAACATAGTCAACGCTATCATTTACAGAATAAATATTTTTATATAAACCTAACAAATGCTGCTGACATTTTAGCTTACCTTGTGTAAAACCTTATATCATCATCTGAAGCAGCAAACTGCTCCAACCCAAACTTGTTACTGATGGCCATTTCCTCCAGTTCACATAAGCTCTGTATCCTTGGTGTTGTCCAGGGCGAGATCAAGAGCAGCAGGTTCAGAAGCAGAACAGTAGTCGTGGTCTGGATAATGTAATGTTACGTCCATTGGGGGGGTCCTCAATTTGGATTTGGTGTTTTGTCGCTCTGTCCTTTGCCAAACTTCGGGTCATGGGACAGGCAGAGTAAAGTTATTCAATTCAAAAAGAACTGGGACTGCTCTATTTTTCAGTCATTTGCATCCGGCTGGCATTGGTGGCTCAATCAAGTCTGTAGTTTGAAAATGTTGGCTGCAGAAAATTTTTGCAGTTTAGCTGTTTTTAAACCTAAAATTTGATTAGTATTTCAATATTAGCATAGTACTCGATGCTCGGGGGAAGTTGTAGAGCAACCTGACTCTACACCGGAAAATACGTCATGAGCTGCCGTGCATAGAGCCCATTAAATGCCGTGCATTGAGCCCATTAAATTTCATCAGGTTGTTCACTTTTACACTATTTTCAGTTTCAAGTTTGCAATTTGCTTGAAGAAAAAATACTCATGTCCACCTATCCGATTTATCAGTTTTTCAGAAGTAATTAAAATGCAAAAAATTATTTCAAATTAGGTAAGGCCTAGATGGCTACATGTAATTTATGAGTGAGACCTACTTGTCCAAACCAAGTAGAGAAGGAAGTGAAGATTTAGTTTAGGTTGGCACAAAGCATCTTATCTTATGATCATCTACAGGTGCATCACAGTAACACTATGGTCATTAAACCAGGGTTTGGTACTTTTGGAAGTGTGAGCAGGTACCAAGTCCTGCTGGAAAATTAAATCAGCATTTCCGTAAAGCTTGTCAGTAGAGGGAAGCATGAAGTACTCTAAAATTTCCTGGTAGATGGCTGTGCTGACTTTGGACTTGATAAAACACAGTCGACCAACACTAGCAGATGATATCTCTCCCCAAATCAGTTGTCAAGTCTTGTCATTTGGAAATCAAGGTCCCAGAGTCTGGAGGAAGAGTGGAGAGGCAAAAAATTCCAAATTGCTTGAGGTCCAGTGTGACATTTCCACAGTCAATGATGATTTGGGGAGCCATGTCATCTGCTGGTGTTGGTCCATTGTGTTTTATCAACTGCAAAGTCAGTGCAGCCACCTACCAGAAAATTTTATGGCACTTCATGCTTTCCTCTGGTGACAAGTTTTATGGTGATGCCGATTTCCTTTTCCAGCAGGACTTGGCACCTGCCCACACTGCCAAAAGTATCAGTACCTGATTTATTAACCATGATATCACTGTGCTTGATTGACCAGCAAACTCTCCTGACGTACAGACGTGGACAAAATTGTTGGTACCCCTCTGTTAATGAAAGAAAAACCCACAATAGTCACAGAAATAACTTGAATCTGACAAAAGTGGTAATAAATAAAAATTCTATGAAAATTAACCAATGAAAATCAGACAATGCTTTTGAATTGTGGTTCAACAGAATTATTTTAAAAAAACAAACTCATGAAACAGGCCTGGACAAAAATGATGGTACCCCTAGAAAAGATTGAAAAAAATGTGACCATAGGGACATGTTCAACCAAGATGTGTCCTCTAATTAACATCACAGGTGTCTACAAACTTGTAATCAGTCAGTCGGCCTATTTAAAGGGTAACAAGTAGTTACTGTGCTGTTTGTTGACATGGTGTGTACCACACTAAACATGGACCAGAGGAAGCAAAGGAGAGAGCTGTCTCAGGAGATTAGAAAGAAAATTATAGACAAGCATGTTAAAGGTAAAGGCTATAAGACCATCTCCAAGCAGCTTGATGTTCCTGTGACTACAGTTGCACATATTATTCAGAAATTTAAGATCCATGGGACTGTAGCCAACCTCCCTGGATGTGGCCGCAGGAGGAGACGGATAATACGAATGGTAACAAAAGAGCCCAGAACAACCTCTAAACACATTCATGGTGAACTCCAAGGTCAAGGTACATCAGTGTCAGATTGCACCATCCGTCATTGTTTGAGCCAAAGTGGACTTCATGGGAGATGACCAAGGAGGACACCACTGCTGAAAACAAATCATAAAAAAGCCAGACTGGAATTTGCCAAACTGCATGTTGACAAGCCACAAAGCTTCTGGGAGAATGTCCTATGGACAGACGAGACAAAACTGGAACTTTCTGGCAAGGCACTGGACTGCACAAGGGGCTGCACGGTGGCACAGTGGTTTAGCACTGTGGCAGCACAGTTTACCCTCGGCCGGGGGATTGCGGGGATCATGAGATCGTGGGTTCGATCCCAGCCCCCGACCAACAGTGAGCTGTGTGGAGTTTGCATGTTCTCCCCGTGTTGCGTGGGTTTACTCCGGGATTTCTCCAGTTTCCTCCCGCATACCAAAAACATGTAGGTTTAGGGCGCTTGCGCACGCAGCGACCGGCAGCCGGTGGCTTGTCACCAGGCTGCAAACCAAATCTACCTACGGGTACAAATAAGTAACAAAAAAAAAAAGGCACATCATCTCTATGTTCACAGACGCAAAAATGAAGCATACCAAGAAAAGAACACTGTCCCTACAGTGAAACATGGAGGAGGTTCTGTTATGTTCTGGGGCTGCTTTGCTGCATCTGGCACAGGGTGTCTTGAATCTGTGCAGGGTACAATGAAATCTCAAGACTATCAAGGTATTCTAGAGAGAAATGTGCTGCCCACTGTCAGACAGCTTGGTCTCAGTCGCAGGTCATGGGTCTTGCAACAGGATAATGACCCAAAACACACAGCTAAAAACACCCAAGAATGGCTAAGAGCGAAACATTGGACTATTCTAAAGTGGCCTTGTATGAGCCCTGATCTAAATTCTATTGAACATCCGTGGAAGGAGCTGAAACATGCCGTCAAAAGAAGGCACCCTTCAAACCTGAGACAATTGGAGCAGTTTGCTCATGAGGAGTGGGCCAAAATACCTGCTGAGAGGTGCAGAAGTCTCATTGACAGTTACAGAAATGGTTTGATTGCAGTGATTGCCTCAAAAGGTTGTGCAACAAAATATTAAGTTAAGGGTACCATCATTTTTGTCCAGGCCTGTTTCATGAGTTTGTTTTTTAAAATAATTCTGTTAAACCACAATTCAAAAGCACTGTCTAATTTTCATTGGTTAATTTTCATAGAATTTTTTTATTTATTACTACTTTTGTCAGATTCAAGTTATTTCTGTGACTATTGTAGGTTTTTCTTTCATTAACAGAGGGGTACCAACAATTTTGTCCACGTCTGTAAACCCCATAGAGAATCTATGGAGTATTGTCAAGAAGAAGATGAGAGACATCAGACCCAATTCAATTCAATTCAATTCAACTTTATTTATATAGCGCCATTTCACAACAACAGTCATCTCATAGCACTATCAACTGTAGGGGGAACCCCCACAGTTGAAGAAAGACCCCAGCAATCAGGCGATCCCCTGTGAGCAAGCACTTGGCGACGGTGGAGAGGAAAAACTCCCTTTTAACAGGAAGAAACCTCCAGCAGAACCAGGTTCAGGGAGGGGCAGTCATCTGCTGCGACTGGCTGGGGGGTGAGGGGATAGAGAAGAAGAAAAGAACAGACATGTAGAGAGCAAACAGCACGATGGGGACTCAATCTATGGGAGAGAACAAACAAATGTTAATGACCAGCAAAAAAAATATTTAATTGAGAGTGAGAAAAGGAGTGAGGCCCAGTGCATTACTGGAGGTCCCCCGGCTGACTAAACCTATTAGCAGCATAACTAAGGGAGGGTTCAGAAACACATGATCCCTCCCTAATTGTAGGCTATATCAAAAAGGTAGGTTTTAGCCCTATTCTTAAAAACAGAGATCGAGTCTGACTCCCGAATCCAGATTGGCAGCTGATTCCACAGGAGAGGAGCTTGATAACTGAAGGCTCTGCCTCCCATTGTACTTTTGGAGATTCTAGGTATTACAAGTAGTCCTGCATTTTGGGAGCGTAGTGCTCTGTTAGGATAATACAGTAGTATCAGATCTTTTAAATAAAAAGGAGCCTGATTGTTTAGAGCTTTGTAAGTAAGAAGAAGGATTTTAAACTTAATTCTAAACTCTATGGGAAGCCAATGAAGGGAGGCCAGAACCGGAGAGATATGATCTCTCTTTCTAGTACCTGTTAAAACTCTTGCTGCAGCATTTTGGATCAGCTGAAGACTTTTTAAAAGATGTTTTAGGACAGCCTGATAATAAAGAATTACAATAATCTAATCTTGAGCTAACAAAAGCGTGGATCAGTTTCTCAGCATCACTCTGAGACAAGATGCTCCTAATCTTGGCAATATTACGCAAATGATAGAAGGCAGTCTTAGAAACAAATTTAATATGTGAATTGAAGGACAAATCCTGATCAAAAATAACTCCAAGGTTCCTCACAGAGCTATTAAGAGAAAGAGTAACCGCATCCAAACTGAAAGTTTGATTTGGAAAGGAATTTCTAAGGTTTTTTGGACCAACAAGAATGACTTCAGTCTTATCTGAATTTAATAGCAGGAAATTACAAGTCATCCAAGCTTTGATTTCCTTAAGACAGGCTTCTAACTTGGCTAAGTGATTACTATCATCTGGCTTCATTGACAGGTATAATTGTGTGTCATCAGCATAACAATGAAAATGTAGACCCAACAATGCAGACAAGCTGAAGTCCACTATCAAAACAACCTGGGCTTCCATAACACCTCAGCAGTATCACAGGGTGATCACCTCCATGACATACTGCACTGATGCAGTAATTCATGTAAAAGGAGCCCCGACCAAGTACTGAGTGTACATGGGCACACTTTTCAGTTGGCCAACATTTCTATTAAAAACCCATACTTTAAAATTGATTTTATGTAATCTGTTTTCTGAGAAACTGAACTTGGGGTTTTCATGAGTTGTAAGCCATAATAATCAAAGTTAAAAGAAAAACACTTGAAATATATCACTGTGTGTAATGAATCAGTTTCATTTTTTGAATTGAATTACTGAAATAAAGCAACTATTTAATGACATTCTAATTTGAGATGCATCTGTACTTTCTTTGAGACCAACTCTGATCAAATGTTTCAAATCAAGACGTGAAAACTGAGAAAGTAGAATCTACAAAACTCACATCTGCCCTCCATCTTCAAGTGACAATGGTTATTCATACAAGGATTCTAAATATAGAGAAACAATACCTTATAATGGCAAACCAGGCTTCTTGATAATTAACTGAACACTTGCCCCAGTCAGACATTTAAACAGGCAGCAGGTCTGTAGGTGGTGTGGATGGCTCAAACCGCCACACAGGGAAAAATAAATCAGTACATCTACAGAAATGGGGCAGCGCGGTGGAAGAGTGGTTAGTACGGTGGCAGCACCACAACTCACCCTTGGCTGGGGGATCTTGGGTTCAGTCTCAACCCCCGACCAGTGATCTGTGTGGAGTTTGCATGTTCTCCCCATGTCTGCGTGGGTTTCCTCCCACATGCCAAAAACATGCAAGTTAGGTTAATTGGCATCAAACTGGGGATTCCAAGTTGTCCTTAGGTATGAAAGTGAGAGTGAATGGTTGTCTCAGCCCTGTGATGGACTGGCAATCTGTCCAGGGTGTACCCTGCCTCTCGCCCAAAGATGCTGGGGTAGGCTCCACCCCCCCCCCCCCCGACCCAAAAAGGATTAAGCGGAAGAAGAAGGATGGATGAATCTACAGAAATGCAAATGAGTATTGTTGAGGGGTCTCAGCGAATAATATAGCTTGAGTTGAATTCAAGTTGTTGGGAGTAATTATTTGACCACTAAGTCTTACTGTGGCTTTGGCTTCACGCCTGACCACGTGGGACTCAAATCAAGAATTAAACACATGGAACATTGTACTTGTAAGTAATGCACTACCTTGTTTGCAAAGCTTTCTGCACGAGCATCGAGGCAAGCATGCAGGAGGAAACTGTGCTCCAACCAGGAAGAGGAAGGCAATATACTGTACACCTGTCACTCTTCTGTTTCTGGATAGAGGCCAGTCACAATAAGGTACAGCATGAGGGTGTGTGAGTGATAAAACAGGCCAAACAGCTGAGTTGAGAGTTCACTCTTTACACATTCAAGAAACAGAATGAAGCAAGCTCATAAATAAGTCAGTTTATTTTTTTCTTTTTTAAAGACTATGTATATATTTGACAACTACTCATAAAAACAAAAATGGAGTTGTTCAATACTGTACACAGCATACTGAATTCTCCCAGTGCATTTCTTCACCACAGCAGAGAAAGTTACTTCTTGAGTCTTCATTAGGGTTTTTTTTTTTTTTAAATTCTAATAAGACATATGAATACCTTAAGATAAAATAGCATTAGTGTATGATGTAAACATTTTCTTTCAAACATGTAAGTCAAAAGCAACATTGTGTAGAGGAAGGTTTGTGAGCTGGAGGAAGAGGAAAAGTATACTTCAATGACCGATTGACCTCAGCGGTTGCTTCCCAAAACTGAACACCGTGTTTGATACCAAGGGTTACTTCAATAAATGTGCTACATCTTCTATAACATCCGGTCACTTTGTCAATAATCTACAACAATAAAATTCTTATATTTCTCTCTAGGCTGCCAGCAGCCAAAGTCTTTCAGACCACACCCACTACAATCATGTCAGGCAGGAATGCATGTGCAGAACAGGAAAGTCTGTGTCAGGCAGCTACGAAAACCCTGCACTGTCTTTGTAATATTCTGTATTAACAGGTTAGCCCAACATCTCTGCTCCAACATCCGACTGAAAAAAAAAAAAAAAAAAAATCCATTTAAGGACATCCGGATGACTGCGTTACTCATAATTGAGGTGTAACTATGAACTATGAAAAAGGCCACATATGAAGCAAGTTACCTCACAATTATTTCATTTAATTT
Organism: Pholidichthys leucotaenia; assembly: GCA_020510985.1. Lineage (NCBI taxonomy): Eukaryota > Metazoa > Chordata > Actinopteri > Cichliformes > Pholidichthyidae > Pholidichthys > Pholidichthys leucotaenia. The sequence continues at coordinate 95,386,388 of CM035837.1, forward strand.
TAAAATTTCACCTTTGGACAGATTTTAAAAAATGAAATAAAACATCAATAAATGAAGTGAGGTAGAGCTTGAGGCATTTTTTTTCCCAGCAATGATTCACAGCTTGACCAAAAAAGAAAAAAAAAAAAAAAAAAAGTTTCGATTTGACAGTAGGAAATCTCTTAAACAGACGAATTTCTATACAACAAAACAGACCTGGATACTGGAAGAAAGACATCGAACGTGTGTACTTCTACAACGGTTGTATGCAGAAACAGGTGGAGCACAGTAACAAGTATGGATGAATTAAAGAATCAAAAACACTTTTCCCACTGCTGATCACATGCACATCACTGCACAGACACACACACACACACACACACTCTAGCTGCACTATAAAGTCGCTTAGCCCACCTCTTGGTATTATAATGTGCCCACAAATTTGTCTTGATGCAGTCAAGTGAGACTGAACAAAATCAAGTAATAATAAAAAAAGCCACCAGTGTTGATATAAAACAGCGAACAGAATTTAAATTGATATTCTTAAATCCTTCATTTTGTGTCAAAAATGCATTGGGTTTGTGTTTAGACTTCATATATTAGGTAATACATAGTTAATCTACTGACCTTTTGTCCCTTGAGACACAAAAGCAGCATCAAAATGCCCTAAATGCATCTCACATAACATCCACACAATACTGAGCGCACACTGAGGTTCAAGGCCCGCTTGTACCTTCTGACTGTACCACTTCATCCACAAAAACAGCACAATATTGAATGTTCTGCAGTGAAGTTCGTATAAAAAATAAACTCTATAATGACAAACTCCCCCAACAACCTTTAGTCAGATACAGTTTTTTAAGGAAGGTATTGTAATTGTGATAGCTATTCCAACATTAGCAGTAACTGTATACAGTGTGCACATACCCTGTCTGATCAAAATACATTGGGGGTGGGGGGTAAAAAAGCAGCAATACAATGGTTGGTAGGGTCCAGTTTCACCATTTTGTCAAGTGGGTTTTGCTCATGTACGGCACAGTCCTCTGCTACTTCTATAAAAATCTTTTCAAACAAAATCCACAGGTGCTTTCCTCCCCGAGTGGCAATCACAAACAGACTCTGGACAGTCAGAATGTGGCAGAAGGTAGTAGTGAGTAGTGCTGTCCTTCTTGCCATTCTTCATAATGGGAAGGATGCAGGGAGAGCCCTCACTGTTCTGTCTCTGTAATCCTCGACCACTTACATACTTTGGATCTGGTGCAAAGCTTTGGGTTGGGGGCATCCTCCCATGAGTGTATGACGGGAGGCTTTTGGGGCTGGGGGTGCGGGAGGAGCCTCTGGAAAAGGAGTCTCTTGGAGGAACTTTAGGTGGTTCATCACTGTAAGCCCCAGCTGAGAAATCCGCTGAGCAGCGACGGCAGTCTCCTGACTTAGGTGTACGTGGAGGGACAGGAGGTGGCACCTCTTGTTTAATCATGCTGTTAGTGTGACGCTTGCGGCAGGACAGGCGAAGCAGCGAGGGCTTGTTTAAAGATCCGGCTGGCCCAGATTGTGTGCGCCTTAGCTTACTTGAAGGCTTTTCCTGCCGTCTCTGACAGATCACTGGCTCAGCTGGCTCATGCCGCTGCTGCTCATGCTGTTCTCTCACTTCCTGCGGTGGATGTGTCTGATGGTACTGCTGAGGCTGCCGGGGGCTCTGAGGTCCTAATGGACCATCATAATAAGCATAGTTAATCTGTCCACAGTTTCTAAAGCTTCTTCGGCTGGGGGCAAAGTGTCGAAATGGAGACGATTTGGAACACTGATCAGACACTAGGCAGCAGCCGTCGTCTTCTCTCGTGAAAAATTCTACCTCATTGTCCATAGCCTGCTCAGGGGAGATGTCTGTGTGTGGGGGGATGGGCGGCAGAGGTTTGGAACATCTGCCTGGTGTCTGTGGAGGGCTGCTGCACTCATAGAATGAGAGCCTCTGGAATGAGGGGACCACCTGGTCGTCATCAGCAGGACTTGGTGTGGATGGTTCGGAACTGGAGGGCAGTGAGAGGTGGGAGGGCCGAGACTTCTTTGGAGGTAATCTCTGCGAACTGGGACTGTGTTTATGTCCTGTCAATGAAGAAACATTATTACAGGTTTAAAGTAGACTAAAAGTGCTTATTTTTACCAAAGTAGTTTGTACATACAGTATGTGTTACAGCTAAGCATTATTCTTCATCTTATACTAGGTATTGGTGTGTCCGGTTAGTTAAAGCCAGCATGAAAGCAGCAGTTTTAGCTTTGCATTTTAGAATGCTTTCTGATAAAGCAACACTATGTAAGATTAGAATAAAGTTTCCAAAATCATTTTAATGCTACATCAGTGTTTGACTGGGTGAATATCACTTCCACCACAGCCCTTGTGGGCCTGCATCTACTGCAACAGAACTATGCAGCGTTACTCTTCCTGGCAGGAAAAGTGAAGAAGAAGCCACCTCTATTGTCATTCAGTCCATACAGCCAATCATGTACAGTAGAACAAAATTATGTTTCTCCCATCTACAATGTTAATCAAATGTAGAATCAGAGGGGTCGCTGCTATGCAAGGCGTCGCCACAAACAACTTCTCCTTCCCCCATTCTATTATGCTGAGCACCAAGCTAGAAGGCAGGAACTACCATTTTGACATGGTCTTTGGCATGACCTGGCTGGGACTTGATCCCACAACCTCTAGGTTGTGGGGCGGATGCTCTATCAACTAGGCCACCACTCCGGTGACCACTGAAGAACCAACAGCTGGCACATTTTACAGTCTGAGTCACAATAGCCAATAACAGGCTGCAGTATTCGTTGGTTGCTGACGTTGTGCCCTGATTGGCTAATGGAAACATTATTTTACGGTGAAAATCGTACATAATGTTGCTTTAAAGAGAGAAATAAAAATGGAGGGAAAACACTCTGAAATCAAATATTTAGGGCAGCGTTTGTTTTTTTAGCCTCAAAATGACTACCTGATTATGTTTTGGCTCTATGCAATATTACAGGGAAAAATAACTGACAACATTCACAACATCTATTAACTGTATACATAGAAAGGGACACAAAAATATTGTATCCACTAAGTGTTTTAGTAGATAATTTCATTTGTGCTTTGAACAATTTCTCTATTAAAAAAGGGACAAAACAAATTAAGAATCATGAACTTACTCTCATAACTTGGAGGTGGCAACTTTGGCTGGCCTCTATCGTGATCTGTGTGTGCCGAGTCCATTGTGAAGTAGAAGCTGCAAAAGCATAAAATTCCATTTTATTTTAGAAAAAAAAAAATCCAATAAGCCACACAAATTGTTCACACAAGAATCTGAGGCTGACCTGAATCACAACTGCAACATATCATGCGTGTTTAAAAAACTATCCCTTTCTTAACATGCTGTCTATGTACTCCTATAGTCATACTCACTTGTCCACTCCACTCCAGGAGTGCTTGGACGCAGCCATGCTGTGACAGTAGCTGCCCCGGAGGAAGGGGTTTTCTATGGGAAAAGAGATCTCCTGAGCAGTCAGGCCCACTGTGGACATGCTCCAGGTACCCTCGGGTCGCATCAAAGCCAGGAAACACTCAGATCGCCCCGGCTGTCTGCCCTTGCTTCTGGTATACCTAGAATAGAGCCAAAACAGTCATGAATGGCAATGAAAGATGGGTGAAATAGGGTGGAATAAAAAAAAGACCCTTCTGAAGAGAGAGCCAACCTATGCTAGTGAATCACAGATCAAAAGAAAAAATTTTTTTTGAAAAAGAGCAAGTAACAGAAATACACTCTTGTTTGTTTCTCAGCAGGATTAATAGTTCAGTGTCTTTGTTGGGGACTACTAGTGTTGTAGTCGAGACCAAATCCACTGTATATGTAGGTGTTGGTCTTGGGAGACTCTGGCCTTGACAAGGTCTCAACTACAACACTAGCAACTACACTTTTCAGCACCAGGCCTGTAGGATACTGATGTCCCAACACATCCTGAGGACGTGTTCGGATTGTTCTGTCCACAGAATGCTACTAAAAAAGCATAAAAGTAGTAGACCCACTGGCATTAAGTGTTGCTTAAATGCACCAATCATTTTCTGGTCTTCTGTAGACGACAGTGTCAACAGTGAATGGTAAGTAAAGAAACTAGATGTGTATAAAACTCAGGGACAGTACCTTTTGAATTTGAAAGTATTTACCCAATTACTTTTAAAATATACACGTGTTACAACACCAGATGTATAGATTTTTTACACCAAACATGTAAAAAACACAACTTTAAGGTTTCTAGATTTAAGGACTAATAACATTTTCCATATAATCATAGCCTATTTAAGCCTTTCATTCTGGCATTACAATCATGGGTGTGAACTTGGTAGCCAGCACTTAAATGTTCATTTTTGCAACCTATGCCCCTTGATTAGTTTATTTTAAAACTTCGCTGTGCTTCAGTGTTGCAATCCATTCCTGAACAGAAAATGAGGACCTCCTGCTGTTACAGTATATATACACCTGTTTTTGCAACAACTCTTCAGGTTTTAAAATGACCTGAATTTTCATGTCAGGTTGAGGACTGAGTGAACAGTGTCCAATATTCAAGAGCTGGGGTATAGGGGTGTTGGTTTGGCTTATTGGTGTATAAAAGGGGTCCATTGACTGCGCTTGTTCCACATATAAATAGCTGACACATGTCTTAATGAAGTGTTGGTGACATATTTTGTTCACATTTGCTTTCATTTTTAAATTATTGATGCCAATTTGTTAATTTTTCCTGGCTTCCTTGACACACTCTGATTCAAAGTCCATCACTTTAAGAAACATCCTTCAGCTGTTTAACTCCACCCTCCCTCATACGTCAGTTAGCCATCAGCTGAATAGCTTCTAGCTTGGATGAGCAGCGCTAGTTCACTGATCCACAGTCGGTTGTGTATCTGGCGTTGCTCCGGCCCATCTCCCAACAACCTTGCCGGGATGTCACAACAAATCACCAGCGCCGCGCCAGGCGACCCACCAATCGCAGTGACCCAGGGCTGCTGGCCAAGCCGAGCTACCAAGCTACAGGATCTCAAAGTGCAGTTTCTCGCTCTGCGGGACTCTGCTCCTCTCCCGCAGCCAGCTGGGGGATGCGCCATCGTGAAGCAGCTCCCCTACATTTCCTGCAGGGGTGGCGCGGAGTCGTGTGGAGCCCCGGAGGATGGTGGGGGAACAGTTTCAGGTCATGGCGTAGATGGTTGCCACAACTGGCACACCAGCACTGGCTGCGAAATCATGGCGAAACCACTGAGAGATGGGTCAGAATGAGGGGAGGTATATTGTGGACTGTGGACTGGTGAACCAGGTTGCAACAGGGATGGTTATTAGGGTGACTAAGGGTGCATTCTGATTGCCAATGTTTGGTCTGGACCAAAGGACCAAACAGCGGCTTCCATGGATAGTTTGGATCGTCTGGTGCAGTCTGAACGTGTGTTGGAATTCTGGTGCGCACCAAACAAGTGAATTCTGGTCCCCCTGAAAACGGGGGTCTTGGTTCACTTGCTAACAAAGTCTGGTGTGCTCTACTTGCAGTGTGAATCCAAATTGACTATCCAGAGGCCCAAAGAACGGAAGTGCCCCTTGGCGTTTGTGTAACTGTAGCAACACACAGTCTGAGAAGAGGAAATGGTATTTACTGTAATGCAGTTTGGGTAGAAAATAATAAAGACAACCGCATGAATCTGAGAAATCCTTTTACCAGAGAAAGCCGAGCAGAAAAGTAAAAAGTGTTGTTTGTGGCAGACAAACAACCTGGCTGAAGGGAACAGATTTCCGTTTTCAGTCATGGCCAATTGATAAGCCTGATTTTTCTTCTTCGCCGACATTTTTTCTTCCTGGTCAGCGGTTTTGGCTACAGTGCCCCAAATGAGCAGTTGTTGTAATTGTGTGACGTGTCCAGGCAGTTTGGTCCGCTGCAGTGTGAATGCAAACCAAATGAAGGTGTGAAAATTCTTGGCATTCCCTGCCCAGTCAAACCGAGACCCCCAGACTATCCTGGTCTGAATGCAGCCTTAGATCTGAAGAAAAAAAACAATACAAGTTGCGCTTGATTCAAGCTTCCTGGTACCAGTGTTAGCTTGAAGGCTAATAGCTCAGTGGCTAATAGGCTACCTTTAGCACCCCTTCCAGCTACATGACAGACAGCTAAGCGGGCCAATAACAGCACAGTGGGCGGGTCTCAATGACAGCGGTGGGTTGGCTTTTTCTAATCCTGGACATTAACGATTTTGACAGAGTCAAAAACGTTTCTGGGAGAGAAAAATGAGATAAAAGCTCTGTGTGTGTGTGTGTGTTTTTTTAAGATAACTGACTATTTTGATTTTTTTTTTTTTTTTTGATAATTAGGTGACCAGTAGACCAATTTCAGACTGTTAAAATCTACAAACAAATTATTTTTCAGTCAATAATCTCTTTAAGAATTTCTGGGGTCAGTGACATACTGGAAGAAAAATCAAATCTTGATTATTTAAATATATATATATATATATATATATATATATATATATATATATATATATATATATATATATATATATATATATATAATGCTTAGAAAAACAGAGCACATGTTCTAATGTTTCTGATTTTTGTGAGAATTCACAAAGGCATCATCTTTGCATCATAGCAGCAATATATTTTATATTTATTTAGCCAGTTGAGTCATTAGAACACAATCCTATTCACAGTGGTGGACTGGGAGAAAGGCCACCTGTCTTATTTTTACTTCATAAACCACCGTATTTTCAGAATGCACGCCAGTAAGTGCATCCATGATCCTGCAGGTCAACTCTTCTAGAGGCCGCACAAAGAGACTTGCTGTCCCCCTTATAATGCTGAAGTGACGACTGAGAAGCACCCGCTCACTCGTTCCAGGACTCTTGTGAGTCGTATTTATGTGCTGCCCTGACAGCTGGTGAGAAACAAAGCTCTAAAACAACAGGAAGCCTGGGCCACCAGCCTGAGCCAAACTGCCCAACAAGGCATGCAATCCCCCTGCCCCAGCCTGCTGATTCGGTTCGGCTGGGACGGGAAGCAACATGATCCCCGATAATGAGCCCCCAGGGGCTTGTGCTTCCTCTTGCAACAGGTGCAAAGACAGTTCATGCTGGCAGTTAACCGCAGGAGCATTTACAGGCAACGGGATTAAACAAATGATGCAGCCATGCACAACATTAAACCTCCTGAGAAGGGATTCTTCAAGTCAATTAATTCAGATCATCCGACCTGAGGATGTGGGCCTTTTTTTTTTTTTTTTTTTAAATGGTCAGCTGCTGAGTTGCCCGTTTGCACAAGAGGAGAAGGGAGTGCATGTGAACGGGGGTAATGGCCGGGGGGGTGGAGGAGGTCTGCAGCGGCTGGCGGTGATGCGCACTGCCTCTGAAGCGCGCTTTGTAGTTGTCACACAGGAGTTCACACCCCGATCACAACACCCCTGCAGCGGTTTCCCAGCAACCATACCCGCTCTACCTGTGCGGCAAGCAAACACCGCGCACACCCCCTCACCTTACCGGATTGAGATAATAATGTCAAAAGCCCTCCAGCGGACAGGTGACTCACGCCACAACACACAAGTCAGCTATGTCCCAGTGATGGTACAAAATGAATTGATCGCTTCCTTCTGTTTGACCGGGAAACGCATACAGAATGATATTAAAGCATCAATATCAAACGATAAATCAGCTACAGGCGTGCAATCGGGAAAATAATATTACTGCTATAAAATACACAATAGGTCATAAATGCATAATGCTGTCTATAATATTTTGTGAGCATTGTGTCAAAACTGTTTAACACTTTTTGATTTTGACAAAAAGATAAGTTGCTCCTCTTATTTTCTGGTCCCGTCAACCCCAAATAAACACAAAACAGGAAAATGCACACACATATACAAGACATGGAAGCTAGACTACAAGAATAATAATAATAAAAAAAATATGCCAATAGAATGTGAAGTTGCATCACCAGCATTCAAAACAATAGACAAGACAATGTCACACAGTAGCACAAAACATACATTTAATTCACACTATGAGCTTACCTTAAATAACTTGGGAGCTCCTTCCTCTAGCTGTGCCGTAAAGTCCCCTCTCAGTAATTTAAAGCGTCTCCGTTTCCTCCTGCGTTTGATCGGAACTTGCAACCTTCAGCTTTTAATTGCCTCGGGAACAGGGCGCCACTTTGCTGGCGACGCAGCAGCATAACTGTGACATTTGTCCATAGGTCTGCTGCTCTGTTGCGGCTCGCTGTTTTATAAGCTTCACCGCCTCCGAGGGCAGAGCTGGCTCCGCCTCGCGCACTTTTTAAAGGCGCACGACCTCATTTCTGAACGCCTTCTGCGGCGGACGTGCAGCTCACAGCACGGCGAGCAGCGTCACCCTTGCACATAGCATTCAAAAGGGCGGATTTGACGTTGTCAAAGCGTGCAGGAGAGGGCCCGAGCAAGATGAAGTCAGCTGATTAACCGTGCCACTAGGGACATAAGGTGTACAGTAAAAAGCTTAATCAGAATCAGTGCACTTGCGGTTCATTTCCCATTTAATACTGCATGCCAAGCCCCGATAGTTGAGGTGATTCCTCCTTAACTTTCAAAACCTTGCACTCATGACCCAAGTGTGTATCCTTTGCTGCTTCATAAACAATAGACTTGCAGCCAGCAGTGTGGCTGCATAGCTCAGGCAGAACAGTAGCAATGCATGACTTCATGATAGATAAAAAAGAAACCAGAAACACTCATATCTTCATGGTATTGTGCTGTCTGAATGGAGTGTGGGCTGTTCAGCTGTGCATTTATCAGATCACCCAGCACATTTTCTTCTGGCTGCACCTCTTTGTTTACCTGTCATCCTAGTAATGGCCTCTTAACTCCAAGACACAATGTGAAGTGCTTGTTGTTTTTCTTTAAATATAGGGTAATGCATAAATAATCTGGGATGTGCAGTCCCTCACACCTTCCACCCAGCCCATTTAGACCTGAAGTGGTGCTGTAAGTGTAACCCAACCTAATTGGGCTAAACAAACCCAATGATGACACGTACACTAACCAAACACACTGATAAAAAAAAAAAAAAAAAAGCTACAAACAATCTCTGTGTTAAGTCAATAGTGGCAGAAAGCATAGGTGTGTTGTGTACCAAGAGAACAGGCTGTTCTTGTGCCTGTGTTTGTGAATCCTTTACAGCATACCCACGGGGCCCCCCAGATCCACAAGGCTTATCATGACATATTTGGCTTCTGTATGGACCAGACTCTTGCTAATCCCCCTTTATAATTTCAGCCACATTTCTGGGATTCCTCTGGGCCAATTGTGACCAGGGAGGGGGGATTTTTTTTTTTAAAGTGTGAGATTTCTGCACAGACAATATCTGATTTTGAACTACAAAATTACTTATTACTAATAAGCTATAATTTGATAGTGAAATAAACAGTCACTTTCAGTGACAAGTATGAAAAAATTGAAGAATAAAAATAATCAAATTAAGATCAGTCAGTATTTGTGTTTCCTGCTGTGCTAAAACTGAATGTACCACTGAAACTTTCCATGTTCCACCAAAGAGACACATTTGCTGGGATAAATAAACTTCATGTCCCAAACGTTGCTCCTCCCACTCCTCCCTGTCTGTGAGACACATCATGATGTCATGACTCACAGGAAGTTCCATATAAAGCAGCAGAAGGAGGCGAAGTAAGGGAAGAAGATAAGCAGGAACCGCCAGAGGCAGCCCTGATGAGGGTTTGAGATGACAGATGAAAGAAACCTGGGTTGAAAAATGCTATCCTTCTATACTGTAATCTTTTTTTTAATTTATAAATGGGACCGTGCATATTAATGAACACAAGACATGGAAATATGCAGCATACAAGATTATAGCTGAAGTTAATTTCCATCTTGTGTCCCCTGGCCGGCCAGTGCCATCCACATAAAACAGATAACACAATACAACAACAATAAACAACACAACAACAATAAAGCAAATAACACAATAATTAATAATAACAATAGCAGTAAGACTGCACACTGACAGAAAGAGGGGAATAAACGAACAAAGTTAAGATGAATATTTTTGCTCTCAGACCAGCAAAAAGTACCACAGTGACCAAGGTGTTGGTTGGGATGTTTAAGTGTAAAGTGCTAAGGTACATTGTGTAGTTTGGTAAAGTGCGTTCTGAGGAAATACTATTCACTCTTTTCTTTGGTTGTCTCTCATGACTCAGTCTGACTTTTATCCATCACAATCATCACACCCCTCCTCAAAAAGTGACACCTTGTCATGATGCAACCCAAGAGAGGCTCAAACGGTGAGCAACCACACCAGATGAACACTCAGACTCAGATGGTAAAAGGATTCATAACTTTAATGAAGACACAAAAACTAAGAATACACAAACCTACATAAAAGTGCCCAACTAAGGAAAAGCGCAAACAAAACATACACTTAAATTGACACACAAAATATGGAGCATGCCGTAACGCACGCAGCCTGGAGGGAGAGAGCAGAGAGAGAATGTCTGAGGCAAGAATCTCCGCAAGAGGAGAATAAGAAGGGAGAACACTCTTACTGTGGAGAGCAGAGGAGCCCGGCAGGGAACTCCTGCGTGGATCCAGGGGAAGACGGGGGGAAGGCGGATGACCTGGGTGGAACGTCCAGTGCCTTCAGGTAGAGGGTCAGGCGAGTGTGATCAGCCTTGGAGTACACACCGCTGAGGTGGCAGCAAACCTGTGGAGAAAGAAAAGACAAAGGGAATGAGAACACAGGTCAACCAAAATGTAAAACAATGTGTGAGCTTGACGGGCAGCAATACCCAACGGTCAAGTGGCGCTGTATCCACACACTGGACCGTAAATACGCTGAGGCGCTGGAAGGCAGCAGGTGCAGCAAATCACGAAGGTGTGATGAATACTCTGGAGCTGGGAAGACAGGAACAGGAGGGGAGGGGGAGCATGCTTGCCTGATCATCACACACCTTTTACTTGTTTTCCTTTTTAACTGATGCAACAGGAAGGAACCTTTCTTTGTAACACAATCTTGTACTCTCAAAGTTTTATTTAATTTTTATTTATTTAATTTATTGAATTTGGACGATGCACATTGATCAACATATTGTGGAGGAATAAGATCAGGCGAGATATGACGAGCTGGAAGGTTGCAAAGTTTTATTTTCCTCCAACATAATGAGGCGCACTTTGTTACTCTGTGCGCTACTGTGTTTCTGAGGCATGTATTGTAAGCTCTTTTATAGTTGCTATACAGAAAGAGAGAATGCATGGCACATTAGCATATCAGTCAATACACATGATTAGCATGACCAACTGGTGCCCAGACGTCCTCTCCCTAATCCAGGGATGAATAAACAACAGTCCAGGGGCTCTCTGACCGTATGTGAATGGTCCTCTGCTTCCTCCAGACCTGCTGAGTGTGAGGATTGTCCATGCCAGAGTGTGGTGGGTCACCACAGGGCTCCCCCCAGAACACTCAGAAGCCCCCCCCCTCCGGTTGTTTGGGCTCCAGCTCCGGTAGAACTGTACCACTGTAGAGGAGTATCGGAGGGCTTGTCAGTCCGTGGAGGGACGGGGGAGGGGTGGAAAGGACAGTGTGCTCCGCTCCGGGTTCCAGCATGTTGAATGGCCATGGATCGTGGGCGCACGGGGCCGGTGTGGGAAAAGCGCTGTGGAGGAGGAGGGGGAGGGGGGTGGGAGTTAGTGAGTGCCAGCCCGGGACGTCAAAGTGTCTGGGTCGCGCAAAAATTGCATGTGGATCCGCGATGGTGAGGGACTTTCCCGGTCGACCTGCCGGTGATCCGCAGTGGCTGTGAAAAAAATTATTAAGTCTCTGACTCCTCTCGCGGCTCGGTCTAGCGAGGATGTGGGGAAGGCGACTGCCAAATTCCCCGAGGATGCGTAGTGGCTGTGAAACAACTGCAGCTGTGTGAGGGACTTGGAGGTGTGGCTTTAGGGGCGGACGCAGCCCTAAAGCCCTCGGGAACAGCAATCGGCTAGGCTCCCGTTGTGCACTGTGGCTGAGAAACCCATACAAAGTCCTGTGTGTGGGCTGCACATCTGCTTCAGGTGCGTGAGCAGCCCTGAAGGTTCCGAGGATGGCAATCGGCCATGTTTCTTGGGCATGTGCAGCGGCCAAGAACGCTGTATCAGTCTGTGGACCCTGTTTGTCCCTGTGCGTGGCGCGCACTTGGCACAGTGACCACATAGCTGGCAGTTGCGCTGTCCTCGTAATCCTGCGGTGTGCGTGCGGGGCATCTGTGTGCGGGAGGTCCGCTGTCGTGAGGTGAGTCAGGGTCGGGGAGCTTGGTGGAAATCAACGCAGACGCCATTGATGATTTCCCCGTTCAGGCTGCTTCCTTCGGTTCGCTCGTGTTGCCGTTCATGGTGCGTGTCGGTCCCAGCGCTGCCGCTGATCCTTGTGGGTGTGGATGAAGAGGTTGCAGGCGTTCTCTGGTCCTCTGGGATCCACAGCGCGGTGAGAGGGAGCAGACGGTCATTCTCTGTCATCAGGTCACCAGTGTGGAGGTAAAAGATCAGGCGAGGGGCACACCATGACACGTCGGGTCACCAGTGTGGAGGAATAAGATCAGGCGAGATATGACGAGCTGGAAGGTTGCAAAGTTTTATTTTCCTCCAACATAATGAGGTGCACTTTGTTGCTCTGTTCGCTGCTGTGTTGCTGAGGCATGTATTGTAAGCTCTTTTATAGTTGTTATACAGAAAGAGAGAATGCATGGCACATTAGCATATCAGTCAATACACATGATTAGCATGACCAACTGGTGCCCAAACGTCCTCTCCCTAAACTGGGGATGTATAAACAACAGTCCATTGTTCTGGTTGTCCCCCAGGGGCTCTCTGACCGTATGTGAATGGTCCTCTGCTTCCTCCAGACCTGCTGAGTGTGAGGATTGTCCATGCAGAGTGTGGTGGGTCACCACAATATCAGCATTACCCTTCAATGTAAATAATGGAAATTAGCACAATAGCTAAGTTTCATCCATTAAGTCTCCAGTGCATCTGGGCAACTAATGAAGTCACTGACATGAAGGGTAGGCTAGGGTGTTGCCCCTCCTCTCAACAAAAAGAGTGAGAGAGAGAGAGAGAGAGACATAAAGAAAGAAAAGATAATTACTGTAAATCATTTATTCAGCACAGATGGTCAAACCACTGAGTGCCACTGGCTGATGAGGTAATTAAATTATGTACACATTCAGCCTGAGTCCAAAGTCCACACTGATACAAACAGCAGTGAAAGGTTTACTGTAGTAGTAGTATGGTGACATCAAGCTTCTCATTGCAGTACATTTCTTTTAACAGGTTATATATCTGCAACATGAGGACATGCATGGGTACCTACAGAATGCATGCAGCCAAACGGCAAATTATTTGCAAGTATTTAGACCAGTTAAGAAGTGAAATTTGTAAATTTCCAACGGAAACTGGAATGTTCCAGGGACCCAAGTTGGGAACCACCGAGTTAGAGCACGGATAAACAGACAGACAGACAGACAGACAGACAGACAGACAGATATGCAGACTCAGGTCATCTCAAGTCCACCAGCGTGGGTAACTATAGCAATAAAGATGTTGTGGGAATGTGCAAATGCTGAGACAGATTTCTCTCAAGGCAGCTTTATTCACATTCGCCAACATCTCAAAGAAGAAAGACAGCATCACAGTAAACTCTCGTCCTTAAATACCAGGGCTCTCACGGTTCACAAGTCACATTGCATCACAAGTCACATTGCATTCAAATCGCCAGTAACAGTGCATCTCCTCTTTAATCCTCTAATATCACCCCCACAGTCTCAGGCCCTGCATACCAAAGCTAACACCTTCACAGCTTCCTGTTATCTCCAAGGAAACTCTGTCTTTGTTCTTATCTAAAATGTGAGGCCTTACATCAGTCACAAAGTAGGTCACATATGTGTGGCCACCCCCCCCAAACAATTTAGAACGAACAAGAGAATAACAGTATGTATGCCGTGATAGAATCAATACACATCAGTCCGCATGCTGTCTAGGCTTCAGTCTCCTGCCGTATCTGCTGTAGCCCGGATTCAATGTCTCCGCGGCGCTGTCACGCTGGGGGTTGCCGTCTGGGGGTGGAAACCTTTTGTCAGTCCCTGCAGGTGTTCTGGGGAAACATTACTCTGTGAAGCTCCCCGTGGGGGTCTACCTCGCCGCGGGGCCCTTGCCAACAGCACTTGCTCATCTGCCACCACAAAAGCGGGTTTGAGTCTGTTTATGCCAACTTTTTCTTTCCTACCCCCCAAATCTAGCAAAAGCTGCTTGTCCCCTGTTTCCAACACTCTGAACGGTCCGTCATAAGGTGGTCGCAGTGGGGGTCGATGTGCATCGTGTCTGACAAAAACAAACTCTGCGTTCTTCAAAGCTTTAGGCACAAAAACGCGCGGAAAACTGTGGTGCACGGGGCCCGGGCAGCGTGCTTGATTCTATGTTACTCCGCAACAGCTGAGATGGGGAGGTGTCTGGCGCAGGGTTATCTGGGAGAAACTCCCCAGGCAGCCGAAGTAGTTGCGCAAACACGAGCTCTGCTGGGGAGGCTTCTAAGTCCTCTTTAGGCGCAGAACGCAACCCCAATAAAATCCACGGTAACTTGTCTACCCAATTTGCATCCGTCAGTGACGCTCTGAGAGTCGCTTTCAATGACCTATGAAAACGTTTGCATAACCCATTAGCCTGCGGATTGTACGCGGTTGTGCGGTGAATTGTGACACCCAGGTTGCGGGCCATTGTCGACCAAAGTTCGGACACAAATTGAGGGCCTCTGTCGGACGTAATGTCCGACGGAACTCCGAAACTCGCCACCCAAGCTGTTAAAAACGCGCGCGCCACCTCCTCGGCCGTGGTTGATGCCAGCGGAACCACTTCAGGCCAGCGCGTGGTGCGGTCCACCATTGTCAGAAGGTGTGTGCACCCCTGTGACGGCGGGAGGGGGCCCACGAGGTCCACATGAACGTGATCGAACCTCTTGGCCGGAATGTGAAATGGCTCCAAAGGAGCCCTCGTGCGCCTGTGTACTTTGGCTCATTGACACGCCGTGCAGGCTGCTGCCCACTCTTTAACTTGTTTGCGAAGACTGGGCCACACAAATTTCTCTCCTACCATTTTGACCGACGCGCGCACTCCCGGGTGCACCAAAGAATGAATCGAGTCAAAAATGCGGCGGCGCCACGCGGCCGGTACTACTGGACGCGGCCGTCCAGTGGAGACATCGCAGATTAGGGGGGGCATACCGTCTTGCAGCACCCTGTTCTCCAGCCTTAACCCTGTTGGTCCAGACTGGAGCGCGCGCACATTCGTGTCACTAACCTTCTCCGCGGCCATGGCTGCGTAATCAATTCCTACACTGACTGGGGCCACCACGGCGCGCGAGAGGCAATCTGCCACTACATTCACTTTGCCCGCCACATGCTGAATATCAGTGGTAAACTCTGAGATCGCGGCCAGCTGTCTGTGTTGCCGGCCTGACCACGGTTCGGAAACCTTGGCCATCGCGAATGTTAGCGGCTTGTGGTCAACGAACGCGGTGAAACAGCGTCCTTCCAGCCAGAACTGAAAGTGGCGGATGGCCAAATGAAGAGACAGCAGCTCCCTGTCGAACGCGCTGTATTTACGTTCACTATCGCGCAAGGTCCTGCTGAAAAAGGCGAGGGGCTGCCAAACCCCGGCTACATGCTGCTCCACGACCGCCCCTATGGCCACATCTGACGCGTCAGTAGTGAGCGCTATGCGGGCCGTTGGGTCTGGGTGTGCCAACAACGCAGCATTTTCCAAAGCCGCTTTTACCTCCCAGAACGCTCGCTCCCGCTCCAGGGACCACTCGACCTTATTCGCGGGTTTCTGTTTTTTGAGCGCGGCATACAGCGGTTGCATGAGTTGCGCAGCGCGGGGGAGAAAACGGTTATAAAAATTCACCATTCCC
The DNA here is from genome assembly GCA_020510985.1 of Pholidichthys leucotaenia. Taxonomy (NCBI): domain Eukaryota; kingdom Metazoa; phylum Chordata; class Actinopteri; order Cichliformes; family Pholidichthyidae; genus Pholidichthys; species Pholidichthys leucotaenia. Next base: position 95,402,343 of record CM035837.1, read on the forward strand.
AAAAACTCCTGTAACGCCCTGACCGTCTGTGGCCGGGGAAAATTTGCTACCGCGCGCACTTTGTCAGGAAGCGGAACCGCTCCTTCGGGGGAGACGCGGTGTCCTAAAAATCGATCTGCGCCACCCCGAACTGACACTTCGCTGGGTTGATTATTAACCCGTGATCTCCCAACCTCCGGAAAACTGTGGCTAGGTGGTTTTCGTGTTCGTCTTCGGATGCGCTGGCTACCAAAATATCGTCCAAGTAGACGAACACGAAAGGGAGATCGCGCAGCACCGCGTCCATCATGCGTTGGAACGTCTGTGCAGCCCCTTTAAGCCCGAATGGCATGCACAAAAAGTCGAATAGGCCAAATGGAGTTATTACCGCTGTTTTGGGTATGTCCTCAGCGCGCACTGGGACTTGGTGGTAACCGTGGACCAAATCTATCTTAGAAAAAACATGCGCCCCTGCCAAATGAACGGAAAAATCTTGGATATGCGGGATTGGGTAGCGGTCGTGCGCTGTAGCGTTGTTTAACCTGCAGAAATCCCCGCAAGGTCGCCACGAGCCGTCAGCCTTCGGGACCATGTGTAGCGGGGAAGCCCATGGGCTGTTTGAACGCCTGATTATGCCCAGCCTCTCCAGGTTGGCGAACTCCTCGCGCGCTCTGGCCAGATTAGCTGCGTCCAAGCGCCGAGCTTTTGCAAAAATGGGCGGTCCGGTAGTGGTTGTAAAATGTTCCACCCCGTGTTTAGCGACGGTTGCCGAAAATGTGGGGACTGTGAGTGCTGGGAACTGAGTGAGCAGTGTGTGGAACTTACCGCTTGCAGCTGTGACGTTGGCTTGTGCTGTTGGCGGGGCCACTCGTGCTGTACAGGGAATAGAATCAAAAGAAAGTGCATTAACCAGGCGCCTGTTAGCGAGATCAACCAACAAACCATGTGAGCACAAAAAATCAGCCCCCAACATATTGAAATTCACTGCTGCTATAACAAAAGTCCACTCAAATGTACGGCCGTGTAGAGACAGAATCAGAGTCCTCTCATCAAAGGTCTTAATCTCCGAGCCATTCGCTGCTGCCACCCCGGGACCTCTGGAACCTGCTAGCCTGTCCGCGCAGGAAGGTGTGATGAAACTCAACTGGGAGCCTGTGTCCACGAGGAAATGCCTCCCCGAGCGTGCGTCCAACAAGTAGAACAGCTTGTTCTCCTCCCCGAGGACCGTGGCTGCTACCGACCCCCGGTCTTGGCGTTTCCCGAACGCTTGAACTGGCGCGGTGGTACACATTTGCGTGCCCTCTCTGCGAAGTGGCGATGGTAGATGGCCCCCGCCGCTGCCGTCGTCGGTGGGTCTGCTACTGCTGCCCCTGGCACCCTGCCATCTCCGGTCGTTGCGCCGAGTTCCGCTGCTGCGGCCGTGGCCGCGCGCTGTCTGCTGGCGTTGACAATTCGCTGCGCCTCCCAGGCCAGCGCGCAGTAATCCCGCTGGGCCAACAACGGCGAACTGGCCAGGATCGCTCTCGTCGCTGACGGTAGGGTCCTGAGGAAGAGGTGGGCAAAGATGAAGTGGTCGTCGTCCGAGCCTTTCAACTTCAACATCTTCTCCATCCGGTTAACGGGCGTGTCATCTCCCAACTCAGTCAGCGCCAGGAGTCTCTCTGCTCGCTCCTCAACCGAGAAGGTGAAGTGCTGGATGAGTGCAGCCTTCAACCTGCCGTATTTGTCGCTGTCTGGCGGCTGCTCGATAAGGCTCTCCACATGCTGAGCCGTGTGGTTATCCAGTTTTGCGACTACATGGTAGAATTTTGTGTCGTCTACTGATATCCCCCGGAGGTTGAACTGTGCCTCAACAGCGTGGAACCAGGAGCGCGGATTGTTCTGCCAAAAGTCTGGTAGCTGGACCGTAGCGGCATTCGCTTGGCTGGGGGCTCCTGACGAGGCTGGCCCTGGGGAATTCTCCTCTCGCTGCGTGCTATGTCTTGGGTCACCAGTGTGGGAATGTGCAAATGATGAGACAGATTTCTCTCAAGGCAGCTTTATTCACATTCGCCAACATCTCAAAGAAGAAAGAGAGCATCACAGTAAACTCTCGTCCTTAAATACCAGGACTCTCACGGTTCACAAGTCACATTGCATCACAAGTCACATTGCATTCAAATCGCCAGTAACAATGCATCTCCTCTTTAATCCTCTAATATCACCCCCACAGCCTCAGGCCCTGCATACCAAAGCTAACACCTTCACAGCTTACTGTTATCTCCAAGGAAACTCTGTCTTTGTTCTTATCTAAAATGTGAGGCCTTACATCAGTCACAAAGTAGGTCACATATGTGTGGCCACAATGTGAGCTTTTACACTGATGAGCATTAACATTCAGAAAACAGCAGAGCAGAGCCAAGCACAGACTGCACAATCCAACTGTGCACCCCGGGTTCACAACAAACAGTGCCACATCTGCTTGACGGTGGCATTTTTTTTTTTTCAGCATCCCACTGAACAGATTACAGTATGATCATATAATAATTCGCAAAACCAACGCACTTTGAGCTGTGGCTCATGCAGAGATTGGAGCCCCAAAATGGATTCCATTGTGGTACATTGCACAGAGGAAAAAGAGAAGAAAGGGTGTGTGGGTTCAGTGGCTCCTTCTCTCTAGGCAGCTTCCTTGGACCGACAGTCAGATAGGATGTGGTGTGCACTGTGCTTCACTATCAAACCATTCATGTCTGTGTGTTGCCTAATGCAGGAATGGGATGAGTCAGATGTTCCGTCTATGCATGCTGCTCTAAAATTAAAATAATTTAACTTCAGTCCAGTTGTCCCATCAACTCCTCTTCCTCCTTCTCCTCCTCCTCAGTAAAATAATTGCTCAGGCTTTAACTTTATTTAATGCCTGGCTTGATGCCAGGCAGAGCACCCCGCAGGTCCGAGGCACTGAGAACACAGGCTCAGGACTTTCTCATCACACTGTCATTTATTCCAGCCCTACTTTGAGAGCCAGTTAAATGTTTTCTGCTTAGCCAGCAGTCTCTGTTGTTCATCAAATCACTCTGAAAGTGATTCCAATGATACTGCTTGCCATATTGTTGTAGTGTGGACTCTGCCATCCACTTGAGTTAAAATGATTTGTAAATAATATAGAGCGACTGGTGCTGTCTACTTCTGGCAAGCTGGCTATCCAACTATGTTGTCGCCAACTCAACAGGGAATGAAGCTATGGCCATCAAGCTTGCTACGTAGGTTGACCTTGGGACTAGTACCTGTAGTTATACTTTTGGTGTTAAAAGGTCAAAGGTCAAGGTCAGAATGCCATATACAGTGGGGAAAAAAAGTATTTAGTCAGCCACCAATTGTGCATGTTCTCCCACTTAAAAGATGAGAGAGGTCTCCAATTTTCATCATAGGTATACCTCAACTATGAGAGACAAAATGAGAAAAAAAAATCCAGAAAATCACATTGTCTGATTTTTAAAGAATTTATTTGCAAATTATGGTGGAAAATAAGTATTTGGTCACCTACAAACAAGCAAGATTTCTGGCTTTCACAGACCTGTAACTTCTTCTTTAAGAGGCTCCTCTGTCCTCCATTCGTTACCTGTATTAATGGCACCTGTTTGAACTCTTTATCAGTATAAAAGGCACCTGTCCACAACCTCAGTCAGACTCCAAACTCCACTATGGCCAAGACCAAAGAGCTGTCAAAGGACACCAGAAACAAAATTGTAGACCTGCACCAGGCTGGGAAGACTGAATCTGCAATAGGTAAGCAGCTTGGTGTGAAGAAATCAACTGTGGGAGCAATTATTAGAAAATGGAAGACATACAAGACCACTGATAATCTCCCTCCATCTGGGACTCCACGCAAGATCTCACCCCGTGGGGTCAAAATGATCCTGAGAACGGTGAGCAAAAATCCCAGAACCACACGGGGGGACCTAGTGAATGACCTGCAGAGAGCTGGGACCAAAGTAACAAAGGCTACCATCAGTAACACACTACGCCGCCAGGGACTCAAATCCTGCAGTGCCAGACGTGTCCCCCTGCCAGTACATGTCCAGGCCCGTCTGAAGTTTGCTAGAGAGCATTTGGATGATCCAGAAGAGGATTGGGAGAATGTCATAAGGTCAGATGAAACCAAAATAGAACTTTATTGTAAAAACTCAACTTGTCGTGTTTGAAGGAGAAAGAACACCATACCTACTGTGAAGCATGGGGGTGGAAACATCATGCTTTGGGGCTGTTTTTCTGCAAAGGGACCAGGACGACTGATCCGTGTAAAGGAAAGAATGAATGGGGCCATGTATCGTGAGATTTTGAGTGAAAACCTCCTTCCATCAGCAAGGGCATTGAAGATGAAACATGGCTGGGTCTTTCAGCATGACAATGATCCCAAACACACCGCCCAGGCAACAAAGGAGTGGCTTCGTAAGAAGCATTTCAAGGTCCTGGAGTGGCCTAGCCAGTCTCCAGATCTCAACCCCATAGAAAATCTTTGGAGGGAGTTGAAAGTCCGTGTTGCCCAGTGACAGCCCCAAAACATCACTGCTCTAGAGGAGATCTGCATGAAGGAATGGGCCAAAATACCAGCAACAGTGTGTGAAAACCTTGTGAAGACTTACAGAAAACGTTTGACCTCTGTCATTGCCAACAAAGGGTATTTAACAAAGTATTGAGATGAACTTTTGCTATTGACCAAATACTTATTTTACCGAGGAATTTACCATTTAATTCATTAAAAATCCTTCATTGTGATTTTCAGGATTTTTTTTTTCTCATTTTGTCTCTCATAGTTGAGGTATACCTATGATGAAAATTGGAGACCTCTCTCATCTTTTAAGTGGGAGAACGTGCACAGTTGGTGGCTGACTAAATACTTTTTTTCCCCACTGTAAATGAAAGCACCCAAGTGCTGATGCCTCGGTGCCAGAGCCTTGACGGAGGTAAGCGTTCTCGGATCATCACCAAAATGTTGTGGGTTCCTCTCTAGCCCAAGGACCACCTCTGGTAAAAAATTCATCCAAATTCATCCAGCAGTTTTGGAGTACACGCATGTGCAGTGAAAATATTCTGCAGTTCACATGTCTATACTGTCGGTGGCAGCCAAGAGCCACCAGCCTGATTTGAACAGCTGCAATCCAAACACGAAGAAGAGCACGGTGACAGATGTTTTAAATGGTGGAGGCGATAGAGGTACGTGAACACAATGACAGTCAAGACGAACAGGAGCTTTTGCTGTTTAGTGGCAGAGGAAGAAAACAGACGGGCAAAAAGACGAACATTTGTTCACCCAGTATTGGCGGATTGCTCAGTGCTTTCCTCTGGCAGGAGTTTCCGGGCACATGCATAGTACCGTTTCATTGATGGTAAATGTGAGCTATTTTTGTGTTTATTTCAAAAACAAAGCATGATTTCAAAATTCTGACAAATTAAAAGTCAAGAAAATATGGTGATACAATGATACAAGCCTTTAGTTCCACTTAATTTTGACCGGGCAAGCTGAAACTGAGAGGCAGCCGGACAGACAGATTCACACAGCCGCAAACAGATGCAATAACCGATTACCGTATGCCTCTGTTTCACCGAGGTGTAACTATATCTCAACAACAAAGAAAGCTAGGGTTGTGTAGAAAGGAGGCAGGCGAGGCAATGAGCTGGACGACACAGAAACTTTATTCCTTCTCCAACATAATTTACAGCAAAAGAGAATCCGGGGTCTCTGTACATTCCTCTTTTATCCCTTTATTCCCATGCATCGAGACCCAGAACTTCCAACCATAACACATTGTTATTTGCATAAAGAACTGTGTGGCACATTGACATGACATAACGCAGGCACCACAATCACACCTTTATTCTCCCAGCGGCTCTGGCATTTACTCCTCTCCCCGGGGGGCTCATAGTCCTTACTGTCCCGTCTGATACCCCCCGGTGACACCTCCTCTTTCGGTCCATTGTTCCCTGGGTGGAGAAGCTCAACACCCTGCCCCCACAGGGTCACCAAGCTTGGTACACAGCTTCACCCTGAGATCCTGACCTCTGACTATGGGTTTGGGGTCAAAAAGTCAAAGGTCAAGGCTTTAAATCTATTGGCGGCAAAAGGTATGGATCTGCATCCTAGTTGAGTGCAGTCTAGTTGTAGTTGTTGTTATTGTTATACTACTTGCGTGGAAGCTGTTATTTTAGCCTACGTCCTTTCTGTCTGTACATTGTAGATCATTTTGGTATTTGGTATGTGCTGATTTGTGGAGAGTTTTTTTCTTCTTTGGGGGATGTATATACAAATAGAACTCAGAGATTAATTCCATTAAATTGATTTGAACTTAAAATTGATGCAGCTGAGCAACTACATATACATCCAAATCCATATCCAGTGGCATTTCAAGCAAACAGCATCTTGCCCCAACTCTTTCCGATGGGAAGGAAACTTTCACCCACTCAGTGCAGCTGTGAGCCCCACAGCCAAGGATCATGACTGACACATAGCAGTGTATTAATGCTGGGTCTTGATTTGTCTGGCACGCCTGTGCAGACAGACAGACACACACACACACTTGGCTACCATGGTGGAAACAAAACACAATTCCCCAGGCAACATGTAGTTGTCTTCTACTATAGTGTAAATACTAACTTCCTAAAGCATTCCTGCTCATTAACCCAGACTCCAGAGGATCCTCCAGCTGCTTCAGGTATTAATCACTTCCTGTATTGGTAAAAAGACTTCTGGGAAGGATTGGGGAGTAAACTGACTCACACACAGGTATTTTTCTATTTTAGAGTTTAATGTAATCAAAGGGAGCAATAAGGAGTCATCATTGCATCACTCCTAAGCATTGTTATGTTGAGTGCTTCAAGTGCAGCCACAGCCTGCTGTTCGTAATGGGTGGAGCCAGCCAGTCCTCCTCCTCAATGATGACAGGGTGTGTTTAGTCTCCAAAAGTCCAGGATCAGTTTAAATGCAGACCGGGGGAGTTACTGGCGGGCTCATCCTGTGACGGAACCAAAGTAATCGTAGTAATTATTAGTGTGACAGATGTACTGTGGTGCTAAGAAACATGGGAACGTACTTTACAACCTCTTCCAAAGTTCCACATAATTCCTCACAGAGACACCCACACCAATACTCTGATTTGTGGCTGATGTTTGCAGAGAAGCCGTGAAAACGACAGCTGTGGTGTGATGGATGACTTCACGCTGGTTCACCACTCTTGGTTCACGGCCAACGTGGCTTGTAGATAGAGTCTGGCTCACAATAGGTCCTGCTTCCCTTTTAAAAACTGTTATTCACTGTACAGAGCATATTTTTACTACATTTTTATTATTTTCTGTTCTTACTTCATGAGTGGATCCCAGAGGGTCTCTTGAAGAAATACATCAGCAGATTGCTGTAATGTAATGCCTGTATTGTCTTTCAAAGGCAAAACAGGAGTTTTTGGCATTAGGCCGACGAGAATCCCAGGTTTCCGGTACTCCTGTGGAAGAAAATGTGTGGGCTTCTCTTAGTGTAGCAATCTATTAATCTCAAGTAACATCTGATGGCTGGGGGAGTTTTGCCTTTCGCTGGTTTCCTGGTGCCGCTTCACACATGGGAAATATTGAAGCACAGCACACATTGGGACCCAAGGCTCTCTGTTCTTCTGATAAAGATTTCAGATGTCGGCCAAAGAGGACAGAGATTTCTCGGGGGTGGGTGGGTGGGGGGGCTTATAACGGAGGAGGTATAAATCAATAGCAGCAGGTTTAAGAAAGCATTTCTTTCTAGATACACTGAGGACAGAAAAACACATGTTTAACGAACGATGCAGTGCACAGATGAGGTGCAGTCAGTGAGCTGAACAAGTCCTGTTTTCCCATATGTGTGCATAGCTGAGCTGGATGACAGAGCCTGAGTCACTGAGGGTAGAGCATGCACTTTGTGAGTGTGCCTTTTGTTCCATTCACACATGGATTTAGGCGCCTGATGAAATCAGTCGGACTACCTGATCTAGGCAGTAGCCACATTAATTCCTCACAACAGCAATGCTCTGGATCATTGCTTACACAAGCCCCTTAATGATTGGGCTCAGGAAAATAAAGATGAGGTTAGTGTCACATTTTCCACTGCCTAAGAGCAAGTTGCCCATGCAGATACATATGTTAAGGGCAAAATGTGCTACTTCAGGGAGACAGTCCTGCACAGTCCTGCACTAAACTTGGCTATGGGGGCACATTAAAACTTAACTAAATGAGTAACTAAACTGCCTTCTGCTTTTATGGGCTACATTTGTTCCTATTATGTTAGTGCAAAGTCATGCTGCCCAGTCACACTTTTCCATTAAATTGGAGAATAAAGGTGGTTGACCTAAATCTGTGGTAGCTTTGGATTTAGTGGCTGTAAATAATTTGATTCAAAGTAAACTGAATTTGATTTTGTTTCAGTTGATATTGGATATCTTACAGTGAACCCTTCTATGGAAGCCTTTAAATGTATTAGGTTTGCAAATGGTTCTGTTGAACAAAAGACACGTCAAAGTGGAGGCTTTAATGGAACTACTTTACTGTCTTTAGTATTCAGTTCTGTGGAAAGAACATTCACAGTCAAATCTGAATAAGGGCTGTAATTATCCACGAGCCAACCAGTTATTTTCAGCTTTGCAGAAAAATAATAGGTTATCCCTACGTTATTTTAACTTATTCTTAAAAGTAACACGTAACACGAGATGTTTTTTTTTTCCTTCTTAGCTAAATACAAGCCTGTAATAAGAACAGTTGCATTTAAATCTTGTGTTTTGGGCTAGTTCTTGCAAGCTTTTATAGCAGTGGTTGGTTAAAAGAGGAGATGAATTAACAGCTCTTATGCCTTGTAAATTAGACTAGAATCTAATTTTATGTTCATCTTTGTTCTGCTTTTCATACAAACCCTAAAAATTGCATCCTTAATGCACTGCTGTGGTCAGTGGCAGGAAGTAAATCCGCCAATTAGTCGCTTCAGACCAAACACTGTGAGGGCCTCTGGAGCTTAAAGGCATGTGGGAGGTATGCACCAAGCTCACAGGGTACAGTGCGCTTTCTACTTCCATGTCAAGTTAAAAAATAGAGAGACATAAATTCTCATTGACCCATGCAAAAACTTGTGCAGTTAATGCACAATTAGGTGTGTGTCCACAGGGAATGTACAGATGCTCTCAACCTGTTTTCCTGAACGCTATAACATGTGCTGGTAAAAAAAAAAAAAGCTCTCTGCCAGGTATCCTAGCAACTGCTTGATCTGTCACTCAAAGTATGCCGGTGGATTTACCCATTTTGCCCTGAAACTCTCCACTCACTGGACCAAACCGCATCAAACTGCAGAAAATATATGTCCCTCCAAGATTTTGTTGTTAAATGTTTATTATGGTGTACTTTTAGTCTGATTCTGAATGACTGGTGAGAGAGATGTGCAGCTGATGAGCACTGTGGTGCTCCGAAGGTTGAAATTTTTCAACTTTCAGTGCCATGGGCATTGCAACAAACACACTGACCGCTGATAACATTTTAGCGCTGAGGCTGCTGAATTCATTAAACACTGGACATAAATTGGAAAGGAACAGAAAATAGTCATTGACAGCAGAAATAAACACGTTTGACAGACATGCAGCTTAAGATATATTTATTTGATGCTCAAGAGAATCATTTTTTTTTTGCATGACATTCAGAAAGCAACAGGTTGTATTCTTATTTTTTTTCCCTTGTCCTGTCAGGCAGCTAGGTAAGCAGAATCGAGATCTGTTACCCTTATTGTGCCAAAACAGATTTACTTTGCCAAAAGGAGCTTTATACCTAACTATGTACTGTATATTGTTGTAAACTCCTCCTGTAATAACTTTTAATACTTTATTTAAATTATTTTACCCATGGAGGACCCGACAAGATGGGGAATAGGGAAAGGAAGTGTGTGGAGGGGAAAAGAAAAGGGAGGGAAACAGACAAAAAGACAAACAAACCAACAACTAAAACAAACAGAAGACAAATTGCTTCTTCGACCGAAGATGTCTCAACACGAGTCTGGTATCTGCACCTGTTAAAGGAGAGACATTTGTGTGTGTGCGTCCGTGTGCATATATATGAGAGTGCGCACAAAATAAGTGTGTGCATGTGAGTGGTTTGTCAGGAAACATACGAAGAGGGGGGCCGGTCGCAGCAACCCTCCCTTCCCCCGAGCAGGCAAGGCAGCGCCGCTGACCCCCACAGGGCACAGGCATCCATCCCCGGAGGGATGATCGAGGGAGACCAGGCTGTCAGGCAGCTGGCGTGGCGGGCCCACACCACTGGGCCCGCCAACCCCCCACCCCCCCAGCAGGGCCAATGCCAGTCCCTGGGCCCCAGGTGCCAGGAGGCCGGCGCCCCATCCCCCGGGCCAGACACCTGCCCATGCCCCCCAGCATGAGCCCTCCCAGGCACCCCAGCAGCGGGCCCCCCCCCCCCCCCCCCCCCCCAGCGCCATCGCTGCACACCCCGGGGACCTCCATGCCCAAAGAAGTCCACCCTGCTCAGGGGAGCCCACATAGCCGAGAGGCACTATCCCCTCGATCCAGCACCTCCTGACTCGCAGACACACCCATCCCACACACACACATTTTTTTTTCTTGCCTTCTGATTGTTGCTCTGAGTATTGCTATCCCTGTGCTGTTGCAATCCTGGAATTTCCCCGTTGTGGGACTAATAAAGGCTTATCTTATCTGATCTTATCTTATCTTATCCCCACACCTTCCCATCCTCATGCTATCATACGCACCCACATGCACTCCCTCACTCTCACACTCCCGGACCCACCCATTCTCTCTTACTCCTGTACCCATTTAATCTCACTCCCACTTGCCCTCAGGGTCACCCACACCCACTCACGTTCACCCATGCATGCACTCTCACTCACACTCTGACCTACTCATATCCATTCATGCTCTCCCCCTCACATTCACCCACCCTCATTCACCCTTATTTCTTAGTGCGACTGCGATGCAGATACAGCGAATCTGACTGCGCACCAGCGCCAAGCAGCAGCTGGTAAGACCGCTGGTGCAGGCCAGTGGCCACCCCCCCGCTGACCCACCCCAGGGCGGCCACGGCTACAGAAGCAGACCCCCATCCCCAGTACCCACCCAAGCGACTGATCAGCAGATCACTGCAGGCGCCCCGAGATGCCATCCGACACACAAAGTGCCACACAAAACTGACCCACCATCACCATCTCCATTCATCACTCCCTCACTCTTGCTTACTCTCTTATTCAATTCCTCTCTCATTCCTTTGCTTGTATCTATACATTCAGCAGCACCCAGGGATTTTGACAACACGACGGGTCCCAGGCCCCCAGCAGGAGGATGGCAACAGGGATGGGGGAAAATTGACAGCAGAAATAAACACGTTTGGTGGACATGCAGCTTAACCACTTGCACTCCGGGCAATTTTCCTAAAAATGCCAAAAAATAACGTGCCCAAAGTAAATCGAAAGCTGTTATTCAACCCTTTGCAGCATCGTCATGGGGTTGATCTCATTTAAAAGAAAACACTTTGAATTTTTTGGCAAAAAAAACATAATCTCTCTACGTGCTCCGGCCACTGAGTTACAGTCATCTAAACATACTGAACTTGAAGAAAATAAATTTGGACACTGTTTTTTTGGATACAAATGCTTACAAATAACATACAGCTGTCCGATCCGGCTGGAAAATGCAACAGAAATGTAGAACCAAATGTAGAACCAAGTGTTATCAAGCTGAGATCCAAATTTGGTAACAATACCACAAAAAATGAATATTTTACACAGCTTTGTTCTCAGGCTGTTCCCAGGCGTTTTGGAACTGTGCCAAATTGTGCCAAATGGCACAGTTTGGAAAAACATCTGTAACTTTTGAATAATTCAATGTAGAATCTTCATTTTGGGCTCTAATGAAAGGTCACACTCAGGGCTGTGTCTGTGTGTGTGTGTGTGTGTGTGTGTGGGGGGGGGTTGTCCCCCCCCCCCCGCTAAAAAAGACGGGAGTTCGGCCCTCGCCACATGATGGATTACACTCCTTGCATGTTTTCACAGCGCCCGCCCCCTCGCTACTGTGTGTGTGTGTGGGGGGGGCGCCCTAGAACGCAGAGACTTGCCCGCCCGCGGAACAACGGAGTGCAAGTGGTTAAGATATACAGTATTTATTTGATGTTCAAGAGAAGCATTTTATTTTGCATGACATTCAGAAAGCAACAGGTTATATCCAGTGTCCTTTACCCTCACACCTTCAGATACTGCATTTACAGGCCTGACCCGACAGGAGAGCTAGATCATACTTGTAGCACAGGAAAGTTCTTCAACTTGGCAAGGCTGCACGCTAAAACAAAGATTTCCAAAGCTCTGGTTCATGAACTGCTGTATGCAGATGATGGTGCTTTTGTAGCACACACTGAACAAGAACTGCAAGCTTTATGCTCAGCCTTGTCTGGGCTATGCAAAGAGTTTGAGTTAAAGATTAGTAAGTGATGAGCACAACTTTTGTTCTAACACAGCCAGCTGACCTGAATCCATCAATTGTGATAAATAATATGATTCTCAATAATGTGGACAACTTCATATGCCTGGGCTCCACCGTGTCATCTGACAACAGTCCTGTAAAGAGCTGGACATGAGGATAGGCAAAGCATCAACGACTTTTGGTCGACTGCAGAGATGTGTCTGGCTTAACAAGTTTTCTCTCCACCTTTAAGTACACATCTTTGAAACATGCGTTAGGTACTCTCCTCTACGACAGTGACCTGTGGGGCGAGTGCACACACAGACACACACATATATCAAATGCCAGGTTTTTGTGATGCAAGAAAATGAGACCAAGATAAATCATTTCAAAACTTTTTCCACCATTAATATGACCTATAACCTAATGTTGTAGTCAAGACCACACCAACCGAGACCAAGACATTGTCGAGACTAGAGAGTATCGAGACCAAGACATTTGGAGGCCGACACCGAGACAAGACCAAGACATTTGGAGGTCGACACCGAAACAAGACCAAGACTGTATATATCAAAGAAAAATCATAACAAAACAGAACAAAATGACCAGTATCTTTTTTTTTTAATTTAAGTTTGCTTTTACATAAATGCAACAGCAACAAAAAAAAAATCTGCTATGTTGTTTTCAAACCAGCAAAATGAAACAAATCTCAAATCTAAGCAAATTTGTTTTTTCACTTGTACAAATTACGCAATTGTACTCATTAAAACTGCATTGTCCTGACAAGCCACGATAAATATGTCATTTCAGAAAGAAAAATTAAGAAAAAGTAAGGAATAACACCTACATTAAATTAAATGAGTGAAAAAAATAACCCTGACATTTCTTTTCAGCAAGGTATTTTTTAAAATAATTTTCTTGAACATGGGTCCCTTTGACATTTTGCATTTTGGTGCTTTGCCAGCCAACTTAGGTGCACAGCCATGAAGAACATTCACAGTAACAGAACTTTCACAACAACAAAGAAAGCCAGATAATGTTCTTTTTAGAAGTATTAATTCTCCTAGGCAGCCACAACAAGTTTCCTTCTTAAAATTACAGCATAAATTAACTAGGAGTAATTTAACTGAAAATTATGGCATGCCAAGCATGAACAAAATGTGTTTTAAAAAAACACCCTTAAAAGTCTGAGCTGAACACTAAGAATACACTCACAAAAGGGTGGTTGTAAAAAACCTCAAAGGTCCCATTTCTGGGCCAGGGTTAGGGTGAGATGGATGGTCCTGCCTGGCTCTAGGGATGAGGAGGTTAAACAAAAGCTTGGTTGCATTTCAGAAAAATTAGAGACTGAAGCATTTTGTGACCTAAACGGGCTCGGTGGGGCCTCATGATGATGCCTCCTCTACTAAATACCCTCTCAACTGGTGCAGAGGATGCAGGGACTGACAACACCTTCAGTGCCAAATTGTGGAGTTGTGGGAATCTGTGATGGTTTTTGTGCCAGAAGACAAGTGCATTGTCAGTGTCAGTGTCCTGTATGGCATCAAAGTATTTGCTTATCTGTGCCCTGACACTTGAATCCTGGCCTGTGCTGTGCTTTTTGTGAGCCTTGTAGCGAGAAAGAAGGCGTGGGCATTTGACTGGAGGTGAATCCCCAGGTGACTCTCCATTTCTTGGTCCGTAGTTCATTGCAGTACCTTCACAGTCCATCAAGTTCTCAACCTGCTTCACTGTAGGTATGGTGTTCTTTTAGATAGATAGATAGATAGATAGATAGATAGATAGATAGATAGATAGATAGATAGATAGATAGATAGATAGATAGACTTTATTGATCCCAAACTGGGAAATTACAGATGATGAGCAGTGTTGTGTCTGTGCCAAATATACGATTGGGAATTATGGCCAAAAAGTTCAACCTTGGTTTCATTGGACCATAACACATTTTCCCACATGCGTTTGGGAGATTTCAAATGTGTTTTTGCAAAATGTAGCTATGTGGCTTGGATGTTTTTCTTTATAAGATAAGGCTTCCGTCCTTGCCACCCTAGATGGGAGATTGTTATCACATGTACTAAACAGCCAGTACTTGCCAGAAATTCCTGCAGCTCCTTCAGTGTTGCTGTCGGCCTCTTGGCAGCCTCCCTTACCAGTTTTTTTCTCATCTTTTCATCAACATTAGATGGACGTCCACTTCTTGGTACATAATGTCACTGTTGTGCCATACTTTCTCCACTTGATGATGACTGTTTTCACTGTGTTCCATGGTATATTTAATGCCTTGGAAATTCTTTTGTACCCTTCTCCTGACTGATACCTTTGATCAGCGTGATCCCTCTGATACTTTGGAAGCTGTCTGCGGACCATAGCTTGTGCTGTAAGATGAGACTGCAAAAATGTCAGGAAAAGCCTACTAGAACAGCTGAACTTTATTTGGGGTTGTAAGGCTATTCGGGTGATGCATCCCTGCTCTCTTCTCATGACATGACCGATCCACTTCCATCTCCCCATTATGATGTTGTCCATGCTTTCCTAGTTACACCTTTCAAGTAGCTGTTTGCTGGAGATGGTATTTGGCCACTGAATGCATAGAATTCATCTGAGGTTCTTTGTGTGGAATGTGGGAAATTTGTTGATGTCACACTCTTGTCATCCTCCAGCATTCTGAGCCATAGAGTAGTGTGGACAACACACAGCTCTGGTCCAGTCTTAGCTTGGTCCTGGTGCTATAATGGGATGACTTCCACACACTGTTCAGCATTCTGAAGGTGTTTCTAGCCTTTCCGAGATGGGCTTTGATATCACTTCCTGCTCCTCCATCATGTCTGACAATGCTGCCAAGGTAGGTGAATTCTTCTGTGGTTGGTAAGTTCTCTCCATTGACTTGGATTAGCTTAGGGTTGGAAATATTCACTGTCATTACTTCAGTTTTCTTCTGGCTGATCTTCAAGCCCACTTGCTGTGCAAACTTGCGGAGTTGAGATGTTTAAAGATAACACAAGTAAGCACAAAATGATGTGTTTTTTTTTTTTTTTAAAGGTGTTTATTATTAAGGGGAAAAAAATCCAAACCTACATGGCCCTGTGTGAAAAAGTGATTGCCTCCTAAACCTAATAACTGGTTGGGCCACCCTTAGTAGCAGCAACTGCAAACAAGCAACTGGGATAACTGGCAATGAGTCTTTTACAGCGCTGTGAAGGAATTTTGGCCCACTCATCTTTGCAGAATTGTTATAATTGAGCCACACTGGAGGGTTTTCGAGCATGAACTGCCTTTTAAAGGTCATGCCACAGCATCTCAATTGGATTCAGGCCAGGACTTTGACAAGGCCACTCCAAAGTCTTCATTTTCTTTTTCTTTAGCCATTCAGAGGTGGACTTACTGATATATTTTGGATCATTGTCCTGCTGTGAAACCCAAGTGTGCTCCAGCTTGAGGTCACGAACAGATGGCTGGACATTCTCCTTCAGGATTTTTTGGTAGACAGCAGAATTCAGAATCAGAATCGGAATCAGAATAAGATTTATTGCCATTGTTCATGTAGTACACAAACTAGGAATTTGTCTCGGTGCAATGCTGCAACATTCAACATGGAGTAGCACTAAAGATAAAAATAAAAAACTATGCATGCAATAAAATGTAGAATATGAATGAGTAATACTAATCTATGCAATTTTTAAATATATTAACAAGCAGCAGATATTGTGGAGTTCCACATAGTGCAGTCGGTAGTGCAAAAGAAAACAGTGATAATTATCATGAGTCCGGATGAGCTGCTGTACGTAGTGCACGAGAGTCTAATAAGTCACTTAGTGTTCAGCAGTCTAATGGCAGAGGGGAAGAAGCTATTCATGTAGCGGGAGGTTTTAGTCTGAATGGACCGAAGTCTTCTGCCTGAGGGGAGGGGGGCAAACAGTGCGTGTCCAGGGTGTGAAGGGTCGGCTATGATCCGACCTGCACGCCTGCGGGTCCTGGAGATGTACAGGTCCTGGAGGGATGGGAGCTTGCAGCCGATCACCTTCTCAGCAGCGCGCACAACGTGCTGCAGTCTTAGTCTGTCCCTGACGGTGGCTCCTGCGTACCACACGGTGATGGAGGTGGTGAGGATGGACTCGATGATGGCCGTGTAGAACTGCACCAACATCTTGGTGGGTAGCTTGAGCTTCCTCAGCTGCCGCAGGAAAAACATCCTCTGCTGGGCCTTTTTGATGAGGGAGCTGATGGTCGGCTCCCACTTGAGGTCCCGGGTGATGGTGGTGCCCAGGAAGTGGAAGGAGTCCGCAGTGGTGATGGGAGAGTCTGTGAGGGTAAGGGGGGGGCAGAGGGGCTGTGACTTTTCTGAAGTTCACGATCATCTCCACTGTCTTCAGAGCATTCAGCTGCAGGTTGTTGTGGCTGCACCAGGACGCCAGCTGGGCCTCCTGTAGATGGACTCGTCGCCGTTGGAGATGAGCCCGATGAGGGTGGTGTCGTCCGCAAACTTGATCAGCTTGACAGACTGGTGGCTGGAGGTGCAGGAGTTGGTGTACAGGGAGAAGAGCAGGGGGGAAAGTACACAGCCCTGGGGTGATCCGGTGCTGATGCTAACAGAGTCTGAGACAGTCTTTCCCAGCCGCACATGCTGCCTCCGGTCCGTCAGGAAGTCGGTGATCCACCTGCAGAGGGAGTCAGGCACGTTGAGCAGGGACAGCTTTTCCTGGAGCAGAGCGGGGCGGATGGTACTGAATGCAGAGCTGAAGTCCACAAACAGGATCCTGGTGTAGGTTCCCGGGGAGTCCAGGTGCTGCAGGATGGAGTGGAGGGCCAGGTTGACTGCGTCGTCCACAGACCTGTTGGCTCTGTAGGCAAACTGCAGCGGGTCCAGGAGGGGAGTGGTGATGGCCTTGAGGTGGGGCAGGACCAGGCGCTCAAAGGACTTCAGGACTACAGAGGTGAGCGCTACAGGTCTGTAGTCGTTAAGTCCAGTGATCCGTGGCTTCTTGGGGACAGGGACGATGGTAGAGGTTTTGAGGCAGGCCGGCACGTGGCATGACTTCAGGGAGGTGTTAAAAATGTCTGTGAAGACAGGAGTCAGCTCCTCCGCACAGTGTCTCAGGGTGGAGGGAGACACGTTGTCAGGACCAGGGGCCTTGCGCGGGTTCAGTCTGGAGAACTGTCTTTGCACATCCTGCTCACTGATGGCAAGGGCAGGGGGGGAGGAGGGGGGGCGCCTTTGATGAAGTGGGGACCATGGAGGCAGTGGCGCTGGGGGGAGGGGGGGAGTTGGACACAGCTGACGAGGTGTCAAAACGGGCATAGTGTTGGGACAGTCTTTGACAAAGGGCTTTGTCATCCTGTCCCTTAGAAGCCTGAGGCCGATAGTTGGTGATTTGCCTCAGTCCTCTCCACACAGAAGCAGAGTCGTTAGCAGTGAACTGTTGCTGGAGTCTCTCAGAATACACAGATTTAGCTCTCCTCAGCTCTCTGCTAAACCTGTATTTGACCTCCCTGTAGCAGTCCCTGTCTCCACTTTTCAACGCTGCTTCCTTCTCCTTCCTGATCTGTCTGAGCTTAACTGTGAACCAGGGCTTGTCGTTGGAGTAACTCACCCTGGTGCGCGATGGAAGAATGCTCTCCTCACAAAAGTGGATATATGAGGTCACAGTGTCTGTGTACTCATCCAGATCATGCGTGGCTCCTTTAAACATGCCCCAGTCAGTTGTTTCCAAGCACGTGCTCAGCTCCTCCCCAGCTTCACTGGTCCATTTCCTCGTAGTGCTCACAACAGGTTTTGTGAGCTTCAGTCTCTGTCTGTATGTGGGAATCAGGTGGACCATCACGTGATCAGATAGTCCGAGCGCAGCGCGGGGAACAGCGCAATACGCGTCCTTAACTGTAGTGTAACAGTGATCCAGCGTGTTCTCTCCTCTGGTGGGGCATTTAATAAACTGTTTGTATCGGGGGAGTTCGTGGCTCAGGTTGCTCTGGTTAAAGTCGCCAACCACAATAACCAGAGAGTCCGGAAAAGTCCGCTCCGCTTGCTGAATGTGATCCGCGAGTGCGCGCTGAGCCTCGCGCACGTCCGCGTCGGGCGGGACGTAAACAGCGGCCAGGATGAATGAAGCGAACTCATGCGGGGAATAAAATGGCTTGCAGTTGATGAATAAATATTCCAGAGCGGGAGAACAGTGTTGGGAGATCACAGTTACATCGGAGCACCAGCTGCTGTTGATGTTGAAGGAGACTCCTCCGCCTGTGGTCTTGCCGGAGAGCCTCGAGTCTCGATCAGCACGAAACAGCTGAAATCCCTCGAGGAGGAGCGCGCTGTCCGGTGTCTTTTGCTTGAGCCAGGTCTCAGTAAAGCAGAGGGCACACGAGGTGGAGAGGTCCTTAAATCGCATCAGCAGTCTCAGTTCATCTACCTTGTTACAAAGAGAATTGACATTGGACAGAAATATGCCAGGCAAAGCCGTGCGCGTGCCTCTCCTGCGAAGCCGCACGAGAGCGCCCACTCGCCTTCCTCTCTTTCGCCATCTCACTTTTTTGGCTAAAAAGTGAACCAGATCGGCGGCAGGAGCCAAAAAAACTGTGAGTAGGTCCGTGGGAGTGAATGTCATGATATTTAGTAGCTCTTCACGGGTGTAAGAGCAGGCAGACACACAATTGACGAACAAAAACAAACAAAAAAAAGAGCAGCGAAGCACCATGGCGACCACTGTGGGCGCCATCTTGGATCATTCCAGAGAATTCATGGTTCCATTTACCACAGCAAGTCTTCCAGGTCCTGAAGCAGCAAAACAGCCCCAGACCATCACACTACACCACCATATTTTACTGTTGGTATGATGTTCCTTTTCTGAAATGCTGTGTTACTTTTATGCTAGATGAAATGGGACACACACATTCACAAAAAGTTCAACTTCTATCAGTCCACAGAATATTTTCCCAAAAGTCTTGGAGATCATCAATATGTTTTCTGGCAAAACTGAGACCAGTCTATATGTTCTTTTTGCTCAGCAGTGGTTTTTGTCTTGGAACTCTACCATGCAGGCCATTTTTGCCCAGTCTTCTTCTTATGGTGGAGTCATGAACACTTACCTTAAATGAGACAAGTGAGGCCTGCATTTCTTTGGATGCTGTTGTGGGGTCTTTTGTGACATCTTGGATGAGTCGTCGCTGCGCTCTTGGGGTAATTTTGGTTGGCTGGCCAGTCCTGGGTGTTATGGGTGACCCTCGCGGGACACCATTGAGACGCTATAGGCCAACCAGTGAGTTTGCATGTTTTATTAACACAAGACAGGATGACAAAATAAACAGCCACGTGGGGCAAAAACATGGACTTTGACTATGGCTAAGGCTATAGACACAGGGTAACAGACTATGAGCAAAAACACTTACTGAGATGATAAATCCAAGGAAGACTGGAGTTGGGTTAGGTACTCCAGCCGAACGTTGTGTGGGTCCAATGTTGTGTGCGAGGTCACAGCCTGGAATGAGCCTCAGCTACTCCCTTAAGTGAAAACTAAGGACCAATCAAAGAGGGGGAATGTAATTAAATGAAATGACGAGCAGCTGTCACAACGAGACTCGGCTTTGACAGCCAGAAGCCCCATAGTGACGCTGTCAAAATAAAAGCCCTGAATGGCCATATGAATACCCAGAGATAAGAACGGGGAAAATACTGGACAACCCGAGCGCAGACAGAATCAGCGCCCAGGCCATCACACTGGGCCCGTTCCATGTTTTCGCCATTTGTGGATAATGGCTCTCATTGTGGTTTGCTGGAGTCCCAGAGCTTTAGAAATGGCTTTATAACTTTTTCCAGACAAATAGATCTCAATTACTTTGTTTCTCATTTGTTCCTGAATTTCTTTGGATCGCAGCATGATGTCTAGCTTTTGAGGAACTTCTGGTCCACTTTACTTTGTCAGGCAGGCCCTATTTAAGTGATTTCTTGATTGAGAACAGGCATGGCAGTAATCAGGCCTGGGTGTGTATAGAGAAATTGATCTCAGCTTTCCAAAGATGTGATAAACCACAGTTAATTTATGTTTTAACGGGGGGTGGGGTGTCAGTTTTTCACACAGGGCCATGTAGGTTTGGATTTTTTCCCCCTTAATAATAAACACCTTCATTTAAAAACTGCATTTTGTGTTTAACTTGTGTTATCCTTGTCTAACATTTAAATTTGTCTGATGATGTAAAACATTTACTGTAAGTGTGAGACAAACATACAAAAAAATGAGAAATGAGGAAGGGGGCAAACACGTTTTCACACCACTCTGTGTGTGTGTGTGTGTTTATATATATATATATATATACGTATATATATATATATATATATATATACACTACCGTTCAAAAGTTTGGGGTCACCCAGACAATTATTTTGTGTTTTCCATGAAAAGTCACACTTATTTACCACCATGAGTTGTAAAATGAATAGAAAATATAGTCAAGACATTGACAAGGTTAGAAATAATGATTTGTATTTGAAATAATAATTTTTTCCAGATACTCAACCTGCTCAAAGGAAGGTCAGTTTTAAAGCTTCTCTAACCAGCTAAACTGTTTTCAGCTTTGCTAACATGATTGCACAAGGGTTTTCTAATCATCCATTATCCTCTTGACGCAATGAGCAAACACATTGTACCATTAGAACACTGGAGTGATAGTTGCTGGAAATGGGCCTCTATACACCTATGTTGATCAAAAACTCTCATTTTACATAGCTAGAAAAAAGACCACAGGCATACACTTCAGACTGCCTTTGTTAAAAAAAATGCTTTAGATAAGGATATAATATGAAACTCTCTGTTTAAGTGCCATCTCATGACCCAACAAGGCCATGAAAGGGTGTTTTTTCTGAATACATTTTGAAAAGAAGAATGTTGGCATAAACTTGTTTCATATGCATCATGAAAATATTGTGAAAACATTGTTGCTTATTTAAAGTTTTCACTTTGAATTTCCATGAGATCAGACATGTTATACATTAGACAACACTCCATCCAGTATATACTGTGTCTCCATGAATGACTACAACATAATAGTTAGCCTTGCCTTTTTTTTTTACTCTGAAGTAACACATAGTCCACTTAAGAATAAAGCTTTTATTAAAGTGTCAGTAATTTTCCATGAGTAGGTATGTCTGTGACTTCATAGACATCTCTTTGTCCTTGATAGCTGACAATATTTAAACATCTAATTACCAGTCTTGTTTCTTTGACAAAGATAAACTCTGTCATCCTGACTACCACTGACAGTCTCATCTTGCCTTATCATAGCTTCTTATTTAATCATATCTATTTCTGTAACAGTTATCTGCTCCAGGATGCAGAAGGTGATGGGTTTAATGTTGACCTAGGTTCCAGGGTAAATGCATGATTGATGGTTACATCCTCTCAGGCCGCAGCTGATTCATTGACAAGCAAAAGAAGAACATGAAGAGATACAGTACATAAACTAGAGAGACAAGTCTGACATTGAACGATTTCTCAGATTAGAGTCCTATCATGGGGGACATGTCTGTGAACATGTCCCACTCTTTAAGCTATATTTAACTTTAGTTGCCAGTGTTTATCATATCCTTGCCCTTAGTTGTGCTTATTCATTCTATTGTTATCATTATTTCCTTTGGGAAAAAGGTGGGGAAGAGTGCAGATTGGTTTGAAGCTGGAGCCGCTGAGATGGAACCTGCAATCGCTGCCAAGCGTGCAGCCCTAATTGCCCACAAGAAGGAGCCCTCTGTGCAGACGCTTGCTACACTGCGCGCTGCGAGGAACAATGCACAAAAGATTGCAAGGCGATGTGCCAACGACTACTGGCTTAACCTCTGCCAGGACATTCAGCTTTCTGCAGATCACGGAAACATGCGCAAAATGTACGAAGGCATGAAGAAGGCTTTCGGTCCCAGTGTCATCAAGACCGCCCCACTTAAATCAGCTGCAGGAGATGTCATCAAGGATCGCGGTAAACAAATGGAGAGATGGGCTGAGCACTACCAAGAGCTCTACTCGAGAGTAACCACCGTCTCAAACACGGCCCTTGAGAACACCCCTCTACTGTCAGTCATGGATGAGCTTGACGCTCCACCCACCATCGAGGAGCTCAGCAAGGCGATAGACTCTATCTCAAACGGCAAGGCTCCGGGCAGTGACAACATCCCCCCTGAAATCGTCAAAACCGCAAAGGAGAGCTCGCTCTTGAAACATCTCCATGAGCTCCTGTTGCAGTGCTGGGAGGAAGGGGCTGTGCCCCAAGATATGCGTGATGTCAAAATCATCACTCTTTACAAGAACAAGGGGGAGCGGAGCGATTGTAACAACTATCGCGGTATCTCACTCCTAAGCATAGTTGGCAAAGCCTTTGCCCGTGTCGTCCTCAACAGACTACAACTACTTGCCGAACGTGTGTATCCAGAGGCGCAGTGTGGATTCAGAGCAACCAGGTCAACCATAGATATGGTCTTCTCTATGAGGCAGCTGCAAGAAAAGTGTCGGGAGCAGAGACAACCCCTCTTTTTGGCCTTTATTGATCTGACCAAGGCTTTTGACTTGGTCAGCAGGGATGGACTGTTTGCCCTCCTCCAACGAATTGGATGTCCCCCCAAGCTTTTGAGCATGATCAAGTCATTCCACCAGGACATGAACGGCATTGTCCAGTTTGATAGATTATCCTCAGACCCTTTCCCGATCAAGAACGGTGTGAAGCAGGGTTGTGTTCTGGCTCCTACCCTATTTGGCATCTTTTTCTCCCTGCTTCTGTGCTACGCCTTCCGGGGCTCTGAAGACGGTGTCTTTCTCCACACCAGGAGCGACGGAGGCCTCTTCAACATGGCACGCCTCAGATCAAAGACCAAGGTGCGAAGCGTTCTAATCAGGGAACTGCTCTTTGCTGATGATGCTGGTCTTGTTGCCCACACCGTGGAAGCGCTCCAGCGTCTCATCAACTGCTTTGCTCGTGCCTGCTCTGAGTTTGGCCTCACCATCAGCCTTAAAAAGACCGAGGTCATGGGCCAGGATGTCAGCAGTGCTCCCAATCTCAATATCGGCGACCACACACTTGCGGTGGTGGACAAGTTCACCTACCTCGGGTCGATCATCTCCAGCAATCTCTCCCTAGACGCCGAACTGAACGCCCATATCGGCAAGGCATCGACGGTGATGGCCCGTCTGGCGAAGCGAGTCTGGGACAACTCTATGCTAACCATCAACACCAAGATAAGAGTCTACATGGCCTGTGTACTGAGTACTCTCCTATACGGCAGTGAAGCTTGGACCCTCTACTCCTGCCAGGAACGCCGACTGAACGCCTTCCACCAGCGCTGCCTTCGCAGACTACTGCACATCACTTGGCAGGACCGTGTCTCCAACATCGACGTCCTGGCCAGAGCAGATGTGCCCAGTATGTTTGCCATCCTGACAAAGAGACGCTTGCGATGGCTTGGCCACGTCAACCGAATGGAGGATGGCCGCATCCCCAAAGACTTACTGTATGGGGAGCTGGCTACTGGAACTAGATCAAAGGGACGCCCAACTCTCAGATTCAAGGATGTTTGCAAGCGTGACCTCAAGGCTGGAGGCTTTAACCCCTCCGACCTGGAGTCAGCCGCCTCCGTCCGCTCCAACTGGCGGACCATCACCCAGGATGTCATCCGAACAGCAGAGGAAAGAAGAGACACTCGCTGGGGGGAGAAGAGACTCCGCAGACAGAGGAGACTGTCGAGACCCCCACTACACTGTGAAGAATTCATCTGCAACGGCTGCGGCAGGACCTGCAGATCCCGTATCGGCCTCTACAGCCACGCCCGATGGTGCAGCTCCCTGAATGATGACCCAAGGCACAAAACCCCCCCATGATCTTTCGAGATCGATGGAGCCAATAATGATGTTATCATTATTCCTGTCCTGTTCACCATCCTGTGTTGACTTATTTTGACAGTGGCCTTATTTCCTGATCATGTGTTGGGTTCCATGTTAATTTTTCTTGGCTGCACCTGATTGTGTTAATTATCTGCTGCTCCTATTTATACACCTCATGCCCTACCCTCAGTACGGTGTCCTCGTCATTTCTCATCATTATCTGCCACTTCTTTCACTGCTCAGCCTGTGTTCCAACACGTACAGCTACACCACTGTTCACCAGTATGTTTGTTATTATTGTTGCTCATTTTATTCTCTGTTTTCAGCCCACATGCTGCTTTATTTTGTAATAAGGGCAAGCGGGGGAGCGTACCTCAAGGAAGTGCCGCTCCACTTGCTCTCCTGGCCCATCTGTGGAGGTTGCCATGAGGGCTTCTGCAGCTGCGTCTTTTCCTTTCCCGAGTATTCCAGCAACCATACCAGCGTCATCACTCCGGGAGGATTCTGCTGCTGCTCAGCCAGAGACTGCACTCCCTGAGGCAGCTCCTCATCATCCTCCAGCTGCTGTGCTCCAAGGGTTCTCCGCAGCCATCCAGAGAGACTTGACTGGGACTTCAGCGGCAGATTCAGTGGCAGCAGTGCATGGGGCAAGGCTAGTACATTTAACTCATTCTTTTACTACTCTGGTTGATGTATTTTGCCTTGATCCAGAGGAGGAGCTTCAGCGGCAGTCACCAACAGTCACTGAGCCGTTGCAATCTGTCTGCTGCTGTCTCTGTTTGTGTGCCTCCTCTCATCTCGACATCTCCCCTGTCCCTTCTCCCGAGCTCCGCGACTGACGGGCTCCAAGCAGCTGTAACCCCCAGGCCTGGTGAGCCGTCAGCTGCTTTTGTTGTCACATCTGGGTTTGCCGCTGATCAACTTTCACCATCTAATGGGTTCCCAGCAGCTGTATCCTCACGGCCTGGTCACCTGTCAGCTGCTTCTGTGGCCACATCAGGATTCACCGCTTCATCATCTGGGCCTGCTGCTGATCATTCAGCATCATCAGGTGTCGCCCATGGTCAGCCTGCGTTACCTTTTCCTGAGGTTAGTGCACCCCAATCATCTGTTCTTGAGGCCGGTGCGCCTCCGTCATGTGTTCCAGAGGCTGGTGTGCATCCTCCACCTGCTGTTCTTGAGGCTGGCGTGCCTCCACCTGCAGCTCATCCAGAGGCCCTTCTCCTGCAGCACATCCAGACGCCACGGCTCTTGCAACTCACCCAGAGGCAGTCACACCTGCAGCTCATCCTGGGGTTGTCACCCCAGCAGCAGGAGTCCGGGAGTTAAGGCAAGTACTTTTTCCCTTATTTTCAACATCAATTTTATTAAAGACTTGCCTTGCTCCTGCTGGGGGGACCCAAGCACAGATTCCAGCTGCCTCTGGGTCCTCCCCACCAGTCTCTGTTGCTGATGACTGTGGTGTCACCTCACTAACCTTCTGTTCTCCTCCCTTGTCCAAGGTGGCCATGTCAAGGGTGGAACCGTAGGACCATGCTCCACCTCAGCCACCTGCTGTTCCAGAGGCTGTTGTGCCTTCACCTGCTGTTTCAGAGGCCATTGTACCTCTGCCTGCTGTTCCAGAAGATGGTGTATCTCTGCCTGCTGTTCCAGAGGCCGGTGCGCTTTCACCTGCTGTTCCAGTGGTCTGTGCCTGCTGTTCCAGAGGCCGGTGCGCCTCCACTCTTTGTTCCTGAGGACGGTGCACCTCCACCGTCATCTGTTCCTGAGGTTGGCGTGCTTTAGCCGTCTCATCCTGAGGTCAGTGTGGCCCAGTCATTGTCCCCCTCTGTGGTCAGTGCGCCCCAGTCATCGTGTCCTAAGCTTGACATGCCGCAACTGCCCTCTCCTGAACACAATGTGCCGCAGCAGTCATCTCCTGAGTTCAGAGCTCCCCTGCTGCCGACACCTCAGCAGCTGTTTTCTAGGCTCTGCACCCCCCAGCTGCTGCTCCACAAGTTCCGGGACCCAGCTCTGTGTTCACCCGTCTGGTGGCCCAGGGACTTTGGTAGGCCACCTGGAGCACCGTGGTCCCCATCCGGTGGCCCAGGGACTTGGGTAGGCCACCCGATGAGCCGCTCCCCTCCATCTGGTGGCCCTGGGATTCTGGACAGCCACCAGACGAACTGTCTTCCTTCGCCGGGTGGTTTTTGGACTCTTGCAGGCCACCCGACAGACTGTCTTCTTTCTCTGGGAGGTCTTTGGACTCTGGCAGGCCACCCGACGGACCATCTCCCAGTCCAGTGCCAAACTGTTTTTTGATGGGGTGGATGGGGGAGGAAGGGGGTAACTGCTTTGGACCCTCCAGTCCTGAGTCTCTCACCACTCACCCGGTTTGGGGGCCCCCCTTTTTCTTTTCCCCAAGGGCATCTGGAATCTACCCTTGGGGGGAGCACTATCATGGGGGACATGTTTGCGAACATGTCCCACTCTTTACATTGTTTAACTTTAGTTGTCTGTGTTTATCATGCCCCCGCCCTTAGTTGCACTTATTCATTCTATTGTTATCAATATTCTTGTCCTGTTTGTATCCTGTGTTGACTTATTTTGACAGAGTCCTTATTTCCTGTTCATGTGTTGGGTTCCATGTTGTTAATTATTCTCGGCTGCACCTGATTGTGTCAAATTATCTGCTGCTCCTATTTATACACCTCACACCCTACCCTTAATACGGCGTCCTCGTCATTTCTCGTCGTTATCTGCCACGTCTTTCTTTGCTCAGCCCGTGTTCCAGCACGTACAACTACACCACTGTTTGCCAGTATTTTTTGGTATTATTGTTCATTTTATTCTCTGTTCTCAGCCCTCGTGCTGCTTTGTTTTGTAATAAAATATTCCGAACTGTTGCCCCGCAGCACGGTGCTGCAGTGGTTAGCACAGTGGCAGCACAGCAAGAAGGTCATGGGATCGATTCCACCCGTGACCATCGTGGGTTCGATCCCACCCCCAGACCATCGGTGACCCTTCTGTGTGGAGTTTGCATGTTCTCCCCGTGTCTGCGTGGGTTTACTTCGGGCACTCCGGTTTCCTCCCACATGCCAAAAACATGCAAGTTAGGTTAATTGGCATCAAAACTGGGGATTCTAAATTGTCCTTAGGTATGGATGCGAGAGTGAATGGTTGTCTGTCTCTCTGTGTTGGCCCTGCGATGGACTGGCGATCTGTCCAGGGTGTACCCTGCCTCTCGCCCAAAGATGCTGGGATAGGCTCCAGCCCCCCCGCGACCCGAAAGGATTAAGCGGTAGAAGATGGATGGATGGATGGATGTTGCCCCGCATTTGAGTCTGTCATTAAGCCCTGAAGGGGCAAACCTGACAGGTTCAGAGAAAACACAATCTCCTGTCTCTTTTTCTGAATGTCTTTTATCTGAATATTATCCATCTATAAATGCAACAAATCTCTGTCTGTTTGTGTGTGTGTGTGTTCCTTAAATATCTCTCAAGCCGTTCATCAGACTGGCCTCAGATTTCATGTTTTGCTGAGGTTGCGAGGGTGTGCATCCCCAAGCATGGAGTTGTTCAGTCAAAATATGTAATTTGTGTCAATAAAAGTTTAGCCACCACTCCATTTCCTCATGCTTTGGCTTCTAGAAGTGTGAACGGGGTTATGGATTGACTCCGTACTGACTGGATAATAAATGGCATCACGAACAGTCACCAGATTGCTCCATAAACAAAACAAGGAAATGAAAAGCGACAAATTTGAACAGAAAAAGAGAATACTGAAAATGTAATGCTTAAAAAATTATACTATATGTGATGATTATACTATATGTGATGGTATATTGGGCGCATGCGCACGCAGCGACCGGCAGCTGGTGAAATAGTGCGTCGTCTGTGTGTGTGTTTTTATGTACTTTTATATGTTTTTACAAAATCCTCTGTGTCGTTTCTGCCCTGGAGTGTTTGTGGTCTATATAGCAAAGAGCTCCCTGGTATCTACAACATGGATTTCCTCTCCTTTCTTGCACTGCTGCTATCTGTCCTCTGGCTCTTTGCCTCTGAAGTAAACACGTTCGGCTCCATGGCGGGCAGAATGGCGGGCAGAATACATTATTCCAGGGACATGTTGCTGCATTTAAACACGGTTGATGCAGTGGCTGTGATTGAGCCTAAGCCGCAACTGCCGGACTTTATTTTGAGAGACGAACATAGCGGTGAAAAGAGAGACGGCAGAAGGAAGCGCGGAAGGCGTGGAGGTGTGAAATTGCGCCTTAGGAGATGGCAGTTTGGTAACATTCCTATTCCTTCAGTAATTTTTGGGAACGTACAGTCTCTGAGAAACAAGGTGGATGAAATTCAAGGGAATGTACACTACCAGAAGGACTTTAAGAACTGCTGTGTCTTGGCGTTCATGGAATCTTGGCTTACTGCACATGACCGAGATGCAGACCTGTGGACTGACGGTTTTGGAGCCCCGCTGCGCTCGGATCGGCAGGAAGAGGTAACGGGGAAAAGTCAAGGGGTGGCGTATGTTTATACATTAATAAGCAGTACTGCACATCTGTCACAGTCAGAGAGTGCATCTGTACACCCGATGTGGAGCTGCTGTCTGTGTCACTACGCCCCTTTTATTTGCCTCGTGAGTTCCCCCAATTTTTCATCACAATTGTGTACATTCATCCGAGAGCAGACGCTGACTCCGCCTCCAGAACCATCTTTGATGTGATCCAGAAGCTGCAGTCAATTTCTCCAGAGGCGCCAAACTTCATTCTTGGGGATTTTAACCATGTTTCTTTAAAGAAGACACTTAAAAACTTTTATCAGTATGTCTCCTGCCCAACCAGGCGAAAAAAGACATTGGACCTGTGCTATGGATCCATAGAGAGGGCCTATAAATCACTCCCCCTTCCTCCTTTAGGATCCTCAGATCACAACTGTGTACATTTGCTGCCCACATATAAAACTGCTCTCAGAAGGGGCAAGGTGGAGATGAGAGACATTGATGTGTGGACAGAAGATTCAGTGCACAGCCTCCAGGAATGCTTTGACTGTACAGACTGGGAGATGTTCACACTGTCCTGCGGGGATGATTTGGACTCTCTGGTTGATGTCACATGCTCATACATGTCTTTCTGTAAAAATAAGATTGTTCCACGTAAACGTGTCAAAATATATCCCAACAACAAACCATGGGTTACAAAATCAGTTAAATCCTGCTTAAAGAGGAAAGCACTTGCCTTTAAACATGGGTCTGTTTCTGAGCTACAGGTTGCCACAAAGGAGCTGAAGGCCGAAATTTTAAGAGCAAAACAGAATTATAAATCAGAGTTGGAAAGCAAGATGGCAACAAAGAAACTTGGTTCAGCCTGGGCCAGTATGAAAACTATTGCAGGCCTTCAGAGCACAGAGCGCAGTAATTGTGTGTTTTTAGATGGTTTTAATTCAGACACAGAGCTGGCTAATGCTCTTAATTGTTTTTATGGTCGTTTTGACTCCTTTGATTTTAGCACAGAAATCCAAGATTTGAAACAGAAACTCAAAGACAATCAGCACTTTAATATTGAGGTGCAGGATGTTAAAAGGGAGTTCTGCGCTGTAAAAGTGAACAAAAGTCAGGGCCCTGATAATATATGTGGGCGCTTGGTAAGGTCCTGTGCACATGAACTGAGTCCTATATTTCATTACATTTTCAATAAGTCCTTACAGACACAACATGTGCCTAAGATCTGGAAAGATGCCGTGGTTGTTCCCGTTCCAAAATCCAGCTGTCCTAAAACGGTAAACGACTTTAGACCAGTTGCTTTGACTTCAATTTTAATGAAAATTTTTGAAAAACTGATCAGATGTGAGGTCCTAAGGCAGACTGAGCAGGCATTGGATCCTCTGCAGTTTGCCTATAGGCCACACAAAGGAGTGGAGGATGCCACTGTCACTCTGTTTAACATGCTTTTTAAACATCTGGATTTTAATGGGACACATGCCAGGCTTTTATTTGTGGAGTTTTCTTCCACCTTTAATACAATCCAACCTCATATCTTAGTTGAAAGGCTCCTGCAACAATTTGATTTGAGCAATAATCTGGTGGGTTGGATTCTGGATTTCTTAACCAACAGGACGCAGAGAGTAAGGGTCAATGGTACATTGCCTGACCTAAAGTGCTCTTCTACTGGCTCTCCTCAGGGGTGTGTGTTGTCACCACTACTCTTCATCCTGTACACAAACATGTGTCGGAGCAGACACGACAACAGACACATTATAAAGTATGCTGATGACTCAATTATTGTCAGTCTCCTCCAGGATGGTGAGAGTGGCCACGGCCCAGTAGTTGATGATTTTGTTCACTGGTGTGAGGATTCCTACCTGCAGCTGAATACGACAAAAACTAAAGACATGATTATTGACTTTAGGAGGAAAGATCCCAGGCACAAAGTCACCATACTAAAAGGCCAGACCACTGAATGTGTACAATCGTACAAATATCTTGGGACGATTATTGATAGTAATTTAAACTTTGAAGAGAACTGTGAAAGGGTGTGCAAAAAGGGTCAGCAACATTTGCATTGCTTGAGAAAACTTGCACGCTTCCAAATTGACCGAACCATAATGACAATGTTTTATCGGGCTTTTATTGAATCTGTTTTATCCTTTTCTTTAGTGTCATGGTTTGGTCAGATAAAACTGAAACAGAGGAAATCCTTGGATCAGGTAGTTAGATGGTCCAGTCGTTTGCTTGGTGAGCCACAGCTGAGCCTGACATCCCTGTACACCAGACAGGTACAGAGGATGGCTACCTCCATTTTAAATGATGACTCCCACCCTTTGCACTGCCACTTTCAGCTTCTTCCCTCAAGACGGAGGTTTGCTGTCCCAAAAAGTAGAACCCAGCGCTACAAAAACAGCTTTGTCCCTGCTGCTGTCAAAGAGTTGAACAAGCTGTAAAAATATATTGTACATAATTTAGTTACCTATTTATTAATTTCATTTTATATTTACTTATTTTTGTAGGATGTCACTTGGGTTCTAAATATTTTATTGGGCTTTAGACCTTTGAGTTTTTTAACCTCTTTGACTAGTTTTTAACTTTTAATATGACCCTTCTCTCTTACCTCTGGTTTTTTCCTCATCTCTTTGTCTTTTTATACCCTGATTGATGGAGCCTTGAGTATTTTTATCATGTTTATAGTCAGCTTCATATGTGCCTGTGTTTGTGTCTATGTTGAATGTAATTAGTGGCTTGTAAATATGGATGTCACCAGACTGCAAAACAAATCTACCTACGGGTACAAATAAAGTAACCTGAACCTGAACCTGATGATCGGGTGAGCGCGTGCCCCCTCCCTTTCTGTGGGAGGTTCTTCATCAGACTCCTGGCTCCGCAGGTCATCAGTGCACCCTCTCCACCAGTCCTCTCTGTCCCCCTCGAATCCGCCTTCTCCTCCCCAGATCCTCGATGGCCAAACCACCTACACCGTTCAGAGAATACTGGACATTCGCCGTCAGGGCCGGGGCTTACAGTACCTGGTCCATTGGAAGGGCTATGGGCCAGAAGAGAGGTCATGGATCCCTTGTTCCTACTTCCATGACAGGGGAATGGTCTGTGCCTTTCACTGAGCCCATCCCAACAAGCCAGGTGGGCCGCCAGGTGCCGCCCCTTGAGAGGGGGGGGGCACTGTGATGATTAGGTGAGCGTGCCCCCCCTCCCTTTCTGTGGGAGGTTCTCCATCAGACTCCCTGCTCCGCAAGTCATCAGCGCACCTGTGTGAGTGGACACACCTGCTGCCTCTTCTCTGCCAGTGCATAAAAGGACCTGTTCATGAATGCTTTGACGCTGGCTCGTTGGGTATACTGCCTGAAGTCAAGTTGTAAGTTTTATTATTAGGAACTCAGCTAAACTCTCCTTTCCTCGTCTCTCCCCGGGTTGCTACCATCTCCGCGGTGTGTCTCCGGGGTTGCAGCACGTTCACCTGTCCCATTGTCATCATCCCCGTTCCAGATGGCCTTCTCCACCCTGTCAGACTCACTCCCCAGCTCCACCCCTCTCTACTCTCCTGCCAGCTCTGCCCTGCTGGTCTCTCCACCTTCCGCTGGGTTCCTCTGCTGGGTTCTCTGCTCGCCTATAGTAAGACCTACCCTTGTTATTCATTGCGCCCAGCCCCCTTCCTCATTCCTAATCTGCTCTCATCTTCCTGTCTCCACAGGCTGTGTGATACCTCTGGCGTGCGGTTCTTTTCCCTACAGCTGTGTGTTTGTTTTTTCAATAAAGTAGTGTTTAACATTTTCCCTCTGTGCCGTGCGCCTTCTCTGGTGTTAGTAGCCTGCACGTGAGCGTCTATCCACGCAGTCATGACACTATAATGTTGCCGTGATTGTGTAGCTCTAAAGGATAAATCAGCATATGTGGAGAACACAAGGTGCGAGGGTGCGCTGGGGGGGAAGGGGTAGCAGCTGGAAAATGGCTTGCCAAAGTCCTTCGCGGGGAGCCAAGCCCAGCCTGCCTGGTTAACGGGAGTCTCAGCTGCTGCTTCACCTGTGTGCCACTGCTGTCCTTTGCGGCACCTTGGGCTCAACATGGCACTTCTCCCGGTGCACAGCTATCTAAAAATTAAAAGTTAATAATAATACCACCATGATTGTGGAGCAAAATAGCCAGATCAATTGCATATCATACTTGGACACATATGCACGCTTTGACTAAACGATAATCGTGACAAAAACCGCCCAAATAATGAAATAAATCTTCATGGCTCGTCACCCCCTCATGGATTATCACCCCTCATGGATTGTCACCTTATCATGGTCGGGGGTTTGCGTGCTGTAGTGATCCCGGGAACTATGTTGTCCTGAGCAATTTGCCTCTGGTAGGGTCACCCAAGACAAACTGGTACTGGGTGAAGGGCCAGACTAAGAATGCTCCAACAGACTCTCCTGATGAATGCTCGAACAAGGATTCAGTGTACCCAGCCCGGTATGGGGTTACCGGGGCCCCACCCTGGAGACAGGCCTGGGGGAGGGGCTCGATGGCTAGCACCTGGTGGCCAGGTTTTTGGCCATGGGACTTGGCTGAGCTCAGCCCGAAGGAGTGACATGGGTCCACCGTCCAGTAGACTCACCACCTGCAGGAGGACCCATGGAAGTCCGATGCTAAGTGGATCAGGTGGTGGTTGAATGCGGAGACCTTGGCGGTCTGATCCCAAGCTTCCTAAACTGGCTTTTGGGATGTGGAATGTCGCCTCTCTGGTGGGGAAGGAGCCTGACCTAGTGCATGAGGTTGAGAGATACCAGATAGATATAGACGGCCTCACCTCAACACACAGCTCCGGTTCCTAAACCAGTCTCCGGGAGAGGGGCTGGAGCTTGGCTGGAGCTTGGCTGAAGCTTGGCTGGAGCTTGGCTTGGCTGGAGCTTGGCCTACTCTGGAGTTGCCCCAGGCAAGAGGCGATGAGCAGGGGTGGGTATTCTTGTATCCCCCCACCTTGCTGCCTCTATATTGGAATTTTGCCCGGTGGACAAAAGGGTTGTTTCCCTGCGCCTTTGGGTTGGGAAACGGGTCCTGACCATCATTTGTGCCTATGCACCAAATGATGGTTCAGAGCACCCACCCTTTTTGGAGTCTCTGACCGCGGTGCTGGAGGGTGCTCCTCTTGGAGACTCCATTGTCCTACTGGGGGACTTCAATGCACACGTGAGCAACGACAGTGAAACCTGGAGGGGGGTGATTGGGAGGAACGGCCTGCCCAATCTGAACCCGAGTTACAATCAGTTATTGGACTTCTGTGCTAACCACAGTTTATCCATAACAAACACCATGTTCAAGCATAAGGGTGTCCATATGTGCACCTGGCACCAGGACACCCTAGGTTGCAGGTTGATGATCGATTTTGTTATCGTGTCATCAGACCTGTGACTGTATGTCTTCGACACTCGAGTAAAGACAGATGTAGAGTTGTGAACGATCACCACCTGGTGATGAGTTGGATCCAATGGCAGGGGAGGATGCCATTCAGACCTGGTAGATCCAAATGTATACTGAGGGTGTGCTGGGAACATTTGGCTGAGGTCCCTGTCTGGGAGGCCTGCAATTCCCAACTCCGGAAGAACTTCAACCACATTCCAAGGGAGTCTAGAGACATGGAGTCTGAATGGGCAATGTTCTCCACCTCCATTGTTGAAGCGGCTGCCCAGAGCTCCGGCTGCAAGGCTGTTGGTGCATCTTGTGGTGGCAATACCCGAACCAAGTGGTGGACACCAGTGGTGAGGGGGTCCATTAAGCTGAAGAAGGAGTCCTATCAAGCTTGGTTGGCTTGTGGGACTCCTGAAGCAGCTGAGGTGTACTGGCAGGCCAAGCGGAGTGCAGCTTGGGTAGTTGCTGAAGCAAAAACTTGGGTGTGGGAGGAGTTCGGTAAGGCCATGGAACAAGACTTTTGATCTCGATGAGATTCTAGCAAACTGTCCGACGGCTCAGGAGGGGGAAGCAGCTCCCTGTCCACACTGTTTGTGGTGCGGATGAGGTGCTGCTGACTTCGACTAGGGATATCGTTGGGCAGTGGAAGGAATACTTCAAGGATCTCCTCAATCCCACTGACACGGCTTCCACAGAGGAAGCAGGGCTTGTGGACTGTGGATAAGGGGGACAACTTGCCCATCATAGGGGCTGAGGTTGCAAAGGTGGTTAAAAATCTCTTTTGTGGCCGGGCCCCGGGGGTGGACGAGATTCTCCCTGAGAACCTCAAGGCTCTGGATGTTGTAGGGCTGTTATGGTTGACACGTCTCTGCAACATTGTGTGGAGGTTGGGGACATTGCCTTTGGCATGGCAAACAAGGGTGGTGGTTCCTCTCTTCAGAAAAAGGGGACCGAAGGGTGTGCTCCAACTTTTGAGGGATTACACTCTTCAGCCTCCCTGGGAAGGTCTATGCAAGGTACTGGAGAGGAGAGTCCGGCCGTTGGTCGAACCTCAGATTCAGGAGGAGCAATGTGGTTTTCGTCCTGGCCGCGGCAAATTGGACCAGCTCTTTACCCTCTTGAGAATCCTCGAGGGCTCATGGGAGTTTGCCCAACCAGTTGACATGTGCTTTGTGGACTTGGAGAAGGCAATCAACCATGTCCCTCATGGTTTTTTGTTGGGGGGTGCTTCTGGAGTATGGGGTATCGGGCTTGTTATTACGAGCTATTTGGTCTCTATACAACCGTTGTGAGACTTTGGTTCGTATTGCCAACACTCGGTCGGATTCATTCCCAGTGAGAGTTGGACTCCGCCAGGGCTGCCCTTTGACACCAATCCTGTTCATAATTTTTATGGACAGGATTTCTAGGCGCAGCCAGGGAATGGAGGGTGTCATGCTTGGTGACCACAGGATCTTATCTCTGTTGTTTGCAGATGATGTTGTCCTTTTGGTTTCCTCCAGCAATGACCTACAGGTCTTACTGGGAAGGTTTGATGCTGAGTGTGAAGCGGCCGGGATGAGAATCAGCACCTCCAAGTCCGAGTCCATGGTCCTCAGCTGTAAAAAGGTGGATTGACCCCTCCGGGTTGGGGACAAGCTCCTGCTCCAAGTGGAGAAGTTTAAGTATCTCGGGGTCTTATTCACAAGTGAAGGGAGAATGAAACAAGAGATTGACAGACGGATCGGAGCAGCATCTGCAGTGATGCTGACGGTGTACCAGTCTGTTGTGGTGAAGAGGGAGCTAAGCTCTAAGGCAAAGCTGTCGATTTACCGGTCAATCTACACTCCTACCCTCACCTGTGGTCATGAGCTTTGGGTAATGACTGAAAGAATGAGATCACGGATACAAGCAGCTGAAATGAGCTTTCTTTGTAGGATTGCTGGACTCACCCTTTGAGCTAGGGTGAGGAGCTCAGCCATCTGGGAGAGGATCACAGTCAAACCGCTGCTCCTCCACATTGAAAGGAGCCAGTTGAGGTGGTATGGGCATCTGGTGGTCCGGGTTGTGAAGGCAGCAGTTCAAGCAGAGAAGCCCAGACTTCTCTCTCCCCAGCCACCTGCTCCAGCTCTTCAGAGAGGTTACCAAGGCGTTCCCAGACCAGCTGGGAGATATAGTCTCTTCAGCGTGTCCTGGGTCTGCCCCGGGGTCTCCTCCCAGTGGGACATGCCTGAAACACCTCAAGTGGAAGGCGTCCAGGAGGCATCCTGATCAGATGTCCATACCATCTTAACTGGCTCCTTTCATTGTGGAGGAGCAGCGGTTCTGCTTTGAGCCTCTCCCGGATGACTGAGCTCCTCACCCTATCCCTAAGGGTGAGTCCAGCAATGCTGCAAAGAAAGCTCATTTCAGCCGCTTGTATCTGTGATCTCATTCTTTCAGTCATTACCCAAACCTCATAACCATAGGTGAGGGTAGGAACATAGATTGACCGGTAAATCGACAGCTTTGCCTTAGAGCTTAGCTCCCTCTTCACCACAACCGACCGGTACAACATCCGCATCACTGCAGATGCTGCTTTGATCTGTCTGTCAATCTCTCGCTCCATTCTCCCCTCACTCGTGAATAAGACCCCGAGATACTTGAGCTCCTCCACTTGGAGCAGGAGCTTGTCCCCAACCGGAAGAGGACAATTCACTTTTTTCCGGCTGAGGACCATGGACTCGGACTTGGAGGTGCTGATTCTCTTCCCAGCCACTTCACACTCAGCAGCAAACTGTCCCAGTAAGACCTGTAGGTCACTGCTGGATGAAGCCAACATGACAACATCATCTGCAAACAACAGAGATAAGATCTTGTGGTCATCAAACATGACACCCTGTTTCCTGGCTGCACCTCGAAATCTTGTCCATAAAAATTATGAACAGGGTCAGTGACAAAGGGCAGCCCTGGCGGAGACCAACTCTCACTGGGAATGAGTCCGACCAAGTGTTGGCAATACAAACCAAACTCTCATAATGGTCGTTTAGAGACCAAATACCTCATAACAACAAGCCCGATACCCCACATTCCCAAAGCACCCCCCCACAAAAAAACACCAGTTCAGTTCAGTTCCTTCCTAAACTGATGCAACAGTTGCAGCCATACAGGTCATTCTGCTGTGTATAATAATGTTTGGTGTTTTGTACTTATAATATTGCTAAAATTAAAAAGGATGCACTACAATGGGTCTCAAATATTTGTAAATGTGCCTTGTTATAGTACTGCATGAGTTTATTGACAATACACTATAAACTACACATATAAACTAAAACAATTATAATGGTGACTTCCCCAAAGTGCAACATATAACACTTATGAATATACACTTCTCACAAAAAGTTAGGAATATTTGGCTTTCGGGTGAAATTTCAGGATCCATCTAAAATGCACTATAACCTTTACAGGTGAACTTAATCTGACCTTCTCTAACCTTTGAATGCACATGTCCAACTATTCAGTGTTTCAGAACTTTTTGCATAACTTGCTGTTCTCTAACAAGGTGCTTAAGGGCAAAATTCACAACAGGTGCTTGAGCCATGAATTGACCAAATAAATTTCTGGTTCAATTAGAATTGGTATTTAAACAGTCCTCTTCATCATGCTGTTCACATTTTGACATCATAAGACCAAGACAACACCTCACAATTGATCAACAGTACCTCGCCACTGCAAGGCTTCAAACAGGGTGTTCTCAGAGGGAAGTGGCCACTGAGCTAAGCGTGTCACAGAGTGTCATCAGCAGGTTGCAACAGAGATACAGAGAGACTGGAAGAGTTACAGAAATGCATAGAAGTGGATGTCCTTTGGCCACATCCCATGCTGATGATCACTTCATTATCAACAGGTAAACTATTTAAATGGCACACACTAATAATGTGGTCAGTTTTCTAAATGCTAAGCTAACACTATCACTATCACTATAGCTAACGCCATAGCTAGTCATAGCACCTAACACCAATACAAAGGAGTGACTCTGTCCCCGGTTCGTCTCACTGACCCGACATCGGCCTGGTAGATGACGGCTGAGCCTCCCGCACAGATTCTTAGAATCTTGTGATTGGGGCTCGCCGGAGGAACTAACCAAGGCAACAGATTGACAGGAGCCAGATCGGAGCTCAACTATAGCGGCGGTAGGAGAGGGGGACCAGTGGAGGAGCAGCCGGGGCCCCAGCTGGATAGGAGCCAGATCGGAGCTCAGTTACAGCAGCGGGGCTCGGCAGAGGAACTACTGAGGAAGACGGCGGTAGGCGGCGGGGCTCAGCAGAGGAGCTACCGGGACCCCAGCTGGACAGGAGCCGGATCAGAGCTCAACTACAGCGGCGGTGGGCAGCAGGGCTCAGTGGAGGAGCTGACGGCGCTCCAGCTGGACAGGAGCCAGATCAGGAGCTCAATTACAGCGGCGGTAAGCAGCGGGACTAGCAGTGGAGGGGGCTAGCTGAGGCCCCAGCTGGATTCGAGGTCGGTTGGATCGGATATCGGCGACGCCAGCAGAGATTGTTTTATTATCAACAGGTCAGTAAAAATACCACCAAAGAAGGAAGAAATGGAAGAGATTAAAAAATCTCTGAACTTCTTGTCAGAAGAACTGACCAAAGTGGCCAATCAACAGCTTAAACAATTAGGGCTAATGGAGGAAGTCTGAGAACTGAAATTAACAACTAAGGAAAAAGACAAAAAAATGGCAGACTTGGAGCGACGCATCAAGGATCTTGAACAATATTCTCGTATGGATGATCTAATTATAAGTGGACTAGACATTAAATATCAAACATATGCCAATGCTACAGCAGGAATGAGAGGTGAAGAGGCTCCCTTAAGTGAATCAGTCTCCCTGGAAAACCAGGTGCTTCAGTTCAATGAAAGCAGAAATATAAAGGTTGAAGTAAATGCAATTTCAGCCTGTCATACTTTACCCAGAAAAGATAATATAACAAAGAAATCAATTGTGATGCGCTTTGTGAACAGAAGGGTAAAGAATGACATACTGAGGCAGGCCAGAAAGCTACGGGGAACAGAAGTTAACCTAAATGAACATTTAACAAAGACTAATGCTGAAATAGCACGGCAAGCACGAATGCTGAAAAGACAGAATAAAATACAAGCAACATGGACAAGAAACTGTAGAGTTTGGATCAAACTAAATGGAACACCTGAGGAAGCAAAGGCTATAATAATCAGAGATCTTACTGACTTAAATAAATGTAGATGAACACTGATTAAGAAAATTAAGAGACTATGATAATCCATATCCACACACACGGCAAGAATAGTTCTTTTGTGACATACCATGTTAATGTACTTTAAAGACAAAACAAAACCAAAAAAACCCCCCAAAAAACCCAACAACTTTTGACTGACTTTAGTAGATAAGATAAGATAAGATAAGATAAGCCTTTATTAGTCCCACAATGGGGAAATTCCAGGATTTCAACAGCACAGGGATAGCAACACTCAGAGCAACAATCAGAAGGCAAGAAAAAAACAAGAGCAGCTAGTATACAAATGTACATATTACTATAAATATATATAGACACACAGTGCGGAGCATTGTGGTTGGTGGATGTGCAGCAGAAAGTCTAAGCTCTCTCTCCGCGGATGCGGCAGGCCAGCTGGATGTCTTTGGGCATGATGTTGACCCTCTTGGCGTGGATGACGCACAGGTTGGTGTCCTCGAAGAGACCCACCAGGTAGGCCTCGCTGGCCTCCTGCAGAGCCATGACGGCGGAGCTCTGGAAGCGCAGGTCGGTCTTGAAGTCCTGAGCGATCTCCCTCACCAGGCGCTGGAAGGGCAGTTTACGGATGAGCAGCTCCGTGGATTTCTGGTAGCAACGGATCTCTCTCAGAGCCACGGTACCGGGCCTGTAACGGTGAGGCTTCTTCACTCCGCCGGTGGCCGGAGCGCTTTTTCGAGCAACCTTGGTGGCCAGCTGCTTCCTGGGGGGCTTTTCCTCCAGTAGATTTACGGGCGGTCTGCTTGGTTCTTGCCATCGCTCTTTATTATTCTGTCTTATATTTCTTGCACGCCGCCTAAACTCCAGCCCGGCACCCGCATCGTTTTCGCTTCAGTTCCCCGGTATGTCGAGTTTCTCCATTAGCACCGGGTGGCAGTTGAGTGCTAGCTAGCTCTTCCCTGCTGTCTCGTCTCCTGCTGTAAACAGTGGCTCCGTCCGCCGACTCGGGAGACCTTTGGGGCGATCTGTGTGTCCGTGATATATATAGAGAGTAGTAGACATCAATTATCCCCAGTTGGAGGAAGTCATTTGACACAGAGTGAAGAAATTCAAACTCTGAAAATATGCCATTATGCTGAACATAAACTACAAGAGATGGAGAATGATATTGATCCTGATAACCACTTCTTCAATAATATTCATAATCATTGTGAATATTATACTGCAAAGCAATTTAAAAGTCAAATGCAACTAGATGGTAAACTATCAATAATACACTTCAACAGCAGAAGTCTTAACAAAAACTTTCCACAGATTCAGGACTATTTAAAACAGCTAAATAGAAAATTCACAGCGGTTGCAGTCTCTGAAACTTGGCTTAATGAAGAGCAGGCTTCTCTGATGGCAATAGAGGGATTTCAGATGTTTTATATTAATAGATCTCAAAAAAAAGGATGGTGGTGTTGCATTGTATATTGATGACCTGTATAGGTGTAAACTTGTAAATGGAATGTCCTTTGCACTACCAGGGATTCTGGAATGTGTTACTGTTGAGATTGACCAAGATAAAACAAAAAATCTAATTATAAGTTGTATATATAGAATGCCGGGAACTTGCATTGAGAAATTCAGAGATAAATTAGTCGAACTGTACAATAATATAACTAGTAAGAAAATGGTTGCAATCTGTGGAAATTTCAATATTGATTTACTAAAGCCATTTCAACAAAATGTAATTACAGAGTTCATGAATTCTATGTACAGTATGAGTCTATATCCCACAATAACACATCCCAGTAGAATCACAGTTCACACTGATACACTTATTGATAACTTGTTTGTTGAATGAATGAATGAATGAATGAATGAATGAATTTATTTCGGATAGTACAGTACAGGTTAAAAGAAACTGTATAATATAACAACAAGGTCAAATTAGACAAAGACTCCTCCTACTATACAATTCCACGTGAGTTATCCGAAATGGGTGATGGCTGAAGCCGCAGCTTATACTGCCCACCCATATTCCATCCAAGAATTCAAAAGAGAAAAAAGAGAAAACAAGACAAGAGCGATTACAATTTAAAACAAAGCTAAGACAAAATGAGACTGAGAGAAAAAAAGAAAACTAAGCTAGGCTAAGTTAAGCGGTTACTATTCAAAAACAAATCTAAGACAAAATGTCACAGAGAAAAAAAAAAAGAAAAGAAAAAAAAACTAAGCTACAACACAACACAGGCTGGATATGTCAATCCTTATGTGAGCTTACATGTCGTCTTGTAAATATGTTTGGAGTATTTCTTCCTTTAGTTTTTGTTTAAATTGTCCAAGCGTTGTACATGATTTTAATTCAGGTCCAAAATCGTTCCATAATCTGACTCCTTGCACTGAAATATA
Organism: Pholidichthys leucotaenia; assembly: GCA_020510985.1. Lineage (NCBI taxonomy): Eukaryota > Metazoa > Chordata > Actinopteri > Cichliformes > Pholidichthyidae > Pholidichthys > Pholidichthys leucotaenia. Next base: position 95,444,088 of record CM035837.1, read on the forward strand.
GTGTTGCTTGGTGGTTGTTCTCACTGTAGGCTTTTGAAATATACATGTTCCTCTGAAGTGATATAATTTCTCCCTTGTTTGGAACAACTTTTGGATATTTGCGAGCAGTGATAAATTCTTCACTTTGAACATTATTATTGCGGATTTAAAGTCAACCAGATCTTTCAACTTGAGAGTTTTTTGTTTAAGAAAAAGTGGGTTTGTTGGTTCCCTGTAAGCTGCTTTGTTTATTATTCTAATAGCTCTCTTTTGAAGCATAAAGAGTGGATATATGTTTGTTTTATATGTATTTCCCCATACTTCATTACAATATGTCATGTATGGGAGTATTAATGAATGATACAAGGTGTATAGTGTGGGTTGATTCAGCAAATATTTCACTCTGTGTAATATTGCAATTGATTTGGATACTTTACCTTTACTATAATTAATATGTGACTTCCAACACAGTTTGTTATCAATTATTACTCCAAGAAATTTAGTTTCAGATACCCTTTCAATCTCTACACCATTTACACTGAGTTTGGGTACTGGGTTGTTGTGATGGTTGTTAAAGACTATAAATTTTGTCTTACTTAAATTGAGCGTTAATTTGTTTGAATCAAACCACAGTTTAAGCTTTCCTAATTCCTTTCCGAGTGTATCCAGAAGTTGTTCCAAATTGTTTCCACTGCATAGCAGATTAGTGTCATCGGCAAACAATATTAAGTCCATTTTTTCTGAAACTTTACATATATCGTTTATATACATATTGAATAATAATGGTCCCAAAACTGAACCCTGTGGGACTCCACAGGTGACCTTTAGTAACTCTTGAGTTTTTGTTGCTGACACATACATACTGATATCTATTCTTTAAGTAACTACTTAACCAGGACAGGGCTACCCCTCTAATACCACAATTTTGTAGTTTCTTTAATAATAAATTGTGATCTACTGTATCAAATGCTTTTTTAAGATCTAGGAATACTCCAACTGAATACTCTTTATTTTCAATGGCTGTTGATATTTTTTCTGTAAATTCCATTAGGGCATATGCAGTTGTCCTCTTGTGTCTGAACCCATATTGCTGCTCACACAATAAATCATTCTTCAGTATGAAGTTGTCAATTCTCTCATAGAATATTTTTTCAAGTATCTTGGAAAATTGCGGTAATAGTGAAATTGGTCTATAGTTTGAGAGTTCCCCTCTGTTGCCCGTCATGTATATCGGAATTACTTTAGCTATTTTCATTGCATTGGGAAATATACCTGATTGGAGAGACAGGTTACAGATATACGTCAGTGGTTTTACTATGCATTCGATAACAGTTTTGACTAATAGCATGTCAATACCATCACAGTCCGTAGATGTTTTACTTTTGAACAATTTAACAATTTCAATGACCTCTCTTTCGTCTGTGTTCTTTATGAAGATGGAGTCTTTTACAGCAGTGTTATTGCATATTGTATCACCTGTAGGCACCGTAGTGGGTATTTCTCGGGCCAGTTTAGGTCCAATGTTAACAAAAAAATTATTAAATTCATCTGCAGGTGAAGCTATATTCACACTCTGAGTCGTTTTATTATTTTTTGGAATATTAGTTGGGTAGCTTGTATTTCTGCTTTTATTTCCAAGGATACTGTTGAGTATTGTCCATGTATTTTTAATATTGTCTTTGTTTTTCTCCAGTTCTTGTTCTAGTTGTTAATATTATTGATAAGAAAATAGAAAGTGGATTATTGATAAATGACATAAGTGATCATTTGCCAGTCTTTGCACTTATCCATGGCCACACGGGGGCCAATACACACAAAAACTTTAAAATCTTTCAGATACAAATCACAAATTGCAATCAGTTCTTTTAAAGAAGACCTGCTGAAGCAAGACTGGACAAAAGTCTATGTATCAGATGTAAATGAAGCCTATGACACATTTAAGATAAGCCTTTATTAGTCCCACAACGGGGAAATTCCAGGATTGCAACAGCACAGGGATAGCAACACTCAGAGCAACAATCAGAAGGCAAGAAAAAAAACAAGCAAGCAAGAGCAGCTAATATACATATGTACGTATTACTATAAAATATATATATATACACACACACACACACAGACACACAGTGCAGAGCATTGTAGCTGGATGGAATAAATATATGAATATATGAACACACAGTGCAGAGCATTGTAGCTAGATGGAATAAATATGTAAATATATAAACACCCACAGTACGGAGCATTGCAGCTAGGTGGAATAAATATGCAAGTATATAAACACACACAGTGCGGAGCAATGTAGCTAGATGGAATAATATGTAGATATATAAATATATAAACACACCCAGTGCTGAGCATTGTAGCTAGATGGAATAAATATGTAAATATATAAACACACACAGTGCAGAGCATTGTTGCTAGATGGAATGAAACAGCATAACCGTCTACTTAGTTATCCTACATGGTATGATTATGTGCCCATACATATTCTCACCCTCCATAGCGACCGGTATGTTCCTAGTTGTATGCCGGAGGGGACCATTGTGTAAGTCTATTGCATCTTTTGCATTCAAAAAACTATTAGTTTGTTACGTCTTTTTGCTATCTCTGCGAGCAGCCCTGCTTAGGTTGTACAGTCTGACAGCCGTTGGTAGGAAGGACCTACGAAACCTCTCGGTTGTGCACCTGGGATGATGTAGTCTGCTGCTAAATGAGCTCCTCAGTGCATTCAGTATGTCCTGCATAGGGTGGAACTCGGACTCCAGCAGAGATGACAGTTTAGCCACCGTCCTTCTCTCTCCTATCTCCTCCATCGGATCAAGGCGCTGCCCCAGGACAGAACTAGCTTTCTTAATCAGTTTGTTCAGTCTCTTCCTATCGGCTGCAGTAATGCCACTGCCCCAGCAGACCACTCCAAAAGTGATGGCTGATGCCACCACCGTGTCATAGAATGACTTCAGCAGCGCCCCTTGTACACCAAAAGACCTGAGTCTCCTCAGCAGGAACAGCCTGCGCTGTCCCTTCTTGTAGAGTGCATCAGTATTGTGTGACCAGTCTAGTTTATTGTTCAGATGAATACCCAGGTACTTATAGGATGTCACCATCTCGATGTCTGTTCCCTGTATATTTACTGGTACTGTGAGGGGCTGCCCATGCCTGCGGCAGTCCACCACCAGCTCCTTAGTTTTCCTCGCGTTGATCTGGAGGCAGTTCCGATGGCACCAGTCCACGAAGTCCTGGATAAGCCCTCTGTACTCAGCTTCATCTCCATTGGAGATGAGGCCAACGATCGCAGAGTCATCAGAGAACTTCTGTAGATGGCAGTGTGTTGTGTTGTGTGAGAAGTCCGCAGTATAAAGAGTGAACAGGAAGGGAGCCAGCACCGTTCCCTGGGGGGCCCCCGTGCTACTGATGATCGTGTCGGACACACAGTCCCGGGTTCTCACAAACTGAGGCCGGTTCGTGAGGTAGTCCAGGATCCATGATGACAGGTGCTGGTCCACCCCTGCGCGCAGCAGCTTGTCCTTCAGGATCATCGGTTGGATGGTGTTGAAAGCACTGGAGAAGTCAAAGAACATGATCCTCACCATATTCCCGGGCTTCTCCAGGTGGGACAGAGAACGGTGAAGGAGGAAGATCACCGCATCCTCCACCCCAATGCCATGCTGGTAGGCGAACTGGAGTGGATCCATCGCTGGTTCCACCAGGGGGCGGAGGTGAGCAAGGAGCAGTCTCTCCAGGGTCTTCATCAAGTGGGACGTCAAGGCCACCGGTCTGTAGCTGTTCAGGTCTTTGGGGTGGGAAGTTTTTGGTACAGGTACCACACAAGATGTTTTCCACAGCTGTGGTACCCTCCCCAGTTTCAGGCTCATGTTGAAGATATACGTCACAATCCCACACAGCTGGTCTGCACAGGATTTGAGGAGCTTTGCGCTGATGCCGTCCGGTCCCGGCGCCTTCCTCGCCTTGATCTTCCTCAGCTCCGTCCTCACCTGGGTCCTGGTCAGGGTCAGGATGGGGGGCTGTGTGTTGGGAGTGGGGGGGGTGTTGGTGGAGTGGGGAGTGGGCAGCAGGACTTGATTTCTTTAGAGGCAGCAGTGGTTGTTGTGCAGTCAGGGGGGAGGGCGGTTGGTCAAATCTATTGAAAAACAGATTCAGGTTGTTCGCCCACTCCCTGCCCCCTGTGGCCTGGGGGGAGGTATTCTGGAGCCCCGAGATGGTTTTGAGGTTTCTCCAGACCCCGCTGATGTCGCTCTGTTGCAGCTTGTCCTCCATCTTCTTCCTGAAGCTGTCCTTGCCTTCTCTGATCTTTCTCCTCAGCTCCCTCTGTACGGACTTCAGCATCTCCCTGTTCCCTGACCTGAAGATCCTCTTCTTCTCTCTCAGAAGTGTTTTTATCTCAGGGTTGATCCAGGGTTTGTTGTTTGAGTGACGCCGTATGGTCTTGGTGGGAACGGATTTGTCCACACAGAAGCTGAGGTAGCCCGTGAAGGTGTGAATGAGGCCATCGATGTCCTCACCATGTGGATCGCAGAGCTGCTTCCAGGCGGTGGCTTCAAAACAGCCCTTTAGGGTGTCCATTGTCTCCTCAGACCATAACTCCACAGTGTGCATGGCCGGAGGTTGTCTGTGCACTAGGGGTTTGTACACCGGCCGGAGATGAACCAAGTTGTGATCCGATCTCCCGAGTGGGGGGAGTTGTGATGAGGTGTACGCCTCCTTAGTGTTTGCGTAGAATAAATCCAGTGTTTTATTGTCTCTAGTGTGGCATGTGACATACTGGGTGAACGTGGGTAGAATGGGAGACAGTGAAACATGGTTGAAATCGCCTGAGATGAGGAGAAGAGCATCTGGGTGTTCTGTCTGCAGCCTGCTGGTTACTGAATGGATGACGTCACGTGCTGTCCCAGCGTTCGCCGTCGGATTTGCATAAACAACAATGCAGATCACGTGTGAGTGTTCTCTCAGGAGATATGTAGGCCTCATGCTAACAGCTAGCAACTCAATGTCTTTGCTGCAGTGTCGTTGTTTAACAGTGATATGTCCCGGTCTGCACCAGTTGTTGTTAACATACATTATCACTCCACCGCCCCTAGCCTTGCCACTGTCTGGTGTTCGGTCAGCTCGTATCATGTGAAAACCCTCCAGCTCAATGTTAGCATCTGCTGCTAGTTCAGTTAGCCACGTCTCAGTAAACAAAAGGAGAGAGCACTCCCGGTATGTGCTATCATAACGGGAGATAGCCGCTAGCTCATCTAACTTTCCCAGTATCGACCGTACATTTCCCATGACAACAGATGGAAGGGAGGGTCTGTACCTTATATTTTTTGTCCTCCGCCTTACTCCAGCCCGGCAGCCGCGGCGTTTTCGCCTCAGTTCTCTCGGTATGTCGAGTTTTTCCAATGGGACCGGGTGGCGGTTGAATGCTAGCAGCTGTTCCCTGCTGTATCGTATCCTGCTATAGACAGTGGCTCCGTCCACCGGCTCAGGAGACATTTAGGACGATCTGTGTGTCCGTGATATAAGTGGGGTGAAAAAAAAAAAAAAAGACGGATCAAAAGAGAGAGGAAGGGAAAAAGACTCGGAATCGAGCCGCTGTTGCAAAAGGCAGCCTACTCGTGTGGCGCCGAGAGAAAAAAAAAAAAAAAAAACATGAGCAGGTGTGTATGAGCAGAACCCACAGATGGGAGACCCTGCCAGTCTGGAGCCTCAGATCACAGAAACATCCCAGGAAATCTGCCGGCTGAAGGGGGAGCTCGGCAAATATGAGGCGTGGCTGTCGGATGCATTGGGTGGAGACGACTCCTCCAACAACACAAATTACTACATTGAACCCTGTGCTGTAATTGAAACTGAGGCAGCGACGCCGAACAACTACACAGACTTTGACGATTTTGATGACATAGAATCTCCCATCGGCCAGTGCACGGCTCTATACAGCTTTGAAGGCAACAGCGAAGGTACCATTTCCATTACAGAGGGAGAGCTGTTGAGCATAATGGAGGAGGATAAAGGAGACGGCTGGATGAGAGTCCTCAGAGGCAGCGGAGAAGAGGGATATATACCTACCACCTATGTCCAATTTGAAACCCAGCTTCCACTACCAAGCATGATGATTATTGTATTATGAACAAGCATTATGAACATTGTAACCACTCTTTATGAAAAAAATTGTCCATTAGTAAAGAAAAAGCTTAAACAGAAATTTGTTGACAAGTCATGGTTAACCAAAGGATTACAAAAAGCATGTAAAAAGAAAAATTCATTATATAAAGCTTTTCTAAAGAAAAGGACAAAAGAAGCAGAGCAGCGGTATAAAACATACAAAAATAAGTTAACATATATAATGAGATGTAGTAAAAGAGACTATTACAGTAAAGAGTTGGAGAAAAACAGAGATAATATTAAAAATACATGGACAATACTTAACAATATTCTTGGAAATAAAAACAGAAATACAAGCTACCCAACCAATCTTTCAAAAAAAAAAAAAAAAAAGACAAGAGTGTGAATGTAGTCTCACCTGCAGATGAATTTAATAAATTTTTTGTTAACATTGGTCCTAATTTGGCTCAAGAAATACCCATTACGGCACCTACAGGTGATACAATAAGCTAAAACATTGCTTTAAAAGTCTCCATTTTCATAAAGAACACAGACGAGAGAGAGGTCATTGAAATTGTTAAATCGTTTAAAAGTAAAACATCTACGGATTGTGATGGTATTGACATGCTTTTAGTCAAAACTACCATTGAATGCTTAGTGAAGCCACTGACGTATATTTGCAACCTGTCTCTCCAAACAGGTATATTTCCCAGTGCAATGAAAATAGCTAAAGTAATTCCGATATACAAGACGGGTGACAGAGGGGAATTTTCAAACTATAGACCAATTTCACTATTGCTGCAATTTTCCAAGATACTTGAAAAAATATTCTGTGGGAGAATTGACAACTTCATAATGAAGAATAATTTATTGTGTGAGAAGCAATATGGGTTCAGACATAAGAGGACAACTGCATTTGCTCTAATGGATTTTATAGAAAAAATATCAACTGCCGTTGAAAATAAAGAGTATTCAGCTGGGGTATTCCTGGACCTTAAAAAAGCATTTGATACAGTGGATCATAATTTATTATTAAAGGAACTACAAAATTATGGTATTAGGGGTAGCACTGTCCTGGTTATGTAGTTACTTAAAGAACAGATATCAGTATGTATGTGTTGGTAACAAAAACTCACAGTTACTGAAGGTTACTTGTGGAGTCCCACAGGGTTCAGTTTTGGGGCCATTGTTATTCAATATGTATAAACAGTAAATGATATATGTGAAGTTTTGGAAAAAATGGATTTAATATTGTTTGCCGATGACAATAATTTATTATGCAGTGGAAGCAATTTGGAACAACTTTTGGATACACTCGGAAAGGAATTAGGAAAGCTTAAACTGTGGTTTGTGTCAAACAAATTAACGCTCAATTGAACCCCTTGCACTCTGGTCAGTTTCCCTAAAAACGCCTAAAAATAACGTACCCAAAGTAAATCAAAAGCTGTTCTTCAACCCTTTGCAGCATCTTCATAGGGTTGGTCTCATTTAAAAGAAAACACTTTGAATTTTTTGGCAAAACAGTCATAATCTCTCTAAGTGCTCCTGCCACTGAGTAACAGTCATCTAAACATACTGAACTTGAAGAAAATAAATTTCGCATGGGTGTTTTTTTGGAAACAAATGCTTGAAAATAACACACAGCTGTCAGATCCGGGCTGGAAAATGCAACAGAAATGTAGAACCAAGTGTTATCCAGCTGAGGTCAAAATTTTGTAACAATATCACAAAAAATGAATATATTACACAGCTTTGTTCTCAGGTTGTTCCCAGGCGTTTTTGAACTGTGCCAAATTGTGCCAAATGGCACAATTTGGCACAGTTCCCACACACACACTCAGGGCTGTGTGTGTGTGTGTGTGGGGGGGGGGGTTGTTTATTCATGAATGAATGAATGAATGAACAAACAAGCCCCCGCGCACAAAGGAGCATGCCACGTGAAAAATGTGTGGCTTTTGTTTTTACAAGAAAAAATAACCTACAGTGCACTAAAAATTATACTAAAATATCTGTAATGTAGAAGATAACAACTCCCCCCCCCCCCCCCCGCTACAGAGGACGGACATCGCCCATCGCTACATGACGGACTGCGGTGACGGTGCGCACAGTTGTACTAAAATATCTGCAATATATCTGCTATCCGCTACAGAAGAGTAGTGGGGGGGGTGGAACGTTCACGGTCCGGACGCAGCGCACGGACCGGTCCGTCAGCGGTTCGTCATGTGGCGATGATGCACAGTTGTAATTCACCGATCGGTCAAAAGTCATTTTGATTACAATTTTCAGGGATAAAGAATAATTTAGCTTATAACACTTACCTGTCCACAACAGCAGTGTCGCTGGCAAACTTCTCTTCCTCATTGTCAGACGAACATGACGCTGGTCCGCTTGTTACGACTGGTGGTTCTGGTCACGTGACCGGGTCAAACCATGATTCCATTATTGCGGTTTTGCGCTTCCATGATTGCGGTTTTGGCGAACGATTTTTCAAAACAAATAAGAACAGTAGTAAGAAAAAAAGACTGGCGAACGCATGTGTGTCACCCAGCGGCTTACACAAAACAGATTTTACGCACGGGACGTACGCTTTCAATTGTCGAACTTCTCTGCTTCAATTGGCTCGCTGCATTCGCAGCCGTTGGTAGGCGGGTCCTTCTTGCTAGGTTTTCAGTCATTGGTTCTTCAAGGTTTCAGAAACCCAATTCAAGGCTCTTATTAGTCGAATGAGAGGTCAATCAAATCTAAACCAATCAAAGCACTCCTTTGGCTTTCTGTTCGCGGCTGTGTCTGTAGTGGAAGAACGGAAATGCAGCTTCTTTTTTTCAGTGTGCCCTAGGACGCACAGTGTGCATCCTAGGGTGCCCTCATGCGCCCTAGGACGCGGAGACGTGACCGCCCGCGGTATCCCGGAGTGTAAGAGGTTAAGTAAGACAAAATTTATAGTTTTCAACAACCATCACAACAACTCAGTATCTAAACTCAGTGTAAATGGTGTAGAGATTGAAAGGATATCCAAAACTAAATTTCTTGGAGTAATAATTGATAATAAACTGTGTTGGAAGTCACATATTAATTATATTAAAGGTAAAATATCTAAATCAATTGCAATATTACACAGAGTGAAATATTTGCTGAATCAACCCACACTATATACTTTGTATCATTCATTAATACTCCCTTACATGACATATTGTACTGAAGTATGGGGAAATACATATAAAACAAACATATATCCAATCTTTATGCTTCAGAAGAGAGCTATTAGAATAATAAACAAAGCTGCTTACAGGGAACCAACAAACCCACTTTTTCTTAAATTAAAAGCTCTCAAGCTGAAAGATCTGGTTGACTTTAAACTGCAGTAATAATGTTTAAAGTAAAGAATCTATCACTGCCCGCAAATATCCAAAAGTTGTTCCAAATAAGGGAGAAACAATATAATTTCAGAGGAACATGTACTGTATATTTCAAAAACCTTCAGAGAGAACTACTACCAAGCAACACTGTGTCTCAGTGCAAGGAGTTAGATTGTGGAATGCTTTTGGACCTGAATTAAAATCATGTACAATGCTTGGACAATTTAAACAAAAACTAAAGGAAGAAATACTCCAAACATATATACAAGATGACATGTAAAATCACATAGTTATCATATTCAGTCTGTGTTGTGTTTTTGCTTAGATTTTTGTCACGTTTTGTCTTAGCTTTGTTCCTAACTGTAATCACTTTTGTTTTGTTTTTCTTTTGAATTCTTGGATGGAATATGGGTGGGCAATATAAGCTGCAGCTTCAGCCATCACCCATTTCGGATAACTTATGTTGAACTGTATAATCAGAGGAGTTATTGTTTAACCCCTTGCACTCCGGTCAATTTTCCTAAAAACGCCAAAAAATAATGTGCCCAAAGTAAATCGAAAGCTGTTCTTCAACCCTTTGCAGCATCTTCATGGGGTTGGTCTCATTTAAAAGAAAACACTTTGAATTTTTTGGCAAACCAGTCATAATCTCTCTAAGTGCTCCGGCCACTGAGTTACAGTCATCTAAACATAGTGAACTTGAAGAAAACAAATTTGGCCTGGGTGTTTTTTTGGATACAAATGCTGCAAATAACACACAGCTTCAGATCCGGGCTGGAAAATGCAACAGAAATGTAGAACCAAGTGTTATCCAGCTGAGGTCCAAATTTTGTAACAATACCACAAAAAATGAATATATTACACAGCTTTTTCCTCAGGTTGTTCCCAGGCGTTTTTGAACTGTGCCAAATTGTGCCAAATGGCACAGTTTGGAAAAACGTCTGTAACTTTTGAATGATTCAATGTAGAAGCTTCATTTTGGGCTCTAATGAAAGGTGACACTAAGGGCTGTGTGTGTGTGTGTGTGTGTGTGTGTGTGTGTGTGGTTGTCCCCCCCCTCGCTACAGAGGATGGACATCGACCATCGCTACATGACGGATTAGCCTCACGTGGGATGTGGGACAGCAGCTCAGTCACCGCGGCCCCCCCCCCCCCTCGCTACAGAAGAATAGTCAGGAATAAAGAATTATTTAGCTTATAACACCTTACCTCTTCACAGCAGCGTCCTGGCGAACTTCTCTTCCCCATTGTCAGACGAACACGACACTGGTCCGCTTGTGGTTCTGGTCTCGCGATCCGATCAAAACATAATTCCATTATTGCGGTTTTGTGCTTCCATGATTGTGGTTTTTGGCAAACGATTTTTCAAAACAAATAACAGTAGTAATTAAAAAAAGACTGGTGAAGGCGTGTGTGTCACTCAGCCTTCGTCGTCAGCCTCCGTCGGTCTATGACCATGGAAGAAGTCATAACGTCTACTCTGCTGGAACCAAAACAAAATAAGCACCGCCTGTAGCCGAACATGCCGATGCGCGAATGGCACTTCCTGCCACACAGGTTGCATTTGTGGATGGTCACCGTGCTGCTGGGTCTGTGGGGTTCTTCCTGCGGGTCCTTTTTTGATCCGCTCCAGCAGTCAGTCTTCACCCAGTCTTAAAAAAAAACAGCTCGCGAACTTCTCTGCTTCAATTGGCTCACTGCATTCACAGCCTTGGTAGGCAGGTCTTTCTGGCTAGGTTTTCAGTCATTGGTTCTTCAAGGTTTCAGAAACCCAATTCAAGGCTCTTATTAGTCGAATGAGAGGTCAATCAGATGAACTAATCTGTTCGCGGCTGTGTCTGCAGCTTTTATTTTCAGTGCGCGCTTGGACGCCATCACCACCTACATCACCATCTCCATCATGCGTCCTAGAGCGCCCTCGTGCGCTCTAGGACACAGAGACTTGCCCGTCCGTGGTACAATGGAGCGCAAGAGGTTAATTTGACCTTGAAAGATGTTTTTTTTTTCCCTTTGTTATATTATTCTGTTCCTTTCTTTTAATCTTTACTTTTAATCTATCCAAAATAAAGATTCATTCATTCATTCATTCATTCATTCATTCATTCATTCATTCAACAGTGCCCTGCAAAACCAGATGATGAATGCCACTCAACTCCAGGCACATTTAAGGGAGGTGAGAGGCACCCAAATGTCACGTCAGACCATTCGAAGCCATTTACATCAGTGTGGTCTGCATGCTAGACGACCTGCAAGGGTACCTGATCACACCCTCAGGCACAGGCGTCATCATTTGCATGGGCCAGGGAGCATTTACACTGGACAAGGGGCCAGTGGGCTTCATTGCTGTTCTCTGATGAAAGTCGATTCACAGTGAGCAGAGATGATGGCTGCCAACGATGCTGGCGACGTCAAGGAGAGTGCTATGCATCAGTCACTGTTGTCACCATGTTACAGTCTGGGCAGGTGTGTCTAGTCAATACAGAACTGCCCTACACCTTGTGAATGGTACAGTGACAAGCCAATACTACCTGAATAAAACCATCAGTCCAGTCATTGTGCCCTTGCATGAACAGCACAGGCCTAATTTCATCTTTATGGCCGACAATACTCCAGCTCATTAAGGTTGCATCATTTGGGAATGGCTGCTGAAGGCTTGGGTACCTCAAATGAAGTGGCCTGCACTTTCTCCAGACCTGAATCCCATAGAAAACCTATGGGATCAGCTGAGTCGCCTGACCTGAGGGCTGCCCTTCAAGAAGAGTGGAATGCCATGCCTCAGCAGACAATAAGTCGACTTTTGAACAGCATGAGATGTCATTGTCAAGTTGTAATTGATGCTCAAGGGCACATGACAAGTTATTGAGACACTGACATTTTTTGTTGTGGTATACCCACGTTCCACTGGGAAGAGACCCCGGGGAAGACCCAGGACTTGCTGGAGAGACTACGTCTCCCAGCTGGTCTGGAAACGACTTGGTATCCTCTCTGAAGAGCTGGAGCAGGTGACTGGGGAGAAGGAAGTCAGGGCTTCTCTGCTTGAACTGCTGCCAGTGTGACCCGGACCTCAGGAAAAGCGGTAGAAAATGGATGGATGGATGGTAAACCCACCACTGTTGTTGGCTTTTCTTTCAGTAAATTGTTTGAGATGAGGAAAACACCACTGCATGCTTCTACTTAAATGCCCTACTTTCATGATATTATATCATTTTAGTGTGAACGTTTTGCATTTTCCATAAATTTCACCCAAAAGCCAAATGTCCCTAACTTTTTGTGAGTAGTGTATGTCATAAAAGATCACACAAATAAGTCTGACAAACAAATAAACAAGGTTCTTAAAGAGTCGCTGATACTGGATGTCCCATTCATTTCCAATAATTTTGTAATTAATATTCACAAAATCAAATAAATCTCAGTGCATTTCAGTCCCTTTTATATTTGTCAAAGTCTAACGTGTGATTGCCTACATATAGGCTACACCTCTTTGTATTCCACTTTCAAACACAGCCCACATTTGGGCCTACAAAGCCTAATTGGGATACCTGTTTTCACACAAAAATACTTGCTTTCCATGGGCATGCACTAGTTATATGTAAATTCATTTTAAAACATCAAGGTGTCAGATAAACTGACACAACAATACAGCATACCTGCGTATTTTAAACCCAGGAACACTCTGCGACATTGGTTGGTTCATCCCAAAGACCAGATACCAAAACATAAAAAGAGCAACCTGGTATATGCTGGCAAATGTATTGAGGAGTGTGACGTTCTTTATATCGGGGAAACTAAACAGCAGCTCTGTAAGCGTATGTCGCAACATAAAAGAGAAGATTCGTCTGGACAAAATTCATCCGTCTATACTCACTTGCAACAAAAACAACGCACCTTTCGAGACCAAGATGTGCACATTTTGGACAGAGAAGAGGGTGGTTTTAAAGAGGTGTTAAGGCAGCCATCTATGTTAAAGTGGAACAACCCTCCCTTAACAGGGGAGGGGGACTAAGACATCATCTGTCCTTAGCTTACAATGCTGTGTTAAAAAACCATTCCTTTACACTTTATGGACAAATGAACTTGCTCCAAGTCTCAGGTTTAAAGGAGGAGCACTAGGTTTTTTTTTTCTCCTCTTTGGTCATATACCATGGACTACATTCATTTTTTTTTTCTCTTCTTTGGATGCCTACAATGGACTACATGTCTAACAAGTCATGTGACTTCCTTGCAGGTTATTTATTGGCCAGAGACACTTCCTGCTGCAGTCTGACAGCTGATGATGGTGTTCGGATGAACACCGAAACGTCTTGTATTTTAATTAATTTTTAGTCCAGTGTTTTTAAATAAAACTCCTTTTGAAAATGCACTAGTTATAGTTTATGTGAAAAAAGCATAAACATTAAAACAGATATGTGGCGGATGAAGATTTAGGGAAATTACAGACTGGTGCTTTAAAAAAAAGCAGAGAGAGTGTGTGCCTTGAGTTTATCCTAAATGACTGCATTAATTAAAATGGGTGCTTCCAAAAGGTTCCCACCAGAACTCCCTAATTAAGTTCATGCTCTAAAGTGGTCAAAGTATAGCTCCTTTGAAACAATGTCTGGAAAGCTGCAAAGAACAAACAAATCCCATTTAAATCTCTCAATCTAAATCTTTTCAGATGAACAAATGCTGAGAGGCTTGAAAGAGTCTGTAAATGGTTAAAAGCAGACAAGGATTGAAGATGTAGAGGTGTTTTTACATGGAAGTCCAGTCAAGTGTTGCTATCTGCAGCCTGAAAGTTATTTACTATTTGTCCTAGAGAGCGGAAACATGTTCTCTGAAACTCTTCCCAGTGCTAACTAGTGGACACATACCAAACTCAGGCCAGATAAGATTGTGAGTCATTGAAAAGGCTCCAAAACACCCAGAGCGCCCCCACCCCCACCCCCACCCTTCCAGCAGCTCCTTTCAGGGATATCTCTACTTGGCCTTCTTTCTATACAGAGAAGCAAACATCTGAGAAAGACAAAAACAGATTTGCTTGCTCTGGGCTTACCATGTGCTGGGCTAAACTGGGCTAAGACTTAATGGGTAGTCAATTTTAAATCTGAGGCTGCACAAAATCTAACAATGCATCAGAGTCAATATTTTGGATAATTTTTGACATATCTAAGACTGGTTTAAAAAAAAAAATCCCTCAGCCACCCAACATAGTTTAATGGAAAATAACTCATGTTTTTATTTTTTTTTTCCAAAATAACAACAGTGACGTAAAGTAATCAAACTCAAATCACTTAAAATTTTCAAAATGATTGAATGTTTCTAGTTTTGAGCAGGGCTGAAGTTGTTTAAGAGATTTATGCAGAAAAAGTCAGAAAAAAATAATCTGTAAAATTTTTTATAGCAGTTTTTTGGAAGTGGACATTTTTGTCCTTAATGATTCTTGTCATGACGTATTAAGTTTTGACAGCTCACGTGCACGATGCCAAACACAGGAAGGAACCACACAGAAGGGCACGTTTGACAATTTTATTAACAGAAAAATTCAAAGCGCACAGCTACGGAAACAGTCACTCGCCAGAGGAAAGGATCTGTGGAGAGAAGATGAGAGCCATGAGCTGAAGAGTGGAGTAAGGGGAAATGGGCGAGCCAAATTGCCACTTACTTGGGAAATCCAGAGAGGACCGGCAGGACCTGGTGGGGAATAGACGAACCAGTAGAGTAAGGGGGGAAAGGTGAGCTGATGGTGCCTGACCGGGTGGATGAGATTGCTGAAGGACAGTGTGGTGGGGCAGGAGAGCGCATGCAGTCCCGGTGACACACCTACACAGTGGCAGCAACCTGAGGAAGAGAGGAGAATAAAGGTTTACGATGTGTTAACGTTTAAACTTGTAAATTAGCTTGCCTGAACACGGGCAGTACACCCAGATGAGCCAGCGTTGACTACGCGGAGGAGACCTCCTTAAGTACGCTGGCTGATGAGCAGGTGCAGGTGTGTCTTCTGCCTCAGGTGCAGTGATGAGTTAGAGAAGGTGAGGCCGGAGGGGAGGGGCGCGCTCCCACCGCCCATGACAGGGCCCCTCATTCTAGGAACGGAACGCCTCCTGGTGGTCCGGAGGGCTTGTCCGGGTGAGCACGGTGAAAAGCCCGGAGCATCCCTTTGTCCAGTATCAGTGATGAGGGAGTCCAGGATTGTTCCTCTGGCCCGTGACCCTCCCATTCGATGAGGTACTGTAAGCCCCGGCCCCGGCGGTGAACATCCAGAATCCACTGAACCATGTGGGCGGGGTGGCCGTCGATAATGCGGGGAGGAGGAGGCAGCTTCGGGGGGGAGGGCAAAGGGGACTGGACGAGGAGGGCTTGATGTGACTGACGTGGAAGGTTGGGTTCACCCGTAGGGATGGGGGCAGCTTGAGCTGGACCGACACATTGTTAATCACCCGGGAGATGGGATAAGGCCCAAGGAAGTGGGAGGACAGTTTCTTTGACTTCTCTTTGAGAGGAATCTGGCTAGCCGCTATCCAGACTCGCTGTCCCGCGACGTACTTGGGGGCTGGAACCCGCTTCCGGTCAGCAGCTGCCCGGGTGCATTCCGTGGCACAGCCCAAGTAGATCTCCAGACATGCCGGCAGCGCCAGGCGTGGGCCCCTACGGATGGGACCGAAACCTCCCTCTCGGCCATAGGGAGAAGAGGCGGCGTGTACCCCAACAATACCTCAAAGGGGGTCAGTCTGGTGGCGGAGGATACCGCAGAGTTCATGGAATACTCCACCCAGGTCAGGTGTGTGCTCCAGGATGAGGGATTATCGGCTGCTACGCACCGCAAGGCAGCCTCCAAGGACTGGTTGGCGCACTCCGCCTGCCCATTACTCTGGGGATGATTCCCAGATGAGAGGCTCACAGTAGTTCCCAGAGTCCGGCAAAAGGCTCTCCAAACCTGGGACGTAAATTGTGGACCCCGGTCAGACACGATGTCGATAGGGATGCCGTGGCTCTGGATGACATGATCTGAAAGGAGGACCGCTGTCTCCAAGGCCGACGGGAGTTTAGGGATGGCCCCCAGATGGACTGCCTTGGAGAAGTGATCCACGATGGTCAGAATAACCGCTGTGCCGTGGGAGGAGGGCAACCCGGTCACAAAGTCCACGGCAATGTGGGACCATGGCCAACCAGGGAGGGGGAGGGGGTGGAGGAGACCCGATGGGGGGGGATCCAATTTCCCCCGGATGCAGGTCTGACAGGCCTTCACATATTCTTGTATGTCCCACCACAGCGTGGGCCACCAGAACGTTCGCTGGACAAAGTCCACAGTTCGAGCGATGCCTGGATGGCACGTGAAGCGACTGGTGTGACCCCACTGGATGACATCACTGCGGAGGGCGGCCGGGATGTACAGACGGTTCCGGGGGCACCCTACTGGCACAGGATCCTGGGACTGGGCCTGGCGGACCCTTTGCTTGATATCCCAAGTAAGGGCTCCAAGGACGCATGAAGGTGGCACGATGGTTTGGGGGGGAAGGGGGGGCTACATCCCCGGAATCAAACTGGTGTGAGAGCGCGTCCGGTTTGGTATTCTGGGTGCCAGGCCGGTAAGTGATGGTGAAGCTAAATCGCTGGAAGAACAACGACCAGTGAGCCTGTCTGGCATTCAGTTGGCCGGCCAATCGCAAGTACTCGAGGTTCTTGTGGTCGATCCACATGACGATGGGGTGAATGGCCCCCTCTACACAGTGTCTCCACTCCTCTAATGCCAACTTAATGGCCAGCAGCTCTCTGTCCCCTATGTCATAGTTCCTATCAGCTGGCATTAGCCGCTGAGAGAAATACGTGCATGAGCGAAGCTTCTGATCGGGGGGCATGCGCTGCGACAGTACAGCGCCAACCCCTGAATCAGATGCATCCACCTTGAGGACAAATGGAAGCTGCGTGTCGACCTGAACCAAGATTGGTTTCTCTGTGAACTGGCGCTTTAATTTGTTAAACACCAGTTCAGCTGCCTCAGTCCACCGAAAGGGGACTTTAACGGAGGTCAGCTGCGTCAAAGGCAGTGCGATCCCACTATAGTTCCTGATGAACCTGCGGTAGAAGTTTGCAAACCTGAGGAAGTGTTGGAGCTCCCTGCGGGAGTGGGGTGTTGGTCAATCTAACACTGCCTTTATAAGATAAGATAAGATAAGATAAGATAAGCCTTTATTAGTCCCACAATGGGGAAATTCCAGGATTGCAACAGCACAGGGATAGCAACACTCAGAGCAACAATCAGAAGGCAAGAAAAAACAAGAACAGCTAGTATACATATGTACATATTACTATTAAAAAAAAAAAAATATATATATATATATATATATATATATACATATATATATATATATATATATATATATATATATGTGTGTGTGTATAGACACACAGTGCGGAACATTGTGGTTGGTGAATGTGCAGCAGAAAGTCTAAGCTCTCTCTCCGCGGATGGGGCGGGCCAGGTGGATGTCTTTGGGCATGATGGTGACCCTCTTGGCGTGGATGGCGCACAGGTTGGTGTCCACGAAGAGACCCACCAGGTAG
Organism: Pholidichthys leucotaenia; assembly: GCA_020510985.1. NCBI lineage: Eukaryota > Metazoa > Chordata > Actinopteri > Cichliformes > Pholidichthyidae > Pholidichthys > Pholidichthys leucotaenia. The sequence goes on from CM035837.1 coordinate 95,462,066, forward strand.
GCCTCGCTGGCCTCCTGCAGAGCCATGATGGCGGAGCTCTGGAAGCGCAGGTCGGTCTTGAAGTCCTGAGCGATCTCCCTCACCAGGCGCTGGAAGGGCAGCTTATGGATGAGCAGCTCCGTGGATTTCTGGTAGCGACGGATCTCTCTCAGAGCCACGGTACCGGGCCTGTAACAGTGAGGCTTCTTCACTCCGCCGGTGGCCGGGGCACATTTTCCGAGCAGCCTTGGTGGCTAGCTGCTTCCTGGGGGGCTTTTTCTTCCAGTAGATTTACGGGCGGTCTGCTTGGTTCTTGCCATTGCTCTTTATTATTCTGTCTTATATTCCTTGCACGCCGCCTAAACTCCAGCCCGGCACCCGCGTCGTTTTCACTACAGTTCCTTAGTATGTCGAGTTTCTCCGTTAGCACCGGGAGGCGGTTGAGTGCTAGCTAGCACTTCCCTGCTGTATCGTCTCCTGCTGTAAACAGAGGCTCCATCTGCCGACTCGGGAGACCTTTGGGGCGATCTGTGTGTCCGTGATATATATATATAGAGTGAAAGGTGTAGAAAGAAGAAGGAAGATAAAAAAAAAGGCAGTTGCAAAAGGCAGCCAACTCGTGTGGCGCCGCCGGACCGGCGGAACCGGAAAGAAAAAAAAAATCTTATCTTGGCCGGGTTGGGAATCAGCGCCCCCTCAGCCATGATGAAGCCCAACCGCTGGAAGACGGTGGGGGCGTTAGTGAGCCCGAATGGCATCACTAAGTATTCGAATTGGCCCTGGTGTGTTTTAAAGGCCGTCTTCCACTCATCGCCCTTGCGAATGCGGACCAAATGATACGAGTTCCTAAGTTCTAACTTGCTGAAAACCTGTGAGCACTGAAGGAGCTCGAACGCTGAATTGATCAATGGCAGATGGTACTTGTCTTTGATGGTGATAGCGTTGAGTTCCTGGTAGTCGATGCACAGGCGCAGCAAGCCATCCTTCTTACCAACGAAGAAGAACCCGGCCCCGAGAGGAGCTGAAGATGGCTGAATAAGGCCGGCGTTCAGCTACTCCTTAATGTATTGCTCCATCGCCTCTCTCTCTGGGCCAGTAATGCTATACAGCTGGCTGGACGGCAGCCTCGCCCCCGGGATGAAGTCTATAGCACAGTTGTAAGACCGGTGAGGTGAAAGCGACAATGCTCTTGACTTGCTAAAGTCCTCGCCCAAATCGTGATATGCCCGAGGGACGAGGCTGAGGTCCGGCGGCTTGGCCCGAGAGTGAGGAACAGAGAAGGGGAGCATTCAGCTGAACACATACAGTGGGCCATACAAAACGGGCTTCAGGCAGAGATGGTACTTTTGGCCCAATTGATCATTGCATTATGTTTCTGGGACCATGGATGACCTAGAACCACTGGGGATGATGAAATGGGGGGAACTAGGGACGATAGTTCCTCCCGGTGGTTCCCGGAAAGAAGGATGGATATGGGCACCGTGCTAAGAGTGACCACCGCGACCTCACTGCCAGATATGGCAGTGATTCTCTGATTTTAGAGCAGTTTACGTGTGGGAATGCCCACCTGCTTAACGAAAGCAGCAGACACGAAATTTACCCTCCAACCCTGAATCAATCAGCGCCATAGCCTTCCTCTCAACCCCCAGCAACTGAACGACCTGTTAATGCTGTGGCGTTGTTTAATCTGCGGAAATCTCTGCATGGTCACCACGATCCCTTGGCTTTAGGCACCATGTGTAGCAGGGACACCCATGGGCTGTTTGAGCACCTGATGATGCCCAACCTTTCCAAGTTGGTGAACTACTTGTGCGCACTGGCCAGTTTAGCTGCGTCCAGGCACCAAGGTTGTGTGAAAACGGGTGGCCCCGTGGTGGAAATGAAGTGCTCTACCCCGTGCTTAGTGACGGCCGCCGAAAACGTCGGAACCATGAGTGCTGGGAACTAGGTGAGCAGTGTGTGGAACTTACCCCCTGGAGCTCTGACATTGGCCAGTGTTGTGGACCCGGCTCCTCAAGCTGTACAGGGCAGAGAATCAAAAGACATAGCATTAATTAGGCATCTGTTAGCCACATCGACTAATAGTCTGTGTGCACACAAAAAATCTACACCCAAAATGGGGGAGTTACATGCCGCTATGACGAAGGACCTTTGGTAGGTACGGCCGTGCAAGGATGTGGTCAGTGTCCTCTCACCAAAAGTCTTAATGTCTGAGCTGTTTGCAGCTGCCAGCTTGGGGCCGCTACTTCCAGCCAGCCGGTCTGCATAGGACAGCAGGATGAGGCTCTTTCGGGAGCCGGAGTCCACCAGGACCCGTCTCCCCGAGCGTGAGTCCGTCACATAGAGCAGCTTGGTTGTGTCACCGGCGGTCGCAGCTGCAACCGACTGCTGGTCCTGGCATTTCCCGAGCGCTTGAACTGGCACGGTGGCACGCATCGGCATGTGTCTTCTCCAAAGCGGCGGTGGTAGAAGCAGACCGTGCCTCTCTGGTGCTTCTTCTCCTCCGTGGCGGCCACCATCGATGGCTCCTCGCCCTTGCTGGCTGTCTCACTGGGTTCTGACACCGCTGCGTTCACAGCGAAGGTTCTGGTCGCCAGGATAATCTGATCCACCTCTTGTGCCAGTGCCCGGTAGTTCTGCATGGCCAGCAGTGGCGAATTGGCGAGGACCACTCTGGCCGCTGTAGGGAGGTTCCGGAGGAAAAGGTGGCCAAAGAGGAACTGCTCGCCATCTGTGCCCATCAACGCCAACATCTTCTCCATTAATTTGACCGCCAATCCATCTCCCAACTCGGAGTGCGTCAGGAGCCTTTCCACTCTCTCGCAGTCCGAGAGCGTGTAATGCTGGGTCAGCGCAGTCTTGAGAGCGTCATATTTGCCATGGGCTGGGGGCCGTTGGAGCAGGTTTGCCACCTGCTGTGTTGTCCGTGTGTCCAGCGCTGCAACCACGATAGCAGTACTTGGTGTCATCCGCCGTCACTCCACGGAGTGCGAACTGGGCCTCGATGTAGAGGAACCAAGCCTTCGGGTCATGTAGCCAAAAGTCTGGGAGCTTGACCAACACGGCGCACGTGGTGCTGGCGCCTCCAGTCCGGGTTGTCCCCGGGATGTTTGCCTCGAGTTCCATTCTACGTCAAAGGTCACCAGTGTAGAGAGAAATGAGCAGGCGAGACAGTGAGCTGGATCAGAGTGGACTTTATTCTCTCTAACCACAAGTCAACAAGAATAACCCCGGTTGCTGGGCATCTCTCTTTTATATCTTACATCCTCGCCTAGCGACCTGGGGGGTTCACACCACAATACACACAATCACAATGCATGTCCTCACTAAGCCTGTCGGCGCATTAAGATACAGTCCGGTGGAGAAACCACAGTCTGCCCGGCGCATCCGCCTAACTGTCCTTTAGCGTCTCCACCTCCGCTGTCCTGTCTCAACCTCCCGTCGGCTTCTTTCCTCCTGTGCCATTCAGTCTGCGTGGAGAATGTAACGTCTAGGTCCCCCACAGTCTAATATTGAAAGTTGTTTGATCTGAAACATTTAAGTATGACAAACATACAAAAAAAAAAAAGAGAAATCAGGATGAGGGCAAACACTTTTTCACACCATTGTGTGTGTGTGTGTGTGTGTGTGTGTGTGTGTGTGTGTGTGTAATGTGTTGTGCCTCACTACCCATTAAACATGATGTACTTTCAACTTGTGGGATCAATCATTTAAATATATACAAACAAAAGTTTTCCATGGTACAATACCCCCTCAAATTCTGTACTTCCTCTCTTTAAAATATCCACAAATATTAAGGTATAAGCATTAAAATGGAATGCAGGTTATGCCTATGCGTTCATAATGTATGTTTGAAAATTGTTAGGCACTCAAAAGATTATAATGCATGCATTATAACTGTCATAAATGGCCCCTCAGAGCAGAGAGGTGAGACCCACACACAGGACCGCAGTTTGTGAAATTTATTAAACAAACACAAAGACCAAAACAGTGCTCAAACCGAAATACAAAATAAACTTACAGATACCGCACCAGAACAAGGGCTGGGTTCTGGTGGAGACGGGAGAAGGAAACTTAAGACTCCAGCAATGAGAAATGAAAATAACAGCCCTTAAATAAGATTAGAAACAATTAACACAAAAAGAAACCAGTGTGAATCACATGAGCAGGAGGGGAGAGGGAGCTGACAGTTTGATAGGAGCGCTGCCCACAACCAGGGAGAAGCCTGGAAGTGCTCCTGACAACTACAACTCCAGAGAAAGAAAAGAGAGGACACTGGCAAAATAAAGTGGAAACAAAAACCCCAAATATGTAAATAGCAAAACTGCACTGAACGTGAACAGGAAAATAAATCATACAATACCAAATACATGAAAACAAACTAGAAATAACATCACTGGCCAAGAACTCCAAAATACAATATTATACAAATAAGGGAAAACAAAAAGGCAAAGAGACAGAACACAGTGAAAGCCCCGTGCTCAGATTGTGACTGACCCCCCCCCCCCTCCCAAGAGGTGGATACCAAACACCCCGGGCAACATCAAAAGGAAAACAAGGGCCCACTCACACGAAGAACCCACCCCACCAAAAGACAAGAAAACAACCCTACCCCGGGCGGGAGGAGGGGGAACCAGGCACGGAGGGACCGAAACAAACCACAGAAAAAACTACAATGACCCACACCTCAGCAAAACCCAGGCTAGGAGAAAACAAAAAACAAAAACCCCACTCAGGATCCACACCAGACAAAATCAGGGCACTAGGTCCCCTGGACCAAAGGGCTAGACAGTTCTGGTGGCCAGCCAAAGTCCCAGGCCTGGCAGACAGTGAGGTGGTAAGAGTCGGGTGGCCTGCCGGAGAACATGGGCCACCCAACCCAACAGCGCAGTCTGTCAGGTGGTCAACCAGAGTTTTTTAGCCACCTAAACAGAAGCGGTGGCCCAGGAGGCAGTTCCCCCACGGGGAGGCCCAATGAAGAAAAGGGCAGCGGAGTAGGGGGAACCATGATGATGTCGGGCAGAGGAACGGGAACCACGACAGCCTTGGGCGGAGGAGAGGGAACCCATGATGACCTCGGGCAGAGGAGAGGGAACCACGATGGTGTCTGACCACTCTGCAGCACCCTCGGTGGTCCCGGACTGGGATATAGTAGCACCCACGGTGGCTCCGGGCTGGAGTAAAGTTGCACCTGTGGAAGACCCAGACTGGGCCAGAGCTGCTCCCTTGGTGAACCCAGACTGGGCCAGAGCTGCACCCTTGGTGGACCCGGACTGAGGAAAAGCTGCACCCATGGAGGCCCCGAGCTGGGACGGAGCACCCACAACAACCTCAACTAATGGGAAAGCAGCACCCTTGGTGGACCCAGACTGGGCCAGAGCTGCACCCTCGGTGGACCTGGACTGGGATGGAGCACCCGCGGAGACCTCAACCAAAGGAGAAGCAGCACCCACGGGTTCCCGGGCTGGGACAGAGCACCTGTGATGACCTCGGCAGGAGGAGCTGGACCCACGGTGATCTTGGGTGGCAAAGCTGGACGGTCCTCGGTGACCCTGGGGAAAAGCTCAGATGGGAAAGGCAGAGAAATAGGATCAGGGTCACTGGCGGCAGTGGAGGCTGGTGAGGTGAGCTGCACCTGGCTCTCCCCACCAAGAGCCAGGCAAGATCTTTCCAAAATAGAAACAACAAAGAAAAGGAGAGCACTTGCCTGATCTCAAGCTCCATTGCTGTCCAGGACTCTGTCGATCCGGACGATGACTCCTCAGGCCAGGCCCTCTGGAGGTCCCGCTCAAACTCTGCTGCGGTGGCCCCAGCAGCAGGAAAAGTGGTCAATGCAGTCCTAGGACCCCCCAGTGATGTGACCCATGCAGGTGGCTCGCCCGACGTGGACGCAGGAGGTCGGCTTCTTACTGGCGCTGGATCCTGCTTTGCTGAGGCCAGGGGACACTTCATCGTCGGGACAGGCTTCAGCTTGGTTGCAGTGCTCTCCCTCCACCCAAACCACGGCTGCGGGGCTGGAACCAGGTCTTCCAGGGCTGCAGGCTCCTCCATAGCCCGGCGGCTCAGTCCTGGGGCTGGCGGACACTCAAGAGGGACAGGAAGAGACACAGAGAGAGCAGGTGAACAGTCTATGGCTGCAACAGATGGTGAAGATTCAGAGGACTGCCTAGTCTGATCCTCACTGCCAGGAATCAGGCAAGATAATTCATGTTTAACTGAATGAGAGTTGAAAAACACTTGCCCGAGTTCCCTTGGTGCGATGCCTTCTACTGCAGCTGGGTGAAAATCAGCCCTCTCCATGACTTCGGTGGATGTGGGCCCCTCAGTGGAATGTGGAAGAGCTGCCCCTGCTGACACAATGACGGGCGGAGCTGGAGAGGAAATGACTGAGCTCTCAGCAGTGGGAGGAGACGTCGAGGAGATGGGAGTTGCAGCAGCAAAGGAGAATGAGTGGGCTGATGGGACAGCCGGCGAGGAGAAACATGAAGAGGAAACTGCTGCGGGAGTTGTCTTGCTCGACGGGGGAGAAACTGCCGACTGAGAGATGGAGGTGTTCCTTCGACGGGATTTCCTTGAACGACGGCGGGAGAAGGGAGGCAGAGACGTCAGCTCCTGGAGAGGTGGAAGAGATCCTGGTGGAACCTCCTTCAGTTGTTGAGCGAGATCTGGGAGAAGCCATGGCTTATATTCCAGAAGGAGCTCTGTCTCCGCTAACGTGGCCCGCCTGCGCTCCTCCAGCTCTTTGGCCAATGGTGCAGGCCAGTGTTCGAGAGGAGGAGGCAGAGAAGCCGCCGGAGAGTGGCGAGAGGCTGGAGGCTTCCGTGTATGCAGGCGCTTGCTCCTCGTTGGCGCAGGCACGGACAAAAGAGTGGATTCTACCAGCCTGTGACTCGCAGGTTGTAGAGTGATAAAGGAAACGAGTAGGTCCGCAAGTTCTGGGTGGTCCCACAGGCTGGGGCATGCCTCGACTACCTGCACCGCACCCTCCAGACACTCTTGGGCTGCCTTGGGAGTACGGGAGGCATGAGCCTGTGAAAGAATGTCCTCTAGGACGCACATACACCACCGTTTTGCCTTGCTCAGACTCGGGGTTGACAAATCTGGGGTGACTGAAATGGTACCCCAGGTGAAAAAACAAACTGGGGAGAAAAGGAAAACCTGCGAGCCTCAGCTGCCGCTGGAGTAAAACAACACAAAATTAATGCACACTGCAGGAGCTGGGTCTCAAACTGGCCAGAGTCTTATGTCATGAATTGCCCCTCAGGGCAGAGAGGTGAAACCCACACGCAGAACTGCAGTTTGTGAAATTTATTAAACAAACACAAAGACCAAAACAGTGCTCAAACTGAAATGCAAAATAAACTTACAGATACCACACCAGAACAAGGGCTGGGTTCTGGTGGAGACGGGAGAAGGAAACAAGACTTCTGCAATGAGAAATGAAAATAATAGCCCTTAAATAGGATTAGAAACAATTAACACAAAAAGAAACCAGTGTGAATCACATGAGCGGGCTGGGGAGAAAATGACAATCAGCTGTGAGTCATGAGGAGGGGAGACGGAGCTAACAGTCTGACAGGAGCACCGCCCACAACCAGGGAAAAGCTTGGAAGTGCTCCTGACAACTGCAACTCCAGAGAGAGAAAGAAAAGAGAGGACACTGGCAAAATAAAGTGGAAACAAAAAACCCAAATATGTAAATAACAAAACTGCACTGAACGTAAACAGGAAAATAAATCATACAATACCAAATACGTGAAAACAAACTAGAAATAACATCACCGGCCAAGAACTCCAAAATACAATATTATACAAATAAGGAAAAACAAAAAGGCAAAGAGACAGAGCACGATGAAATCCCCCGTGCTCAGACCGTGACAATAACAGTGTCTGACTAGTATTAAATTCTATCAATATTTCATGAACTGCAGTGAGACTATGTTGTTTTATCAGTGTACACTGGAGCCTGTGTCAGTGTAGTTGCCACATTTGGACAAACCATGTCATCAAAAGAAGAAAAGCAGACTTCAGAGCTCTCCATGTTAGTATGTTGTTGGCTCTCTCTGTGAGAAAACACAGATGTGACATTAGTGTTTTCCTATAGCCTGCTACTAAGATCAACAGACACAAAGGGGAAAAATGGATTTTGTAGTGGGAGACTTAAGTCTGATGGACCTGCTGAATTTATCCAACACCTTCGTTGTGCAAGAGCAAGAACACCACTCCTTACCGTCTACTGGCCCTTTGCGTTTGCCCAAGCACATGTGCATATGATGTAAAGCAAATCTCTCATTGGATATGTCTGTGACTTAGCAAATAGAGCTGGTAGAGTGTTGTTCCAACACTTGTGTGGAGCTATAAGGACATGTACAGCTCCAGTTGAATCATGGTCAGGAAGTGCAAAGGAATTTCTAAAGCTCATATTCATCTTCATCTTAAATCTGATGGATGATTCAAATGGAAAGAAGGAGTTACAGAGAGCCTGCGAGGGAACTTGAGAAAGATGGATCAGGGAGTAGTCACAGGAGAGAAGCCACCCACACTCACCACAAGGGCTTGACTCATGTGGTTTGGTTGGCACATCGCTACGGGACAAGGACATTACTCTGATGGCTCTCCTCAGCTCCAAAGTCTTTAAAAACAGTATTTATAGTGAAGCCACACTGGCTGTTAGTAGACACACAGATTTCTTAACTGTGACATACAGCCCTGCAGAGTCCACCACATGTGCTCCTACAGCTGTGGCAATGTTTAGCACAGTATTTTACACTTCTGGTTGTAGAAGGACATCAAATGTTTGGCTTTAATGTATAAGGGAATAAGAGTGAAATTTAAATAGCAGTCTCTTGTGGCTGCTGACAACTGGCGTTATCCATCCATTTTACTAGTTTGAAAATACCAGTAAATTCCATCAAGTTTTTAAATCATTAGAAGAGAAATGGACACTGGCGCTGCCTTTTAATTTCTAAATTCTGGAATTTTGAAGGCTTGTCATTTTTGTTGGGAACCAAGAAGAAGCCATATAGAAAACTGCAGCTAACACAAGCTGTGTTCTGTCTCACTGTATGGTTAGATTGAGGCACAACAATGAGAACTGAGAGCATAATATATTGCCTTTGAAAGTGCATGTCAGCATAGGACCTGTGATGCTTTGGTTTTAAAACAGACTTTTCTAGGCATAAGTGTAGATAATATGAAAATGACGAGACAGAGTTCATCTCACGAGTCAGGTTTATTCACATCATCCAACATCATCAAAAGCAGAAAAGAGAAAGAAACCCAGACATTCGTCCTTTAAATACCTCAGGACTTCAAAGCACACAGTCATATTGTATTTAATCCCAAATAACAATACATCTTCCTTCAGATCTTAACACCTCCACCCCCAGCCTCTGGCGGCCAGGAAAATCCCCCCAGGCCGTCTCTCTGCATACCAAAGACTAGACTTTCACATCCTCCTGTTATCTCCAGAGAGGCTCAGTCCTTTGTTCAATCTAAGATGTGAAGCCTAAAGTGGTATACATATGAAGCATGAAGTGATATACATAAGTGTGTGGCGGTTTGGGATAACCCCCACAACAGAATGGGACAGACACAGCGCTCAGCTAGAGCAAATAACAGAACAGTGAAATGTGTGTATTAATGTCTACAGGCAGCCCCGCTCCGTCTGGCTTGTTCAGGCTCAGTACTGTGATGTTAATGTGCCATTCATGCATTGTGTTCATGCTTCCTGTTCTCACTGTGTCTCTCAAATGCAAATGCCATACCAACTGCTGTGAATGCTCTTTCATGTATTGTTTGTAACTGGGTATAAATGCTGCACATATTCTGTAACTCACTGACTCACTCTTCAACTGCTGCTGTTGACACGCACTCTGTGTCCCCTTGCCGAGAGCCTGAGGACGCCGCTCCAGCCTGCTAACACTTAGGGCTGGAGCGGAGTTCTATGATGGCGGTGTGATTTAATAAACCTGCTTAAAACCTTCACATCGATGCCTTTATTTTATCATCTGCCATAAGTGCACATATATGTGTCTTACATGACCCCCCCCAAACGTCTAAGATGGAACAATGGAATAACAGTCTGCATGTCATGATAAACCATTACACATCAGTCCACGTGCTGCTTGGGCCTCAGTCTCCTCCCGTATCTGCTGTAAGCGGGCTTTACCACTTCCGCGGCGCCATCCTGCTGGGGAGCTGCTGCCTGAGGGTGAGAACTGTTAGTCAATCCCTGTGGGTGTTCTGGGGAATGTCCCCTAGGGGGTCTGCCGCGCTGAGGAGCCCTGGCGCACAGCACATCCTCGTCTGCCACAACAAAGGCGGGTTTGAGCCTGTTTATGCCAATCTTTTCTTTCCTGCCCCCCAGGTCTAGCAAAAAATGCTTATCCCCTGTTTCCAGCACTCTAAATGGTCCATCATAAGGTGGTCGCAACGGTGGGTGATGGGCATCGTGTCTGACAAAAACAAACTCCGCGTTTTTTAAGACCATAGGCACAAAAACGCGCGGAAAACTGTGGTGAACGGGGCCAGGCAGCGTGCCCAATTCCGTGCCACTCTGTAACCGCTGAGCCGGGGAGCATTCTGGCGCAGGATTATCTGGGAGAAATTCCCCGGGCAGCCGAAGTGGCTGCGCAAAAAACAGCTCAGCCGGGGAGGCTTCCAAATCCTCTTTAGGTGCAGAACGCAACCCCAATAAAACCCACGGTAGCCTGTCTACCCAATTTGCATCCGTCAGCGACGCTCTGAGAGCCGCTTTCAATGACCTATGAAAACGTTCGCATAACCCATTAGCCTGTGGATTGTATGCGGTTGTGCGGTGGATCGTTACCCCCAGGCTGCGGGCCATTGCTGACCAAAGTTCGGAAACAAATTGAGGACCCCTATCGGACGTAATGTCCGATGGGACTCCAAAGCGCGCTACCCATGCTGTTAAAAACACGCGCACCACCTCCTCGGCTGTGGTTGACGACAGTGGGACCACTTCCGGCCAGCGCGTGGTGTGGTCTACCATTGTCAGAAGGTGTGTGCACCCTTGTGACGGCGGTAGGGGGCCTACGAGGTCTACGTGAACATGATCGAACCTCTTAGCCGGGATGTGGAACGACTCCAAGGGAGCTCTCGTGTGTCTGTGTACCTTGGCTCGTTGACAAGCCATGCAGGCTGCTGCCCACTCTCTAACTTGTTTGCATAGGCTCGACCAAACAAATTTCTCTCCCACCATTTTGACCGATGCGCGCACTCCCGGGTGCGCCCGAGAATGAATCGAGTCAAAAACGCGGCGGTGCCACGCGGCCGGTACCACAGGACGCGGTCGCCCAGTGGAGACATTGCAGATTAGGGGGGGCATACCGTCTTGCAGCACCCTGTTCTCCGGCCTTAACCCTGTTGGTCCAGACTGGAGCGCGCGCACGTCCGCATCGCTAACCTGATCTGCGGCCATGGCTGCATAATATATCCCTACGCGGACTGGGGCCGCCATGGCGCGAGAGAGACAGTCTGCCACTACATTTAGTTTACCCGCCACATGCTGAATATCGGTAGTAAACTCTGGGATAGCGGCCAGCTGTCTTTGCTGCCGGCCTGACCACGGTTCGGAAACCTTGGCCATCGCGAATGTCAGCGGCTTGTGATCAACGAACGCGGTGAAACGGTGTCCCTCCAGCCAGAACTGGAAGTGGCGAATGGCCAAGTGGAGAGCTAACAATTCCCTGTCGAACGCGCTGTATTTTCGTTCGCTATCTCGCAAAGTCCTGCTGAAAAATGCGAGCGGCTGCCAAGCCCCGGCTACATGCTGCTCCACGACCGCCCCTATGGCCACATCTGACACGTCAGTAGTGAGCGCTATGCGGGCCGTTGGGTCTGGATGTGCTAACAACGCAGCGTTTGCCAGGGCTGTTTTGACCTCCGAGAATGCTCGCTCTCGCTCCGGAGACCATTCGATCTTATTTGTGGGTTTTTGTTTTTTTAGTGTGGCATACAATGGTTGCATGAGCTGCACTGCGCGGGGGAGGAAACGGTTATAAAAATTCACTATTCCCAAAAACTCCTGTAACGCCTTGACTGTTTGTGGCTGGGGAAAATTTGTTACCGCGCGTACTTTGTCAGGCAGTGGAACCGCTCCTTCTGGGGAGATGCAATGCCCCAAAAAATCAATCTGCGTCACCCCGAACTGACACTTCGCTGGGTTGATTATTAACCCGTGCTCTCCCGGGCCAGCGTGCGGAAGTCCCACTGGGCCAACAATGGCGAACTGGCCAGGGTCGCTCTCGTGGCCGAAGGTAGGGTTCTCAGGAAAATGTGGGTGAAAATGAAGTCGTCGCCGTCTGAGCCCCTCAAGCTCAGCATGTTCTCCATTAGGTCAACGGGCGTGCCATCTCCCAAGTCATTCAGAGCCAGGAGCCTCTCCGCTCTCTCCTGGACTGAGAGAGTGAAGCGTTGGATGAGCGCAGCCTTCAACCTGCTGTATTTGTCGTCAGCCGGTGGCTGCTCCACAAGGCTCTGTACATGCCGAGCCGTGCGGTTGTCGAGCTTGGCAATCACATGGTAGAACTTCGTGTCATCTACCGTTATCCCCCGGAGGGCGAACTGTGCTTCGACCAAGTGGAACCAGGAGCGCGGGTTGTCTCGCCAAAAGTCCGGTAGCTGGACGGTAGCGGCATACGCTTGGCTGGGAGCTTCTGACCCGGCTGGCTCGGGGGAATTTCTTTCACTCATGATACGTCTTAGGGTCACCAGTGTAGATAATGTGAAAATGACGAGGCAGAGTTCATCTCACGAGTCAGGTTTATTCACATCATCCAACATCATCAAAAGCAGAAAAGAGAAAGAAACCCAGACATTCGTCCTTTAAATACCTCAGGACTTCAAAGCACACAGTCATATTGTATTTAATCCCAAATAACAATACATCTTCCTTCAGAGCTTAACACCTCCACCCCCAGCCTCTGGCGGCCAGGAAAATCCCCCCAGGCCGTCTCTCTGCATACCAAAGACTAGACTTTCACATCCTCCTGTTATCTCCAGAGAGGCTCAGTCCTTTGTTCAATCTAAGATGTGAAGCCTAAAGTGGTGTACATATGAAGCATGAAGTGATATACATAAGTGCACATATATGTGTCCCACAGCTTGAATATTTGATGCCGAAATGATGCTATGAGACAATATCCACCTTTAAAATGTCACAAGGTCCTCATCAGGAGGTTGGATGAGCCATGTTGATGCTAACTCTTAGCCTATGTTTGCCTTTCCCCCTTTTTGACTTATGGAATCTGTTTTTGCTTTGATTTGTCTAGTAGCTTTAGGAGCAAAACAAACACTTTCTTATGCTTATGGCACCAAAACTGCTTGTTTAGGGTTAGGAGGAGATAGTGAGATTGAATTAAACGAACAAACAATCTGAGGATAAGGAGCATGACCATGCCTCAAGTGCTTTCATTTTGGTTGTATGTACAATATATACAGTGGAGATCAAAATTAATTTGGAGAACAATGTATTAATACTTGATTTATTCTAAAATATGTTATTCTTCATTGTTCAAAATTTGACAGAATATCAGCTGTGGCTATACCACTGCTATACTAGCATGTTATTTTTTTTAAATAACCAAGGCACTTCAACACAAACATTTATTTTGTAAAAAAAACAAAAAACAAAAAACAAAAACACAAACAAAAACAGTGAGCAGAATTAGAGAACAGTAATCACTGTGTCAGAAGAGAAGATTTAAACAGTGTTAGAGCTAACCACCTTATTCCTGAGGGTGCCACTGTAGGAACAATTATGGGCGGAGCTTCTGGTTTCGGCTGACATAGTGTTAAATCAGTCAGTAAGAGTGGAGTAGCAGGGGCATTTAAAATAACATTTTTAAAAGTTTTTCAAATTCATTGTAATGTATAGTCCATATACGTGTTTTGCACTTAAGTGGCAGCTAATTTCAGCACTTGTAGTTTTTATAATTTTTGAATGTTTTGGCATAGTTCTGGTACTTGTTGCTGGTGTTCGTAGTTGTGCCATAGACAGTATAAATGGAGGCTTCTTTGTGGCTCTGACTAGATTCTACATCCGCTCTGAGGCAAATCTGATTATGCTCAACATATTTTAACAAAATGCAGCTGACTTTATTGTGGTGGAGACATTGATATATGTGACCTGTGCTGGCAAAATGAGTCGGAATGTGCACCATGTCGTTATGAGTACAGGCAGAGAAGTCATAAATCATGACTCTTTTTTTGTTTGCTAGCGGCTGGCATGGTTTTATGACCCAGTGACCACACACAGACTCAAGAATAGATTCAATTAGATTTATTAATGTAAATGTGTGAGTGAATGCATGCATGTGAGTGTGTACAGGAACAGCAGTGGACAGAGCAGGACACTGTTCGGTCTGGCAACCCTGGAAACACACAGAAGCGTGACAGTTAGCAGAGGAGACAGTTGGTGATGGATGATTAGTCAGAGGCTTACTGGGTGTGCAGATGGTGGGAGGCTCAGGTTCAGCTCGGCGGCTGCAGCCAGGGAGACAGTGTCCGCTGTCGGGTGTTGTAGCTCCGGCTGGGGGGGGTAGATGTGGAGGAGTGGTGTGCTGGGAGAGAGGGTAGGAGTCTGCCGCCACAGAGGAGGAAAGAATCCGCCGCCAAGGCGCTCCACCTGTGCACAGGGGACTGGAAGATAAGGTGAGTTGAGGAATGATAGCTTACGTGAGCTGTGGACGATGTCCCTCAGGCGTTGGGACAGCAGGCTTGGGTAGCAAAGGACTGTAGACTCTGGCAAGGATGAGAGGATAGACGGATGAAGCTCCTCTGGAGCGCAGTGAGACATCTCTGCCCAGAAGCCTGGGCAGAGCCGTCTAAATAGGCCCAGTCCTGATGGAAAGCAGGTGTGCGCCCAACTGCTGGCAATCAATCATGGAGTAGACCATGACAGTACTCCCCCCTCATGGAACACCTCTTGGTGGTCGTTCCAGCCTACCTGGATGCGTCCGGTGAAAGTCCCTGATGAGGTTCTTATCAAGGATGAAGGAAGGACGCACCCAGGATCTCCATTCCGGTCCGTAACCCTCCCAGTCCACCAGGTACTGCAGGCCGCGACCCCGGCGACGGACGTCCAGGATGCTGGTGACCTTCCACGCCGGGTCGCCGTCGATCACCATTGGCGGAGGTGGCGACCTGGAGACCTGGGAGGAGGACACAGAGGGCTGGAACAAAAAGGTTTAATCTGAGAGATGTGGAAGGTGGGACAGATGCGGAGGGAGGGGGGAGAGCCAGGCGTACAGATACTGGGTTGACAATACAGGAGATGGCGAAAGGCCCAATAAAGCACTGAGCCATCTTCCTGGGATCAACCTTCAAGTTGATATTCTTGGTAGATAACCAAACCTGCTGACCCACCTGGTAAGAAGGCGCCTGAGTCCTATGGCGGTTGACAACTGAGGAGTTATGTTCCACCGTACGTCGTAGTGCGGCTCGGGTCACCCTCCACAGCCGACGACAGCGCTTAAGGTGAGCCCTGACGGATGGTACAGCGATCTCAGCCTCCTTCTCAGGGAACAATGGAGGAGTATAACCTAGAGATGCCTGGAAAGGGGTCATACCAATGGCTGAAGATACTGTAGAATTGTGGGCATACTCGATCCAGGGCAGGTGCGAACTCCATGATGCAGGATTGGTGGTGGCCACACACCGCAGAGCCACCTCCATCTCCTGATTGGCTCGCTCACACTGACCGTTGGACTGGGGATGATAACCAGATGACAGGCTTACCGTAGCCCCAAGGGCGTTGCAAAATGTCTTCCACACCTGGGATGTAAACTGGGGCCCCCGGTCTGAAACAATATCCAGGGGAATCCCGTGTAGCCTCACCACGTGCTGTACAAGCAGGTCTTCTGTCTCCTTAGCCGAAGGCAATCCCTGTAGAGGAACAAAATGAGCAGCTTTGGAGAACCTGTCAACTATGGTGAGCACTACGGTGTGACCGTTAGAGGGAGGAAGACCAGTCACGAAGTCCAACGCCACAGGGGACCAAGCCTACCGGGAATGGGGAGAGGATGGAGAAGTCCAGCTGGGGAGGAAGAAGAAGACTTGCCGGCAGCACACAGAGGACAGGCATGAACGTACTGCCCGACGTCCTTCTGAAGAGCAGGCCACCAAAACGTACGTCTCAGGAACTCCTCAATGCGCTTTCTCCCTGGATGACAGACCAGCCTGGAGGCATGGGCCCAATGAATGTCTTCCCCCCGGACGGCGGAAGAAACAAACAGCTTACCCGCCGGTCCTCCGCCCGGGTCCGCTTCAGACTCCTGAGCCCTCAAGACCTTCTCCTTGATGCCCCAGGAGAGGGCACCCACGACACAGGAAGGAGGCAGGATGGGGTGGTCCTCAGGATCTGAGACATCAGTGGCAAATTGTCTGGATCGGGCATCCGGCTTAGTGTTCTTGGACCTGGGACGGTACGTGATGGTGAAGTCAAATCGCCCAAAGAACAAGGACCAGCGGGCCTGACGGTCATTCAGGCGCTTAGCCGTCCGGAGGTATTCCAGATTCCTGTGGTCCGTCCAGACCACAAACGGCTGCGAGGCCCCCTCCAGCCAATGGCACCACTCCTCCAGCGCAAGTTTGACTGCCAGAAGCTCCCTGTCGCTGATGCTGTAGTTATGTTCAGCCGGCGACAGCCGTTTGGAGAAGAAGGCACAAGGTCGGACCTTGCTATCCACCGGGGAGCGCTGGGACAGGACAGCCCCCTACCCCTGAGTCCGAGGCGTCCACCTCCACCAAAAACTGCAGGGCCGGATCCACCTGAACCAGGATGGGGGAATCAGCGAATCTCTCCTTGAGAGCTGAAAAAGCCATAGCCGCCTCCTCCGACCACAAGAAGGGCACCTTGGACGAGGTAAGGCGTGTCAAGGCGAGTGCCATCGTGCTATAACCCTTAATGAAGTGGCGGTAGAATTTTGCAAACCCAAGAAATTGCTGGAGTTGCTTCTGGGATGAGGGAGTCGGCCACTCCACTACTGCCTTAATCTTGCCAGGATCCGGGACTATCTCTTTGTGGGAGATGATAAACCCCAGAAAGGACATCTTGGAGGTGTGGAACTCGCACTTCTCGGCTTTAACATACAGCTTATTCTCCAACAACCGCTGCAGGACTCGTCGCACATGCACCCGGTGTTCTTCCAAGGACTGAGAGAAGATCAAAATGTCGTCAAGGTACACAAATACAAACACACCCAGAAAGTCCCTTAACACATCATTAATAAGGTGCTGGAATACCGCAGGGGCATTGGTCAGACCAAAAGGCATTACCAGATATTCAAAGCGGTTGCTGGAGGTCTGGAACCCCATCTTCCATTCATCGCCTTCTTTGATCCGAACCAGGTGGTTAGCGTTGCGGAGATCCAACTTGGTAAACCAGGATGCCCCCCGGAGGGAGTCAAAGGCTGTGTTGAGCAAGGGAAGGGTGTATTTATCCTTAATAGTGAGGTTATTTAACTCCCTAAAGTCAATACATGGCCTCAGAGACGCGTCCTTCTTGCCAACAAAGAAAAATCCCACCCCCACCGCTGAAGAAGATGGTCGAATTATTCCAGAGCTCAAGGATTCCTTGATATAGGCCTCTGTGGCCTCCTGCTCCGGAGGTGACAGGCTGTACAAACTGCTCGACGGTAGCGGGGCTCCAGGATGGAGATTTATGGCACAATCATACGGGGTGGTGGGGGGCAGGGCCTGGGTCTTACTGAAAGCGGCTCCAAGGTCATGGTATTCTGGAGGAACTTTAGAGAGGTCGGGAAGATGAGGCGATGGGAGCCTCCAAGGGCATGGATGGCGAGCAAGCGGACGATTGAAGACAGGCGCCGAGACAAAACAAACTCCAGGACAAGATACTCCTAGTACACCAATCAATTGACGGATTGTGGAGGCGTAGCCAGGGGAAGCCAAGGATGACTGGGGACATGGACACCAGTAGAACGAGGAATTGCAGCTCCTCACGATGATTACCAGAAATGATAACCGGGACAGAGGCTGTCTGCTGAGAGACCAAGGCCATAGGAGCTTTGGATAGGGCCATAAGCCGCAAAGGGGACTTGAGAGGATGGCAAGGTAAATCCAACTGGGCTGCCAGGTCCTGAGAAATAAACCTCTGTTCTGTCCCTGAGTCAACCAAAGCCTGTGTGAAAATCTCCTTATGTTTGTGTATAAAACGGATGGGGAGTTGAACGCTAAAGGAGAAAGATCAGAGAAGGCAAGGACAGCTTCAGGGAGAAGGTGGAGGACAAGCTGCAACTGAGCGACATCAGTGGGGTCTGGAGAAACCTTAAAACCATCTCTGGGCTCCAGAATACCTCCCCCCAGGCCACGGGGGGCAGGGAGTGGGCGAACAATCTGAATCTGTTTTTCAATAGGTTTGACCAACTGCCCTCCCCCCTGACTGCATAACAACCACTGCTGCCTCTGAAGACATCAAGTCCTGCTGCCCACTCCCCACTCCACCAACACCCCCCACTCCCAACACACAGCCCCCCCAACCTGACCCTCACTAAGACCCAGGTGAGGACGGAGCTGAGGAAGATCAAGGTGAGGAAGGCGTCGGGACCGGATGGCATCAGCACAAAGCTCCTCAAGTCCTGTGCAGACCAGCTGTGTGGGATTGTGGAGTACATCTTCAACCTGAGCCTGAAGCTGGGGAGGGTACCCCAGCTGTGGAAAACATCTTGTGTGGTACCTGTACCAAAGACTTCCCACCCCAAAGATCTGAACAGCTACAGACCAGTGGCCCTGACATCCCACATGATGAAGACCCTGGAGAGACTGCTCCTTGCTCACCTCTGCGCCCTGGTGGGACCAGCGATGGATCCACTCCAGTTTGCCTACCAGCATGGCATTGGGGTGGAGGATGCGGTGATCTTCCTCCTTCACCGTTCTCTGTCCCACCTGGAGAAGCCCGGGAATGCGGTGAGGATCATGTTCTTTGACTTCTCCAGTGCTTTCAACACCATCCAACCGATGATCCTGAAGGACAAGCTGCTGTGCGCAGGGGTGGACCAGCACCTGTCATCATGGATCCTGGACTACCTCACAAACCGGCCTCAGTTTGTGAGAACCTGGGACTGTGTGTCCGACATGATCATCGGTAGCATGGGGGCCCCCCAGGGAACGGTTTTGGCTCCCTTCCTGTTCACCCTTTATACTGCGGACTTCTCACACAACACAACACACTGCCATCTACAGAAGTTCTCTGATGACTCTGCGATTGTTGGCCTCATCTCCAACGGAGATGAAGCTGAGTACAGAGAGCTTATCCAGGACTTCGTGGACTGGTGCCATCGGAACTGCCTCCAGATCAACGCGAGGAAAACTAAGGAGCTGGTGGTGGACTGCCGCAGGCAAGGACAACCCCTCACAGCACCAGTAAATATACAGGGAACAGACATCGAGATGGTGACATCCTATAAGTACCTGGGTGTTCATCTGAACAATAAACTAGACTGGTCACACAATACTGACGCACTCTACAAGAAGGGACAGCGCAGGCTGTTCCTACTGAGGAGACTCAGGTCTTTTGGTGTACAAGGGGCACTGCTGAAGACATTCTATGACACGGTGGTGGCATCAGCCATCACTTTTGGAGTGGTCTGCTGGGGCAGTGGCATTACAGCAGCCGATAGGAAGAGACTGAACAAACTGATCAAGAAAGCCAGCTCTGTCCTGGGGCAGCGCCTTGACCCGGTGGAGGAGATAGGAGAGAGAAGGACGGTGGCTAAACTGTCATCTCTGCTGGAGTCCGAGTTCCACCCTATGCAGGACATACTGAATGCACTGAGGAGCTCATTTAGCAGCAGACTACATCATCCTAGGTGCACAACCGAGAGGTTTCGCAGGTCCTTCCTACCTACGGCTGTTAGACTGTACAACCTAAGCAGGGCTGCTTGCAGAGACAGAAAAAAGACGTGACAACCTAATAGTTTTGAATGCAAAAGACACAATAGACTTACACAATGGTCCCCTCCGGCATACAACTAGGAAAATACCGGTCACTATGGAGGGTGACAATATGTATGGGTACATAATCATACCATGTAGGATAACTAAGTAGACAGTTGTGCTGTTTCATTCCATCTAGCTACAATGCTCCGCACTGTGTGTGTTTATATATTTATATATTTATTCTATCTCGCTACAATGCTCTGCACTGTGTTTATATATATATTTATATATTTACTCCATCTAGCAACAATGCTCCACACTGTGTGTGTTTATACAGTATATTTACATATTTATTCCATCTAGCTACAATGCTCCGCACTGTGTGTTTATATATTCATATATCTATTCCATCTAGCTACAATACTCCGCACTGTGTGTTTATATCATCGTCGGCCTCCGTCGGTCTATGATGACCATGGAAGAGAATCCTAAACGTTTACTCTGCTGGAACAGCACCACCTGTGGCTGAACAGGCCGATGCGCGAATGACAGTCCCTGTCACACAGGTCACACTTGTGGGTGGTCTCCGTGCTGCTGGGTCTGTGGCGGTTCTTCCTGCGGGTCCTTTTTTCATCTGCTGCAGCAGTCAGTCTCTCTTCACCCGCCTTGAGCTGTCTGGTCAGGGTGCCTCTCCATTTGGAGCGGTCCGTTGCAAGGTCCTCCCAGCGCTCTGTGTTGATATCCAGGGCCTTCATGTCTCTCTTGCAGACGTCTCTAAAGCGCAGCTGTGGGCGGCCAACGTCTCTCCTGCCAGTTGCCAGTTCTCCATAGAGGACGTCTTTGAGGATTCTGCCATCCTCCATACGGTGAACGTGGCCTAGCCAGCGGAGCCTGCGCTGCCTGAGTAGAGTGAACATGGAGGGAAGGCCGGCGCGGGACAGAACTTCTGTGTTGGGCACTTTGTCCTGCCAGGATATGTCCAGGATGTGGCGAATGCAGCGCAAGTGGAAGGAGTTCAGTCTCTTTTCCTGCCGGGCGTATGTTGTCCACATCTCACTCCCATAGAGCAGTGTGCTGATGACGCGGGCATTGTACACTGCCATCTTCGTCTTGACAGAGAGTTTGGGATTCTCCCACACTTGTGTGGTGAGGCGAGCGAGTGTGAAGGCTGATTTTCCAATCGTCTTGTTGATCTCTGTATCAAGGGAGAGGTTGTTGCTGATCGTGGACCCCAGGTACGTGAACTGATTCACGACCTCCAGCTTGTAGTCATCAATGGTGATGGTTGGTGGTGCTTCCGCGCCTTGCGCCAAGACGTTAGTCTTCTTCAGGCTGATGGTAAGCCCGAAGTCCTTGCATGCCTGGGAGAAGCGGTCCATCAGGGTCTGAAGCTCCTGCTGTGTGTGGGTTGCGACTGCAGCGTCGTCTGCGAACAGCATGTCTCTGATTAGAGCCTCGCGTACTTTGGTTCTGGCTTTCAGGCGGGCAAGGTTGAAAAGCCTGCCGTCAGATCTTGTGTGCAGGTAGATTCCCTCTGTTGCTGTACTGAAGGCATGCCTCAGGAGCATAGCAAAGAAAATCCCAAAGAGGGTTGGCGCAAGTACACAGCCCTGTTTCACTCCGCTGCGTATGTTGAATGGCTCTGAGACGTTGCCATCATGCTGCACTATCCCCTGCATGTTGGTGTGAAACGATTCGATGAGGCTTTGCAACTTTGGTGGGCATCCTATCTTTGGCAGGATCTTGAAAAGGCCCTCTCTGCTGACCAGATCGAACGCTTTGGTGAGGTCGATGAAGGCGACGTACAGAGGCATGTTCTGTTCTCTGCATTTCTCCTGGAGTTGGCGGATGGAGAATATCATGTCTACCGTCGATTGCTCAGCGCGGAAGCCACACTGAGGCTCGGGGTAGACACGTTCGGCAAGCTTCTGTAGACGAACGAGAACAACTCGTGCGTAGACTTTGCCAACAACGCTGAGGAGGGAAATGCCCCTGTAGTTGTTGCAGTCGCTTCTCTCCCCTTTGTTTTGTAGAGGGTGATGATCTTGGCGTCCCTCATGTCCTGTGGTACGGCACCTTCCTTCCAGCACTGGCAAGGACGTCATGCAATGGCAGCAGTAGGGCGGTCTTGCAGTGCTTGATCAGGTCAGGGGGTATGCCGTCGTTGCCGGGTGCCTTGCCAGCGGCCAAGCTATCAATGGCCTTACTGAGTTTGTCGATGGTTGGCTCGGCGTCAAGTTCGTCCATGGATGGCAGGCAGTCGATGGCATCAAGGGCTGACGGTGTCACGGTGTTCTGTCTAGAGTAGAGGTCGGAGTAGTGTTCCACCCATCTCTCCATCTGCTTGTTCTTCTCTGTGATCATCTCCCCAGTGGAAGATTTGAGGGGGGCCGTCTTGCTCTGAGCTGGACCAAGTGCTTTCTTGATGCCATCGTACATACCACGGATGTTCCCTGTTATGGCAGCGGTTTGAATGTCTTGGCTGAGCTGAGTCCAGTACTCGTTGGCACAGCGCCGAGCAGTCTGCTGAACTTTGCTTCTCGCAGCCCTGAGAATCTGGAGATTCTTCTCGTTTGGGTACTTCTTGTACTCAGCAAGTGCTGAGCGCTTGGCTTCAATGACGGGGGTCATCTCGGTCAACTTGGCATTAAACCAGTCCTGTGACTTCGAGGTCTTCCTCCCAAAGGTAGCCAAGGCTGTGCGGTAGATGGTGTTTCGCAGCTCTTCCCACTTCTGCTTTGCAGATTCTCCTCCTTGTGGTACACCAAGTTCCTTCTCAAAGGTGGAGGCAAACTGCTCAACAAGTTCTGGTTGGGCCATCTTGCTGGTGTCAATCCGTGCCTTTCCAGGTTGTCTAGCATGATGGAATTTCTTCAGCTGCAGCTTGACCTTGCAACACACCAATGAATGGTCTGTGTCGCAATCTGCACTCTGGAACGAACGGGTGATTAGCACGTTCTTCAGTGAGGTGCGCCTGGTCAGGATCAAGTCTAGCTGGTGCCAGTGCTTTGAGCACGGATGTTGCCAGGAAACCTTGTGTTGGGGCTTGGTCTTGAAGAACGAGTTTGTGATGCACAGATCGTGATATGTGCAGAACTCAAGCAGCCGCTGTCCGTTGTCGTTCATTCTGCCCACGCCAAAAGGTCCAAGACAGGAGGGCCAGGAGTCATGGTCAGCACCCACTCTGGCATTGAAGTCTCCAAGGAGAATGAGTTGTTCGGAGTTGGGGATGATCCTGACAGTTGTTGTGAGATTCTCGTAGAACTCGTCTTTTGCCTCTGGTGTGGCTGTCTGTGTTGGGGCATACACACTGACGAGGGTGACTGGGCCTTGAGTGGTGTTCAGGCGGAGGGTGAGGAGTCGTGCAGAGCCAGTGCTGCCCGGTTCCACCATCTTCAGCAAAGTGTTCTTCACTGCGAAGCCCACTCCGTGTTCCCTGTGTTCGTCACTGCCCTTTCCCTGCCAGTAGAACGTGTAGTCCTTCTCTCTCAGTGTGCCTGCATCAGCTAACCGTGTTTCCTGGAGAGTGGCGATATCCACTCCCAGTCTCTTCAGCTCATTATTGATGATGGCAGTCTTCCTGGTGTCGTTGATGTCCTTGAGGTTAGCAGCGAGTCCTGTCATCATAGTGCGGACGTTCCAAGTTCCCAGTTTTAGAGTTGGTCTCTTTTGTTTTATTGTCTTGCCTGGTGCGAAGGTTCTCAGCCTGCTGTTTGGATTTCTCCTTATCCCCATGCACCCAATGAGGAAAGCAAGCTGTGGCGGGACAACACCTTATTGGCTGGGGGATGCCCAGCTTGAGGCGGGCGGTAGCTGTCCAGTGAGATCTGATGATGAGATGAGATGAGATTCAACTTTAATGTCATTACACATGTATACAAGGTAACGAAACGTGACTTGGCATTTGGGCACACTCTGCAGAGCGCATCCAAGGCCGGGGCAGCCGCTAGGCGCCAGTCATAGATGATGCCAGATCTGATGATCCCTCCCACCGTCGGGAACAACCCCTGGCGCCACGCTCTACGCCAATTGAGCAGTGGCTTATAACCGGTAACTGTCATTCCCCGTGTTTTGTCTACGCCAAAGGCGAAGCTGGAGTGTCCTCTCCAGTGATCCGGTGTTCTACCTTCCAGCGTTGGGCGTTGGTAGGATTCAAGCCTGGGCAGGAAGATATGGAGGACAAGATGTTGCCCATGCAGCATGTCCCCCCTCTCCACGTCACTGATGAATCCAAAGGAACAGCAGGGCTGCTACAGTTTGGCACCAGTGCTGTTGCAGGAGCTGCCAGAACGATGTTGAGCACAACATAGAACTGCCTTAGGGGCTCCGACTCCGGATTTTTCCTCAGGGTTGACTCCCGAAGCCTTTCCCGTGACCGGGTATGCCGCAAGGCAGCAGAGGTTTGAAATCAGGGTTTACCTTCCCCTAGATGGGCTACCTTCCCAGGTTGACGAGCCACCATCTACCCGAAGCATCTGGTTTTAAGGCGCCAGAGATCCGCCCTCGCCCCTTCTCCTATTAGTAAAAGCAGTTCCGCCGGGCTTAGAGACTAAACCACATGGGCAGGCTAGGAGTTGGACTTAGTTGCCAGAGGCTTTTCGAGACGCACGCCATAAGGAGCATTTTATGAGCACTGGGAGCTTAACCCCAGTGCCGCTCCTGGCTATGACAACCTTGGAACATATTATTCCATCTAGCTACAATGCTCCGCACTGTGTGTGTTTATATATTTACATATTTATTCCATCTAGCTACAATGCTCCGTACTGTGTGTGTTTATATATCTACATATTTATTCCATCTAGCTACAATGCTCCGCACTGTGTGTTTATATACTCATATATTTATTCCATCCAGCTACAATGCTTCGCACTGTTTATATATTTACATATCTATCCCATCTAGCTACAATGCTCCGCACTGTGTCTATATATATATATATATATATATATATATATACTGTATATATATATATATATTTATATTTATATGTACATATGTATACTTGCTGCTCTTGTTTTTTTCTCTTGCCTTCTGATTGTTGCTCTGAGTGTTGCTATCCCTGTGCTGTTGCAATCTTGGAACTTCCCCATTGTGGGACTAATAAAGGCTTATCTTATCTTATCTTATCTTATCTTATCTTATCTTATCTTATCTTATCTTAATAAGGGATTAGACTGGGGTGAGTCCTTGAGTCCACCTACCCTGACGCATGGGCTCCCCCTATTGGGCCGAAGATGACAAGAAACTACCTCGTGCTCCTCACTCCCGCAATATAGACACAGCCCCAACTCTTGGCGGCGCTCTTTCTCCACCGGAGACAACCTAGATCGCCCCACCACCATTGGTTCCGGGGTCTCAGGAGAGTTGGAGGAAGGATGGGCCAATAGGGACGACCGAGGGGCGTGACAAACCCAGGCTCCCGAATGACCGGAAGCTCGCCGCTCAGCGGCTCTCTCCCTCAGCCTATTATCTATGTTGATTGCTAGGGAGATAACTCGAATAACCTGCTGGGCTTTTCTAGCAGCGCTAGCTCGTCCCGAAGCTCAGAGCTGAGGCTCCTTATAAAGATGCTGCATAAAGAAGTGTCCTCCCACCCCACTTCAGTGGCCAACACCCGAAGTCGATAGCGTAATTGGCCACGGCCTGGGAACCCTGCCTCAGATTCAGCAACCGAGAGGTAAGCACGCTGTCTCAATCTGAGTGATCGAACACTTCATAAAACTCGTCAATGAAATGATTGAGAGTCAAGCTGACATAACTAGTCCTGGCCATAACCGCATAGGCCCAAGCTAGCGCTCACCCTTCCAGTAAGTTAATCATATATCCAATCTTACTGTGGTCTGAATTAAAGTCCTCAGGCACCCGCTGGAAAACCACCTCGCACTGCATAACAAAGGGACTAGCCTCCCCGAACTTACCGCTAAAACGATTAGGAGTTGGAACGGGGGTTAGTCAAGCAGGCGGTCCTAACTTAAGCTGGTTAGCCGGGTGGCTAGCGGAAGCTGAGGAGCTAAAAGAAATAGCTGGGGCTGGGGGAAAGGACTGAGACCCAGTTAGCTGGTCCAACCAATCCGTAATAGGGGCTAATTGGGCCAATGTGGATTGTTGCTGATAAACCAATTGATCTATTCAAATCTCTGTTAGATGTAATCAGCGCACCAAAGCGCTGTCAGCTGGGTCGTTCTGGCGGAGATGTACTGACATGGTTTTATGACCCAGTGACCACACACAGACTCAAGAATAGATTCAATTAGACTTATTAATGTAAATGTGTGATTGAATGCGTGCGTGTGAGTGTGTACAGGAACAGCAGGGGACAGAGCAGGACACTGTTCAGCCTGGCAACCCTGGAAACACACAGAAGCGTGATAGTTAGCAGAGGAGACAGTTGGTGATGGATGATTAGTCAGAGGCTTACTGGGTGTGCAGATGGTGGGAGGCTCAGGTTCAGCTCGGCGGCTGCAGCCAGGGAGACAGTGTCCGCTGTCGGGTGTTGTAGCTCCGGCTGGGGGGGGGGGGGTAGATGTGGAGGAGTGGTGTGCTGGGAGAGAGGGTAGGAGTCCGCCGCCACAGAGGAGGAAAGAATCCGCCGCCAAGGTGCTCCACCTGTGCACAGGGGACTGGAAGATAAGATGAGTTGAGGAATTGTAGCTTACGTGAGCTGTGGACGATGTCCCTCAGGCGTTGGGACAGCAGGCTTGGGTAGCAAAGGACTGTAGACACTGGCAAGGTTATGAGATGATAGACGGAGGAAGCTCCTCTGGAGCGCAGTGAGACATCTCCGCCCAGAAGCCTGAGCAGAGCCGTCTAAATAGGCCCAGTCCAGATGGAAAGGAGGTGTGCGCCCAGCTGCTGGCAATCAATCACGGAGCAGACCATGACAGTGGCAAGTCCCAGGAAAAACCCCATGAGTGCCTGGTATCATTGGAAAGGTTAGAAATCATACTTTCTAAAAATACATATGTTTTTACAGAAGACGTAACTCCCGACCGATCAAACGCAAGTTTTCAACTTAGCCAAAATATAAACAAATCATCTTTTCCGTCCATTTTTGCGCACTTCCCACAAATTAAATATCATTTTGAAGGCCATTCAATACAGAATATGGAAATTTACATCAATTTTGAAAATGTATACTTTATAGATCCCCAGAGGGGAAATTGAGGTCATCCACTTGGATGGATGAAGCAGCCACGGTATGGCGCTATCCCTTTACCATTCACACACACATTCACACCTAGGGCCACTTTTAGAGTCTCCAATTAACCTAACCGGCATGTTTTGGCCTGTGGGAGGAAACCGGAGAACTCCCAGAGTAAACCCACACAGACACGGGGAGAACATGCAAACTCCACACAGATCACTGTTGGTCAGGGGCTGGGATCGAACCCGGGATCCCATGGCCAAGGGTGAGTTGGTGTGCTGCCGCAGTGCTAACCACTGTTCCACCGCACCGCCCTAATGTCCTCAAAGTAACTCATTTTGCCAACACAGGTCATTTGTTTACAGTGTTAGCATCTTAGCAGTGGCGCTAACAAACGAAGCTACAGTCTACCAGGCCGCTTTTTAAGGTCATCTTCTCAACTTTCGATAGTCGTGGGAAGTGGTATGATTATATTTCCGTTTTTGAGGTGCAAAAGTCAATGTTCCTGCATTTCTGATGCTGAAGTCATTGTTTTTTTAACAAGGAAAAGTGTCCCATTTCAGTGACAACCATATGTTCTAAACTAGTACTGGAGGTTGCTACCATAATCCACACAAGGCATCATGGGGCCTAGGAATAAGGTGGATAGGATCAAAAATTTATAGTTTCTCACACTGTTCTGGTTTGCTCGAGTAGGTTCATTTTGTCTTCTTTAAATGATTAGCCTTTTGTTTTTCTTATTAAAGACAAGGATAGAATGGAGATGTTTTTACTGTACCTTTACAAGTTTCAACTGTCCACTGCAGTCTTCTTCATAAGTGTCAGCTGATTGCTGCGAAGTGTCATTTATCAGCTGGCTTTCCTAGGCGGGGACAGCCCAGCAGAACGGTCCGATCCAGTGGGCGGGCCCCTCCTTCCACCGTCTGATGGTCTCTGGAGAATGTAGTCCCAGGTGTGTGTCTTTTCCCTGCTTCCTGATTTCTATGGCCTCCTTGAACCAACGTTTGTGTCTGTTACTCTCTGATCCAATGATTTTTGTGTTGTCCCAGTCCATGATGTGATTATTTCTTTTGCAGTGATCTGATATTGCTGATTTTAGTATTGCTTGTTCTGCCTTTTCTTTTTGTGCTCTTGTGAGCCGTCCTTGTGTCTCCTTCTCACATTCCTTCTGGTGTTCTTTTTTCCTTGTGGCAAATGCTCGTTCTGTTTCTCCGATGTAGATTTTGTTACATGATCTGCATGATATTTCGTATATTACGTTGCATTTTTTGCTTTGTTCTATTTTGTCCTTGGGGTGTACTAATTGTCTTAATTTTTTGTGTGGTTTTATTTTGTGTTTTTTCATGATCCTTTGGATTGGTTCTGTTATCCCTCGGATGTATGGTATGATTATGATGTCCTTGTTTTTGATTTTGGCGTTTGGTCTGTGTCTTGTTTTCTGTTTTCTTTGTTTCTGACTTGCTGTTTCATTTTATTTATGGTCCATATCGGATATTGGCAGCATGTGAGTGCATGTCTTTTGTGGTTTTTCTCCTCCTGTCTGTCTTCTTGGTTTGTGATGATGGTGGCCCGTTTGTGTAGTCTCCTGACAACTGATAGTTGGTGTGCTGTGGGGTGTTCTGATGTCCATAGTAGGTACTGATCCGTGTGGGTTGGTTTCCTGTAGACTAAGATTTTTATACTGCTGTCATCATTGTGGTGGATTTTCCTGTCCAGAAAGGCTATGGTACCATTTTCTTCCTCTTCATGTGTGAATTTTATATTCCCAGTGCTGTCTGTGTTATTCAGATGGTCTGTGAGTTCTTATGTGTGTCCTTTTTTTATTTTCTACAATATGTTGTCCATGTGTCTCTTCCAGAGGGTGGGTTTACATTGTATGGGTTCTGTGTTGATGGCTTTATTTTCCAGATCCTCCATGAAAAAGCTGCTCCTGATGGCTGATAGTGGGTCTCCCATTGCAAATCCTTCTTTTGTCTGTAGATTCTCTGTATTGATAATAGGTGGATTTTGCAACAAATTGCAGTAGTCCAGATATGTCATCAACTGTGAGATTTGCGTGTCTTTTAAGGGTTCTGTTGTTGTTGAGGTGTTCTCGCACGGTGTAGTGTGACATCAACAGGGGTTTTTGTGAATAGTAAAATGTCATCATGTGAAATGAGGATCTCGTCTGATTGTATTTTCATATTTTTGAGTTCTTGTGCCAGTTCTTTTGAGTTTTTGCAGTACTATTCTGATAGTCCAAGGAGGAGTTTGATGATTTCATCTAGGGCTTTTGATAAGTTGTATGTGACTGATCCGATGCTGTCTATTATTGGTCGCAGTGGGATGTCTTTCTTAATTCAATTCAATTCAATTCAACTTTATTTATATAGCGCCATTTCACAACAACAGTCATCTCATAGCACTATCAACTGTAGGGGGGGAACCCCCACAGTTGCAGAAAGACCCCAGCGATCAGGCGATCCCCTGTGAGCAAGCACTTGGCGACGGTGGAGAGGAAAAACTCCCTTTATGTATTTTTGGGGTTCCATAGATCTGGGGGATGGTGCTGGCTGTGGATATCAGGTGTTCGTATGCACAAAAAAACAAAAACAAAAGATGCACACAATGAAATTCACTTATATAGCACTTTTTCTCATCTTTAGATGACTAAAGTGCTTTACAAATCCTGCTATCCACCCATTCACACACTGATGGCGGCGGAGCAGCCATGCACCGGTCTGACCCAGCAGGAGCAAGTGGGGGTTCAGTGTCTTGCTCAAAGACACTTTGACATGCAGACTGCAGACAGAGCGAGAATCAAATCCCAGACCCTCCGATCAGTAGTCGGCCACACTACACCTGCGCCACAGCCGTCTCCAATGGCCAGCCCAGAGTCCAGATCTACAGTAAACTAGGGATAAGATAATACCACTTTTTCAAGTCCAATACCGATACAGATACCGTGACTTTGAGTATCGGCCAATACCGATCCAAACCCGACACCGCCTCTCTTATTTAAAACAATAAAAGTACATAACATACTTTGGTAATGACTGGTTGCATTTTGCATACATATAAAACCACAAATCTAAAAGTCAGAGGATATATTACAAATTTGACTCAGTTCAGCAATGTTGCTGCTTTTAATTTAAACTTTGCAGCATTGGCAACATTTCACTGGTCAGCACCATGTAAATATGCATTCTGAAATTTTAAGTGCATGTTTATGCAAAACTTTGATGCTGATTATTTAAGTAAACATTCAGATGAAATTCAAAGTGCCACTTTATGCTTGAGGAAAAAAATGCTGTAGATCTGAAAATAAAGGAACTAACCCTTTAAGTTGTATTTTTGACATTTATCATCATCATCATCATCATCATCATCATCATCATCATCATCATCATCATCATCATCATCATCATCTCCTTGTCCTTGGTTTATTTAGTAGTGTTTCTGGTATTATTCTTTGTCCATTCTTAGATTTTAGGTTTGCTCTTATTTTGAAGTCATTCCTGTTCCATTTCATGTAGCCCTGTTGTTCTACTCCTGCTTCCAGTTCACTGTTATAATTTGCTGTTTATGTTTCCTTCACCTACCTCTCATTAGCTGTAACTTTCTGTCGAAAGGTAACCCCATGTTATGTCTTCGTTTCCATGCTACAGACTGGTTTTTACTTTCAGTTTTGTTCTTTTGCTTAGGTTTCACTTTTAGCGTCCAGCCTCCGAGCTGGAAAAGCACTTCCTTCTGCTCAGTTCTTGACAGAATTCAGCATACTCCTTTACCCTGAGACTTTTGCAAGTGTTTTATCAAGTTGCTGGTGTTACCATTCTGATGAAGAAAGAAAGAAGAAAATTGTAAATGCTGGTACCATACAGCAACATGCCGAGGCGAGTCCCACAGACAGGCTCCATTGACTCTTGTTGCCTTTGTATACATGTAGAAGTTGCGCACAGTGCGGCTGAGAGCATGGTCACACCTTCATTTTATTTTATACTATTAATGTATCAAATCGGTAAATTACTTTAATTCCTTACCAATACCGATCCAGCCATTTTGACTGGATCGAACCCGATATGGCAGATTGAATCGGCTCATCCCTAATCTAAACCTCATAGAGAATCTCTGGAAAACTTTGGTAACAAAGTAATGACTAAGAAACCCACTACAGTTACTGAACTGTGAAAGAGACTGCAAGAAGAATGGACCAAGATCAAACCAGAGCATTTTGTTTTTCTTATTAAAGACAAGGATAGACAAGGCCTAGTTGGTAGAGCAACCAGGAGGTTGTGGGTTCAAATCCTGGCCAGGTCATACCAAAGACCATATAAAAATGGTACTTCCCGCCTTTTACACTATGGAATGGTGAGTGGGACAGCACTGTGTATATCTGTGTTGTTTGAGGCTGGTTTTGATGTATGGACATCAGTGTATGCTAGGATGGATGGGTGTTAATGTTGATATGTACAAAATACAGTTAATTGTTTACTTGGGGTCTTAAATGTGGTAATTTGTATATAATTCACATGGGTGTATTTATGGAAAAGAGGAGATGGAATTAATAAGTGTTCACTTCTTCCTTCTCCCTTTCGAACACTGTATACTGTTACTTTATTGCATTTGTCATTTGTTTTGTTTTTGTTATACTTTTTTGTTTGAAATAAAGTATCTATCTATCTATCTATCTATCTATCTATCTATCTATCTATCTATCTATCTATCTATCTATCTAGCTTGGTGCTCAGCATAATAGAATGGGGAGAGGAAAGTTAACACACAGCGCAACCAGAGGACTGACCCCCCCAACAGTAGCTTTCACTACTTACAGTAGCTGTGTGGTCTCGGGTCGGTGAAATGGAGATAGGCGTCACCCGTGTACACCACATGATGTCCCACATGCTGTGGGAGGATTAACTTAACTCCACCAAGGAGGTAATGCAGTCGGGGTGGTTTGTCTGTCTGTTAACAGGATTACGCAAAAAACTACTCGACAGATTTTGATGAAATTTTCACCAGAATGAAGGATGAACCCATTAAATTTTAGTGATGATCTGAAAGTGCATACCTCCACCAAAGACCTTGCTTGTATTTGTGCAGCAGGATTACACAAAAACTACTGGATAGGTTTGGATGAAATTTTCACAAGCGGTGGTTCTTGGGCTAGAGAGGAACCGATTGCATTTTGGTGATAATCCAAGAATGCATATTTCTGCCAAGGCTCTTATCTTCTCACAGTGTGTTAGCAAGAATCCTCCAAAACTACTGCACAGACTTTGATGCAATTTTCACCAGAACTGGTTTGTGGCCTATACACGAATCCATTACATTTGGAGGTGATTCATGAGGACGGAAGGGGCCTTGGCAGAGGAATGCACTCTCTGTGTGCTTTTCTAGTTTCAATATTTTTAGATTCAAGGAACTGTTTAACCTGTTTTGTTGTATGACAAGGGCATTGTCTTGCATGAAAATTCTGGGTTGATTGAGAGACAGTTGCAGTGAAGGAATTGCATGTTTCTGAAGGACATTCACATAAACATTTGCACTCACACTGCCATGTAGCTGTACAAGAGGCCCAACTCCTGCTGCAGAAAACATCCCCCAAACTAGGACACTTCCTCCTCCAATTTTAACTGACTTCTTTACACACTTTGGATTCAGTGTTTCCCCAGTTTGACACTGAACATATTGTTTCCCATTAGACCCAAATAAAATGAACTTACTCTTATCACTGAAGTGCACCCTGGACCAGTTCTCCTCTGTCCACACATGCTCCTCAGCAAAGGCAAGTCTAGCCATTTTGCAGTTTCTGCTGACAAGAGGTTTGGCCACTGCAGAGTGAGCTTTGAGTCCAAACTGTCTTAAATGGCAAGACACTGTCTGCCAAGACAGATCCTTGCCCTGTTCAGCAGTGAACTGGCGAGCAATTCCAGCTGCAGTGTTGAACCGAATCCCCATTGAGAGTCTTTGTATAATCCTGTCCCCCAAAACAGAGCAGTGTGAAAAACTAGTGATGTCCTGTGGCCGCAGAAGTGCTGAAGTCAAAGCAAGGGCCTCTACACTCTCTATCATTTTTTTAATCCTATATCCCTAAAAAAAACAAAACAAAACATTGTTTAAATCTTCTCTTCTGACACAGTGGTCACTGTTTTTTTTTTTTAACAAAATAAATGTTTGTGTTGAAGTGCCTTGGTTATTTAAAAAAAAACATGCTAGTACAGCAGTGTTATAGCCACAGCTGATATTTTGTCAAATTCTGAACAATGAAGAATAACTACACTGCCTTCAAAATTATTATGCAAATGATATTTGTCTCTGATTTTCCTAAATAGTTGATGCAAATGACAGTCAGTATAATTTTCTAGTCATCAACCGTTAAAACATAATTCAAATTTTATTGAACAGCAGCAGGTGTGCTGATTATGAGCTGCTCACTACAGCAAGTGGGGAGTGAATGGAGAGAGAGAGAAGGGCAGAACAGAACATAGAATAATCAGACAAATAAGCAGACAAAAACAGAGATACAAAATACAACAATAAACTGTGTCTGAGGTCTGGGATGACATAGGACCTCAGACACATGACAAAGCTTCCCCATTAAGGGGTGCATTCCAGACACCCACTGTTAACACCAGGAAAGGACCCCCTTTCTGAGGATGAGGTGATTGCAGGCGAGGCGGCAGGAGGAAAAAATGGCTCTGCAGTGGGTTTTGCCTCCTCCGGTGAAAGAGGGGTTGCTGGTTGGGTGATGGTTCAACTCTTTGGGCGTGACCTCCAGGAACGGTGACATCGTGGAGGAACAGGAGACTCCAAGGTGAGAGTATGCTTGACTTCGGGTGGGAGCTTTGGCTCCCTCGGAGAAAATTCCATAGTTTCCGACACTGATTCCGGGAGGGGCCACTGTTCTTCCTCCAAATGGCGGTCAATTTCCACCAGCAACACCAGCATGCGTTCTTCCTCACTCCCCATGGATAAAGCAGACCCAGGCTCTGGAGACGGAGGTGGAGCTGGAGCTGGACAGCTGGGGGAGGAGGAAGGCTTCCTCTGTCACGAGTGCTTCTTCTGTGACGGAAACTGCTCCAGCGTCGGAAATTCCTTCCCAGGCTCCTCATAAGGCAGGGAGAAGATGGAATGCAGAATGTTGGCCAACTCCAGGAAAACCAAAGGTCAGGACACAAATCCAGCACCTCCGCTGTGGTGTCCCGGGCCGCTTGAACGTCTTCTGGAGTACACAGCCCTGGCCTCCATGAGAAGGTGTTCTCCAGGAGGTCCAGTGCACGCAGCTCCATATCATTCCAGAAGTCCATGGCGTCAGCTCAGGTAAGTGGAAAAACACACACGGAGAGATGAAAAAGCAACACACAAACTTCACCGCTGGGCTCTGACTGGTCACGGTGTACTGTCATATACCTGCCCTTTTACGCAGCGCACGGATAAAAGGAGACAAGAAGGACTGAGTTTGTGCTGCCATCCGGTGGCATGGAGGAGCCACATCAGGCACCAATATACATTGCTACCCCTGCTGCCCACCTTCTGCCATGGGATTCGGGCATGGTCGGTGGCTTAGGATGTAGTGCTGGCATCATCCCCTGGACACAACTGGTCACTGGTCTGGAGGGTGGTTGACAAGGCTGGAGTTCTAGACCCAAAAGTAGACATGGGTTGAGACACAAAATAGCAGTTTATCAATGATTTATTGAAACAATTATTAATTTCTGCAGGAAGCGGAGGAGAGTCTGGCAGCCCAAGGAGGAGAAAGCAGAGGAAAACGGTAAGTACTGTTAATGGGAAAATGATGACAAAGTTACTTTCAAATGTACTTTTCTTCAAGTTCAGGCTGGAGTAGATGGCACAAACTCCAGTTTGTGGACGGAATGGCAGAAGACCTGGCAGGAGATCCTCCCAGTCGCCTCTACTGCAGTGGTCCAAGGGAAGGGCCGTGGCGGTGCATAGCAGACTGGCCAGGCCTGAGCACTGAGGGAAAAAAAAAAAGAGAAACAGTGCACTGTGAATGGTGGTAAGTCAACTTGATGGTGAAATAATCTGCCAGGAGTCCGGTCTGCCACACTAGGAGGAATTCCTGGGGAGAGCATACACAAGAGGGTGAAACAGTCCAAAACTACAGTGGGGAAAAAAAGTATTTAGTCAGCCACCAATTGTGCAAGTTCTCCTACTTAAAAGATGAGAGAGGTCTCCAATTTTCATCATAGGTATACCTCAAATATGAGAGACAAAATGAGAAAAAAAAATCCAGAAAATCACATTGAAGGATTTTTAATGAATTAATTGGTAAATTCCTCGGTAAAATAAGTATTTGGTCAATAACAAAAGTTCATCTCAATACTTTGTTATATACCCTTTGTTGGCAATGACAGAGGTCAAACGTTTTCTGTAAGTATTCACAAGGTTTTCACACACTGTTGCTGGTATTTTGGCCCATTCCTCCATGCAGATCTCCTCTAGAGCAGTGATGTTTTGGGGCTGTCGCTGGGCAACACAGACTTTCAGCTCCCTCCAAAGATTTTCTATGTGGTGGAGATCTGGAGACTGGCTAGGCCACTCCAGGACCTTGAAATGCTTCTTACAAAGCCACTCCTTCGTTTCCCGGGCAGTGTGTTTGGGATCATTGTCATGCTGAAAGACCCAGCCACGTTTCATCTTCAATGCCCTTGCTGATGGAAGGAGGTTTTCACTCAAAATCTCACGATACATGGCCCCATTCATTCTTTCCTTTACACGGATCAGTCATCCTGGTCCCTTTGCAGAAAAACAGCCCCAAAGTATAATGTTTTCACCCCATGCTTCACAGTAGGTATGGTGTTCTTTCTCCTCCAAACACAACAAGTTGAGTTTTTACCATAAAGTTCTATTTTGGTTTCATCTGACCATATGACATTCTCCCAGTCCTCTTCTGGATCATCCAAATGCTCTCTAGCAAACTTCAGACGGGCCTGGACATGTACTGGCTTAAGCAGGGGGACACGTCTGGCACTGCAGGATTTGAGTCCCTGGCGGCGTAGTGTGTTACTGATGTAGCCTTTGTTACTTTGGTCCCAGCTCTCTGCAGGTCATTCACTAGGTCCCCCCGTGTGGTTCTGGGATTTTTGCTCACCGTTCTCGTGATCATTTTGACCTCACGGGGTGAGATCTTGCGTGGAGCCCCAGATCGAGGGAGATTATCAGTGGTCTTGTATGTCTTCCATTTTCTAATAATTGCTCCCACAGTTGATTTCTTCACACCAAGCTGCTTACCTATTGCAGATTCAGTCTGCCCAGCCTGGTGCAGGTCTGCAATTTTGTTTCTGGCATCCTTTGACAGCTCTTTGGTCTTGGCCATAGTGGAGTTTGGAGTCTGACTGTTTGAGGTTGTAGACAGGTGTCTTTTATACTGATAATGAGTTCAAACAGGTGCCATTAATACAGGTAACGAGTGGAGGACAGAGGAGCCTCTTAAAGAAGAAGTTACAGGTCTGTGAGAGCCAGAAATCTTGCTTGTTTGTAGGTGACCAAATACTTATTTTACCAAGGAATTTACCAATTAATTCATTATAAATCCTTCAATGTGATTTTCTGGATTTTTTTTTCTCATTTTGTCTCTCATAGTTGAGGTATACCTATGATGAAAATTGGAGACCTCTCTCATCTTTTAAGTGGGAGAACTTGCACAATTGGTGGCTGACTAAATACTTTTTTGCCCCACTGTATATACAAAACAAGGCAGGATATTTTCCAGGCTGCACACAGGCTGAGGCAAAGCAGGCTTGACAGGAGCTGACACAACGTGCCCTGACTGAGTAACAGGTGAGTGCCCCTTATAAAGGCCCTCCCTAATTGCCTTCAGGTGTTGAGTGCGGCTGCAAGGAGGAAGCCAATTAACGGGGAGAGAGAGTACCTGCAAGGTGTGCACCTTGGAATTCTTACAGCGGTGCCTTAGGGATATGTGCGGTGCGGTGGCGCAGTGGTTAGCACTGCACCAGCACAGCAACTCACCCTTGGCCATGGGATCCCTGGTTCGATCCCAGCCCCTGACCAACAGTGATCTGTGTGGAGTTTGCATGTTCTCCCTTTATCTGCGTGGGTTTACCCTGGGATTTCTCTGGTTTCCTCCCACAGGCCAAAAACATGCAGGTTAGGTTAATTGGAGACTCTAAAGTGGCCCTAGGTATGAATGTGTGTGTGAATGGTTAAGGGATAGCGCCATACCGTGGCTGCTTCATCCATCCAGGTGGATGCCCTCAATTTCCCCTCTGGGGATCAATAAAGTATACAAAATTAAAAAAAAAATAAAAAAAAATATGTCTGCATGGTTCTATTAATGGATGGATGATGGATTGGGGAGGGAGACATTGGCTTGAGTGAGTGAATGAGTGAGTGAATGAGTGAGTGAGTGAGTGAGTGAGTGGTCAGGAAGTGCCAGGCAGACTGGTGTGGTACCTCCTGGCCTCGTGGGCCACTTCCAGCATTGTGGTGTTGGCTTCTCCCGCTGCTCACTACCCCCTCCTGGGTGTGCCCAGGGGGAGTGCGCTCTTCCTGGCTGACCAGCGGCCCCACCCCCATTACCTATCCTCCTGGGGCTGGGTGGCCTTGGGACATTTATGCTCTATGGGGGCTGTAAGTTGCCCAAGTGATTGGGGGTGCCTGTCTTGCTCGCTCACAGTCCGTGGATGAGCGTTACTACGTCTTCCTACCTCCCTTTTTTCCCTTTTTGGTGCCCCCCCCCCAACACACACAATCTCTCTTGTGTAGTCACATATACATGCACATGCACACACACATACACATGTCTCTCTGTTCTCTTTTTTGTACAGATATCAGGCCCGTGTTGAGATCTTCTCAGAAACAGCAGTTGTTTCTTGTTTTTTTTTCTCTTTGTTTTTCTTTATTTGTCTCTCCGTCCCCACCCATTCCAACCACTTCATATCCCATCAGTTCCCTCCCCCATTCACCTCTGTCAGGTCCAGCATACTTAAGACAATTTAAATAAAGTATTAAAGTTATTATACAACATGAGGCTTCAGATTCAGATCAGATTCATTTCTTTCAGTGTCCCAGAAGGGCAATTCAGTTTGCAGCTGAACAAAACAAAAGGAGGACAACCATACATACAAGTAAAACAAAATATATGATTTCAGAAGAACCTAAACTACAAGTCTATAAATACTATTGATATATAGCATATAAGATAAGATAAGATAAGATAAGCCTTTATTAGTCCCACAATG
Organism: Pholidichthys leucotaenia; assembly: GCA_020510985.1. Lineage (NCBI taxonomy): Eukaryota > Metazoa > Chordata > Actinopteri > Cichliformes > Pholidichthyidae > Pholidichthys > Pholidichthys leucotaenia. Next base: position 95,500,313 of record CM035837.1, read on the forward strand.
GGGAAATTCCAGGATTGCAACAGCACAGGGATAGCAACACTCAGAGCAACAGTCAGAAGGCAAGAAAAAACAACATCTAGTAAACATATGTCCATATTACTATAAATGTATATATATAGACACACAGTGCAGAGCATTATGGTTGGTTGGTGAATGTGCAGCAGAAAGTCTAAGCTCTCTCTCCGCGGATGCGGCGGGCCAGCTGGAAGTCTTTGGGCATGATGGTGACCCCCTTAGCGAAGAAGAGACCACCAGGTGGGCCTCGCTGGTCTCCTGCAGAGCCATGACGGCGAAGCTCAGGAAACACAGGACGGTCTTGAAGTCCTGAGCGATCTCCCTCACCAGGCGCTGGACGGGCAGCTTACGGATGAGCAGCTCCGTGGATTTCTAGCAGCGACGGATCTCTCTCAGAGCCACGGGCCTGTGACGGCGAGGCCTCTTCGCTCTGCCGGTGGCCGGAGCGCCTCTCCGAGCAGCCCGGGTGGCTAGCTGTCTCCTGGGGGGCTTCTTCCTCCAGTAGATTTTACGGGCAGTCTGCTTGGTTCTTGCCATCGCTCTTTATTATTCTGTCTTATATTTCTTGCACGCCGCCTAAACTCCAGCCCGGCACCCGTGTCGTTTTCGCTACAGCTCCCGGTATGTCGAGTTTCCCATTAGCACCGGGCGGCGGCCAAGTGCTAGCTAGCACTAGCTCCTCCCTGCTGTAGCGTCTCCCGCTGCAAACCGTGGCTCCGTCCGCCGACCCGGGAGACCCCCGGGGCGATCCGTGCGTCCGTGATATATATACAGAGTGAAAGGTGTAGAAAGAAGAAGGAAGATAAAAAAAAAAGGCTGTTGCAACGGGCAGCCTACTCGTGTGGCGCCACCGGTCTGGTGGAACCGGAACCGGAACCGGAACCGGATATATCAAATACATCTGGCAAAGTAAATGTGTTTAGCACACTAAGACAAGCAGATATTTGTTTTAGTTGCCAAGCTGTTGGACAGGACATAAAAAATGCACAATGCCAATTAAGAAGTGAAATTCGACAATTTCCTGCAGACCCCTGAATGTTCTCTCATGGACAGCATGGGGTACAAGGACCCCTTGTTGAAAAACAAGGTTCTAGAAAATAGTGCCACAGTTCAGTCTGTCACTATTTGAAGCCATCTTTCAGACACAAGTGGACATGACCAAAGAGCAATATATTACGTCTCCAGAATGAGACTTAACCGGGTGTACAATTTTTTTATCAATAGGGTAGGGGGTGCTAATCTATTAACATTATGAACTTTTTTTGACTGTTCTATTAAAAACTTTGGAGGGTACATGCTATGTGGACATGCTTCTTTGCAGTGATCCCCAGCTGGAGCTGTCTTTCCTTCGTGTCTCTCCCCATGCTCTTCACTCCCTTTTCCTATCTGTCCTCACTGTCTGTCTTGTAAAGCCTAAAAGGCCAAGAATAAGTACAAAGATAAAACATAACAAAAGACTTTGCAGTAGCATCTAGAAGTCACAGATGCTTGTTGCTTGGTTTGGCACTGACAGATAAATATTCAAATGTATCCATTTGAGGAAGTCTAACTTTATTTCTCACATCCATTTTACCAGTACAAATGGTTAACACCTTAAACAAATAAAATCCCAGACTTTCCTACTCATACTATAAGTAAAAAGTGATAGAAGATTTGAGAGAACTGTGGTGCAATCGCCTGAGCATTTATTGTTTTAGCAAACTATCAGCCCGAGTGGTTATGATCATATGTATCACCTGATGTTTTGCTTATTTAAGCACCTGGCTATTCCTGTTTTCATCTTACTCCCTGGTCACTCGGTGTACACCCTGCCTTCTCGTAGTTTGTATTTCCAGGCTGATAAAACCCTCCCTGCTATGGACACTGAGATAAGAGCTAGTGATTACAGCAGGTGGAATAAGTAATCTGCACTCTGGCTGGGCTTGACACACATGTGGTGTGCATGAATTTGCTTTACCAGCTCTCTTGGGCCTAAGAGAGCTGGTAAAGCACACTAAGAGCACACTAAGAGCTGCTAAAGCTGGTAAAGCACACTATGTGAAAACTTCCTTGGAAAGCAGGGTGTACCTAGTATGACATGATTTCTCAACATTCTTGGGTGTCAAGTGAGTGGTGTGTGTACTGGTGTACGGTACTGAAATGCAGATACATCCTTATGTGCTAGCAAGTTTGCCTAGATGCAAGAAGCTACAAAATATAGTTAACTTGCCAAATCGGTAAAGCAATTTCCAATTTTTACACCTGCAAAATATGACTGAAGTAAAGTGGTAATTTATACCTTTCTTTGTCTGGTGCCATATTGATCTGTTAGAGTTGGATGCTCATGTCAAACCTATCAACATTTTACTGCTTAAAGTGTCAAAATTTGACAGCCATCTTTTTAAAGGGGTCATTGATTGAAAAATGGTGTGTTTGTAGGTTTTAATTACCTGAAATGAGTTTGCTGGTCACCGAATTATCAAAAAATGTTCAAAACAGTCAATTCTCTTAAAAAACACGCAACCTTTTCTCATTTTTCTCTCCAGGAAATGTTTTTGACTGTTCCGTCTAAATCGTATGTCATGTTTAGAAAAAAGCCAACCCACCACCGTCCTTGGGACCTGCCTACTGCTCTATTATTGGCCTGCCTAGCTGTCTCTCATGTAGATGAAGGGCTGCTAAAAGTAGCCTGTTAGCCCCTGAGCTATTAGCCCCCAAGCTAAGGCTGGTAGCAGGTCGCTGGCGCCAGCATGCTGGTCGTGGCAACTGCTTACGTTGTGACCCAAGGCTGCTGCCTGAAGCTGCTGGCTCTCATGGCCAGCTCCCCCACCATCCTCCAAAGCTCTGCGCAACTCTGCTGTACTCTCGCAGGCAACGTAAGGGAGTCGTTTTGTGACAGGGCATCCCCCAGCTGGCCGTGGGAGAGGAGCAAAGTACCGCAGAGTGAGACATTGTCCTTTGAGATCCCATGGCTCAGCAGCTCGGCTCGGGTTGAGGTGATTGGTGGGTCGCCCGGTGTGCGATGCTGGCGATTTGTAGTGGCATCCTGGCGAGACTGCTGGGAGATGGGCCAGAGTGATGCGAGATACACAAATGACTGCGGATCAGTGAACCAGCACTGCTCAGCCAAGCTAGAAGGAGGTTAGAAGCTAGTCAGCAATGGCTAATTGAGGCAAGAGGGAGGGCGGAGTTGAATAGTTGAAGGATGTTTCTTCAAGTGATAGGCTTTAAAAAAAATCAGAGCATTTCAAGAAAGCCAGGAAAAATAAAAAACAAATTTGCTTCAGTAATTTAAAACTGAAGAAAATGTGAACAAAATATGCCACAAACACTTCATTAAGACACGAGTGAGCTGTTAAAATGTGGAAAAAGTGCAATGACCCCTTTAAATCTATGGGGAAGTTATACTTAAATGTGAATGTGACACTGTAATATGTTAGACTGAAGTTTTTAAAATGAGCAATGTGTTTAATAATATTAGAACATTTACCCATGGTGCAGCATGGCGATACAGTGGTTAACACTGTTGCTTCACTGTGAGAAGGTTTCATGTTGGAGTCCCCAGGCTGGCCGGGGTGGGAACCTTTCTGTGTGGAGTTTGTATGTTCTCCCTGTGCTGTGTCAGTTTCCATTACAATCCAAAGACATGCATGTTAGGTTAATTGGTGATGCTAAATATTCCCTAGGTATCTACTTTTTAAGCACTTTGAGTGGTCTTTGTCACTCGAAGTGCTATATGAGTACAGGTCCTTATACAGTAGATGAGTATGTATTTGCCACAACTCCGTGCAAAGGGACCAATGATCCTGCTGTGAACACATGCCAGTTTTATCAACTGTACTGGCTTCAAGGCTTGACATTAGCACCAGCCAAATGCAGGTTGAAGTTGGTAGTGGTGGGTAGCCCTGTCACTCTTAAGGGCTGTTCAGAGTCCCTCCAAGGGGATAACATTTGTGTTCTGTGGACTGCGTTTGCGTACATGGCAATATTCAGAGTTGTTTTTGAGCCACTGCAGCTACCGTTCAGCAGCCGTGTTTCACGCATGTGCAGTGAAAATGAATTTAAACGTTTTAACAGCTGCAATTGAAATACAAAAGATGAGCTTGGCGGCAGTTTTTTTTTTTACTTTTAGTAATCTGTGGATTAAATGTCTTACATATATATTTACCATAAAGTGACTGAAACAATTTTCCCCAGCCCCAAACCACACCTGTAGCAGCTACTGTCACAAGCTATGGACAAATGCAAAGCAACGAAACAGGTAGGGATATACTGTAATTTACTGTTTTGGTGTTCTGGGTGAAAAATTGACAGACGAGTCACTTCACAGTAGAAGAATGCACAATGTTAATTTCAAGGTTTCGAGGTCCTGCCATCCCTGGCGCATGTGCTGTTCACTGCAACCACTGCATTCTTTTACACGCGGCCACTTTTTTGAGGCCTCCATGCGCTCAGTCAGCGCAAACCCTCTGCGTAGAGTTTGCACACGAATGCGTCCACTGTGCTTGCTCACATACCAGCGCGTTTTTGCAGCTATGAATTGGGCTTCACTCACAGCTTCCATGGGTGGCAGATTGTGAATTGTAGTTTCATGAAATTACAACATTAACAGTCCACTCCAACTCTTGCCATATCAAATATGTGAATCCATGATCCACTGTGGCAACCCTTAACAGTGTGTGTGAAATTACAAAAATAACACTCCCATGAACGAAACACACACCATTAGCTCAGTCCATTTTTATGCACAGGTGGCTAAATTAAACACCATTAATTAAACAAAACACAACTTCTAGTGCTTCTCACAGTTAGATATTTTCAGTTGTAGATAAATAGGTGTGTGCTTGTATACACTAAAACTTCATTGTGTTCAGTATTAAAGAACACAGTAATGCTTGTTACAGTGAGTAACAGAGTAATGATACTATGGTGGTATTTTAGTGAGTCTATTTTTAACTTCCCCAAGGAGGTAATTGTAATCAGTTTGTCTGTTTGACTGTTAGTAGGACTACGCAAAAACTACTGAACGGATTTTAATGAAACTTTCACCACAGGTGGCCCTTGGGCTATGGATAAACCCAACAGAGTTTGGAGGTGATCCGAGAGCGCATGCCTGCGCCAAGGCCCTATCTTTTCTCAAAGTGTTAGCTGGATCCGTCAGGGTTTGTGGAGAGCCCGGACTGGGTGGGGATACTGGAGCCAAATGCTGGACTACGGTTCATATGTTTTAATTGAGCTTTGAAACCAAACCACAGCTCGAGGGCTTAAAATAACAAGCATGACAAAATACAAAGCCCAGCAAGGTAAGGCAGGACAGGATGCATGGACAAGACAGAAGTATGGGTGAGACGCTGTATGACAATTAAGGACACCATACAGAACACAGACAGACACGGACCTAAATAGGACAAGGGGTAATCAACCAATACAGACCAGGTGGGAAGCCCAATCATGACTGACAAATGACATATAAGAAAAACAGAGGAAACAGGTAGAGGAAACAGCACGGGTTGGGAATACACATGAGACATGATGACAAAGACAGTGAACAAAGGATAATTACTACAAAACTCATGGCAATAATAATACACATAATGACCAAACAGAACTAGGGCTAAAGCAGGGATAACTCTAAAATAAGGACATGATGACACTGAAAATACAAAACTAACTTGGGCAATGGCAGGGACAATAAAGCATAATGAAAACTAAGGACCAGACATGAGAGAATAACGTGACAGAACTAAACACATGATAATAATACTAATCAAAGCCAAGGACAAAGTAGGAATAAATATAAAACAAGAACATAATACTAATAATACTAAGGACCAAGACTAAACACAGAAAATTATACAATAATAAACTCAAGGCGAGGATGTGAGCTGAACCCATATCCTGATGACAAGAAAATATAAATTATAAAACAAAGCGAGGACAGGTGTCCAACCCACGCCCTGACAGGATTATGCAAAAACTACCGGACAGATTTGGGTGACATTTTCACCAGAGGTGGCTCTCGTGCTACAGATGAACCTATTTGATTTTGGAGGTGATCCCTGGGTGCACACCTCCTCCAAGACCCTCTCTCGCAATGTTTGGATGGACAGAGGTGCAGAGGTACAGTGATGTGAATGAGTGTTTGTCCCCTTCCTGAGTTCTCATTTTTTTGTATGTTTGTTACACTTAAATGTTTCAGATCATCAAACAAATTTAAATATTAGACAAAGATAACACAAGTAAACACAAAATGCAGTTTTTAAATGAAGGTGTTTATTATTAAGGGAAAAAAAATTCAAAACCTGCATGTCCCTGTGTGAAAAAGTGATTGCCCCCTAAACCTAATAACTGGTTGGGCCACCCTTAGCAGGAACAACTGCAATCAAGCATTTGTGATAACTGGCAATGAGTCTTTTACAGCACTGTGGAGGAATTTTGGCCCACTCATCTTTGCAGAATTGTTATAACTCAGCCATATTGGAGGGTTTTTGAGCATGAACCGCCTTTTTAAGGTCATGCCACAGCATCTCAATTGGATTCAGGTCAGGACTTTGACTAGGCCACCCCAAAGTCTTCATTTTGATTTCCTTTAGCCATTCAGAGGTGGATTTGCTGGTGTGTTTTGGATCATTGTCCTGCTGCAGAACCCAAGTGTGCTTCAGCTTGAGGTCATGAACAGATGGCTGGACATTCTCCTTCAGGATTTTCTGGTAGACAGCAGAATTCATGGTTTTATTTACCACAGCAAGTCTTCCAGGTCCTGAAACAGCAAAACAGCCCCAGACCATCACACTACCACCACCACATTTTACTGTTGGTATGATGTTCCTTTTCTGAAATGTTGTGTTACTTTTACTCCGGATGTAATGAGACACACACCTTCTAAAAAGTTCAACTTTTGTCTTGTCAGTCGACAGAGTATTTTTTTTTCCAAAAGTCTTGGGGATCATCAAGATGTTTTCTGGCAAAACTGAGATGAGCCTTTATATTTGGTCACTTCCTTCATTAGGAACAGACATCGAGATGGTGACATCCTATAAGTACCTGGGTGTTCATCTGAACAATAAACTAGACTGGTCACACAATACTGATGCACTCTACAAGAAGGGACAGCGCAGGCTGTCCCTACTGAGGAGACTCAGGTCTTTTGGTGTACAAGGGGCGCTGCTGAAGACATTCTACGACTCTGTGGTGGCATCAGCCATCACTTTTGGAGTGGTCTGCTGGGGCAGTGGCATTACAGCAGCTGATAGGAAGAGACTGAACAAACTGATCAAGAAAGCTAGTTCTGTCCTGGGGCAACGCCTTGACCCAGTGGAAGAGATGGGAGAGAGAAGGATGGTGGCTAAACTGTCATCTCCGCTGGAGTCCAAGTCCCACCCTATGCAGGACATACTGAACGCACTGAGGAGATCATTTAGCAGCAGACTACATCATCCTAGGTGCACAACCGAGAGGTTTCGCAGGTCCTTCCTACCTACGGCTGTCAGACTGTATAACCTAAGCAGGGCTGCTCACAGAGATAGCAAGAAAATGTGACAACCTGCACCACACAGTGCGGTGACAACACCGCACTGTGTGTGTTTATATATTTATTCCATCTAGCTACAATGCTCCGCACTGTGTGTGTTATGGTCCCCTCCGGTATACAACTAGGAAAATACCAGTCACTACGGAGAGTGACAATATGTATGGGTACATAATCATACCATGTAGGATAACTAAGTAGATGGTTATGCTGTTCGAGGTCATTCCTGCATTACCGACTGCACTATATAGTTCTCCACAGTATCTGCTGCTGGCTAATATATATTTTAACTGTTGACCAGTATCACTTAATCTTATCCTACACTTTATTACATGTATAGTTTATTTCTCTTATCTTATCATGTTTAATGTTGCAGCATTGTACCGAGACAAATTCCTAGTTTGTGTACTACATGAACAATGGCAATAAACCTGATTCTGATTCTGATTCCTTGTGGTAACGTATCGTCACTTCCTGTTTTGCTGTCTGCCTGTGTGGTTTGCTCTCCAGCTCTCGAGCCACTAGCTATGGCTACTAGCTCTCTTTCCTCTCCTCCTCTGGTGTGCTCTCTCTGTCAGATGTTTAGCTACACCTCTGCCTCTTTTAGTGATAACGGTAAATGTAATAAATGTTGTCTTTTTGAGGCGCTCGAGGCGAGGTTGTCTGATTTGGAATCCCGGCTCCGCTGCATTGAAACACCGTCTGCGCCAGTTAATCTCGACGGACGCCCCTTAGCTGCAGCGGAGCTAGCTAGCTTAGGTCCCCCTGTCACCGGTTCCCCGGCTCTCCTCTGCAGCGAGGAGACTGGGTGGGTGACGGTGAGAAGGAAGCCTAGTCGCAAAGCCCCGGTTCACCACCAACCTGTTCACGTTTCTAATCGTTTTTCCCCGCTCAGCGACACACCCGCTGAGGAAAAAACTCTGATCATTGGCGACTCTGTAGTCAGAAACGTGAACCTAGAGACTCCATCGGCCATAGTCACATGTATTCCTGGGGCCAGAGCAGGCGACATCGAGTCAAATTTGAAAATGCTGGCTAAAAGTAACTGTAAATATTCCACAATTGTTATTCACGCCGGCATTAATGACATCCGTCTCCGGCAGTCGGAAGTCACGAAACTTAATATAGAATCGGTGTGTGACTTTGCCAAAACGATGTCTGCCACTGTAGTATTCTCTGGGCCCCTCCCCAATCTGACCAGTGATGACATGTTTAGTCGCTCGTCATCCTTGAACCGCTGGCTGTCTGTGTGGTGTCCTAAAAATGACGTGGGCTACATTGACAATTGGAGCTCTTTTTGGGGAAAACCTGGTCTTATGAGACGAGACAGCATTCATCCCACTTTGGATGGTGCTTCTCATTTATCTAACAATCTGGCATCTTTTTTATCCAAATTTCCAAAACCATGACTACTCAGAGTTGGGACCAGGAAGCAGAGTCGCAGTCTTACACGCCTCTCTGCAGCTCCTCTTCATCCGCCACCCCTCAGCTTAGCCCCTGTCTTCCCCATCAGAGAATCGTTGTCTGCTCCCTCCAAAGTAAATAAAAATATAATGTATAAGCATCCCAAAGTGATAAAGCAAAATATTGGTAAAACTCAAATTAAACATAAAGCCTCTAAATTGAATGATTTGGCCTCTGTTCCTCCTCATAATTTAAAAATTAAATGTGGTTTATTAAATATTAGGTCTCTAACTCCCAAGTCTCTGTTAGTCCATGATCTGTTAATTGATCATCAGATTGATTTAATTTCCCTTACAGAGACTTGGTTAGGACAAGAGGATTATGTTGGTTTAAATGAATCAACTCCCTCTGGTTATTTAAACTGTCAAAATCCCAGAAGTTCTGGTCGTGGAGGAGGAGTAGCATCAATTTACCATTCCAAATTACTAGTTAATGTAAAGCAAAAAACATGTTATAATTCCTTTGAGGGTCTGGTCCTCAGTATTGGGCACTTTAGCAATTCCAGGTTAAACCCAATTTTATTTGCCATAGTTTATCGTCCCCCATCAACCTATTCAGAATTTTTATCCGAATTTCCTGATTTCTTAGCTGATTTAGTGCTGAAATCTGATAGAATAATTATAGTAGGGGACTTTAATATACATGTGGATGTAGATAGTGACTGCCTTAATGTGGCTTTTAATTCAATATTAGACTCGATTGGGTTTTCTCAGAAAGTAGGAAATTCTACTCATTACCTCCACCATACATTGCACCTTGTTCTGACATATGGCATAGAAATAGAAAATCTTGTAGTGTCTCCTCATAACCCTGTACTGTCAGACCATTGTCTGTTAACCTTTGATTTTACTATTTCTGACTATTTGGCTCCAAAAGAAAAATATTATCACAGTAGATGCCTCTCAGATGATGCTGTTTCCAAATTTATGCAGATTGTTTCCTCTATGCCATGTGTCAACACAACGGAAATAAGCTATAGACAGCTTGCTCCTTCTGTAATTGATTACATGGTGGATAGTGTTTCAGCTTCTCTGCATCAGGCTCTAGACTTGGTGGCCCCCTTAAAAAAGAAAAAGTCTAATCAGAGATTTTTAACTCCTTGGTTCAACACAGAAACTCGTAGCTTAAAACAGAAGACTCGTCAATTAGAAAGAAAATGGCGCTCTACTAATTTAGATGAAATCTATTTAGCTTGGAGAAATCATCTTTTAATTTATAAAAAATCTCTTAGAAAAGCTAGAACGAGTTATTACTCTGCATTAATAGAAGAGAACAAGAATAATCCCAGGTTTCTTTTCAGTACTGTAGCCAGGTTGACAAAGAGTCAGGACTCTGTCAATCCTAGCATCCCCTTAGAGCTTACTAGTCAGGACTTTATGAACTTTTTCAATAATAAAATTTCATCCATCAGAGATAAAATCAATCAGATTCTTCCCACAGTTAACTTAAATACTGTAACTACTACAACTCCTTCTATTGATGTCTGTCTTGATGAGTTTACTCCAATCGACCTTTGTGAGTTAGACAAAATAGTTTCCTCATCCAAACCTTCAACTTGTCTTTTAGACCCTATTCCTACCAGGTTATTTAAAGAAGTCTTCCCACTTATTGGTAGCTTTATTCTTCATATAATCAATTCTTCATTAACTTTAGGCCATGTACCGCAGGCTTTTAAAACGGCTGTAATTAAACCCTTACTCAAAAAGCCAACGCTAGATCCAGGAGCTTTAGCTAACTATAGACCAATCTCTAATCTCCCTTTCATTTCAAAAATCTTAGAAAGAGTTGTTGCTACGCAATTATTTGACCACCTGCAGGGAAATGGTTTATTTGAGGAGTTTCAATCTGGGTTTAGAATCCATCATAGCACTGAAACAGCCTTAGCGAAGGTCACTAACGACCTCCTCATTGCATCTGATAATGGACTAGTTTCTGTACTTGTCCTTTTAGATCTTAGTGCAGCTTTTGATACTATTGATCATAATATTCTACTTGATAGATTAGAACACTATGTTGGACTTAATGGAACTTCGTTGCAGTGGTTTAGATCTTATTTATCTGATAGGTTCCAGTTTGTTCATGTAAATGATGAGTTTTCTCTCAGCTCAAAGCTTAGTCATGGAGTTCCACAGGGATCTGTGCTTGGCCCTACTCTTTTTAGTTTATATATGCTTCCGTTAGGCAACATTATTAGAAAGCACTGTATACATTTTCACTGTTATGCAGATGACACACAATTATACCTGTCAATGAAGCCAGATGATACTAATCAATTAGCCAAGTTAGAAGCCTGTCTTAAGGAAATCAAAGTTTGGATGACTTGTAATTTCCTGCTATTAAATTCAGATAAGACTGAAGTCATTCTTGTTGGTCCAAAAAACCTTAGAAATTCCTTTCCAAATCAAACTTTCAGTTTGGATGCAGTTACTCTTTCTCTTAATAGCTCTGTGAGGAACCTTGGAGTTATTTTTGATCAGGATTTGTCCTTCAATTCACATATTAAATTTGTTTCTAAGACTGCCTTCTATCATTTGCGTAATATTGCCAAGATTAGGAGCATCTTGTCTCAGAGTGATGCTGAGAAGCTGATCCACGCTTTTGTTAGCTCGAGATTAGATTATTGTAATTCTTTATTATCAGGCTGTCCTAAAACATCTTTAAAAAGTCTTCAGCTGATCCAAAATGCTGCAGCAAGAGTTTTAACAGGTACTAGAAAGAGAGATCATATCTCTCTGGTTCTGGCCTCCCTTCATTGGCTTCCCATAGAGTTTAGAATTAAGTTTAAAATCCTTCTTCTTACTTACAAAGCTCTAAACAATCAGGCTCCTTTTTATTTAAAAGATCTGATACTACCGTATCATCCTAACAGAGCACTACGCTCCCAAAATGCAGGTTTACTTGTAATACCTAGAATCTCCAAAAGTACAATGGGAGGCAGAGCCTTCAGTTATCAAGCTCCTCTCCTGTGGAATCAGCTGCCAATCTGGATTCGGGAGTCAGACTCGATCTCTGTTTTTAAGAATAGGGCTAAAACCTACCTTTTTGATATAGCCTACAATTAGGGAGGGATCATGTGTTTCTGAACCCTCCCTTAGTTATGCTGCTAATAGGTTTAGTCAGCCGGGGGACCTCCAGTAATGCACTGGGCCTCACTCCTTTCCTCACTCTCTATGAAATATTTTTTTTTTTGCTGGTCATTAACATTTGTTTGTTCTCTCCCATAGATTGAGTCCCCATCGTGCTGTTTGCTCTCTACATGTCTGTTCTTTTCTTCTTCTCTGTCCCCTCACCCCCCAGCCAGTCGCAGCAGATGACTGCCCCTCCCTGAGCCTGGTTCTGCTGGAGGTTTCTTCCTGTTAAAAGGGAGTTTTTCCTCTCCACCGTCGCCAAGTGCTTGCTCACAGGGGATCGCCTGATTGCTGGGGTCTTTCTGCAACTGTGGGGGTCCTCCCTAAAGTTGATAGTGCTATGAGATGACTGTTGTTGTGAAATGGCGCTATATAAATAAAGTTGAATTGAATTGAATTGAATGTTTAGTCGCTCGTCATCCTTGAACCGCTGGCTGTCTGTGTGGTGTCCTAAAAATGACGTGGGCTACATTGACAATTGGAGCTCTTTTTGGGGAAAACCTGGTCTTATGAGACGAGACAGCATTCATCCCACTTTGGATGGTGCTTCTCATTTATCTAACAATCTGGCATCTTTTTTATCCAAATTTCCAAAACCATGACTACTCAGAGTTGGGACCAGGAAGCAGAGTCGCAGTCTTACACGCCTCTCTGCAGCTCCTCTTCATCTGCCACCCCTCAGCTTAGCCCCTGTCTTCCCCATCAGAGAATCGTTGTCTGCTCCCTCCAAAGTAAATAAAAATATAATGTATAAGCATCCCAAAGTGATAAAGCAAAATATTGGTAAAACTCAAATTAAACATAAAGCCTCTAAATTGAATGATTTGGCCTCTGTTCCTCCTCATAATTTAAAAATTAAATGTGGTTTATTAAATATTAGGTCTCTAACTCCCAAGTCTCTGTTAGTCCATGATCTGTTAATTGATCATCAGATTGATTTAATTTCCCTTACAGAGACTTGGTTAGGACAAGCGGATTATGTTGGTTTAAATGAATCAACTCCCTCTGGTTATTTAAACTGTCAAAATCCCAGAAGTTCTGGTCGTGGAGGAGGAGTAGCAACAATTTACCATTCCAAATTACTAGTTAATGTAAAGCAAAAAACATGTTATAATTCCTTTGAGGGCCTGGTCCTCAGTATTGGGCACTTTAGCAATTCCAGGTTAAACCCAATTTTATTTGCCATAGTTTATCGTCCCCCATCAACCTATTCAGAATTTTTATCCGAATTTCCTGATTTCTTAGCTGATTTAGTGCTGAAATCTGATAGAATAATTATAGTAGGGGACTTTAATATACATGTGGATGTAGATAGTGACTGCCTTAATGTGGCTTTTAATTCAATATTAGACTCGATTGGGTTTTCTCAGAAAGTAGGAAATTCTACTCATTACCTCCACCATACATTGGACCTTGTTCTGACATATGGCATAGAAATAGAAAATCTGGTAGTGTCTCCTCATAACCCTGTACTGTCAGACCATTGTCTGTTAACCTTTGATTTTACTATTTCTGACTATTTGGCTCCTAAAGAAAAATATTATCACAGTAGATGCCTCTCAGATGATGCTGTTTCCAAATTTATGCAGATTGTTTCCTCTATGCCATGTGTCAACACAACGGAAATAAGCTATAGACAGCTTGCTCCTTCTGTAATTGATAACATGGTGGATAGTGTTTCAGCTTCTCTACATCAGGCTCTAGACTTGGTGGCCCCCTTAAAAAAGAAAAAGTCTAATCAGAGATTTTTAACTCCTTGGTTCAACACAGAAACTCGTAGCTTAAAACAGAAGACTCGTCAATTAGAAAGAAAATGGCGCTCTACTAATTTAGATGAAATCTATTTAGCTTGGAGAAATCATCTTTTAATTTATAAAAAATCTCTTAGAAAAGCTAGAACGAGTTATTACTCTGCATTAATAGAAGAGAACAAGAATAATCCCAGGTTTCTTTTCAGTACTGTAGCCAGGTTGACAAAGAGTCAGGACTCTGTCAATCCTAGCATCCCCTTAGAGCTTACTAGTCAGGACTTTATGAACTTTTTCAATAATAAAATTTCATCCATCAGAGATAAAATCAATCAGATTCTTCCCACAGTTAACTTAAATACTGTAACTACTACAACTCCTTCTATTGATGTCTGTCTTGATGAGTTTACTCCAATCGACCTTTGTGAGTTAGACAAAATAGTTTCCTCATCCAAACCTTCAACTTGTCTTTTAGACCCTATTCCTACCAGGTTATTTAAAGAAGTCTTCCCACTTATTGGTAGCTTTATTCTTCATATAATCAATTCTTCATTAACTTTAGGCCATGTACCGCAGGCTTTTAAAACGGCTGTAATTAAACCCTTACTCAAAAAGCCAACGCTAGATCCAGGAGCTTTAGCTAACTATAGACCAATCTCTAATCTCCCTTTCATTTCAAAAATCTTAGAAAGAGTTGTTGCTATGCAATTATTTGACCACCTGCAGGGAAATGGTTTATTTGAGGAGTTTCAATCTGGGTTTAGAATCCATCATAGCACTGAAACAGCCTTAGCGAAGGTCACTAACGACCTCCTCATTGCATCTGATAATGGACTAGTTTCTGTACTTGTCCTTTTAGATCTTAGTGCAGCTTTTGATACTATTGATCATAATATTCTACTTGATAGATTAGAACACTATGTTGGACTTAATGGAACTTCGTTGCAGTGGTTTAGATCTTATTTATCTGATAGGTTCCAGTTTGTTCATGTAAATGATGAGTTTTCTCTCAGCTCAAAGCTTAGTCATGGAGTTCCACAGGGATCTGTGCTAGGCCCTACTCTTTTTAGTTTATATATGCTTCCGTTAGGCAACATTATTAGAAAGCACTGTATACATTTTCACTGTTATGCAGATGACACACAATTATACCTGTCAATGAAGCCAGATGATACTAATCAATTAGCCAAGTTAGAAGCCTGTCTTAAGGAAATCAAAGTTTGGATGACTTGTAATTTCCTGCTATTAAATTCAGATAAGACTGAAGTCATTCTTGTTGGTCCAAAAAACCTTAGAAATTCCTTTCCAAATCAAACTTTCAGTTTGGATGCAGTTACTCTTTCTCTTAATAGCTCTGTGAGGAACCTTGGAGTTATTTTTGATCAGGATTTGTCCTTCAATTCACATATTAAATTTGTTTCTAAGACTGCCTTCTATCATTTGCGTAATATTGCCAAGATTAGGAGCATCTTGTCTCAGAGTGATGCTGAGAAGCTGATCCACGCTTTTGTTAGCTCGAGATTAGATTATTGTAATTCTTTATTATCAGGTTGTCCTAAAACATCTTTAAAAAGTCTTCAGCTGATCCAAAATGCTGCAGCAAGAGTTTTAACAGGTACTAGAAAGAGAGATCATATCTCTCCGGTTCTGGCCTCCCTTCATTGGCTTCCCATAGAGTTTAGAATTAAGTTTAAAATCCTTCTTCTTACTTACAAAGCTCTAAACAATCAGGCTCCTTTTTATTTAAAAGATCTGATACTACCGTATCATCCTAACAGAGCACTACGCTCCCAAAATGCAGGTTTACTTGTAATACCTAGAATCTCCAAAAGTACAATGGGAGGCAGAGCCTTCAGTTATCAAGCTCCTCTCCTGTGGAATCAGCTGCCAATCTGGATTCGGGAGTCAGACTCGATCTCTGTTTTTAAGAATAGGGCTAAAACCTACCTTTTTGATATAGCCTACAATTAGGGAGGGATCATGTGTTTTCTGAACCCTCCCTTAGTTATGCTGCTAATAGGTTTAGTCAGCCGGGGGACCTCCAGTAATGCACTGGGCCTCACTCCTTTCCTCACTCTCTATGAAATATTTTTTTTTTGCTGGTCATTAACATTTGTTTGTTCTCTCCCATAGATTGAGTCCCCATCGTGCTGTTTGCTCTCTACATGTCTGTTCTTTTCTTCTTCTCTATCCCCTCACCCCCCAGCCAGTCGCAGCAGATGACTGCCCCTCCCTGAGCCTGGTTCTGCTGGAGGTTTCTTCCTGTTAAAAGGGAGTTTTTCCTCTCCACCGTCGCCAAGTGCTTGCTCACAGGGGATCGCCTGATTGCTGGGGTCTTTCTGCAACTGTGGGGGTCCTCCCTACAGTTGATAGTGCTATGAGATGACTGTTGTTGTGAAATGGCGCTATATAAATAAAGTTGAATTGAATATTCTTTTTGCTCAGCAGTGGTTTTCGTCTTGGAACTTGCCATTTTTGGCCAGTCTCTTTCTTATGGTGGAGTCATGAATGACGGTGGAGAGGCTGACCGGGATTCCAGCCGGATTGGATGGCGGCTGCGGCGGCGGAGCTCGGTGGAAGAGCTGGCTGAGGCTTCGGCTGAATCCGAGGTCGGCTGGACCAGATACTGGTAGCACCGGAGATTGTCCTGCTGTCATCGGCTGCGGGATACACCGGGAGAGCTTTGGCTTTGCTGGCGGATACCTGCTGCCGGGCTGCGACCCAGGCTAGCGGTCTCTGCTGGCCACCGGGAGAGCTTCGGATTCGCCGCCTGGTGGAACAGCGCTAGCTGGAGGCCTCCACTAGCAACCGAGGGAGCATTGGCCTCCTCGGCTTCACCGGTGGATCCAGTTATTCAATTGCTAGTCAACAGGTGAGCCTCTCCCTTGATTCTAATCAAATCAAATCAAATCAAAATCAACTAGTCATTATGCCTCCAAAAAAGAGTCAGACACATGGAGAGGAGCTGGAGGAGATTAAACTCTCCCTAAACTTTATGTCTGAGGAAATATCAAAAATAGCTAAACAACAAACGCTGCTTGTTAACCTTATGGAACAAGTGCACGAGCTAAAGGCTGAAATTGAGGACAAGGACAAGAAAATTAAATCCTTAGAAAAATGTGTGGATGAACTTGAACAATATACAAGAATGGATGACGTCATTGTGAGCAGTCTGAACACCAGACACCGCTTCTATGCACGTGTGGCAGCTGGAGTTGGTGATCAGGATGGGCAGGATGAGACACTCGCTGAGTCGCACACTCTTGAGCAGCAGGTATTGACCTTTTTCAATTCTAATAACATTGTTGTGGACAATGAGACTATTTCAGCTTGCCACACATTACCCAATAAAAACAGTAAATTAAAACCAGCGATTATCATCCGATTCGTCAGTAGGAAAGCAAAAATTGATCTTTTGCGACAAGCAAAAAAACTGAGAGGAACGGCTGTCTACATAAATGAACATTTAACAAAAAAGAACTCCGAAATAGCTAGACAAGCCAGGGCCCTCAGAAAACAAGGAAAAATACAGTCGACATGGACAAGAAACTGTAAGGTGTGGATAAAACTGCTTGGCACTCCAGAAGACGCTAAAGTAATGATGATTAGAGAAATGGAGGAATTGGACAGATTTAAACCTTAGCCCTGATTCAGGAATAACGGTGCAGTAATCATGAGTGGAAATTTTGTGTTCTTTTCCTTTTTTCTTCTTGGTGTATATGGTTGTCATAAATTATGTTTAGTACTTTAGTCAATCATTCTTCCTCATTTGATGATGGAGGTGTAGTGGGGCAAATTGAAGCTGGAAATTTTGTTAGTGCTGAACAGCAACCACAGGACGTTTTGGGAGGTGTTGACCCAGACAACAATTATTTTGGTCATATTAATAATAAGTGTGTTTATTAGGAAGAACAACAATTAAATGGAATTATGAATTTGGATCAAACATTAACAATAATACATATTAATAGTAGGAGTCTCTATGCAAACTTTGATAGTATTAAGGAGTTTTTGAATCAATTTAATACACCATTTAGGATTATTGCAATAAGTGAAACATGGATTAATGAAGAAAAAGATGTAAATTTTGAACTAGATGGATATGAGATGTACACACAAAATAGGAAATGTAAAAGTGGTTGTGGGGTAGCACTGTATGTTGATAGAAAATTAAAAAGTAAAAAAGTAGACAGTATGACATCAGCAGTGAATGAAAGTATGGAATGTTTAACAATTGAGATTACGATGGAAAAAAGAAAAAATATAATAGTAAGTTGTATATATAGAGCACTGGGATCTGATATGGAAAAATTTAAAAATGGGATGGAAAAGATGTATGCAAAAATAAGACAAAAGGATATCTTTATTTGTGGTGACTTTAATATAGATTTGATGAAAACAAAACAACACAAACCAACTGAAGATTTCTTAGATACAATGTATAGCTTAACCTTATTTCCAAAGATTACAAAACCTACAAGAATAACGACACACTGTGCTACCCTGATAGACAACATTTTTACCAATGTTATTGAATATAATATGGTGAGTGATATAATAATAAATGATATTAGTGACCACTTGCCTGTATTTGTTTCTTTAGATGTTAATTATGGGGCTAATGAGAGTAAGAATAATAATAAACTATGTAAAAAGATTATCTATAAAAGAATACGAACAGAAGATAGAATCAGTGATTTAAAAGAAGACTTAATGTTACAGAATTGGGATGTTGTCTATAGAGAGAAAAATGTTGACTTGGCATATGATAAATTTATTGATATATTTAAATTATTATATGATAAAAACTGTCCAATTAAAGAAATTAATAAAAAACACATACAAAAATTGCCCATGGTTAACCAAAGGGTTACAAAATGCTTGTAAAAAGAAAAATTATCTCTATAAAAATTTTATTAAATTAAGAACTAAAGAATCTGAAAAAAGATATAAAACATATAAAAATAAATTAACTGATATAATACGAACTAGTAAAAAATTATATTATAGGAAAATGTTAAATGAAAATAAAAATAATATAAAAGGAGTCTGGGATATATTAAACAAATTAAGGAAAAATGGAACTAAGAAAATGATATATCCAGAGTATTTTACTGATAATTGTGGTGATATTTATGATAAGAATATGGTAGTAAATAAAATGAATAAATTTTTCGTAAGTGTTGGGCCAGAGTTGGCAGCAAAGATTCCAAATCAAGGAAAAGACACTGTGAGTGAGACTTTAATGAATGAATGAATGAATGAATGAATTTATTTCGGATAGTACATTACAGGTTAAAAGAAACTGTATAATATAACAACAAGGTCAAATTAGACAAAGACTCCTTCTACTATACAATTCCACGTGAGTTATCCGAAATGGGTGATGGCTGAAGCCGCAGCTTATATTGCCCACCCATATTCCATCCAAGAATTCAAAGGAGAAAAAAGAGAAAACAAGACAAGAGCGATTACAATTTAAAACAAGGCTAAGACAAAATATGACTGTGAGAAAAAGAAAACTGAGCTAGTCTAAGTTAAGCGGTTACTATTCAAAAACAAATCTAAGACATAGTGTCACAGAGAAAAAAGAAAAACTAAGCTATAACACAACACAGGCTGGAAATGTCAATCCTTATGTGAGTTTACATGTCGTCTTGTAAATATGTTTGGAGTATTTCTTCCTTTAGTTTTTGTTTAAATTGTCCAAGCTTTGTACATGATTTTAATTCAGGTCCAAAATCGTTCCATAATCTGACACCTTGCACTGAAATACAGTGTTGCTTGGTAGTTGTTCTCACTGTAGGCTTTTGAAATATACATGTTCCTCTGAAGTGATATCGTTTCTCCCTTGTTTGGAACAACTTTTGGATATTTGCGGGCAGTGATAGATTCTTCACTTTGAACATTATTATTGCGGTTTTAAAGTCGATCAGATCTTTCAACTTGAGAGTTTTTTGTTTAAGAAAAAGTGGGTTTGTTGGTTCCCTGTAAGCTGCTTTGTTGATTATTCTAATAGCTCTCTTTTGAAGCATAAAGAGTGGATATATGTTTGTTTTATATGTATTTCCCCATACTTCATTACAATATGTCATGTATGGGAGTATTAATGAATGATACAAGGTGTATAGTGTGGGTTGATTCAGCAAATTTTTCACTCTGTGTAATATTGCAATTGATTTGGATACTTTACCTTTTATATAATTAATATGTGGCTTCCAACACAGTTTGTTATCAATTATTACTCCAAGGAATTTAGTTTCGGATACCCTTTCAATCTCTACACCATTTACACTGAGTTTGGGTACTGGGTAGTTGTGATGGTTGTTAAAGACTATAAATTTTGTCTTGCTTAAATTGAGCGTTAATTTGTTTGAATCAAACCACAGTTTCAGCTTTCCTAATTCCTTTCCGAGTGTATCCAGAAGTTGTTCCAAGTTGTTTCCACTGCATAGCAGGTTAGTGTCATCAGCAAACAATATTAAGTCCATTTTTTCTGAAACTTTACATATATCATTTATATACATATTGAATAATAATGGTCCCAAAACTGAACCCTGTGGGACTCCACAGGTGACCTTCAGTAGCTCTGAGTTTTTGTTGTTAACACATACAAACTGATATCTATTCTTTAAGTAACTTCTTAACCAGGACAGTGCTACCCCTCTGATACCACAATTTTGTAGTTTCTTTAATAATAGATTGTGATCTACTGTATCAAATGCTTTTTTAAGATCCAGGAATACTCCAACTGAATACTCTTTATTTTCAATGGCTGTTGATATTTTTTCTGTAAATTCCATTAAGGCATATGCTGTTGTCCTTTTGTGTCTGAACCCATATTGCTGCTCACACAATAAATCATTCTTCAGTATGAAGTTGTCAATTCTCTCATAGAATATTTTTTCAAGTATCTTGGAAAATTGCGGTAATAGTGAAATTGGTCTGTAGTTGGAGAGTTCCCCTCTGTCGCCTGTCTTGTAAATTGGAATTACTTTAGCTATTTTCATTGCATTGGGAAATATACCTGATTGGAGAGACAGGTTACAGATATACGTCAGTGGTTTCACTATGCATTCGATAACAGTTTTGACTAGTAGCATATCAATACCATTGCAGTCAGTAGATGTTTTACTTTTGAACGATTTAACAATTTCAATGACCTCTCTTTCGTCTGTGTTCTTTATGAAGATGGTGTCTTTTACAGCAGTGTTATTGCATATTGAATCACCTGTTGGCACCGTAGTGGGTATTTCTCGGGCCAGTTTAGGTCCAATGTTAACAAAAAAATTATTAAATTCATCTGCAGGTGAAGCTATATTCACATTCGGAGTCGATTTATTATTTTTTGGAGTGTTAGTTGGGTAGCTGGTATTTCTGCTTTTATTTCCAAGGATACTGTTGATTATTGTCCATGTATTTTTAATATTGTCTTTGTTTTTTTCCAGTTCTTTACTGTAATAGTCTCTTTTACTACATCTTATTATATATGTTAACTTATTTTTGTATGTTTTATACCGCTGCTCTGCTTCTTTTGTCCTTTTCTTTATGAAAGCTTTATATAATAAATTTTTCTTTTTACACGCCTTTTGTAGTCCTTTGGTTAGCCATGGTTTGTCAGTAAATTTGTGTTTAAGCTTTTTTTTAACTAATGGGCAGTTTTTTTCATAAAGAGTGGTTACAATGTTTGTAAATGTGTCATAGGCTTCATTTACATCTGATACATAGACTTCTGTCCAGTCTTGCTTCAGCAAGTCCTCTTTAAAAGAACTGATTGCGTTTGGTGATTTGTGTCTGAACGATTTTGAGATTTTTTCTGGGTTGGGCCCCGTGTGGCCATGGATAAGTGCAAAGATTGGCAAGTGGTCGCTTATATCATTTATCAATAATCCACTTTCTATTTTCTTGTCGAGAACATTGACAAACAGGTTGTCAATAAGTGTAGCAGAGTGAGCTGTGATTCTACTGGGATGTGTTATTGTGGGATATAGACTCATGCTGTACATAGAGTTCATGAACTCTGTAACTACATTTTGTTGATGTGGATTAAGTAGGTCAATATTGAAATCTCCACAAATTGCTACCATTTTCTTACTAGTAATATTATTGTACAGCTCGACTAATTTATCTCTGAATGTCTCAATGCAAGTTCCCGGCGTTCTGTATATGCAGCTTATGATTAGATTTTTTGTTTTGTCTAGGTCAATCTCAACAGTAACACATTCCAGAATCCCTGGTAGTGCTAAGGACATTTCATTTACAAGCTTACATCTATATAGGTCATCAATATACAGTGCAACACCACCACCCTTTTTTTGAGATCTGTTAATGTTAAACATCTGATATCCCTCTATTGCCATCAGGGGAGCCTGGTCTGCATTAAGCCAGGTTTCAGAGACTGCTATAGCTGTGAATTTTCTGTTTAGCTGTTTTAAATAGTCCTGAATCTGTGAGAAGTTTTTGTTAAGACTTCTGCTATTGAAGTGTATTATTGACAGTTTACCATCTAATTGCACTTGACTTTTGAATTGCTTTTCAGTGTAATATTCACAGTGGTTATGAATATTATTGAAAAAGTGGTTATCAGGATCAATATCATTCTCCATCTCTTGTGGTTTATGTTCAGCATAGTGGCATATTTTTAGAGTTTGAGTTTCCTCACTCTGTGTTTCATAGTCAGTGTTCATCTGTATTTATCTAAGTCAGTAGCATCTCTGATCATTATACTTTTTGCTTGCTCAGGTGTTCCATTTAGTTTAATCCAAATTCTACAATTTCTTGTCCAGGTTGACTGTATCTTATTATGTTTCTTTAGCATCCGTGCCTGCCGTGCTAATTCAGCGTTTTTTTTTGTCAGGTGTTCATTTAGGTAAACTTGAGTTTCCTTTAGTTTTTTGGCCTGCCTCAGTATGTCATTTTTCACCCTCCTGTTCACAAAGCGCATCACAATTGATTTCTTTGTTTTGTTATCTTTCTTCGGTAAAGCATAACAGGCTGAGATCGCATTGGCTTCTACCTTAATGTCTTTATCATTAAGGAACTGAAGCACTTGGTTTTCTAAGGACATTGATTCACTTATGGAAGCATGTTCACCACTCAGTCCTGTAGCGGCATGGGCGTACGACTGATATCTGATGTCTAGTCCACTTATAACTATGTCATCAATGCGAGAACCTTGTTCAAGATCCTCAACGCGTTGCTCCAAAAGACGCCCGTGTTGCTCCAGGTCCATAATTTTTTTGTCTTTTTCTTTTATTATTGAATGTAGGGCTTGTACCTCCTGTATTAGGTCTAATATTTTGTCCTGCTGGCTAGTCACTTTGGCCAGTTCATCTAACACAAAGTTCAGAGTTTTTTTAATTTCTTCCATTTCCTCTTTTTTGGGTGGCATTTTACTGACCTGTGGATAGAAATAAGCAGAGAATCCGGCTAGGCCTCAACTAGCTCGGTCACTACTGGACCCGCCGCTCCTGCGCAGCTTCTCCGCCGAGTGACGCTGCTCAGCTCACTCGGAAGTAACCCTCGGTCAATTTTTCTTACAGCGGTGGATGAACTAGAGGTAAAATCTGCTGTTGAAAAGTGTAAAAATAAATTATCTACTGACTGTGATGGTATTGATATGGCACTAATAAAAAGAACTGTTGATGGTATATTAAAACCATTCACATATATTTGTAATTTATCATTTCAAACTGGTTCATTCCCACAGAAAATGAAAATAGCAAAAGTAATTCCATTATTTAAGCAAGGAAATAAACACCAATACACAAACTACAGACCAGTATCACTTCTCCCACAATTTTCAAAAATTCTGGAAAAACTTTTCAACAACAGATTAGAAAACTTTTTAAATAAACAGGATGTGCTGAATCAGAACCAATATGGGTTTAGAGCCAAGAGTACAACATCGTTGGCGATAATGGATGCAACAGAGGAAATAATAAATGCATTAGATTAAGGAAAATATGCAATTGGTGTGTTTATAGATTTTAGAAAAGCATTTGATACAATAAATCATTCAATACTTCTTAATAAATTGCAAATGTATGGTATTAGGGGAATTGCTCTGAAATGGGTTACAAGTTATCTATCTGAGAGACAACAATTTGTGAAAATGGGAGAATATCTGTCTGGGTGTATGGGAATTGCCTGTGGGGTCCCCCAAGGGTCAGTATTGGGCCCCAAATTATTTAACATATATATAAATGATATATTCCAAGTTTCTAAATTATTAAAAATAATATTTGCTGATGATACTAATTTATTTTATTCTGGAAATAATTATAATCAACTAATCCATACTATAAATAATGAATTAGATAATCTAAAAAAATGGATGGATTGTAATAAACTATCACTAAATATAGATAAAACTAAGGTAATGATATTTGGTAGTTGTAAAAATAAAGAAGATATACACATTCATATAGATAATGTAGTTATTGAAAAAGTTAAGGAGATCAAGTTTTTGGGTGTAGTACTGGATGATAAAATTAGTTGGAAACCACATGTCAGATACATACAAAATAAAGTTGCAAAAAATATTGCAATTATAAATAAAATTAAGCAGGTCCTAGATTATAAATCACTTCATATTTTGTATTGTTCATTAGTACTTCCATACTTGACTTATTGTATAGAAGTTTGGGGTAACAGTTATAAAAGTAAACTTAATTCATTGTTAATATTACAAAAAAGGGCAGTCCGTGTTATACACAAAGTCGGGTACCTCGAACATACTAATTTATTGTTTTTACATTCGAAGTTATTGAAATTATGGGATCTGGTTCATTATTACACAGCACAATTAATGTTTAAAGTTAGTAAAAACCTCTTGCCACACAATATACAGAATCTATTCTGGGAGAGAGAAGGGAAATATAATTTACGGGGGAATACAAAATTTAAAATTCACTTAGTAAGATCTACACAGAAGAGTTTTTGTGTGTCTGTGTGTGGGGTAAAATTGTGGAATGGGTTGGGGGAGAAACACAGGCAATGTCCCAACATCCATATATTTAAATCAACATATAAAGAAATGATTTTTGAGCAGTATGAGAATGAAGGGCAGTGATGTTACATTGTGTCTTCAGTGAGGGAAGGTTGTTGTGTGTTATGGTGATTGTGAAGGTGATGGTGTTGTTTGTGTTTGCATTGAACATGCCAGAATTGTATGTTTATTGTTGTTGTAATATTGTTGGATATGGACTGTCATTGTTGTGTCATTTTTGTTGTATAATTTGACTATGGGTGTATTACAGTGAATGTGGTTGTGGGATAATGATGATTATGAGTAATACTGTAATTTGTTTGGTGTGGAGAAGGGGTGGGACTGTATAAGCATTGGCTTCTTCCCACTCCTTTTGAACATTTTAATTTTGGTTTGTTTTTTTGTTGTGTTTTGAACTCTCTTTTTTCTTTCTTTAACAATGTTCAAATAAAAATCAATCAATCAATCAATCAATGAACACTAACCTTAACTGAGGCAAGTGAGGCCTGCAGTTCTTTGGATGTTGTTGTGGGGTCTTTTGTGACATCTTGGATGAGTCATTACTGCGCTCTTGGGGTAATTTTGGTCAGCTGGCTTCTCCTGGGAAGATTCATCCCTATTCCATGTTTTCGCCATTTGTGGATATTGGATCTCACTGTGGTTCGCTGGAGTTCCAAAGCTTTAGAAATGGATTTATAACCTTTTCCAGACTGATAGATCTCAATTACTTTGTTTCTCATTTATTCCTGAATTTCTTTGGATTGCAGCATGATGTCTAGCTTTTGAGGATCTTTAGGTCTACTTCACTTTTTTCAGGCAAATCCCATTTAAGTGATTTCTTGATTGAGAACAGGCGTGGCAGTAATCAGGCCTGGGTGTGACTACAGAAATTTAACTCAGCTGTCCAAAGATGTGATAAACCACAGTTAATTTATGTTTTACTTGTGTTATCTTTGTCTAATATTTAAATTTGTTTGATGGTCTGAAACATTTAAGTGTGACATACAAAAAAAAAAAAGAGAAATCAGGAAGGGGGCAAACACTTTTTCACACCACTGTATACAGGCTGTTAAGGATTGCCTGTCAGAAACAGCCTTCAGTAGGCAGGCAGGATGACTCCTTTAGGCGGGTATGACTTTGTTGCAAGAATATTTTATTAAATGCACCACGTGGGCTGTGAAAACACAAAAGCCTAAACGGCTGAGAAAACTCATAACAATGGTAAATGATAAATAGTTTTACCAGAGTGAAGAGGAAACCTAAGGGAAAAATCCTGCATTGATGCCACAAAGAGAAATGAAAATCACTGGTGTAAATAAGGACACAGAAATGAACTAACACAGGATAGCTGGGTAACTAATTATGGTTAAATGAAAACACACGTGAGTGACTGGAGGAATGGGTTGATGATGGGAGAGACTAGAAAACAATAGCTGAACTAAGAAACTAAAGATACACAAACTACTAATGAAAACAGAATCTTGCCAATAGTTCAAAAAATAACAGAAAGCATCGACAAAATGTCCAGATTATGACAGTTTCCCCCCACCCCCCTAAGGACAGATTCCATATGCCCCAAAACAAAACAAAAAGCACCCAAATTGGGTAGGAGGAGGGAGATGAAGGCACCTCAGGGCAAAACAAGGACTCCAACACAATAGAAAAATGTTCATCAGGTGGTCGGCCAAAGTCCCAAGACCACCACCAGGTGGAATATGATGTGTCTGGTGGCCTACCAAAGTCCATGGACCACCAGACAAAGAAACAAGATGCATCGGGTGACTTACCAAAATCCAAGGGCCACCAGATGGATGAACATGGCGTGTCGGGCGGCCTGCCACAGTCCCTAAGCACAGTAGCAGCCTGGCTGGACCCAGGCTGTTCTCCTGTTTTCTCCCCGGACGTGAGCCCCACGCAGTTACTCCCATTATTCAGCCTTTGTGTAAGTGTACAGTGATCCCTCACTTATCGCGGTTAATGGGTTCCAGAACCGACCGCGAAAAGTGAAAAACCGCGAAGTAGCGTCACCCCAATGACGTCATCCATAAACAATACGTACGTTCATTCTCTCACTCTCATATGATACGTGTGTGTGTGTGTACGTGTACATACATACGTAGATGTAAACAAAGTGTACATAAATATGTTTTTAGAACTCTTTTATTCTTATAACAAGATACGTAACTCAAGATGAAAATGATTTACTGCACAGGTTAATGAGAGCTTTACTGCTCCTCAGGTGACGCCTCATCGTGAGGTGCTGGAGGCGCAGGATCATCGAGGGCAGCTTCCGATAGAGCTGAAGCTGCAGGAGGTGGTGTAGTGCCTCGACGGGAAGACTATTTCGCACAAAATGGCACAAGAGAACAGCAAAAAGTTCCACGCGGCGAGACTAAGTAACACGAGCGATAAAAAGCAATGAATGCGGTCTTTCTTCCCTTCATGGGTGCTCGGCAGGAAGAGGAGGTGGGTGAGACGTCTCGGCCAATCAGCTTGCGGGGTGAAACGTCTCGGCCAATCAGCTTGCGAGATTTCCGAGCCCAGCCAACACGACAACAGCGAACAGAGAGTTGTGCTGCTCTCCGTGTTGACACGTGATGGTCTAATGTAGTCTTCCTTCCTTCTGCTAGCGCCCGCCCATTATTTCTCAATTTTGAATTTTTGATGAATATTTTTGAAAAATCCGCGATGCACTGAGGGCGCGAAAGGTGAAGCGCGAAGTAGCGAGGGATCACTGTATTTTTTTTGTGTATTTTTGTACCTTGTGTTTTGTCTTTATTAAATGTGCAAACTCACAGCTGGCGATTGGTGTCCTCAATCTGCCCTTGCCAGGGCAATTTATGACAATGGGAGCCTTTTGCTCTGAAGATAATACGGGAGGTTTCTGCTTTGAAGATAACATGGAAGATTTTTGCTCTCAAGATGAAGACAACATGGGAGCCTTGTGCCCTCTGAAGTTAACATAGGAGCTTTTGGCTCTGAAGATAACAATACATGAACTCTTAACTCTGGGGACCCCAACATAGATAATTTTAGCTCTGGAGGCACCAATATAAGCGATTCCAGCTCAAGAGGTACCAATATAGTAGCTTTCCACTCAGGGGTCAACAATACAGGAGTTTTTAGTTCAGAGGATAGTACCTGAGGAGCCTTCAGTACAGGGGCCAACAGCAGCTGAGAACCGGCGACCCCAGGTGGCTATGGTGGAGCGGACTGCTCTGATGGCCCAGATGGAGCAGCTGCTTGGACGGCCCAGGTGGCGCAGACTGCTCAGACAGCCAGGGTGGAGCTGACTGCTCTATGCCTTGGGTAATGGGTGGAGCTCTCCTGCCCTCTTGGACAATGGGTGGAGGTCTCCTAACCTCTTGGACAATGGGTGGAGGTCTTCTGACCTCTTGGACAAAGGGCGGAGGTCTCTTGACCTCTTGGACAAAAAGTGGAGGTCTCTTGACCACTTGGACAAAGGGTAGAGGTCTCCTGACCTCTTGGACAAAGGGTGAAGCGGACAGCTCGACCCTCTGGATGATGGGGGGAGCAGACTGCTCTGAAGACAGTGATGATGGATGTGATGAGGATGGCTCCATCCTCAACATGGTCACCTCAGATGATGAAGGGAAACAGGGGGTCAGTGAGGCGACACTGCAGTCATAAGCAGCAGAGACTGGTGGGGAGTGTGCTTGGGTCCCCTCAGCGGTTGCAAGGCAAGTCTTTTCAACATAGTGGTAGAACATACAGTAAATGAAGAGGTACTTGCCTTAACTCCTGGTCTCCTGCTGCCGGGGTGATGACCTCAGAAAGCACTGCAGGAGAGATGGCCAGTGGAGCTTGTACTGGGGCTGGGAAGCACTGAGGGGCAGGTACTGGAGCCAGGATGCACCGTGGAGTGGGTACTGGAGCCATAAGGCACTGTGGAGCAGGTACTGTTGCTGAGGAGAGATGAGGAGCCAGCACTGGAGCTGGGATGTGCACCACAGAGACCGCTGAAGGTAAAGTATCCTTCTCCATCCCTGCCGCAGCCACCTCGGACGGGAAGGAAGAAACACAGGATGGGTTACCACAGTTGTCAGCGGCAGAGACCAGCAGAGAAGACCCAGAGGCAGATGGGAACTCCACTTGGGACCCTTCACCAGGACTCAGACAAGTCTTTTCAAAAATGGATGTTGAAAATAAGGGGAAAAGCACTTGCCTCAACTCCTGGTTCACTGCTGCTGGATTGTCAGTCTCAGGTGAAGCTGCTGGTGGCGTGATGACCTTGGAGGACCCCGGAGAAGCTGGTGTGATGGCCTTGGGAAATGTTGGTGGAACAGTGGAGGAGGCAGTCTGAAAAAAAGCTGTGGGTGAGGGTACCAGTACAGCAACTGTGGGAGCTGGCACTGCAACTGCCATAGAAATTAGCGTAGGAGGGCCCTCCAGCACTGGAAAACTCCATGGGGCTGGAGCGGAGGCAGAAGAGTGACAAGGAGGAGAAAAAGCTGGAGCTGTGGGCATTGGAGGCTCAGCTGGGGCGGAACGCCGGGAAGAGCACCATCTCCCAGAGCCTCCTCTCCAACCAGGACTGCTGCATGCCTTGCAGGTCCCATTGCACTCCACAGGGACAGAGGGAATGGCAGCAGACGGTTGGTCAGTGAAAATAGGCTGCGAGGCTGATGAGGTTGGCGTTGAAGGTGAAGGACGAGGAGGAGGGGAATGCTGTCTTGATGGCATAGGCTCCAGGCTTTTCATCAGTCCGTCGAGCGAATTTAGCGAGTTGTACAACAAGGTGAACAGTTCAGTCAGACCGGGGTGGTCCCACAGACTGGGGTGATCCATAACCTCGGCCACCACGTCCAGGAACATCATGGCCTGCTCCCAAGTGTGGCATGACCAGGCTTCAGAAACATACGCCTCAATCAGCTGAGCCACCATGCATTCAACCTCGTCCAGCCCAAACACGCTGTAGTCCGCATCCGCAGAGTTTTGTGGTGGCATCATTCTGTCAGAAACAACCTTCGGTAGGCAGGCAGGATGGCTCCTTTAGGCGGGTACAACTTAGTTGCAAGAATGTTTTATTGAATACAAAATAAATGTAACACAGGGGCTGTGAAAACACAAAAGCCTAAATGGCTGACAAAACTCATAAATGATGATAAATAGTTTTACTGGAGTGAAGAGGAAACCAAAGGGAAAATCCTGTAATGATGCCACAAAGAGACATGAAAACCACGGATATAAACAGGGACACAGAAATTAACTAACACAGGAGACAGAACGTCAAGATGTGTCCAGATAGTGTGATGATATAGAGTCAAGTACGTGGCGGTAATGCACCTGTAAGATGGTTGCCAACTGCCAATCAAATCTAAAAGAAGAAGAAGAATAACACAGGACAGCTGGGTAACTAATTAGGGTCAAATGAAAACACGTGAGTGGCTGGAGGAATGGGAGAATAACAGGAGAGACTAGAAAACAACAGCTGAAATAAGAATCTAAAGATACACAGACTACTAATGAAAATAGAATCGTCCCAATACTTCAAAAAATAACAGAAAGCATGGACAAAATGTCCAGATTATGACACTGCCATGAACGAAATGTACAGATGGAAGGATGGATGGATGAATGGATGGATGGATGGTCTTAAGGTGAATTCACACTACAACGTTTGGACCGACTTTTACTGATGTTTGGCAAACGTCTGGCTCCGCTGGCAAAAATTAATGATAGTTGGTGTTTGTTGGCAAATGCTGGCGAAAGTTGTGTTCTTTGAAAATTTTAAGCATGATGAAAATTTGCCAACGTTTGGAAATACATGTTGGTGAAAGTTGTGCTCAGTTTGTAAAAGTTCTTGAATGCTTGGCTAAGTTATGCAGAGTTTACCAAAGTCAGCCTAAGTTAAAGCTGGGTTCACACTATAGCGTTTGGACCGACCTTTACAGATGTTTTGAGAAATTAGTCCAAATATTGGTGAAATTACGTTCGTGAGCAGGTTTTTTTTTAATCCAGTGCACACCAACTTTTACAAACCTTTACAAACTTTTGCTAGCATTTGCCAGGTTGCATTCAGCATTGGCAAACTTTTGCCAACTTAGGCTAGTGTATGTGTAGCTGTTGCCAACTTAGGTTAACTTAAGCAAATGAATACTCAGCACAGGTCAGCTGACATCAGCGTCAGGCGAGGTTCATATAAAGATCAGCATTTATGGAGGCTTCCTGCCATTCTGGACCTGCTTTTGGAGTGAACACATCTCCCTTGGGCATATATTTCAGCATTTATTTTTGTTTTATATTCCTATATAGTTACTTCTTCATGCCCTTTTCCCCTGTTCATTTATTCATTCATTCATTCATTCATTCATTCATACATTCCTCTAAAAAAAGTACAACAATGCCTATATAGACTCCAACAGCAAGTCTTCAATTAAAATCTGAATGTGGATAGAATAAAAAAAAACTATTCAGTGTATCATCATATAAATAAAATGACGGGTGATTATATTTTGACTGTTGCAACTCTCTCCATTAAAAAACATAAAATCCTGTTAAATGTCATTTACTTTTTGACACCACATCAGCACTGTTTGATTCCTTACAGTGGAAACCGAACCAATAAATCCTGGAGAATTATTATGCACGGAGCAGAAAATTAAGAACAGTAAATTTCTCAGTGAGGAGATTTTTTCTTTTTTGGGCTGTTACATTTTTGGGCGATCATATATATACGTATATATATATATATATATATATATATATATATACACACACACTACCATTCAAAAGTTTGGGGTCACCCACACAATTATTTTGTGTTTTCCATGAAAAGTCACACTTATTTACCACCATGAGTTGTAAAATGAATAGAAAATATAGTCAAGACATTGACAAGGTTAGAAATAATGATTTGTATTTGAAATAATAATTTTTTTCCTTCAAACTTTGCTTTCATCAAAGAATCCTCCATTTGCAGCAGTTACAGCATTGCAGACCTAACATGATTGCACAAGGGTTTTCTAATCATCCATTAGCCTTTTAACGCAATGAGCAAACACATTGTACCATTAGAACACTGGAGTGATAGTTGCTGGAAATAGGCCTCTATACACCTATGTAGATATTGCACCAAAAACAAGACATTTGCAGCTATAATGGTCATTTACCACATTAGCAATGTATAGAGTGTATTTCTGATTAGTTTAAAGTTATCTTCATTGAAAAAAAGTGCATTTCTTTCAAAAATAAGGAAATTTGTAAGTGACCCCAAACTTTTGAACGGTAGTGTATATATATATATATATATATTCTTTTTTTTAATTCCCCCTTCTCATCATTTTGCTTTCGTCTGTGCATATCTGAAGTGAGTTTCAGTCTAAAAGCATCTTCTCCCACCGGCATTTCAGTCAACATTTGCCAACAGAGCTTAACTTAGGCTGACTTAGGTGACCGCTGCATAACTTAGCCCAGCATTCAGGAACTTTTACAAACTGAGCATAACTTTCACCAATGTTTTTTTTTCCAAATGGTGGCAAATTTTCAGCATGCTGAAAATTTTCAAGGAACACAACTTTCACCAGAGTTTGCCAACAAACACCAGTTATCATTAACTTTTATTATCTTTTGCCAGCAGAGCCAGATGTTTGGCAAAATGTCAGTAAAAGTTGTTCCAAACGTTGTAGTGTGAATCCACCCAAAAAAGCAGGTCCAGGATGGCAGGAAGCCTCCACAAACACTGATCTTTATATGAACATCACCTGACACTGATATCAGCTGACCTGTGCTGAGTATTTGTTTGCTTAAGTTAACCTAAGTTGGCAATAGTTACGCATACACTAGCCTAAGTTTGCAAAAATTTGCCATCACTGAATGTAATGCTGGCAAATGCTAGCAAAAGTTTGCAAAAGTTTGTAAAAGTTTGTAAAAGTTGGTGTGCACTGGATTAAAAAAACCCCGCTCATGAACGTAATTTCACCAACATTTGGACTAATTTCTCTGATTTTTCAAAATGTCTGTGAAAGTTGGTCCAAACGCTATAGTGTGAACCCAGCTTTAAAAGGAGAGCTGCTAAAATAACTTGTTTCAGAGAATGGAGGAACTGTAGTGTAAGAAAAAAGACTTTTAACTGAGTCATGCCAAGCAACATTTATGGAGCTGGAAACTGTAATAACAGTTCCACTGAAAACAAGATATTACTCAACTAAAATTAATATGCCACGTCATTGTTCCAAGTCCAAATGTTACTAAAAAAGCCTGGGAAAATTTAAACAATTCAGAGCCAGCTCATCCCAGAGTCAAATCAGCTCCACATTGAAAGGGTTTCAGTGAGTTATGGATCCAAGCCTTCTAGTTTGCTTGAATAATGCTGTGGCGAACCCATGTGTTTACAGAGCTTCCCATTATGGTAAACATGAATTTAAAAAAAAGTCAGACAGCATTTTAAACTTCCACCACCCACACTGTCTCATACAGGCGTGACACAGTTGAAAATACTTCTCGGACTGGGCGCAGGCCTTTTTTCTTGTTCCCACTGACTCCGTTTTTGTGTGGCTGACTGATTTGGGTCTAGTATTTTATACATACACAAAACCCACACATTGTTTGTTTTACTTGTTGCCCTCGTGATAGTGGCATCTCTCAATAGTTGGCATGAATAGATGTCTTGGATCTAGTACCCAGCACAGCTCAGTTTTCTTTGCTTTGGCTAAACATATGAGAATCAGAGTAAATTTAACACACAGAAGTCTAGCAATTAAGGAAATAAATAATGTTAGGCTTTTTTATTTTTGATAGTGAAAAGGGGCAAATCTTTATTCATGTGTCTGCTCATATATACTTACACTGCTGCTGTCCAGAAAGGATTTTTTCTAATAAGACCTTCCTTGTAAATGAGGTTAAAATGAGGTCAGTGTCAGTGCTGAGTGTTTGATTGGTAACTCTACCATTGAGGTTGGAGTGTCTGCATGTGGCACCGGGAGTCTTTTTCTGGAGTGACAGTGATGGAAAGCGACTTAAACAGATCACCCTGGACCAGATGGGGAAGAAAGAGGGGGTTGAACGCTGTTTGTACGAGGATCGACAGGCTGCTCCTTTCTCACTCTCTTAGGTTTTTGATAGGTAGAGGAATATATTACTGCCGTCTGATTGCTTTACAACCCGCTGGCACCAGACCGTCTGCCTCAGGTAAGATCTGCACCTGTGTGCACAGCAAGATTGGGAGGGCGCAACACAAACTGCACACAGGCCTGGAGACACCTTTCCAAAGCTTCAAAGCCGACTGTCTCCTGAGTCAGAAAAGTCAGGTAGTTTCTGAGTAAGCGCAGAGTAAGAAATCAGATGTGCACAGAAACTGCAGGATCTTCTTTAACATGTGTTCTGACAGTATAAGGGGAAAAATGCTTCAACAAATGGATTTCTAAAGCAACAGTTTATGACACTCAAACAAATTTTTCATTGGAAAAACAATGCAAGAAATTCAAGTATGGTGGAAATTTCAGGACTTGGGAAAAATTGGGCTGTCTTATCAAGGAATCAAAAGGTTTTTTAAACAATGACTCATGCAGAGGGCTCAAACGTTTTTGTCAGATAATCGTGGGGCAACACTGAAGGTTTGTCATTGGTGACTGGTCGGACCTGATCTGTCACATGTATCACTTCTCATTGAGCACAAAGGGTGGGGTTTACCCCTGGCCTGTCTGTGGAGAGGATTAAAAAAGGTATTGCACTAAACACCACTATCCATATATGTAATTTAAGTTTTTTTTTTTTAATGTATCCCTCAAAGTAAATTTGGTAACATTTTTTGAAGTTGTTTAAAACTATTAAGTTGGAAGTCATCTTTTTGATAATATTTTTGCCTCAGACTTTTTATTTCAATAAATTTATGAAGATGGCTAACTGTTTGATTGAGTGATTTCTCATTTTTTTGAATGTTTGTCACACTTAAATGTTTCAGATCATCAAACAAATTTAAAAATTAGACAAAGATAACACAAGTAAACACAAAATGCAGTTTTTAAATTAAGATGTTTAGTATTGAGGGGAAAAAAAATCCAAACCTACATGGCCCTGTGTGAAAAAGTGATT
Organism: Pholidichthys leucotaenia; assembly: GCA_020510985.1. Lineage (NCBI taxonomy): Eukaryota > Metazoa > Chordata > Actinopteri > Cichliformes > Pholidichthyidae > Pholidichthys > Pholidichthys leucotaenia. The sequence goes on from CM035837.1 coordinate 95,535,218, forward strand.
TCTCCCCCCTGTTAAAACATAAAGTAACTAGATTATCACATCTTTGGAAAGATGAGTTAAATTTCTCTAGTCACACCCAGGCCTGATTACTGCCACACCTGTTCTCAATCAAGAAATCACTTAAATAGGACCTGCCTGACAAAGTGAAGTAGATCAAAAGATCCTCAAAAGCTAGACATCATGCTGAGATCCACAGAAATTCGGGAACAAATGAGAAACAAAGTAATTGAGATCTATCAGTCTGGAAAGGTTATAAAGCCATTTCTAAAGCTTTGGGATTCCAGTGAACCACAGTGAGAACCACTATCCACAAAAGGCAAAAACATGGAACAGTGGTGACCCTTTCCAGGAGTGGCCGGCCGACCAAAATTACCCCAAGAGCGCAGCGGTGACTCATCCAAGAGGTCACAAAAGACCCCACAACAACATCCAAAGAACTGCAGGCCTCACTTGCCTCAGTTAAGGTCAGTGTTTAGGACTCCACCATAAGAAAGAGACTGGGCAAAAACGGCCTGCACGGCAGAGTTCCAAGATGAAAACCCCTGCTGAGCAAAAAGAACATAAAAGCTCATCTCAGTTTTGCCAGAAAACATCTTGATGATCCCCAAGACTTTTGTGAAAATACTCTGTGGATTGACTAGACAAAAGTTGAACTTTTTAGAAGGTGTGTGTCCCATTACATCCAGCATAAAAGCATCACAGCATTTCAGAAAAGGAACATCATATCAACAGTAAAATATGGTGGTGGTAGTGTGATGGTCTGGGGCTGTTTTGCTGCTTCAGGACCTGGAAGACTTGTTATGGTAAATGGAACCATGAATTCTGCTGTCTACCAAAAAAATCCTGAAGGAGAATGTCCAGCCATCTGTTCGTGACCCCAAGCTGAAGCACACTTGGGTTCTGCAGCAGGACAATGATCCAAAACACCCCAGCAAGTCCACCTCTGAATGGCTTAAGAAAAGCAAAATGAAGACTTTGGGGTGGCCTAGTCAAAGTCCTGACCTGAATCCGATTGAGATGCTGTAGTATGACCTTAAAAAGGTGGTTCATGCTCGAAAACCCTCCAATATGGCTGAATTACAACAATTCTGCAAAGATGAGTTGGCCAAAATTCCTCCACAGTGCTGTAAAAGACTCATTGTCTGTTATCGCAAACGCTTGATTGCAGTTGTTGCTGCTGAGGGTGGCCCAACCAGTTATTAGGTTTAGGGGGCAATCACTTTTTCACACTGGGCCATGTAGGTTTGGATTTTTTCCCCCTTAATAATAAGCACCTTAATTTAAAAACTGCATTTTGTGTTTACTTGTGTTATCTTTGTCTAATATTTAAATTTGTTTGATGATCTGAAACATATGAGTATGACAAAAATACAAAAAAAATGAGAAATCAGGAAGGGGGCAAACACTTTTTCACACCACTGTACCCTTTAATATTAACATTGCAACAACAGATGGTAAGTAATTTATAAAAATTGTGTCCTGTACAACTGTGTTTCTAGCAGCTGTGGCAAACTTTGTCTTCACCATATTTAATGCATGACTTGGATCCCCACTGCATGTACTTCCTGAAGAAAGAAAAAAAAAAAACAGGTCAGCATATTGTGAAACCATTTGGCTCTTAGTCAACTCTGTGTGTCAGGTCATGTAAGCAACTGTGTGCAGACACATGCCAAAATCGCATTGTGTAATCTGAGTATGCATGCATGTACATGGCTGGTTTCATGTCAGCCCAGTGTGTAAGATGTTTTACACTTGTGTGTAATAAAGATTTTAGAGAATGAAGAAGTAATTTGCCAATCTTTGCCTCTTTGCATGTAAAGAAAGAAAGAAAGAAAAAATTGAAACGTCAAACGGGAAAGTCAGGAGTTGTGAGCGCAGAAAAATGTGTGGCTGCAAGGTTATCTCAGCTTTGTGCAGGACAAATCAAATATACAGTAATGATCTCAACCAATGTGACACCCATCAAGCCACCCATCATTGCCCGTTTGCAAACATGCCTCCATCACCTGTGGGCCTGTGCACATGTTAGAAGTCTTGTGTGTGTTGCATGGCTGATATACAAACAGTCTCCCTCTCCGTTACCAGACACTGGAGCTATTCTGAACTCCTCTTCCAATGCACACCATCCCAGTGTCCGGTCTCCATGTGGAAGTCTGGAAGCCAAGGTCACCAGGTCGCATTCCTCCAGCTCTTTGGCATTCTGCCCCAGGGTTCAAGTAGTGTGGAAATGTGTGTGCCTGTGTGGCGTGTGCATTATGTGTTGTTTGTCTTTCATGCCGCAAACTGCATTCTGATAGAGGAGAAGCACTACCACGGCATTCTGAACTAGCAACAGATACAGGAGTACACACATGCATGCACAGAGTATTTAAAATGTAGTACTCTAAAAGGACATGTTGTACAGGAGTGTGATTAATGTAGCTGTCTCCACACATACCCTCAACAGTCCTGGATGGCTGATAGGTGAGTGCAATGGGGAACTGCTTTTGCTCGGGGGGGCACTGATCCCTCAGGATCAATTGCGGATGAACATATTTTAAGGCTATCTGGTTGATTTAGTCTCTGTGTGCTTGACACTTGAGCACACCACCGGAAATTAAGTCAGTCTGCCAAAGAGTATAGTGTGAGAATTTCAATGCAGTCTGACTGGTTAAAAAAAGGTGGAACTTTTCTAAAGGAGGGAACAACAGAAGTTTTTTTTTTTAATAAACTGCATTTTAAAATCTATAACCCAGCCACAGTGGGTGCACAAGCCAGCGTAAATGGGGAGGGTTGTGTCAGGAAGGTCATCCGATGTAAAACCTTTGCCAAATCAAACATGCGGATCATGATGAATGAAACTTTCATACCGGATTGGTCGAGGCCTGGGTTAACAACAACCACCACTAATGCTGTTAACTGACAGGGTGTTGGTGGAAATTGGGCTCCTGTTGGTCGAAGATCGAGGAGGAGGAGAGGGGGAAGGTGTGTAAGGAGGGAGAGGAAGAAAAAGAAAGATAGAAGTGTGGAGCTGAGAGTAGGGACGATAAATGTAGGGACTTAAATTAAGTTGATCCCATGCCACAACTTGTAGCATATTGGTGGCACCTATCTCCGTTTCATAGACTGTAGGCCACACAGCTACTTCTACTTTAAGTAGTGAACACTCCAGGGGCTGGGGGGGAGGGGGTGTCGGTCCTTCTGGTAACTCTGTGTGTTAACTTTTCTTTCCCCATTCTATTATGCTGAGCACCAAGCTAGATGGCAGAAAGTACCATTTTTATATGGTCTTTGGTATGACCCAGCCAGGATTTGAACCCACAACCTCCCAGTTGTGGGGTGGATGCTCTACCAACTAGGCCACCACTCTGGTAAATGCAGGGACTATGACTGGTAAAGGCAAAGAGTTGGCTGATATGATGGAGAGAAGAAAGGCAGATATACTGTGTGTTCAAGAAACCAGATGGAAGGGAAGCAAGGCTGGGAGCAATGGAGGTGGATTTAAACTGTTCTACCACGGTGTAGATAGGAAGAGAAATGGAGTAGGAATAACCTTGAAGGAAGTGTATGTGAAGAGTGTTCAGGAGGTAAAGAGGGAGTCAGACAGAATCATGAGTTTGAAGCTAGAAGTCAAAGGTGTAATGTTGAATGTTGTCAGTGCATATGCTCCACAAGTTGGATGTCAGGTAGAAGAGAAAGAGGAATTCTGGAGAAAGTTGGATGAAGTGGTAGAGAGTGTTCCCAGCGGGGAGAGAGTGATGATTGGAGCAGACTTTATTGGGCATATGGGTGAAGAGAGGAGAAGTGATGATGAGGTTTGGGGTAGGAATGGTCTAAGGAGAGAAATGTGGAAGGACAGATGATTGTGGTTTTGCTAAAAGGGTGGAAATGGCTGCAGTGAACACACAGTTTAAGAAGAGAGAGGAACATATGGTGACTTACAAGACTGGAGGAAGGTGCACACAGGTGGACTACATCTCATGCAGAAGGAGAACTCTGAAATAGATAGGAGACTGCAAGGTGATGGCAGGGGAGAATATAGCTAGACAGCATCGGATGGTAGTCTGTAGGATGACTTTGGAAAGCAAGAAGAGGAAATTAGTGAAGGCAGAGCCAAAAAATAAGTGGGGGAAGTCACAGAAGGAAGAAGATTTGCACAGAGTTCAAGAAAGAGTTGATACAGGCTCTGGGTGTGATGGAGGAATTACCAGATGACTGGGAAAGTGCTGCAAAAGTATTAAGGGAAATGGGTAGAAGGGTATGTGGTGTATCCAGTGGACAGAGGAAGGAAGACGAGGAGACTTGGTGGTGGAATGAGGAGGTACAGGAAAGTATTCAAAGGAAGAAGTTGGCAAAGAAAAAGTGGGATAGTCAGGGAGATGAAGAAAGTAGACAAGAGTATTTGGACTCTAGGCACATGGCAAAGAGAGAGGTGGCAAAGGAAAAGGCATATAGTGAGTTGTATGAGAGGCTAAACACTCTTCTCTCTTGGTTGTCCATCGATCCGATGATGACCGTCCCTCATGTGTTAAGTCCTCTTCTTGCGTGAGCATGGAGATGGCTATTTAGGCCGATCCTCGATCAGCAGACACAGCTGCAGCAGGGGCAAGGAAACTGCCCAGGTAATAACGCCTTTCTTTGTGCCAGTGCATGAACAGAGCTTAAATACACAGAGGGAAATGAGCTGCAGGTGTGAGTCACTGAGTGAGCAGGTAACCTAATTAAACCAACTACCCACAGCTGAGCTGAGAGAGGGGCAGGCTGTGGGCAGTGAGAAGGAGTGTCTGGGAAAGGGGAGGCGCAAGTGAAAACAAATCCACAATAAATGCAGAAAACTAACAAAATCAAACTAATCAGACATACAATACTAAGAAATAAAGTGAGGGTCTGAGCTCAGACACATGACAATAGTAGGAAGGCCTACCATTATTTATTCTGATTTGTTGCAAATTTATGAGTGGGGTTGTCTGATTGGTTCAATAAAGTTTGCTAAATTTAACATGATTTTATCGCCCCCTTTTTTATGCAATTTTTAAAAAAATGCAATACACTGGTCTGTTTCTGCTATCATGCTGGTGTAATTTTATGTAAAGGTTTTATATTTACATTTATACAATGGTTCAATCTGTTCACACTCCGACAGGCAGCGAAAAGTAAGCTAGGAGCAGGAAGACAAAAGAAGAGGAAAACAGCAGCCTTGTGTGTAGCAGAATGGAATGTACACACTCTGTTGGACAGAACAACATCACAGCGCCCAGAAAGACAGACCGTGCTTGTGGCCCTGGAAATGAACAGGTACAATGTAGTAGTGATGGGTCGTTCGCGAATGAAACGGCTCTTAGAGCCGGCTCTTTGAAGTGAACGACGGGAGCCGGCTCCTTATTGGGAGCCGTGTTTTGTTTTTTTTTTTCCCTTTCTCTCACTCTCTCTCCATCCATCCATCCATCTTCTACCGCTTTTCCGGAGGTCCGGGCCGCAGAGGCAGCAGTTCAAGCAGAGAAGCCCAGACTTCCCTCTCCCCAGCCACCTGTTCCAGCTCTTCAGAGAGGATACCAAGGCGTTCCCAGACCAGCTGGGAGACATAGTCTCTCCATCGAGTCCTGGGTCTGCCCCGGGGTCTCCTCCCAGTGGGACGTGCCTGAAACACCTCAAGTGGGAGGCGTCCAGGAGGCATCCTAATCAGATGCCCATACCACCTCAACTGACTCCTTTCAATGTGGAGGAGCAGCGGTTCTACTCTGAGCCTCTCCTGGATGACTGAGCTCCTCACCCTATCTCTGAGGGTGAGTCCAGCAATCCTACGGAGAAAGCTCATTTCAGCCGCTTGTATCCGCGATCTCGTTCTTTCGGTCATTACCCAAAGCTCGTGACCATAGGTGAGAGTAGGAACGTAGATTGACTGATAAATCGACAGCTCTCTCTCACCCTCTCTCTCTCACTTTTTTTTTTCTCTTCAAGCCGCACGTGATTGGTCAATATGCGTTTGCGCCTTGTGTTTGCGCTGAGGGGGGAGGGGCAGTAGTTACACTCGCAGCAGCAGTAGCACACGAACAGAGCAGGAGGGAGAGAGAGAAAGAGAGCCAGGGGAAACAAGAGACGACATCGACACATTAGAAAGGTATAGTAAAGAAAATGAGTGACAAAATCTGGAACCATTTCAATTTTATTGACAATACAAAGGCAGAGTGTAGAGTCTGCCAGAAAATCCCTCAGCAGATGCAATACTGGAAGTGAGATCCTACATTGATGAGCCCCTTTGCCAGAGAAGTGCAGACCCACTGAGCTGGTGGGATACCAAGGCTTCAATTTATCCACATCTTACCCAGGTGATGACACGGACACTGTGCACTGTGGCAACATCAGTCCCCTCTGAGAGAATCTTCTCCAAAACAGGGCAGATAATTGGGCTGCACAGTGGCGCAGTGGTTAGCACTGCCGCAGAACAGTTTACCCTTGGCCGGGGGATCGTGGGTTCGATCCCAGCCCCCGACCAACAGTGATCTGTGTGGAGTTTGCATGTTCTCCCCGTGTTTGCGTGGGTTTACCCCAGGATTTCTCCGGTTTCCTCCCACATGCCAAAAACATGCAGGTTAGGTTAATTGGAGACTCTAAAGTGGCCCTAGGTGTGAATGTGTGTGTGAAAGGGATAGCGCCGTATCGTGGCTGCTTCATCCATCCAGGTGGTGGATGACCCTCAATTTCCCCTCTGGGGATCAATAAAGTATACTAAATCTAAAAAAATCTAAAAATAATTACTGAAAGAAGAAACCGGATCAGCTCCTCAAAGCTGAGGCACTTGGTATTTCTAAATGCCAACCTTTACCTTAATTAAAGATCTGGGTGTTCATTTTTTTCTTTTTGTTTTGCATATTTTAATTTATATTTTATTGTGTTGTGGTTTGCAGTGTTTTGTGTTGTTTCACTTTAAATTTGTTTAAAAGGAAAAAGCTGAAAATTTAAAGAGCTAAAAGTTGAATTGTAAATGGTTGGTTTTTGTATTTTATAATTTACTTTTTACAGTTTATGTGGAGTGAATAAATAAAAGCATATTTATATAATAAACATATATAAATAAAAAACATTTTTTTTACATTAGTAATTCATTTTGTGCATAATTTTATATTGTTGTTGATAATAAATTAAATTAATAAATTAAAGCAACAAAACAACCTGAAGAGCCGCTTGGGAGCCGAAAGATCCGGCTCTTTTTAGTGAGCCGAGCCGAAAGAGCCGGTTCTCTAAAAAGAGCCGGAATTCCCATCACTACAATGTAGACATAGCTGTACTTAGTGAAACAAGATTGCCTGGCTATGACAGCTTGGAAGACCATGGGTACATCTTCTTTTGGAGTGGGAGATCAACTCAAGAAAGGAGAGAAGCAGGAGTGGGCTTTGCAGTTAGAAAATAGCAGCAATGCTTGATGAGGAACCGGTGCCAATCAATGACAGGATAATGACTATGAGACTCCCACTACAGCGGAAGATGTATGCTACACTCATCAGTGCATATGCCCCAACAATGACCAACACAGAGGAGGTGAAGGAAGAGCTCTACATTGATTTACATTAGACTATCAGGCATGTATCAACTGATGACAGGCTGATACTCGTTGGAGATTTTAATGCCATAGTTGGTTCGGACACTGAGAAATGGAAAGGAGTGCTAGGCAGTCATGGAGTAGGCAAGTGCAATGCTAATGGAGAACTTCTACTTGCACTATGTTCAGAGTACAACCTTGTGATAACCAACACTCTATTTAAGCACAAGGACACACACAAGAAGACAAGGATGCACCCAAGATCTAAGCACTGGCACTTATTAGACTACATCATATGCAGGCAGAGAGACATAAGGGATGTATTGGACACTAGAACAATGAGAGGTGTGGACTGTGGTACTGATCATATTATGCTGAGATCTAGATTAAGGATTTGTAGACAAAAACAGCACTGCAGGACGGGTGTGAAGCCACCACGGAAGCTAAACACTAGTGCACTGAAAGGCCAAAAGAAGCAGGAAGAACTTACACAGGAAATGGATGAAAACTTGAAAGACTGGGACAGCAACAACTCAGAGAATGACATAGAAGAGAAATGGGCAACACTGAAGGATACAGTGTCTCAGACTGCGAGTGATATATTAGGCCACCCTGAGAGGAAACATCAAGATTGGTTTGATGAGCATGATGAACACCTGAAGAAACTACTAGAAGCGAGGAATACAGCTAGGCAGGAAAACCTACAGTGTAACACAAGGTCGAAGAAGAAGAAATACTCAAAGGCTCAGAGTGAACTACAGAAGTACACCAGAGAGATGAAGTCCAACTGGTGGGATGAAAAAGCGGAGGAACTTCAAACTGCAGCAGACAGGAAGAACATGAAAACATTATTCACAGGTTTGAGAGAAATCTGCGGCCCTAAACCAAGAGGATTGATCCAATTAAAGGCTATGGATGGTGAAACGGTTTTGCAGGAGAAATACAAGATCCTGGACAGATTTTCAGACCACTTTGACCAACTACTAAACAACCCTGGAGATCTCACTGAAGAGGCTAAAGAAGCTCTAGTGCAGCGACCAGCTGTATCAAGTCTGGATGAACCACCAAATTTTGATGAACTAATGGCAGCTATCAGGACAACACAGGATGGTAAAGCTCCAGGAAGGGATGAAATTCCAGCAGAACTGTGGAAATGTGGTGGTGTTCAGCTGACCAACTGCCTGCATAACCTCATCCAAGAGATATGGGATGCCCAGAAAGTACCTCAAGACTGGAAAGATGCAAGTATTGTGCCTTTGTTCAAGAAAGGTGACAGGAAAGATTGTGGAAATTACTGAGGTATATCACTGCTAGCCACTGTTGGTAAGATTCTCTCACATGTACTACTGAACAGACTCAATGAACACATCTCGCAGAATGTGCTACTGGAAACCCAGTGCGGCTTTAGAAGTGGAAGAAGCACAATGGACATGATTTTCTGCTTGAAGTGTATCGAACAGAACATGCCGCTTTATGTAGTCTTCATAGACTTCAGTAAAACCTTCGATACTGTTTCGCGACAAGGACTTTGGCAGGTACTCATGAAATATGGCTGTACAGAGAAGTTTGTCAGCCTGATCGAGGCACTCCATACAGGTATGCAAGCAAACATGGCAATGAGTGGTTCAGTATCTAAAGAGTTTTCAGTAAGCAACGGGGTGAAACAAGGGTGTGGGCTGGCACCTACACTCTTCTTGCTATATCTGGCAGCCATGCTTGAGGTGGCCTTCAACGACACTTCAGAAGGAGTATACATTCAAACAAGGAAAGAAGCAGACTTGTTTAATGTGGCACAGTTTAAAGCCAAGAGTAAGACATCGATAAAGGTAGTAAGAGAAATGCTCTTTGCCGACGACAATGCTCTAGTTGCACACAGTGTGGAAGATATGCAATCTTTTTAGTGGAGAAATTTGCAAGAGCAGCTAGCCAATTCAGCATCAAAATCAACATCAAGAAGACAGAGTGCCTTTATCAGCCACCAAAGTTCCAATTATCAACATCACTACCAGAAGAGATCAGCATTGGTACACAGCCACTAGTCAAGTGCAAGACTTTCAAGTATCTAGGGAGTACTGTTTCAGAGAATGCTAGGCTGGAGGATGAACTATCTCTCAGAATGGGAAGAGCAAGCGCTGTGTTTGGAAACTTGAGGGAGAGACTGTGGAACAATCAACATGTGTCTATCTGTGTGAAATGCAAAGTGTACAGAGCGACAGTACTGGCTACTCTATTGTACGGTGCTGAAACTTGGACTGTCTACAGAGTGCAGGTGAAGAAACTCCATGCGCTCATGATGAGACACCTTCGAGCCATAATGAACATCTCATGGAAAGACAAGATAACCAACATAGAAGTGTTGAAACGAGCTGGTCTACCATCAATGGAGGACATGCTAATACAGATGAACCTGAGATGGCGCAGACATGTTGAGAGGATGGACCACCAGTGTCTCCCACGGCAGTTACTCTACTCACAGTTATGCGAGGGCAAGCGCAGTCAGGGTAGACCAAGGCTCAGATTTAAAGACACTGTAAAAAGAAACTTGAAGAAGTTGGATATAGACAGGAGTTCCTGGCAGCAGAAGGCTAAGGACAGAGCTGTGTGGAGGAATTTGATCAGACCTAAATGAAACAGTCATTGTCGCCCACGACAGACTGCTATGATGATGATGATGATGATGATGATGACAATGGTTTGGAGGAGATCTCAAGGTATCGCAATGTATATTGTGTATTGCAATAAGACCCCAAATGTATCGCGATACATGTTAAAAGCCATATCACCCAGCCCTAGATCCATGTAAAGACCCAGCAAATGGTGAGTTAAGATCTATTTCTCTCTTGTATGTGTCTATGCTTGTATTCTGTTTTATTTTCAACTCTTTATATGATGAATATATTTTTCATTCGTGCTCTGTTTGACTAAATAATGAAGATCACCGAATGGGACCAAACAGGACACCAAATGACAAAATAATGAATGAAATCCTTTTTTATGGGACACCAAAAGCCCACCAAACACCCACAAAATCAATCAAATACTGTATTTTTAATTTGAATATTTAATAGCAAATGGCCATTCTTGGAGTAACTAACGGGACACACAGCTCCCAAATAATGTATTAAATCATACCATACGGGATCAAGTTACATCAAGTCAATGAACGGGACACTTTTACAAATATTTGAGCCAAATGATAACATATTCCTTTTAATTTAATTTAATTAATTTGGCATTTTTGTGCCCCATTTGGTCCCATTCGTTGTTTAGTCAAGGTTTGACTATTTTGTTTATTTGTTTATTTATTAGGATCCCAGTTGCCAGCAGCTTATGGCTGCCGCTATTTTTCATAAATCATTAACATTTTATGAACCATGTCATTTACTATGTTAGAAATTATAAATATTATCTATAAGGACTTAGAGTGCATCCGGAAAGTATTCACAGCGCTTCACTTTTTTCCACATTTTTTTGTTACAGCCTTATTCCATAATGGATTAAATTTGGTTTTTTTTTTTCCCTCAAAATTCTACACGCAACACCCCATAATGACAATGTGAAAAAAGTTTTTTTTCGAGATTTTTGCAATTTTTTAAAAAATAAAAAACTAAGAAATCACATGTACACAAGTATTCACAGCCTTTGCTATGAAGCTCAAAATTGAGCTGAGGTGCATCCTGTTTCCACTGATCATTCTTGAGATGTTTCTGCAGCTTAATTGGAGTCCACCTGTGGTAAATTCAGTTGATTGGACAAGATTTGGAAAGGCATACGCCTGTCTATATAAGGTCCGACAGTTGACAGTCCACGTCAGAGCATACACCAAGCATGAAGTCAAAAGAATTGTTTGGAGACCTCCAAGACAGGATTGTCTTGAGGTACAAATCTGGGGAAGGGTACAGAAAAATTTCTGCAGTTTTGAAAATCCCAATGAGCACAGTGGCCTCCATCATCCGTAAATGGAAGAAGCTCGGAACCACCAGGACTCTTCCCAGAGCTGGCCGCCCGTCTAAACTGAGCAACCGGGGAAGAAGGGCCTTAGTCAGGGAGGTGACCAAGAACCTGATGGTCACTCTGTCAGAGCTCCAGCGTTCCTCTGTGGCGAGAGGAGAACCTTCCAGAAGGACAACCATCTGTGGAGCAATCCACCAATCAGGCCTGTATGGTAGAGTGGCCAGATGGAAGCCACTCCTCAGTAAAAGGAACATGGCAGCCCGCCTGGAGTTTGCCAAAAGCCACCTGAAGGACTCTCAGACCATGAGAAACAAAATTCTCTGGTCTGATGAGACAAAGATTGAACTCTTTGGCGTGAATGCCAGACGTCATGTTTGGAGGAAACCAGGCATTGCTCATCACCATGCCAATACCATCCCTACAGTGAAGCATGGTGGTGGCAGCCTCATGTTGTGGGGATGTTTCTCAGTGGCAGGAACTGGGAGACTAGTCAGGATAGAGGGAAAGATGAATGGAGCAATGTACAGAGACATCCTGAATGAAAACCTGCTCCAGAGCGCTCTTGACCTCAGACTGGGGCAATGATTCATCTTTCAGCAGGACAACGACCCTAAGCACACAGCCAAGATATCAAAGGAGTGGCTTCAGGACAACTCTGTGAATGTCTTTGAGTGGCCCAGCCAGAGCCCAGACTTGAATCCAATTGAACATCTTTGGATAGATCTGAAAATGGCTGTGCACGGACGCTTTCCATTCAACCTGGTGGAGTTTGAGAGGTGCTGCAAAGAGGAATGGGCGAAACTGCCCAAAGACAGGTGTGCCAAGCTTGTGGCATCATATTCAAAAAGACTTGAGGCTGTAATTGCTGCCAAAGGTGCATCAACAAAGTACTGAGCAAAGGCTGTGAATACTTATGTATATGTGATTTCTTAGTGTTTTATTTTTCATAAATTTGCAAAAATCTCAACAAAACAAAACTTTTTCACATTGTCATTATGGGATGTTGTGTGTAGATTTTTGAGAAAAAAATGAATTTAATCTGTCACAAACCGAGCCTGTGTTATCCTGTTATCTCGGTTCTGACCTCTGTGGCTCAGGCATCGGGTTTATTATATATTGTTATCTTTTGAGTTCTTGTTGTTTTTATGTCTGGGTTCTTTTTCTTTTCCATTTCTGTAGCCGCCGCTCTGGCCGGCGGTTGTTGGGCAGCCGTTTTGACCCACTTTCAGTTGGGCGCTGTCTAACATTCGCCGGTCCAACCACGCCCCCTCTCTCTTTGACAGTCAGCTGTTTTGCCCTGGTAATTATCTTTCCCACGCCTCGCCCATGTTTGTCCAATTTGTGACGCCAGCAGTGTTTGTACTTAGGCGGCTCTTGCCAGTCAAATACACTGCTGGACCATTGAGCATGGCCGTGCGGACGTTAATTGCCGCATGGTCGAACTGTCTTTTGAGGGAGAGCTACACTGTTGCCGTTCCCCTCAGTGTAGCTGTTGTTTGTGTGTGTTCGCTGGTACACTTGGACTACTCGGACTGTTCCTTGCTCTGTGAGTACGAGCTGTTGTGTTTCCCCTTGCAGTCAGGCTGCTACGCTTAGGCACAGTTGCCCAGTTTCCTCTCCTGTGCTAGTTGAGCATCCTGGAGAACTCTAAGTGGCCCGAGTTGTCTTATTGTTTTTGTGTGTTGTTCGTCTTGTGGCCACAGTGCACAGTGGTCAGCCCGCTGCAAGCTATTCATGTGAGTCCTTTTGTGCACAACAGTTGCATTTTTGTAATGTCTTTATTTTTGAACCGTTTGCCTTTTTGTGTCAATAAATGTGTGCGTGGTGCAACCTGCGCTTAAGTCCATTCCTCCTTCTCCTCCTCCGTGTGCTGTGTAAAAGCGCATGGGGAGGCTTATGACAGAATGGTCCAGCCAGCTGGGATTTAGCGGGTTCACCCACACATTACTTTTTTTCCCCCCTTTTTAAACATTTTTCTTTACAAACCTGTATTGCCCACAATGCCCTTGATGCTCTGTTCCCATGCTGGCCGAGGCAGAGGATCGGCGGGGAGTCCCATGGTGGAGAAGGAATGGGCGGCATTCTTCGTTCGGGACTTCATGGAGGAGGCCCACAAAGCCTGCGGACCAAAGGCTAAATGGAGCAGTCTGGATGCAGTGGAGGGGATTCTGGAGGCGTATCCCGGATTTTGGAATTACCCTCAGTACGCAGACTTGATCACCTCGGTCTATGCGCTCCAGCGGGAGTTCCCTGGCATAGGGAGAGCGGTGTTCCTCGCTGAGCCTAAGTGAGAACGCGTTCCACAGCCTGCAGCCTCTCCCTCTCCCGCTTCACCAGCATCGGGCCAGGGCTCTCCCGCATCCCAAAGACGGCGTCATCCTGCTAGGAGACATCGGGAGAATCCATCGCCTTCGGCAGCCCTCTTCCCTCCAGCTGCCGTGAAGACCACTGAGCTCACCCCAGCAACGCCCACCTCCATCGTCGTGGAGACGGCTCCTCCACAAGCTTTCAAAGGGGCCCACGTCACCGCTGACACAGAGAGGGATGACTGTATGCCACCTGCAGCTGGGAACCACAGGAACCGGGATGACAGGCAAGTATTTTTTCATTGTAAACCATCTAATGACACTGAATCTTGCCTGTCTCCCGAGGGAGAGGCACAGTTTCAGCAGTCCATTGCGTAAAAGCACACAGGGAGGTTTATGACATTAATTCATTTTGGAATAAGTCTGTAACATAAAATGTGGAAAAAGTAAAGTGTTGTGAATACTTTCTGGATGCACTGTATATTCATAATAGTGTTGTATCTTGCGCTTTGGGGAACAGGAATTGTTAATTCACCATTATAAATAATTATTTGTCCATGAGTAATTTGCCTCCTCAGTGGGATCACCCACAAGCTGATACTGCTTATTACATGGGCCTGAAAAACAACTGAGTCCCAGGTATTGATGAATTAAAGCTTCTGTATAAATCTGAAGTCAAGCCATTCAGAAATGTAGAAGCTGTACTGGCACCAACATATTGTCAAACGAATGGGCATATACAGTAAGTTAAAATATTATACCTATACATATTAAAAAATTAATAAATAAGGTTAAATATGGTGCTAACAGTACTGCTAGAAAAAAAAAACCCTCCTTTTGCTACAATGCTAAAAGAGAGAGCAGACTTCACCCTTTGCTGAATACTTATTTTTTTACAGGTGCAGAAACACAAACACACAGATGTATGGCCAGACCAATCACAGTACTTTGCAACCTCTTCCAGAGGCCAAGTAATGAGCAACCCATGACAGTGGGCCATGCTTGGAAACTGGGATGGAACAGGTAAACTAAGTAGCTTAGTAAATGCTGAGGGATACTTGCCTTTCTTAAAAACCTTCCTAACCAGATCTCTACAAATACATATAAGAAAACTAGAGGTAATCAGAGATTGCATACCTCTGTCAAAGCAGTTTGTCCACCACTTAAAATGATTAGTAAACCTGTAATAATCATTGAAAGCCCTTAGCACTATTCCGGACTGTGTTGCAGTTGAGGACTTTGATGGCCACAATGTTAATGTATTTAGGCCCGGACTAATCTGTGATGTCATGCAAAAAAAGAACAGATGGTTTACTCATGAAAATATGCAGCATCACCATTACCACGGAACATCAACATCAACATCAGCACAGAACCTATTATGGAAACTGAGGTCAGGACAGCTTTGAAGAAACTGTCAAACAACAAGGTAGCCGGTCCTGATGAAATACCACTGGAACTTCTTAAATATGGTTCAAACATTCTAACTCCTCAACTGACTAGCCTCTTTATCCAGATCCTATAAACTGAAATTATCCCAGATAGTTGGAAACGAGGAGAAATTGTAAGACTGCCGAAAAAAGGAAACCTTGGAGACTGCAATAACTAAAGAGGAATAACATCGCTCTCCATGACAAACAAGGTTTTTGGTTGCATACTGCTCACATGAATCAGGGAAGCTCTTGACCAAGAATTGAGAGAACAACAAGCTGGTTTTCGACCTGGTAGATCATGCAGTGAACAAATACTTACCTTGAGAGTGATTCTCGAGCAAACATTGGAATTTCAGAACAAGCTGGTCACCAACTTGATCAAGTTTAAGAAAGTCTTTGATTCAGTGCACTGAGAGTCATTATGGATCATCATGAGGCACTATAGCATTCCAACTAAGTTCTGCAATATCATCAGGAACATGTATGAGAATGCTTTATTCATTGGCAGAACAGATTCTGGACCATCAGAACCTTTACATGTGATGACTGGTGTAAGGCAAGGGTGCATCTTGTCTCCCTTCTTGTTCATTCTTGTCATTGATTGGCTGATGAGGAAGTGTGAAGAAACAGGAGTGGGTATAACATTCAACAAAGGAAGATTGCTCGATCTAGATTTTGTGGATGACATCGCCTTACTAACAAACAACAAAACTGACATACAGGTGCTGACAAACACCCTGGCACTTTTTGCAGGCAAGGTGGGTCTTAGAATTAGTGAGGTAAAAAGCAAGATCATGTTTGCAGGAGATTTCCAACAAACATAGGACGTGATGTACAACAACAACACGCTCAAACAGGTAGACAATTTCACCTACCTGGGAAGTATCATAAGCCTGTTTTCCACTAGCCCAGCACACCTCGGTACGGCTCGATTCACTTCAGTACGGCTCGGAATGCTTCTGTCTCCATTAGCACGGTGTTGTGCTTGTGCTGTGATGGTTTGTGTTAGGAGGTTTTAGAAGTGAGGCGGCGCCAGACTCCCAGCGAGGCGGGGCCACACTCCCGTGAAGTTACGCACCCGACTGAGTCCTTATTTACACGAGACAAAAAATGGAGGATCCAAGGATTATTGCCTTGCTCGCTCTGTGGTTTTATCTCACAATTAAGTCCAGAGAATTTAACCAGAGAAGACATTTACATATACTTGTACCTACTTTGACTTGTAAGCTTCATCAGTCTCTCCTGCTGCATTTTAAAGTCCAACTGTGCAACTTCTTATAAGTTAACATAAAAAATTTACCCAAAGTTTATAAATTGATAATGTGGTGCTAATTTTTTATGATATTTCAATAAAAAGAACAGAAAGCTTACAAAACATTTGTTTTTGGGTCTAGTTAAAAATTACATTACCTTTACAATGGTTGACCCCTGACAGGATGATCAGCATCATTTTCATCAGACTAGGCAATGGAATTTCTATGTAATTATACTGTTTTATAATTCAGTGTTATAACAGACAAACCACACTTTCCAAAACAATTCCATTTTATTATATACCAAAATATTGAAATAAAAAAAAACAACTTTGCAACACAACATGAAGGTTAATCGACATTTTATACACGCCGACCACTGAGTGCCTCTACACCAGCTTCCCAAACTGGGTCAGGAAGGCTCGGTTGAATGAATCCGGGCGGGCTGGCACGGCGGACGCGTGGGATGATTCTACAAGGAAAATGCACACAATAAAATACAGCACGAAAGTGCAAGATATACAGAAAAGACAATAGTTTTTAACAAGATTACATAAGCTTATTTCAGCGTATTGTTCACATGAATAATTAAAATAAAAGCTTTAGTCCGCAGTGTGCTGCAATAAAGCAGCGATCATCATCCACAAATGAACAGCTTTTTTATTGCATAAATAAACTGAGCGTCTTACCGAATATATTTGCGAAAAAACGCACAATAAAAAAAATTAAAACTCACCGTTAAAGGACTCCGATGTCGAGACCTCCCGGTATATTTTTTCATTCCGGGTGGCTCCGTCTAACTCGCGCTGGATACGTTCGTCTGACAATGCAGTGAGCAGACACTGCAGCTCCTTATTGGTCCATGGAACACCCTTATTACGCGAAGCCATTTTTGATAGAGAATAAATGAAAATAGCACAGCAATACACTGAAAAGAAACCGCCAACAGTGGTTGCATGCTGAGTAATGGCGGTCGTGAAGATTCTTTTTTTTTTTTTTTCAAAAACTTTATTGAGAAGGTCGTGAAGATTCGGTAGAAGAGGAGGAGGAGAGGGGTGGTTACAACCTGACCAGTCAGCGCCGGTTACGACCTGACCAATCAGCGGCGACCAGTCTGTTAACGTCACAACACGGCACAGCTCAGCACTGCTGTACCCTGCCCTGGAGTGGGGCTGAGAATCGCGGCTGTTAAACCGTGTTGGGGCTTGTGGAAAAGCGTACAAAGCGTGCTGAGCCGTCCCATGTCGCGCTAAAGCGTACTAGTGGAAAAGGGCCTATAGTCAGCAATGGAGACTCAGAAAAAGATGTCAAATTTAGAATAGCAAAAAGCACCACATGCTTCTGGAGATTGAACAAGATCTGGCAGGACAAGAAACTGTCTTTGGATATCAACCTTGTATGCCTCAGATACCTGGAGAAAAATGGTGAAAATAAAAAAATCTAGTGGACGTATTCCATACAAAATGTCTGAGAAAAATCCTACAGATTAGTTACCGCAGCAGGGTTGCAAACGTTGATGTATACAACAGAACCAAGGACAAACCTCTCTCTCTCTACATGATGGCAAGAAGACTCTCCTTTAAGGGACATCTTCTTCATCTACCGCAAAAACGACCTGTGGCACACGTGGTGGCTGACTTCAACCCAGGTAGTACCAGGAAGGTTGGCAGACGGAAGCACACCTGGAGGAGAACAATCCAGAAAGATCTCGGTTCTGTCTCCTTGAACCTCAATGATGCCAAGTCTCTCGCTGCTGAGAGGGATAAATGGAAGGAGCTGGTGACCCTATGTCATTTCAGTGATGGGAGGCACTAAGGTCTAAGGTAAAAGGATGTGGGGGGAAGGGGGACTGAAAAGTTCATAGGCTGAAAAATTCATAGTGGTCAAATGTGACCAAATGTGGTTTATTTTTCAACATGGTCTCCCTCTTGGTACACACACTTCTTCCATCAGTGTTGCAGTGTTTAGATCCCTGCGGTTGGAAAATAAACTACATTTGGTCAAGTTTGACTACTGTGAACTTTTCACCCTACAGTGTATGAACTTTTCAGCACCCCCCCCCCCCCGATTTGTAGACCCAGGGAAAGCTTATATCAATTGACAAGTGGCTAAACCCCCTTGCTTTAGATAGAAGGATGAAATTATAAATAAAAAACACCCCACCTTGCTCCAAAAAGCAAAACAAAACAAAACAAACAAAAAAACAAAAACAAAAACAAAACAAAACAAAAGCAAGAGCACTCTGGGGTGAGTGCAGTATCATCCACCTCTGTGTTCATTGAAGATCCCAATATGTTACTGAAGGAAAGCAGTGTTCAACTTTTCCATACAATTATTGGGGCAAAACCAAATTATGTTAAGCCTCTCATCCATGAATATACAACAAAAATAGTTGAATACAACCCATAGATGTTGGTCAGGATCCCAAGGTGAACCTGTGTAGCAAGTTTGGTGACCCTAGAGAGCTTCTATAGTAAGAGGGCATAGAGAATACTAACCTTGACCTTTCACCTTTTGACCCCAAACCCATAGTAAGAAGTCAGGAATCTAAGATGAACCTGTGAACCAGGTTGGGTGGGCCTAGCTTTACTCGTTTTATAGTAATAGTGCAAATGGAATGTTAACTTTGACCTTTGACCTGTTGACCCCAAACCCATAGTCAGGTCAGGGTGTAAGCTGTCCAAGATGTGTATTAGATACAACTACTGTATCAATTTCAAAAAGCCTACATAATTTCTTTCAGTAGTTATTGCATTTACAAGATTTAAATCTGACCTTTGACCTTGATCTCAAGCTCATCCAATCAGAGTCAAATAGCAATATGCGCATCATCAGTGTATATCAAACCCTGGTACCAAGTTTCAAAACATTTGTGACAAAAATGTAGGAGGAGTTGATTTCACAAGATAGTTACTGTCTATTAATGGAGGTGAAATAGGAGGTCTTAAGTCAGGGGCTACATCGCCTGCAAAAATAATCCAATCTGAGCCAAATTGCAATATGTGCATCATCATTGTATATCAAAACCTGGTATCAAGTTTCAAAACAACTGGAACAAAACTGTAGGAAGAGTTGATTTAAAAAAAATGGGACAAATGGACAGATGGACAAACGGACTGCCCCATAACATAATCCCCCTTTGGCCTTCGACTGGTGAGGGATAAAAATATTACTCCAGGTTTAGATTTGTTTTATGAGACTCAGCACCCGCAGCAGTCCAAAAAACTCACAATAAAACACTGAATGTGAATAAATGGGATGCATTTTTCAGCCTAAAATTGCTGCACAGCCATCCAATTATGTGTTCATTTGTGAGTGGCAGGTGTAAGACCCACCCTCTTGCTTTGCTTCATATTTGGACTAAAAGAAATCAGCCTACCGGCTACAGCAAGGTGTCTGCAGGTTCTTAAAAAAATCTTAATTTTGATTATCCAAAATCAAGGTCATATCTATCCTTATAAATGATGAATAACCCTTAAATTCCTGCTCAGTGGTCCTACAAATAGAATATGATCAACACTGAATGTGCTTGACATGATGGACAGAATCCTGTGTTATTGCACAGTATATTTTCTCACCAACTCGGAAGCTCAACACTTCCTGAAAGTATAAAAAAATAAAAGTCCTGTATACCACATCAGTGATCAAAACACTTTCATTTCTTTACATGCTTTTGTAAAAAAAGATTTACAAATATGCGTTTATATCATAGCAGCAGCAGACAGTTGGTAGTTTTACTGATAATCTTAAAAAAATATAAATAAACTGTAAAATATGTTGAGAAGAGAGGAGAGCACCTTCACTTTGTCTGATGGCAGTGTAGAGGTGATCCTTTTTTTTTTTTTAAAATGTTCTGAACTTTTCTGTAATCTGTAAAATGGCTGGAAGTTAATGTTATCAGTGAAGCTAATGTAATGCCCAGGAAACAGGAATTGAGCTTCATTAAATGTGTGAATACGTTCAGACCGTCTAACAATACAAGTTACATGCTGTCATATACTGGCCCCTTTGGGGCAGAAGGACAGACTCAGGCACTGGCTCACACTCATGACATTTATTAACAGAACAAAACATAAGCCCAAAACTGCAAATATACAAGAAATTAAAAAACTTACAGGTGGCGTCCCTGGGCCGCATCGCCCAGCGAACGCAGGAGTTAACAGGGAGAATGCAGATATGAGTCCATGTTGACATTCAATAGTGCAGCAATGCACAAACAGGCAGTCCTTAAATAGCAGTACTCCAATTAGCATGAATGATCACTGGTGTGGGTTCATGTGAGCAGGAGAAGGGAACAAAAACTAGCAATTGAGATCAGCTGGCGAGTGAGAGGGAGACAGATCAAAACCTGACAACTGACAGGATACGCCCACATGAGGCTGTACACCTCCTGACAGCTGTCAACAGGAAAGGGGACTGTAGCAATATTTGATAGAATACAGTATAATAAGGTACAGGAATTATTTATTTTATTTAGAAGTGTGTGTGCGTGGGGACTGAGGGTTAAACAGTCACCATGACAATGAGGACAATAAGAAAAGCACTCGTAAATAAGGGGGCACAAGTTCCAAAAGAACGAATTATTAATTAATTTCTGTACCTTCAATCACTTAATGAATCAGTCTCAAAAATTAGTGAGTTCTTTACTGCCGTGACCCAAGAAAGTGTATATCTCCAACGGAGATGAAGCTGAGTACAGAGGACTTATCCAGGACTTCGTGGACTGGTGCCATCGGAACTGCCTCCAGATCAACACGAGGAAAACTAAGGAGCTGGTGGTGGACTGCCGCAGGCAAGGACAACCCCTCACAGCACCAGTAAACATACAGGGAACAGACATTGAGATGGTGACATTCTACATGTACATTGGTGTTCATCTGAACAATAAACTAGACTGGTCACACAATATCGACGCACTCTACAAGAAGGGACAGTTCAGGCTGTTCCTGCTAAGGAGGCTCAGGTCTTTTGGTGTACAAGGGACGCTGCTGAAGACATTCTACGACACAGTGGTGGCATCAGCCATCACTTTGGAGTGGTCTGCTGGAGCAACGGCATTACAGCAGCCGATAGGAAGAGACTGAGCAAACTGATCAAGAAAGCTAGCTCTGTCCTGGGGCAACGCCTTGACCCAGTAGAGGAGATAGGAGAGAGAAGGATGGTGGCTAAACTGTCATCTCTGCTCGAGTCCGAGTCCCACCCTATGCAGGACATATTGAACGCACTGAGGAGCTCATTTAGCAGAAGACTACATCATCCTAGGTGCGCAACCGAGAGGTTTCGCAGGTCCTTCCTACCTATGGCTGGCAGACTGTATAACCTAAGCAGGGCTGCTTGCAGAGATAGCAAAAAACGTGACGACCTAGTAGTATTGAATGCAAAAGACGCAACAGACTTACACAAATGGTCCCCCCCAGTATACAACTAGGACAATATCAGTCGCTACAGAGGGTGACAATATGTATGGGTACATATTCATACTATGTAGGATAACTAAGTAGACGGTTATGCTGTTTATTCCATCTTGCTACAATGCTCTGCGCTTTGTATATATATTTATATATTTATAAGTACGTATGTATATCCACTGCTCTTATTTAGATTTTTCGTATCTTCTTAATTATTGCTCTGAGTGTTGCTATCCCTGTGCTGTTGCAATCCTGGAATTTCCCCATTGTGGGACTAATAAAGGCTTATCTTATATGCAAAGGAAAACACTTCAACTTCTCTCATTTACAAGTTTATTAAATGAAACACATTCAGGTTAAATGACATTGCATTCAAATGATTGGTAAGCAGGTTCAAATGATCAACAGGTATCAAATCTACCTATGGGTACAAATAAAGTAACCTGAAATATCACATCAACTGTTAATGGATTCCTGAGCATAAAATCTATAGTTAATCCTTTGTGGAACCAGGAGGAAACCAGATCTTATGTTTCAACTGTAATGCAATGGAAGGCTGAGGTAACTAACAAAATCAGAACGCAATTTTATGGGGAAAAATTACATAAGCTGATTATTTGAAAAAGGAAACTTCTGAATTAATCTGCAAAAATGAACGGAGGTTAATGGAAAAAAGAATAAGAATTTTCCTTCAGTTAAATCAAGAATTAATGAATTATTGCAAACGATTATTGTCCATCACAAGGGTGATTATCTTCACAGGGTCCAGAGTTATCCTGATGAATGAGAGCTTGAAGAAGAATTTAACGTTAAATCAGAATTAACAGTTCCAGCTTGCAATGAACATATTCCGTAGATGTCCACTAGGAGGTACTGTTGAGCTGTAGATAATTTTTAGGTGACCTGAACATGGCCCCCAGGGTCTCGCATGCAAAAAGGGAGACAGTTTCTGAGTTTATGGCCATTCTGGAAAGGCTCCAAGAGTTTATCAGCATAACCTGATGGTTTAAGGATTAAAATTTGGGAGTTTATGACTTTTTAGGAGTATCCGTTCCTGGTACGAACGGATGTTATCAGCATGAACTGTCTGATTGGAGGGGACGCCAAAGGTTTTATGGTACACTTAATCCTTTAAAAGCAAGTCCTTATCGGGTTTCTCTACAAAGGGAAATTGTTTCCACTGGGGTTCTGATGATGAAGAAAAACAGCAATTCTTTACCAGAGTTGCGTGAGAGTTTCTTTAAGATGAAGAGTGATTTCCTGAATTGGCCTGTGGAGAGCTAATGCTACAGGACAATATAGAGATATAAAGGAATAAAATATCATACTCCAGTAGGATTATAAATAAATACAGAAAAATAAAAATATAATACTAACAAACAGAAAAATGACAAGCAGAACATAAATACATGAACCCAAAAGCACAAAATACAACAGATGAGTGATAAACAGGAAAAAAGCCATGAAACTGAGTCTGGAGGAAATCTCCAGCCCTCGGTTCATGACAGAGCCCCCCTCTCAAGGGGTGGAACCCAGACACCCCATCATAACATCAAAAGAAAAAGAAAAAACTTCCCCCCCTTCCCAGCAGGAACCACCACGAACTACCCAGGGCGGGTGGTGGGGGGAATAGGCCAGGAGAGAACAAAACAACCCTGCTCAGGACCCACACCAGAAAACACAGAATAAAGGCCCCCGGCCCACGGACATCTAAAGTTCAGGGGGCCGCCCAAAGTCCCAGGCCCGGCGGATGGCAAAGTGAACCAAGTCAGGTGGCCTGCTGAAGTCCCAGGCCAGCTGGGTGACCAGGTGGTACGAGTCGGGTGGCCTGCCGGAGAACATGGACCACCCGACCCAGCGGCTCAGTCTCTCTGGTGGCCAGCCTGAGTGCTTCAGCCACCTGAACGGAAGAGGTGGCCCGGGAGGCAGCTCCCCCACAGGGAGACCCACAGAGAAAGAGGAGAGCCGAGGATCTGCAGCACCCACAGTGGCTCCAGGCTGGAGCACTGCAGCACCCCTGGTGGCTCCAGGCTGGAGCACTGCAGCACCCGTGGTGACTTCGAGCTGGAGCACTGCAGCACCCCTGGTGGAGCCTGGCTGGGCCAACATTGTACTCTCGGTGGGCCCCGATTTTGGGCACAGTGCCCATGGTGGACTCAAACTGGAGCGCAGCACCCATGTTGGGCTGATGTTGGGGCGCAGCACCCACAGAGACCCCAACTGAGGAAGAACCCAGATGATGGCCTCGGGCAGAGGTGGAGCTGCACCCACGGAGGTCCCGGGCTGGGACTGAGCACCTGCGAAGACCTCCTTAGCAGTGAAGGCTGGACCCTGAATGACCTCGGGTGGCACGCCTGGACCCACAGAGACCTCTGGTTGCACTGGATCATCTTTGGTGACTCTGGGGAGAAGCTCAGAGGAAACAGATAGAGAAGGGGGGTCAGGGTCACTGGCAGTGGCGGAGTCTGGTGAGGCGAGCTCAGGTGCAGTGGGCGGCTGCACCTGGCTCTCCTCACCAAGAGTCAGGCAAGATTGCTCTAAAACAGAGAGAAGGAAGACAAAAGAGAGCGCTTGCCTGCGCTCCAGCTCCACCACCGTCCAGGACTCCGACGATCCAGACAATGGCGACGCTTTGGGCTCAGCCCTCAGGAGGTCCAGCTCAGCTGCTGACTCTGCTGCGGCAGCTCCCGCAGCAGGCATGATGGTGGTTGCAGTCATAGTGCCCCCAGATGAAATAAACCATGCTGGTGGCTCTTCCAGCGTGGCAGCTGGGGGTCGGTTGCGCATTATACACAGCAGCGTGTTCCTCTGTGTATGCAAACCTTCATCCTCTACGTTTACTTTCAGCCTGACTAACTAGTCTTCTCTAATGCTACTAGACTGTTGTGGTAATTTTGTGTTAGCGGCTGTTCCTGCCTCGCCCTCATTCAGTGGACAGCATGGACCACCTTGGATCACTCCAGCTCGTAAGTCATGTTTGCCTTTCTCCTTGTGCCGACAGCTGCTCTGCGGCACTAGGTATTTCCCTTCCTCGGGCTGCTGAGAGTCTGGGTGGGGTCCCTGTTTTCCTGGTGGCCTCAGTTGCTATTATTTCAATCCTCTGTTTATTATTGTGACTGTTTGCTGGACAAAGTTTGGGGTTTATGTTCAATAAAGTGCACAAAACTACTTCTGCTCGTGGGTTTTCCATTCCTCCCTCTGTGTGCTGCGTATTGGTGCACGGGGGGTCATAACAGTTGAGGTATTTAACATTGGTTAATAACAGTGGTTCCCAATCTGGGGTCCCTGGAACTGTCATGATTTAACACCAGAGAGGCTCAAATGCAGAGCAAACCACACCAGATGAACACTCAGACTCAAGTGATGAAAATGACACACAACTTCAATGAAAACACAAAACTCAAAATACACCAGTTTAAATAAAGAAGCAATTATACTGAACAACGCAAAATCAGACACAAACTTAAATGGACACAAAAACCGCAGAAGCACGCTGGCACGCACGTAGCCTGAGGGAAGAGAAGAAAGAGATTGTTAGTGATAAGAAATGCTCAGGGAAAGGGAGAGTGAAGATGACAGGAGGTGGCTTACTGTATGAAGCAGAGGGTCCAGCAGGGTACTCCTGCATGGGCTAAGGAAGTGGAGAGGACAGGGAACAAGCAGGCTGACCTGGGTGGAGAGTTCATTGTCTTGAAGGGTGAGTGGTACAGGTGAGTATGGTCAGCCCCGGAGAACACATCGCTGAGATGGCAGCAAACCTGAGGAGGAGAGAACACAGAGGTAAGACAATGAGGAAAAATAACACCAAACAACATTTAATGGAGTTGTTGCTTAGCAGCAACACCCAATAGTCCAGCGGAGAAGCATTCGCACACTGGCTCTTAAATAGGCTGGCGATCCCGAGAGCACCAGGTCCACCCAATCATGGAGGTGTGCAGATGACTCCAGAGCCAGGAAAAGAGAAACAGAAGGAAGGGGGTGCACGCTCGCCTGATCTTCACAGGAACGTTCAGGTTTCCATTGGAAATTGTCTAATTTCTCTTCTTAATTGGTTCAAAAAATTGCAAATCATTTGCCGTTATTAAGCATGTAATCTGTAGACACCCATGCACCCAACACACAACAATGGCAAATAATTTGCAATTTTTTTGACCAATTAAGAAGTGAAATTAGACAATTTCCCAGGGAAACCTGAATGTTTCAGGGATCCCATGCAGAACCACTGACTTAGAAAATATTTAAAAATATGTTGATGACGCTGTGAGCAATTTTAAAATCTGTTCAGTAGTTTTTTAATCACGCTAACAGAGAAATGAACAAACAAACAGCAAAAATCACAGACTTTCTTGAAGGAAATCAAATTACCAGAGTGCTAGAATTTTAGAATACAATTATGGTCCAAATCTACAGAAGCCTGGAAAGGTCATGCATTCATATTATTTATTTTCACTATTTTCCCAAGATCACAAGATAATTTTCTTGAGATCTTGAGAGAACAAATATTATTTTCCAGAGATCACAAGATCATTTTGTTATCATGGAGAAACAGTCAAAGTAAATAGTATGGAGGTATGACCTTTTAGGACTTCTGCACAAATCTCTTAATGTTGATGAAAATTATCTTTGGTTTACTACCAAATAATTTTTGGTGTACAGCAGGTAGTTGCTGACAGTGCTGGGACATTAACTTTGCTATCTTAAGAGAGTGAAGCGATATGTACAAGTGTCTCATCAGTGAGAAGAACAGCTAATAGGAACACTGTGTTCCTATCCACAGTACACATAAAGAGTGTTCCCTGCTCCCTGCTCAGTGAATATCAGTTAAGGGAACTTCCCTCACCAAAATTCTTCCATTTAAAACATACTGCAATGTCACCACTGCAGCTGTCCTTCCTTCCATGCATTTTACACTACTGCAATAAAATATTGAAAATATGTTGAAACAAAAACTAATACCATTACAAAACTCATTCTACTAAAATATGTAACTCGTAAGTTTGATTTATTTATGAGAAATGTGCAACGGCTAACGAAGTCATCATGTCAGTTTCCAGTGAACTAATAAGCTGTTTTTCAGGAGTTACAGATGCTCAGTTTTTAGATCATTTAATTCAGAATATACTAAAAGTTATTACAGACTTTTGCCGTGTCACAGCAGACATTATTGTCTATCTCACCTTTAAGCCTCAAATAAGAAACAGGTTAAAACTTATATCATATCTTCTGCCATGTTGATCTGGAACTAAATATGAAATATTTATAGCATTCAGTAGTAGAAAAATATAATTTAATAATGCCAAGTGTCAGATGTGAAGCCAATGTGGAAGTGCCTCAAATACTGTATTGATTCAGAGAAACCAGTATTATGATACCTATATAAAAAAATTAATAAATGTCACAAATTAATAAAATGTGTTATTTTCATAGGAGTCTGACCAGATTGCAGGTGGCTATATAATGTTGGTTTTGATATGGGCTATTGTTCTTGTATGTAATGTTTGTTCTTCGTGTTGTGATTGCATTTGTCTGGTTGTAGCTACAGATGCAAGGAAAATTTTTGAAATGATAATAAAGCTTCTGACTAGCAAGTCTGGGATGTGGGCTAGTGGCAGGAGGGTTGCTGGTTTAATGCCTGGACCAGCAGGATCAGATCTGGGTGGGGCAGATGACAAAGCAGTGTTTGCTCCACCCTCATTAATCCCACTGTGGTGCCCTTGAGCAAGTTTCTTAAACCGAGCTGCTCAGTGGCCACAGGTCAGTCTGTGGTTGTACTACGGCATTCCAGGTGTGAATTCGTAACTGTGTGAATATGATAGGGTGTCCTTGAAAAAGAGAGGTGAACTCCCTTGAATAAATAAAGGTTCATGAATGATTTATATTACTGTATATTGATTTGATTTACAGTAACATATTACTATGCATGTGCTTCTTCAAGATCTTCAAAGCAGGATGGCAAGAGGCTGAAAAATAAAAACTGAGATAGACTTTACTTAGAAATTTTGGTTATCAATTCTTCACACAATGCAAGAGGTTTTGTTTATTATTTCCATGTGACAACATTGCTACACGGGCTCTCACTGAGCATTAATACATTGATCATTTAATCTGTGCTAAACCATGTCCCATTGCCAGGACTCACAGTCGAAATGAGTTTTCATAGGCGACTTTTTTACGCATCTGATTATTAAATGAGTTCACTCATCACAACATTAACTGCCTAGTTAATGTTCACTGCTCAGTTAGATATTGTTCATTATCTTTGCAATACCTTTGAAAGTCCTGGGATAAACAGTAATCCATTACTTGTGAACTCCAGCCTCGGTGCAGCGGAGTGGGAAGTAGCGCTGGATGAAATATGACAGGCAGTCATGGTTTTTCAGCTTCTTAATAAACACAGCATGTGCCCTGAGTCTGTATTAAATAATCCATATCAAAATGGTGCTTTCTGCCTTCTTGATTGCATAAACTGAAAAGGGAAACACAGAGCTGTCAGAGAGCTAACCTAACAATGCAGCCCTGGGTAACTGAAACAGACAGGCAGAACAAGATGTGAGAAGGACTAATCAGGAATTATGGGCAAACGAGCCACAAATGGCTGCAGGTTGCTGTCCTTTTGGTTATATGATGAATCTGAGGAGAGCTCTTTGTACTGACCATTTACAACAACCCTATTCTGAATCACATCCATCAATCTAAAATTTTTTTTACCAGAATAAATTTAGTTTTATTAAGATTATTGAACATCAGTAAGGATCCCACAACAACTATTCATTTATTGTTTTTATCCATAAAGAAAAACATCAAATGTGGTATTTATACAAAAGCAGAGCAACTTGTGGACCAAAACAAGACAGTTTTCAAGAATTTCCTGGACTGTTCCCTGAAATTCCAAGAGTGCAGCCGGAAATCCAAAATGAGGCAACAGGCCACCCCCCTGAAAGGGTCGCTGAGTGTGAATAAGTCCACAGAGTGAACATGGCCGTGGCTGACAGACGGACTGAGTCAGTGCCACATTCCAGTAGAGTCAACTATCCACTATACCCTCAGCACATGCACCCCCATACATGCAGACACATACACATAATCTCAGTACTACTATATTCTCTTACTTAGACTCTACAGGTGTGACAGTTTATATCATCCTTTTGTCCTGACTTAATCACAGATCATTAAGTCTGGCTTTCCTTGATGCACATCATCCATTTTTTATTCTTGCTATTATCTGATTCTAACTAAGTATTTTAGACATGAAGAATCACTCCTCCCTCTTTTCTTTTGTCATAAAACCTTCATGTTTGTCTACTCAGGGATAAGTGCAAAAGAGCTGTTGTACTACAATGTCCGGTAGTAAATAGCTGGGAGGTTCACATCATTGTCTCTTGCCTTCATGTCCTGACCAACACCAGTTCTGATTCATCCACTCAGTATGCTTCTTCACAATAGCTTGTCCTAGTCATTCATTCCTTCATTCAAGTTACCTTTATGGTCAAACAGGTAGTATTAAAATTACTTCAACATTTCATTAATATATGCTCAGGCAATAAAACAACCAGCCGGCGGTGAGTGTAAAACTCGTCAGAGAAATCCTGTGTTAAAAAAAACAGATCGCTAGAAGTTTTTCAAACCCTGAACCAGGCAAAATGAATATGGGACCCTCAAAATTAAAAAAAAAAAAAAAGGTCTGCGTGGGGGGCACTTAAATGTATGGCGTATGATCTCCAAACGTGAACAATTAGAACATCTGCTGATAAACTCCAATATTGATTTTATGAGTCTGTCTGAAACCTAGTTATCATCCTCATCACCTGAAACTGTTGTTACCATGCCTGGCTATAATATGTATAGGAAAGACAGGGAGCAAGGAAAATGTGGTGGAGTTCTATTATATGTCAAAGGCACCTTAAAATGTAATCAGATTGAATGGTCAAAAGATATGAGTCTAGAATGCGTAGGAGTTCACATTAAGTTGCAAGCCAGTATGACTTTCTCTGTTGTTTGTTTATACTGTAAATCCTCCTCTAAAGCAGATTTCTATGACCAATTCAAAGCACTTCTTAATCAATGCAATCCTAAAAATTAGTTAATCTTATTGAGTGATTTTAATGTAAACTGGGATGATAAAAAAGACACAGAAACAGAACACTATAACTTAACTCACTTAAAAGACAAACCAACCAGAGTCACAAGCCAGTCAAAAACCAAAATTGACTTACTTTTTACAAATAGACCTGAAAGAATCTCCCAGATTTATAACCTTTTAACAGGACTGTCTGACAACAATATAATACTAGCAACAAGAAAACTTCCATGGAAACAGCTTTCAAATCCATTTAAGAAATCATCAGGTAACATAATAGATTATATAATCCCAAAAAAGTAACAACAAAATATAACAATGGCAATAAATGAAATCAAACGGAAGGAAATCACCTCCTCAAATGACATAAATCACAGCAATGAATTTTTTATAACAAAAATCAAAGAGGTTATTGCAGCATTTTTAAAAAAAAAAAAAAAAAAACAG
Organism: Pholidichthys leucotaenia; assembly: GCA_020510985.1. NCBI lineage: Eukaryota > Metazoa > Chordata > Actinopteri > Cichliformes > Pholidichthyidae > Pholidichthys > Pholidichthys leucotaenia. Next base: position 95,565,612 of record CM035837.1, read on the forward strand.
AAAAAGAATCAGTTTTCCATGGCTCAACTCTGAATGTCTACAGCTAATGAAGACCAGAGATCAACTTCTTAAAATAGTCCTAAAAACAGGTTTAACAATAGACTGACAAAAATTTACGTCTGCGAGAAATAAGGTAACACAAACTCTGAGAAAGGTGAAGGCAAACGTTTTTATAACCATTATTGGAAATGCAAAAGGAAATGGAAAAAAAATTGGAATAATGTTAACAAACTAACCAATAAACAGAACAAAAATGATGACAGACATAGAACTTAATATTAATAACAAATTGGTACAGAATCCCACAGTCATTGCGACAGAGTTTAATAACTTTTTCATAAACTCTGTGCTAGAAATATCCACTTCATTTAATCCACCTGATCATAACTCTAGTCCTATTAGCCCCTAACAACCGGTCTTTAATATACTAGAAATAACTGCAAATGAAGTTGCAAATATCATCAGCTCATTGAATATCTCAAAAGCAACAGATGAACATGGACAACAGAGTCTGCAATAAGCTTGTTTCTAGAAGAAAACTAAATCTTTCTTAGATAAGTGCAATTGTGTAGGTGCTGTGTGTCACTTCCTGTGGTAATGTATCGTCACTTCCTGTTTTGCTGTCTGTCTGTGTGGTTTGCTCTCCTCACTCTCCTGAGCTTTGGGTTAGCCACTAGCGATGGCTACTAGCTCTCCTTCCTCTCCTCCTCTGGTGTGCTCTCTCTGTCAGATGTTTAGCTACACCTCTGCCTCTTTTAGTGATAACGGTAAATGTAATAAATGTTGTCTTTTTGAGGCGCCCGAGGCGAGGTTGTCTGATTTGGAATCCCGGCTCCGCTGCATTGAAACACCGTCTGCGCCAGTTACTCTTGACGGACGCCCCTTAGCTGCAGTGGCGCTAGCTAGCATAGCTAACCCCGTTAGCGGTCCTCTGGCTCTCCTCAGCAGCGAGGAGACTGGGTGGGTGACGGTGAGAAGGAAGCCTAGTCGCAAAGCTCCACTTCACCTCCAACCTGTTCACGTTTCTAATCATTTTTCCCCACTCAGCGACACACCCGCTGAGGAAAAAACTCTGATCATTGGCGACTCTGTAGTCAGAAACGTGAACCTAGAGACTCCAGCGGCCATAGTCAAATGCATTCCTGGGGTCAGAGCAGGCGACATCGAGTCAAATTTGAAAATGCTGGCTAAAAATAACTGTAAATACTCCACAATTGTTATTCACGCTGGCATTAATGACATCCGTCTCCGGCAGTCGGAAGTCATGAAACTTAATGTAGAATCGGTGTGTCACTTTGCAAAAACGATGTCTGCCACTGTAGTATTCTCTGGGCCCCTCCCCAATTTGACCAGTGATGACATGTTTAGCCGCTCGTCATCCTTGAACCGCTGTCTGTCTGTGTGGTGTCCTGCAAATGACGTGGGCTACATTGACAATTGGATCCCACAATCCCACTTTGGATGGTGCTTCTCATTTATCTAACAATCTGGCATCTTTTTTATCCAAATTTCCAAAACCTTGACTACTCAGAGTTGGGACCAGGAAGCAGAGTGGAAGTCTTACACGCCTCTCTGCAGCTCCTCTTCATCCGCCACCCCTCAACTTAGCCCCTGTCTTCCCCATCAGAGAATCACTGTCTGCTCCCTCCAAAGTAAATAAAAATATAATATATAAGCATCCCAAAGTGATTAAGCAAAATATTGGTAAAACTCAAATTAAACATAAAGCCTCTAAATTGAATGATTTGGCCTCTGTTCCTCCTCATAATTTAAAAATTAAATGTGGTTTATTAAATATTAGGTCTCTAACTCCCAAGTCTCTGTTAGTTCATGATCTGTTAATTGATCATCAGATTGATTTAATATCCCTTACAGAGACTTGGTTAGGGCAAGAGGATTATGTTGGTTTAAATGAATCAACTCCCTCTGGTTATTTAAACTGTCAAAATCCCAGAAGTTCTGGTCTTGGAGGAGGAGTAGCAACAATTTACCATTCCAAATTACTAGTTAATGTAAAGCAAAAAACATGTTATAATTCCTTTGAGGGCCTGGTCCTCAGTATTGGGCACTTTAGCAATTTTAGGTTAAACCCAATTTTATTTGCCATAGTTTATCCTCCCCCATCAACCTACTCAGAATTTTTATCCGAATTTGCTGATTTCTTAGCTGATTTAGTGCTGAAATCTGATAGAATAATTATAGTAGGGGACTTTAATATACATGTGGATGTAAATAGTGACTGCCTTAATGTGGCATTTAATTCAATATTAGACTCGATTGGATTTTCTCAGAAAGTAGGAAATTCTACTCATTACCTCCACCATACATTGGACCTTGTTCTGACATATGGCATAGAAATAGAAAATCTTGTAGTGTCTCCTCATAACCCTGTACTGTCAGACCATTGTCTGTTAACCTTTGATTTTACTATTTCTGACTATTTGGCTCCTAAAGAAAAATATTATTACAGTAGATGCCTCTCAGATGATGCTGTTACCAAATTTATGCAGATTGTTTCCTCTATGCCATGTGTCAACACAACGGAAATAAGCTATAGACAGCTTGCTCCTTCTGTAATTGATAACATGGTGGATAGTGTTACAGCTTCTCTGCATCAGACTCTAGACTTGGTGGCCCCCTTAAAAAAGAAAAAGTCTAATCAGAGATTTCTAACTCCTTGGTTCAACACAGAAACTCGTAGCTTAAAACAGAAGACTCGTCAATTAGAAAGAAAATGGCGCTCCACTAATTTAGATGAAATCTATTTAGCTTGGAGAAATCATCTTTTAATTTATAAAAAATCTCTTAGAAAAGCTAGAACGAGTTATTATTCTGCATTAATAGAAGAGAACAAGAATAATCCCAGGTTTCTTTTCAGCACTGTAGCCAGGTTGACAAAGAGTCAGGACTCTGTCAATCCTAGCATTCCCTTAGAGCTTACTAGTCAGGACTTTATGAACTTTTTCAATAATAAAATTTCATCCATCAGAGATAAAATCAATCAGATTCTTCCCACAGTTAACTTAAATACTGTAACTACTACAACTCCTTCAACTGATGTCTGTCTTGATGAGTTTACTCCAATCGACCTTTGTGAGTTAGACAAAATAGTTTCCTCATCCAAACCTTCAACTTGTCTTTTAGACCCTATTCCTACCAGGTTATTTAAAGAAGTCTTCCCACTTATTGGTAGCTTTATTCTTCATATAATCAATTCTTCATTAACTTTAGGCCATGTACCGCAGGCTTTTAAAACGGCTGTAATTAAACCCTTACTCAAAAAGCCAACGCTAGATCCAGGAGCTTTAGTTAACTATAGACCAATCTCTAATCTCCCTTTCATTTCAAAAATCTTAGAAAGAGTTGTTGCTACGCAATTATTTGACCACCTGCAGGGAAATGGTTTACTTGAAGAGTTTCAATCTGGGTTTAGAATCTATCATAGTACTGAAACAGCCTTAGCGAAGGTCACTAATGACCTCCTCATCGCATCTGATAATGGACTGGTTTCTGTACTTGTCCTTTTAGACCTTAGTTCAGCTTTTGATACTATCGATCATAATATTCTTCTTGATAGATTAGAACACTATGTTGGACTTAATGGAACTTCGTTGCAGTGGTTTAGATCTTATTTATCTGATAGGTTCCAGTTTGTTCATGTAAATAATGAGTTTTCTTTCAACTCAAAGCTTAGTCATGGAGCTCCACAGGGATCTGTGCTAGGCCCTACTCTTTTTAGTTTATATATGCTTCCGTTAGGCAACATTATTAGAAAGCACTGTATACATTTTCATTGTTATGCAGATGACACACAATTATACCTGTCAATGAAGCCAGATGATAGTAATCAATTACCCAAGTTAGAAGCCTGTCTAAAGGAAATCAAAGCTTGGATGACTTGTAATTTCCTGCTATTAAATTCAGATAAGACTGAAGTCATTCTTGTTGGTCCAAAAAACCTTAGAAATACCTTTCCAAATCAAACTTTCAGTTTGGATGCGGTTACTCTTTCTCTTAATAGCTCTGTGAGGAACCTTGGAATTATTTTTGATCAAGATCTGTCCTTCAATTCACATATTAAATTTGTTTCTAAGACTGCCTTCTATCATTTGTATAATATTGCCAAGATTAGGAGCATCTTGTCTCAGAGTGATGCTGAGAAACTGATCCACGCTTTTGTTAGCTCGAGATTAGATTGTTGTAATTCTTTATTATCAGGCTGTCCTAAAACATCTTTAAAAAGTCTTCAGCTGATCCAAAATGCTGCAGCAAGAGTTTTAACAGGTACGAGAAAGAGAGATCATATCTCTCCGGTTCTGGCCTCCCTTCATTGACTTCCCATAGAGTTTAGAATTAAGTTTAAAATCCTTCTTCTTACTTACAAAGCTCTAAACAATCAGGCTCCTTTTTATTTAAAAGATCTGATACTACCGTATTATCCTAACAGAGCACTACTCTCCCAAAATGCAGGATTACTTGTAATACCTAGAATCTCCAAAAGTACAATGGGAGGCAAAGCCTTCAGTTATCAAGCTCCTCTCCTGTGGAACCAGCTGCCAATCTGGATTCGGGAGTCAGACTCGATCTCTGTTTTTAAGAATAGGGCTAAAACCTACCTTTTTGATATAGCCTACAATTAGGGAGGGATCATGTGTTTCTGAACCCTCCCTTAGTTATGCTGCTAATAGGTTTAGTCAGCCGGGGGACCTCCAATAATGCACTGGGCCTCACTCCTTTCTTCACTCTCAATGAAATATTTTTTTTTGCTGGTCATTAACATCTGTTTGTTCTCTCCCATAGATTGAGTCCCCATCGTGCTGTTTGCTCTCTACATGTCTGTTCTTTTCATCTTCTCTGTCCCCTCACCCCCCAGCCAGTCACAGCAGATGACTGCCCCTCCCTGAGCCTGGTTCTTCTGGAGGTTTCTTCCTGTTAAAAGAGAGTTTTTCCTCTCCACCGTCGCCAAGTGCTTGCTTACAGGGGATCGCCTGATTGCTGGGGTCTTTCTTCAACTGTGGGGGTTCCCCCTACAGTTGATAGTGCTATGAGATGACTGTTTTTGTGAAATGGCACTATATAAATAAAGTTGAATTGAATTGAATTGAATTGAATTGAATTGAAAATCTAAAGAAGGCGTTTGACATCGTTGACCACAACATCTTTTTAACCAAACCTACTCAGTTTAACTTTTCAGAACATGCTATCAAATGGATGAAATCCTATTTAACCGACAGACAGCAATGTGTAATGGTCAACAGTGTCAAATTGCCATATTTGAAATGTCAGATGGGTGTCCCACAAAGGTCCATACTTGGACCAATATTGTTCTCTCTATGCATAAATGATCTACCAAATGCATGCAGAAACATTCATATACAAATGTACGCAGATGACACAGTAGTATTCACACCTGCAAAAAACACACAAGGAGCCGCCTGTATTGTTACAACAACAATGACCCAAATCCATGACTGGCTGAATAATTCATGTCTCCTACTAAACACTAAAAAAACTGTTTGCATGATGTTCAAACAATGATCAAATATAACAAACTCAAACATTTTCTTAAAAGGGGAGGAGCTGCAACTAGTTGAGGAATTTAAGTACCTTGGCATGACTTGAGACTCCTCATTAACCTTTAAAAAACACATCAAAAAATTTCAAACATAATCAAATTCAATCTAAGAAATTTTAAACAAATTAGACCATTGCTGACAGTTAATGCGGCCAAAATGTTCCTGCATGCAATGATCTTCCCACATTTCGATTACTGTTTTACCAACTGGTCACTCACTGGTGTAACCAGAATCAAACCAATTGAATCTTTATACAAAAAAGCCATAAAAGTCCTTGACAAGAAAGATCCCACATATCATTGCTGTCACATTTACAAGAAATGCAATATTCTGTCTTTTGGAAATTATAAAACTCTCAAATTTGCCTGTTCAATCTATAAAATATTAAATGGCAGAAGACACTAATGTACTATCTTCCATCAAACTGCTTTTGACAGGTTTATGACCCCTTAGCCCCACCCAAACCCTGCCCACACCTTGCCCATGCCCCGCCCCTTTCCCCACCCACCCCCTTTGACCTGTCCTTGACCTCCCCTTTGATCCATAATTATCCTTTGATCAGTGATGACCTTTAGGACCCGTAATAATTCGTTGATCAACGACAATTGTTATGACCCTTAGTTACCCTTTGATCCACAATGGCCTTTATGACCCGTAATTATCCTTTGATTAGCGACAACCTGTATGACCCATAATTATCCTTTGATCAGCGACAACCTTTGATCCATAATTATCCTTTGATCCATGACGACCTTTGACCCCCACCCTGAGGGCTGAGTGTGGGAATGGAATGTTAACATACAGGAAACGGTGGGGACGGTGCGTGTTGTAGTTGCAGAGTTTTATATACATATGGCTGAAGTAACACCGCACAGAAAAAAGATAAAGCACAATCGCAGAACTAAACATTAAAAAATAAACTTTAAATTTTAACAAAATAAAATGGTAAGCGGTGATAGCACTTTTTTTATGAACAAGAAGGGGCTTTACAGATCCTGTTATTCACACACAGACTCCCCCCCCCACTCCCACTCCCACTCCCCCTCGCCCACCCCACCCCTCCGTTCCCACATGTATAATGATTGTCTTTTTATGTGTAAGGCTTTTTGCCGCCTGACCGTCCTGAGCCTTTTTTTTTTTTTTTTCAGTGTAGCACAGCACTCTGGGAAAAAAGGAGTCTGTGCCCTGTATCCCAGCAACAGCTTGCCACTCTCAGCTCAGCACTTCCTCTTTTCCTATTATCAGACTTTCTACTGATTTTTTAATAGCAGTCTCTAAATAACAATGGACAGGAAACATTTTCTAGCAGCTCTGGATATAAAACATGATGACACGGAATGCAGGAGTCTGAGTAGACTAGTAGAGGCATCCTATGTCCCACCCATTGGGCGCATGCGCACGCAGCGACCAGCAGCTGGTGATATAGTGCGTGTGTGCGTGTGTGTGTTTTTTGTACTTTTTTACGTTTTTAGAAAATCCTCTGTGTCGTTTCTGCCCTGGAGCGTTTGTGGAATATATGGCGAAGAGCTCCCTGGTATTTACATCATGGAATTCCTCTCCTCTCTCGCACTGCTGCTTTCTGTGTTCTGGCTCTTTGTCTCTGAGGTAAACGCGTTCGGCCCCATGGCGAGCAGAATAGCGGGCAGAATACAATATTCCAGGGACGTGTTGCTACGCTTTAACACAGCTGATTCAGCGCCTGTGATTGAGCCCAAACTTCAACTGCCGGACTTTATTTTGAGAGACGGACACAGCGGTGAAAAGAGAAGCGGCAGGAGGAAGCGTGGAAGACGTGGAGGTGTGAAATTGTGCCTTAGGAGACGTCAGTTTGGTAACATTCCTCTTCCTTCGATCATTTTTGGGAATGCACAGTCTGTGAGAAACAAGGTGGAGGAAATTCAAGGCAATGTACGTTACCAGAAGGATTTTAAGAACTTCTGCGTCATGGCTTTCACTGAATCTTGGCTTACTGCGCATGATCGAGATGCAGACCTGTGGATTGACGGCTTTGGAACCCCGCTGCGCTCGGATCGGCAGGAGGAGGTAACTAGGAAGCGTCAGGGGGGCGGTGTATGTTTATACATTAATAAGCAGTACTGCACATCTGTCACGGTCAGAGAGCGCATCTGTACACCCGATGCGGAGCTGCTGTCTGTGTCACTACGCCCCTTTTATTTGCCTCGAGAGTTTCCCCAACTTTTCATCACAGTTGTGTACATTCATCCGAGGGCAGACGCTGACTCCGCCTCCAGCACCATCTCTGATGTGGTGCAGCGGCTGCAGTCAATTTCTCCAGAGGCGCCAAACTTCATTCTTGGGGACTTTAACCATGTTTCTTTAAAGAAGACACTTAAAAACTTTCATCAGTATGTCTCCTGCCCAACCAGGCGAAAAAAGACATTGGACCTGTGCTATGGATCCATAGAGAGGGCCTATAAATCACTCCCCCTTCCTCCTTTAGGATCCTCAGATCACAACTGTGTTCATTTGCTGCCCACATATAAAACTGATCTCAGAAGAGGCAAGGTGGAGATGAGAGACACTGATGTGTGGACAGAAGATTCAGAGCACAGCCTCCAGGAATGCTTTGACTGTACAGACTGGAAGATGTTCATAATGGCCTGCGGGGATGGCTTGGACTCTCTGGCTGAGCTCACATGCTCATACATGGCTTACTGTCAAAATAAGATTGTTCCACGTAAACGTGTCAAAATATACCCCAACAACAAACCATGGGTTACTAAATCAGTTAAATCCTGCTTACAGAGGAAAGCTCTTGCCTTTAAACAGGGGTCTGTTTCTGAGCTACAGGTTGCCACTAAGGAGCTGAAGGCCGAAATTTTAAGAGCAAAACAGAATTATAAATCAGAGTTTGAAAGCAAGATGGCAGCAAATAAACTTGGTTCGGCCTGGGCCAGTATGAAAACTATTGCAGGCCTTCAGAGCACAGAACGCAGTAATCGTGTGTTTTTAGATGGTTTTAGTTCAGACACAGAGCTGGCTAATGCTCTTAATTGTTTTTATGGTCGTTTTGACTCCTTTGATTTTAGCACAGAAATCCAAGATTTGAAACAGAAACTCAAAGACAATCAGCACTTTAATATTGAGATGCAGGATGTTAAAAGGGAGTTCCGCCCTGTAAAAGTGAACAAAAGTCAGGGCCCTGATAATATATGTGGGTGCCTGGTAAAGTCCTGTGCACATGAACTGAGTCCTATATTTCATTACATTTTCAATAAGTCCTTACAGACACAACATGTGCCTAAGATCTGGAAAGATGCCGTGGTTGTTCCCGTTCCAAAATCCAGCTGTCCTAAAACGGTAAATGACTTTAGACCAGTTGCTTTGACTTCAATTTTAATGAAAATTTTTGAAAAACTGGTCAGATGTGAGGTCCTAAGGCAGACTGAACATGCATTGGATCCTCTGCAGTTTGCATATAGGCCTCACAGAGGAGTGGAGGATGCCACTGTCACTCTGTTTGACATGCTTTTCAAACATCTGGATTTTAATGGGACACACGCCAGGCTTTTATTTGTGGACTTTTCTTCTGCCTTTAATACAATCCAACCTCATATTTTAGTTGAAAGGCTCCTGCAACAATTTGATTTAAGCAATAATCTGGTGGGTTGGATTCTGGATTTCTTAACCAACAGGACGCAGAGAGTAAGGGTCAATGGCACATTGTCTGACCTAAAGTGCTCTTCTACTGGCTCTCCTCAGGGGTGTGTGTTGTCACCACTACTCTTCATCCTGTACACAAACATGTGTCGGAGCAGACATGACAACAGACACATTATAAAGTATGCTGATGACTCAGTCATTGTCAGTCTCCTCCAGGATGGTGAGAGTGGCCACGGCCCAGTAGTTGATGACTTTGTTCACTGGTGTGAGGATTCCTACCTGCAGCTGAATACAACAAAAACGAAAGATATGATTATTGACTTTAGGAGGAAAACTCCCAGGCACTAAGTCATCATACTAAAAGGCCAGACTGTAGAGGAGCTTGGAAATGAAGAGGCGATTTGGTTTATAAGCAAAGTTTAATATTCAGCTCTTCTAACAAGTCTCATCAGGTGCAGAGAGTGGCAGAAGGGAAAAGAGGCAGAATGTCTCCAGCTCACTGACTTTATACTGGCACACAATAAAAGACATGCATAACAAAGGCTGACATCTCTCATTATCTTAATCCCCCCATTGTCTTGGTATTTCCTCTCCTTGCCTTGGGGGGTGAGGGTGGCTCCTCCGGTCTCCTCCGCCGCGTACGGGAACGTCTTTGTTCTTCACTCGGCGGGTGAGAGCCCTTTGTCCTTTCAGAGGTGTGAAGTCCTTTACATATGTATTACCAAACATTTCCACATGCTTCAACATATGTAGGTTATGGAATATATGGTTAATATAGACCACAGGTCCCCCAAACAACTAAGAAAGGACAACAGAAAGGTTCACAGTCTAAGATAGTTATTATGACATACTAAGTGTTACATCTGTTGCCACGGAAGAAACTTTCCAGCAGCCATGCTCCTAAGAGAGTTCAGTGGTAAACATAACAGCATAGTAAAATCATAAGTCAGTCCTAAACTGTTGCAGCACAATTAGTGAATAATTGTGAAGTGGTTTGTATCAGTCCCTGTGCTGTCTGGGTTTTAATCTTCTCCCAAAGCTGCTGTAGGTTGGTTTAGGCGCCCTGCTGGGACTTTCTTGTGAGGAATCTGCAGTGTGGGAAGGAGAGAGGTTATTTGTTCCCTGCCTGGGGGCTGAGTCTTTTCTCTTGGGGGGTCTACCCCGCCGAGGTGCTCTCGCCAACTGTGCAGGCTCGTCTTTCAACAAGAAGGCAGGTTTAAGTCTGTCAATGCTGACTGTTTCTTTTCTATCCCCAAAATCAAGCACAAAATGTTTATCACCATTTTACAGCACTCTGAATGGCCCATCGTATGCTGGCCGGAAAGTTGGTTTTAAAGCTTCATGCTTAACAAAAACAAACTCAGCGTTTTTTAAAGCTTGAGGGACAAAAACCCGTGGGAAGGAGTGATGAGCTGGACCGGGGAGAGAGTCCGGTCCGTTGTTGCCTAAATACCTTGGGACTGGAAGGTGCCCTGGCTCTGGGTTCTCTGGTAAAAATTCACCTGGGAGCCTGAGAGGTTGTGCAAAGACTAATTCTGCGGGAGAGGCGTCTAGATCCTCTTTAGGTGCAGCACGCAACCCCAATAAAACCCAGGGAAGTTTATTTACCCAATTTGTGTCCGTTAGTGAGGCTCTGAGGGCAGCCTTTAAAGACCTGTGAAAACGCTCGCATAACCCATTAGCCTGAGGGTGATAAGCGGTGGTGCGATGAATTGTTGCCCCTAAGCTGTTGGACATGGCTGACCAGAGCTCTGAGACAAATTGAGGCCCCCTATCGGACGTGATGTCCAATGGGACGCCGAAACGTGCCACCCAGTTTGTCAAGAAAACGCGAGCGACTTCCTCCGCTATAGTTGACGCCAGAGGGACCGCCTCTGGCCAGCGTGTGGTGTGGTCTATCATTGTTAACAGGTGTGTGAAACCTTGGGAGGAAGGTAGTGGCCCTACGAGGTTGACATGAACGTGGTCGAACCTTCTAGCAGGGATTGGAAAAGGCTCCAGAGGGGCTTTTGTGTGTCTGTGTATTTTGGCGCGTTGACAAGAAATGCAAGTTTTTGCCCATTCTTTTACGTTTTTGCGCAGGCCTGGCCACACAAACTTTTCGGCGACCATTTTAACCGAGGCGCGCACACCTGGGTGCGTGAGGGAGTGAATTGCGTCGAAAATACGGCGGCGCCATGTAGCTGGTACTAACGGGCGAGGTTGGCCGGTTGAAACATCGCATATTAGGGGGGGCACGCTGTTGCGTAAACCCTTTTTCTCCAGCCTTAACCCTGTTGGTCCAGACAGGAGTGCGCGCACGTCCACGTCACTGCTTTGTTCCTCCGCCATGGCTGCATAATCTATCCCTGCATGGACAGGTGCTGCGTATGTGTCTGCGTTAGTGAAGAGCTCTGCTGCTGAGGCAGTATAATCTGTCTCCCCGCGCTCTGGTGGTGTCACAGCGCGAGAGAGACAGTCTGCTACTATGTTAAGTTTGCCTGCCACGTGTCGAATGTCTGTGGTGAACTCTGAAATCGCAGCTAGTTGTCTTTGTTGCCTGCCTGACCATGGTTCTGAAATTTTAGCCATAGCAAAGGTGAGCGGTTTATTGTCTACAAAAGCCGTGAAACTCCGCCCTTCTAACCAGAACTGGAAGTGGCGGATGGATAAATGAAGCGCCAGCAGCTCTCTGTTAAAAGTGCTGTATTTACGTTCAGTTTGGTTTAGCGATTTGCTAAAGAATGCTAAAGGTTGCCAGACCCCGCTGACAAGTTGTTCTACAACTGCCCCTATAGCTAGGTCTGAAGCATCTGTGGTTAGCGCGATGAGGGCCAAGGGATCTGAGTGAACTAACAATGTAGCGTTAGCTAGGGCGCTTTTTACTTCCGCGAAAGCGCGTTCGCGCTCCGGGGTCCATTCGACCACGTTGGAAGCTTTCTTTTTTTTGAGCACGTCATATAGGGGCTGCATGAGCAGAGCTGCGTGGGGGAGGAAGCGGTTGTAAAAATTAACCATCCCTAAAAATTCTTGTAGCGATTTGACCGTTTGTGGTCGTGGGAAACTTTCTATCGCGTGAACTTTGTCTGGAAGTGGAACTGCCCCCTTCGGAGAGACTTTGTGTCCTAAAAAATCAATTTGTGACACGCCGAATTTGCATTTGGCTGGATTGATTATTAGCCCGTGCTCTTCTAGCCTCTGAAAAACCGCAGTGAGGTGCTGCTCGTGTTCTTCCTCAGACGAGCTGGCTACCAGCATGTCGTCGAGGTAGACGAAGACAAAAGGAAGGTCGTGTAGGACCGCGTCCATCATTCGTTGAAAAGTTTGAGCAGCGCCTTTGAGGCCGAAAGGCATTCGCAGAAATTCAAAAAGGCCGAAAGGGGTTATTACCGCTGTTTTAGGAATGTCTTCTGCTCGGACTGGGACTTGGTGATAACCGCGGACTAAGTCTATTTTTGAAAAAATGCGCGCACCCGCTAGATGTAGTGAAAAATCTTGAATGTGAGGAATTGGGTAACAGTCATGCGCTGTAGCGTTGTTTAATCTGCGGTAATCTCCGCACGGTCTCCAAGAGCCGTCGGATTTCGGAACCATGTGAAGTGGTGAGGCCCAGGGGCTTTTCGAGCGTCTAACAATGCCCAATTTTTCAAGAGTTGTAAACTCGTCCCGTGCTATGTTGAGCTTGACCGCGTCTAAGTGGCGAGCTTTGGCAAAAACGGGAGGTCCTGTTGTGGGAATGAAGTGTTCAACCCCGTGTTTAGCCACAGTGGCTGAGAATTTGGGGATTGTGAGTGCTGGAAATTGGGTGAGGAGTTGCTCAAACTTACCTCCTGCCGTGGTGACGTTGGCCTGCACAGGTGGTGGAGAAACCCGGGCTGAGCATGGAATAGAAGCAAAGGACAGTGCATTAACCAGGCGCCTATTTGCTAGATCCACTAATAACCCATGTGCACACAAAAAATCTGCGCCTAATAAGTTAAAACTCACCACCGCTATAACAAATGTCCATCTGTAGCTGCGGCCGTGGATGAGGAGGTGCAGGCTCTTCTCGCCGAACGTGTCGATGCTAGAGCCATTGGCTGCCACGGCTCCGTTGCCCCGGGTGCCCGTGGCTCGATCTGTGTGGGAGGGCATGACGAAACTCAGCAGGGCTCCTGTGTCGATGAGGAACTGCTTGCCTGTGTGTCCATCTGTCACGTACAACAGCTTATTCTTCTCACCGAGAACCGCTGCTGTTAACGGCTCTCGGCTTTGGCGTTTCCCGAAATCGCAAATTTGCAGGGGGGAACGCATTTGCGGGCCCTCTCGGCGAAGCGGTGGTGATAATAACAGACGTCGCTCTGTCTGTTACGTTTTAGCCGCGTCGCTGTCACCGTGGGCTGGGTCTGCTCCGTGGGTTGTGGCTCCTCGCGGCTCGGGGCGTCAGCTTTGATGTCTGCGGATGCTGCTGTGGGTGTCAGTTCTTTGCAGGCGTTGATGAGCCGATGAGCTTCGCTGGCCAGTGCGCGGAAGTCTTGGTGGTTGCTGCATTTCATTCTGGTGAGTGTCCCTCTCATGTGTGGCGGCAGCATGCTGAGGAATATAAACTGGAAGAGGAAGTTGTCATTGTCCTCTTCTTTGAGCTGTAGCAAATCCTCCATGAGGGCCTTCGGTTTGCACCCTCTGTGGCCGTAGACTGCCAGGATCTTCTCGGCTCTCTCTTCCGCTGATGGGACGTAGTTCGCCACGATGGTCGCTTTGAGCGTCTCGTATTTGTCCCGGGCCGGTGGTCGCCGGATCATGCTCCGCACACACTTCGAAGTGGCGGCGTCGAGTTTGGAGACGATATGATAAAATTTGGTATCATCAGCCGTGATGCCCGCCAGTGCAAACTGGGCTTCAGCCTGCTGAAACCAAGAGGCGGGGTCTTCTTGCCAGAAGTCTGGCAGCTTGACAGCGACGGCATTCGTGCACACCATCACTGCTGTGCCCGCCGGGTGAGAGTGCCCTGCCTCGGCTCTCACGGCGGTGCTGGTGCTCGGTTGAGCCCTCTCAATCTCTTCTGCCGGGGGGAACAGTTGTCCATTTGTTCCCTCGTCTGCGTGGCCGCTGGCGTCTGCCTGGGTCGCCACGGATGAGTCGATTGTGGGGGAACGCCTCCGGTCCATACTCGCGTCAAGGTCACCAGTGTAGAGGAGCTTGGAAATGAAGAGGAGATTTGGTTTATAAGCAAAGTTTAATATTCAGCTCTTCTAACAAGTCTCATCAGGTGCAGAGAGTGGCAGAAGAGAAAAGAGGCAGAATGTCTCCAGCTCACTGACTTTATACTGGCACACAATAAAAGACATGCATAACAAAGGCTGACATCCCTCATTATCTTAATCCCCCCATTGTCTTGGTATTTCCTCTCCTCGCCTTGGGGGGTGAGGGTGGCTCCTCCGGTCTCCTCCGCCGCGTCCGGGAATGTCTTTGTTCTTCACTCGGCGGGTGAGAGCCCTTTGTCCTTTCAGAGGTGTGAAGTCCTTTACATATGTATTACCAAACATTTCCACATGCTTCAACATATGTAGGTTATGGAATATATGGTTAATATAGACCACACAGACCACCGAATGTGTACAATTGTACAAATATCTTGGGACGATTATTGATAGTAATTTAAACTTTGAAGAGAACTGTGAAAGGGTGTGCAAAAAGGGTCAGCAACATTTGCATTGCTTGAGAAAACTTGCACGCTTCCAAATTGACCGAACCATAATGACAATGTTTTATCGGGCTTTTATTGAATCTGTTTTATCCTTTTCTTTAATGTCATGGTTTGGTCAGATAAAACTGAAACAGAGGAAATCCTTGGATCAGGTAGTCAGATGGTCCAGTCGTTTGCTTGGTGAGTCACAGCTGAGCCTGACATCCCTGTACACCAGACAAGTACAGAGGATGGCCGACTCGATATTAAATGATGACTCCCACCCTTTGCACTGCAACTTTCAGCTTCTTCCCTCCAGACGGAGGTTTGCTGTCCCAAAAAGTAGAACCCAGTGCTACAAAAACAGCTTTATCCCTGCTGCTGTCAAAGAGTTGAACAAGCTATAAAAATTATATTGTACATATTTTATATTTACCTATTTTGTAAGATGTGTGCCTGTGTTTGTGTCTATGTTGAATGTAATTAGTGGCTTGTAAATATGGATGTCACCAACTGCAAAACAAATCTACCTACGGGTACAAATAAAGTAACCTGAACCTGAACCTGAACCCACGCAGCAGTTCTGACTGGCTGTTTAAGGTCAGACATTGACAAGCTCAGCTGCAGTCTGAAAAGTTGAACTTCTTTCAGCTCTGAGCGCCCTGAGCGCTGCAACAAAAAACGGCCACCACCGAGAGCGTTTCAGTGCCAAGGGCGCTCACCGCTGTAGATGCTGGACTACATAGAGAATGAATGGAAAATAGCCACCCAAAGCGGAAAAAACACATTTGGTGGACACGCAGCCTTATCATTATGAATTTCATTTTATTCATTTATCTATTAAAATTGATTCTTGTACTGATGCAACATATTCAAATAAATCATTCAAACTGATGGATGATATTTGAGGTATATAAACTTTATGATCAGGCCTCAGCCAATGCGCGGCAAGGGAGGGTTTGACGGGCTACCCAATGATGACCTAGAGGTGTACCCCTGTGGTTAACCAATGAAACTACACCGCGCCGCGTGCAAAAATTGGAACATTAAATAAAATCAGAAAATTAAACAATGAAAAAGAGAAAAAAACTCACCACGAGTGCGGATTAGCGAGACACCTGCCTCCAGCTCTTGCTCCAGACCGGTCGAGGATTAAGTGGGAAAAAAGAGGATTGTCTGAGCTGCATCCAGACCCCTGTGGGAGACAGCACCTCCCACAACTAATTCCGCCCAACCAACCAACCAACCAACCATTTTGCCTCCAACAGTGCCTCCCACAACTAACCCCGCCCTCCGATTTTAAAAGAAGACCACCCAACCAGCCATTTTGCACAAGCCAAAATGGAAACAGACCCCACGGCCTAGCCAATAGTGTTCTAGAGGCAGGATAATCCCCAACCCCAGTCAGGGGTCAACCCGGCGTAGGAAAAAAGTGCATTGCCGATCCAGAGGTCTTTGGGCAAACTGGGATAGATTGAACTGTGCAAAAAATAAGCCTTCAAACTTGCATTTTTGCACCCACTTCCCTCCTTTTTTCCTTTATCAAACAACCCAATAATGACAAAAAAAACCTTTAATCTGTATGTTTGTGATGATTAGAGTTTATTTTGTGCTGATACTAGGAAATTTAACATTTCTCCTATTTATATTTTCCATTTTTTGGTGATTAGTTTATTTTGTGGTATACTAGGAAATTTAACATTTCTCCTATAAAAAGCATTTTATATTTTCAAATGACCACACAACAGCGTTGTAAGGATTGCTTGTGTGAAACAATTCTGTAAAACATCCCAAAACTCGTATGTGATATTTACCAACAGCTAAATTATTTTTATTCAATCAAACCTTTTAATCATCTGCTGTGATCTGAAAAAAAAAAGTTTTATAACTTTAAGGCAGACTTTTTTTTTCAACCACTCATGACAACTTTAAACCAGAATTTGGAGAGGGTTTTGGCAGTCTGCTTCTTTCTTTTTTGTTTTTTAAACAACCTTCATTCCATAAAGAAACATTTTTTTTTGATACACAACAACAATCTCACAGTATTTTTACTTACTGGCATACAGTATGTAGTTCAAAATCTCAAGTGTACATAAAAAATGGTTTTGAGAACTAGAGTGTTTTTGGTATAAAATTTAAAGAATTTACCAAATTCACCATCCAATCCTGAGAAGACATTAATTTGTTAACATTTTTCCTAATTTATTTTCACTACAGGAACAATCCTTTGTTTTTTTTTAAGAGACATTTATCAACTTTCTAATCATTCAAAAAACATTTTTCACACTATGAATTATTGTATAAAAAACTGAAAACCAATTGTCATTAAATGTATTTACTTCTTCCATCAATAAAGAGAGACTTGTGACTCAGTTTTTTTTTATGCTAGTTCACTGTTATCTGAAACAGTCTTAAGGCAAAGCTTGACTTTAGTTAAACGCTAATATTTGAAACAACCAGCATGCGTTTGATATCACGACCAAAAACCTCTATGCCAGGATGTAACCACCCATCCATCCATCCATCTTCTTCCGCTTAATCCTTTTCGGGTCGCGGGGTGAGGGGGCAGGAGCCTATCCAAGTATCTTTTGAGTGAGAGGCAGGGTACACCCGGACAGATCGCCAGTCCATCGCAGGGCCAACACAGAGAGACAGACAACCATTCACTCTCACAGTCATACCAAAGGACAATTTAGAATCCCCAGTTTGATGCCAGTTAACCTAACTTGCATGTTTTTGGCATGTGGGAGGAAACCGGAGAAATCCCAGAGTAAACCCATGCAGACACGAGGAGAACATGCAAACTCCACACAGATCACTGTTGGTCGGGGGCTGGGATCAAATCCAGGATCGCCCGGCTTAGGGTGAGTTGCTGTGCTGCTGCAATGCTAACCACTCCTCCCCCACTCTGCCAGGATGTAATGTTTATCCCTAATGCTTTTAACAGCATAAACAATCAAAGATTTTGTCTTTTCAAAATGTTATCATTTACAAGTTGAGAGGTTTGTTACAGTTTAACAAAAATGATTTTCATTACTGGCACAACCAGTCACAAAAGTATTATACTTCCACCAAAACTTAGATGCAACTTTCCAGCATACTTGCAAAATTGCAAAATTATTCCCACATACGTTAATCAAAGATTTATTCTTTTCAAAAACTTTATCATTTTAAAGTGTGGTTTATTTTGCAGTAGCAAATTTAACATTCCTCTGGCTGACAGCCCCCACCAAACAGTCACCAGATGTGACACTATCACCCATCAGTCAAAAAGTGTTTGATGTTTTCTCTCTCTCTCTGAGTGGGCGTGGTCGTGAGTGTGAGCTGGGAGTGTGTGACAGCGTGAGTGAGTTGTCTCAAACTTTTCTCTGTCTTTTTGTGTTAAGGTGTTTTTTTGTTAAATAATCTAAAGTTCCGTTGTTTTCTGTAGCTGGGGTGGGATAGGTTTTCTGGGAGGGGGGTTTCTGCTGCCAGCTTTGCTGGTCAGCATGGTTTTGGCTCCGGGTTCGAGAAGCTGACACGCCAGCATGCTGTCAAATTGGCTCTGGCTGTCAACTGCTCAATGGAAGAATGTAGTCTGGCTGTGGGGGAGTTGGTGGGCTTTGAAAGCGTCAGGTCGGCTTCCAGATGATAATGCCATGGTAATTTTCCTAGACAGTGTCGAAAAAGTTAATCAGGTGGTGGAGAGGGGGTTGTAATTAAAGACACACTGGTTCCTGTTCTGTCTGGTAAATCCCGCAAAAAGAATCCCAATATCAAATGTCCCACCGTTTTTAAAGAATGAGCTGTTGGAGAAGGAGCTGTCGAGATACGGGCAGCTTTTGTCCCCCATTAAACACATCCCTCTTGGTTGTAAGTCCCCGCATTTAAAACATGTCATGTCTTTTAGATGACAGGTGCTCATGATTTTAAAGAACAGCGAGGATAGCCTTAACCTCATATTTAAGTACCAGACTGACGGCTTTGATTATACCATCCATGTCACCTCTGATAATATGAAGTGCTTTGGCTGCGGAATGGAGGGGCATTTGATTCGATCATGCCCTCAGGGAGCGGGGGGTGATCACCTGGGGGATGCCGCTGGTGTAGCCTTGCCGTCGAGCGCCACAGCCACGGGGCCGTCCGACGACTGGGCGGCTTTGCTGCCCTCTGAGGCTGCTAGCACAGCTGTGCCATCAGGCACTTCGGCCAAGGCCACAGGGCTGTCTGGCAGTGGGGCAGCTTCGTCACTCTCCGCGACTGGCCTGTCAGTCATAAATGTAACGACAACAAAAGTTAAAGTACATTGCAGGGCTAATGCACAGACCAACATTGTGGACAAGGGTGAGATTACCGAGGGGGATCACGCTCAGGCTCAGACAGATGAGCCAAATGAAGCACAGGTAGACGTGGGACTATAAAGATGAATATAAAACCACAGCAGAGGTTGAGTGAAAAACAAGAAGAGACAGCTACCAGGGTGGCTGAGTCAGTGTTGGAGGATGATGATGACATTGATATAGATGAAGAGTTATCTAAAGTTTCAGTTAAATGGAAGAATTTGGAAAACAAACAGCAGAAGAGTAAAGTGAAAAGGGTTGTCAAAGAAACTTCTGAGGCTTCTCTATCTCAACCAGATTCTTATGCTGGGTCTGAGATAGAGAGCGATGGTGAAAGCAGCGATGATGTGGCCAGTGGAGGTGGTTACCCCTTCACAAAAATACAAAACATTTTGCAGGACACTAAGGGCTCTAGAATGGTTAAAGCTGAATTTTTTTTTCCCTGACCTAAGATGCTTTGTTGACTCTCCTCGGGCCTACATGAAAAATAGGGGATAGTTTGAGCAGGAAAGCTTCACTGATCAGGAGATCTACAGACTAAAAAAGCTTGTACTAAAAGTTAAGAACCAAATTGCCCAAGATGAGTAGTTTTTTATTGCTAATTTTTTCTTCTCTGTTTTTGTATTGGTTTTGCCCCTTTATACACATATGTAGTTTTAATTTTGGCACACTCAATATCAGTGGAGCAAGAGAAATGTCCAAGCGAGCGTGTGTTTTTACTCCTGCAGAATGTAAGAAAATTAATGTTCTGTTTGTTCAGGAAACTCATAGTTCTGAGGACAATGCTGCTGACTGGAGGAGGGATTTCAAGGGGAAGTTATTCTCAGTCACAAAAATAGCAGCAGTGGTGGAGTGGGTATTTTATTTTCTAGAGATTTTATTCCACGTTCTTATGACATTGATGAGATAATTGCAGGCCACATTTTAAAAGTTCAAGCTGTTTTTAAGAATATGAAAGTTGTTTTTATAAATGTGTATGTTCCAACCGTAGGCACGGAAAGATTGGCCTTTTTAAATTTTTAAATGGCATGATCAAAAATTGCAGTAATGATGACTTTTTATTTGTGGGAGGTGATTTTAATTTATAGAAAACCCTTTCACGGACAGGAATCACCCAGAGCCACATGCTGCATCCAAGGGAAGTTTAAAGGGTCTTATAGAAGCTCATGATCTGTGTGATGTGTGGAGAAATTTTCATGGTAAGGCTAGACAGTACATGTGGAGCCATAGCAAGGACAATATTCTGTCCTTAGCTAGACTAGATAGGGTTTACAGTTTTAAGCACCATTTTAGCATTTTTAAAAGTGTGGATGAAAAAGTGCAGGCGAGGTGCGACGAGCTGGAAGGGTGCAAAGTTTTATTTCCTCCAACATAATGAGACACACATTATAGCTTGGTGAGCTAATGCCAAACAAGCTCTTTTATACAGTGATACAGACAGAGAGAATGCATGGCACATTAGCATATCAGTCAATACCCATGATTAGCATGACCAACTGGCGCCCAGATGTCCTCTCCCTCATCCGGGGATGTATAAACAGCAGTTCATTGTTCTGGTTGCCCCCAGGGGCTCTCTGTCCATATGTGAATTGTCCTCTGTATGTAAATTGTCCTCTGCTTCCTCCAGACCTGCTGAGTGTGAGAAATGTCCATGCAGAGTGTGGTGGGTCACCACAAAAGTGCTTTTATAGTCCCTGTTGGCTTTACAAATCACTCTCTGGTTCAGTGTTGTGTTTTTATCAAGAATATAAAGTGCAGTAGTGCATACTGGCATTTTAATACATCACTTTTATTGGATAATAGCTTTAAAACTGCTTTTATATTTTTTGGGGAGTAATTTTAAATTAGCAAAATCAAATTTTAGCTCTTTGCAGCAGTGGTGGGGTGTAGGAAAGAGTCAAATAAAGAATCTGTGCCTACAGTATACTCGCAATGTCTCTGGAGACTTGGCCAAGTCTGTCAGGGACCTGGAGAGAGCAGTAGTGGAGCTGAGGTCTTTGGCAGACTCCACAGGAGAAAGAGGACATTTTGAGGCCCTCAATGGCAAAAAGTCTGTTTTAATTGATGACAGGTTAATGAGGGAAGAGCCCATGCAGCTTTGTTTTTTTTTTGTTTTTTTGCAGCCTTCTGAGTCAATTGTCCAATTACTTTTGGTCCCTTGAAAAAGAGGTGGCTTGTGGAGAGTGTGGAAGGACGAGGCTGAGTTTATTTCACAAGTCCAGTTTTATTCACATTCTCCAACATCCAAAAACAGAAAGAGAATGAATCCCCCAACATCTGTCTCTTTTATACCCCAGGACATCAAAGAACACAGTCACATTGTCTTTTAATCCCAAGACACAATGCATCTCCCTCCAGGTCTTCTCACCTCCACCTAAAGTCACTGGTGGTCAGAAAATCCCTCAAGGCCATCTCTTTGCATACAAAAGGCCAGATCTCACATCCTCCTCTTACCCCTAGGAGGTTCAGTCCTTTTGTTCCTCTGAGACGTGAAGCATACAATAAGCACACAGTAATATATACAGTATGTGAAGCATATGAAACCCACATATGTGCCACATGACCCCCCCAAACGTCTAAGATGGAACAACATAACCACAGATTGCCTGTCATAATAAAATCACTACATATCAGTCCACGTGCCGCTTGGGCCTCAGTCTTCTCCCATATTTGCTGTAAACAGGCTGCACCACCTCCGCAGCGTCTTCCTGCTGTGGAGCTGCTGCCTGAGGATGAGAACTGTTAGTCAATCTCTGTGGGTGTTCTGGGGAATGCTCTCTAGGGGGTCTGCCGCACCGACGAGCCTTAGCCAACTGCACACCTTCGTCAGCTATCACAAAAGCGGGTTTGAGCCTGTTTATGCCAATCATTTCTTTTCTGCCCCCCAAATCTAGCAAAAAATGCTTATCCCCTGTTTCCAGCACTCTATATGGTCCATCATAAGGTGGGCGTAAAGGTGGGCGATGGGCATCATGTCTGACAAAAACAAACTCTGCATTTTTTAAAGCCTTAGGCACAAAAACACGCGGAAAACTGTGGTGAACGGAGCCAGGTAGCATGCTCGGGCCCGTGCTATTCTGTAACCGCTGAGCCGGGGAGCACTCTGGCACTGGATTATCTGGGAGAAATTCCCCGGGCAGCCGAAGTGGCTGTGCGAAAACTAGCTCAGCTGGGGAGGCTTCTAAATCCTCTTTAGGTGCAGAACGCAACCCCAATAAAACCCATGGTAGCTTGTCCACCCAATTTGCATCCATAAGCGACGCTCTGAGAGCCGCCTTCAATGACCTGTGAAAACGTTTGCATAACCCGTTAGCCTGCGGGTTGTACGCGGTCGTGCGGTGGATCGTTGCCCCCAGGCTGCGGGCCATCGCTGACCAAAGTTCGGAAACAAATTGAGGGCCTCTGTCAGACGTAATGTCCAACGGGACTCCAAAACGCGCTACCCATGCCGTTAAAAACGCGCACGCCACCTCCTCGGCTGTGGTTGACGACAGCGGAACCACTTCCGGCCAGCGCGTGGTCCGGTCAACCATTGTCAGAAGATGTGTGCACCCTTTTGAGGGCGGGAGGGGGCCTACGAGGTCCACGTGGACATGATCAAACCTTTTAGCTGGAATGTGAAACGGCTCCAAGGGAGCTCTCGTGTGTCTATGAACCTTGGCTCGTTGACAAGCCATGCAGGCTGCCGCCCACTCTCTAACTTGTTTGCGCAAGCTCGGCCATACAAATTTCTCTCCTACCATTTTGACCGACGCGCACACTCCCGGGTGCGCCAGAGAATGGATCGAGTCAAAAACACGGCGGCGCCATGCGGCTGGTACCACAGGACGCGGTCGCCCAGTGGAGACATCGCAGATTAGGGGGGGCATACCGTCTTGCAGCACCCTGTTCTCCAGCCTTAACCCTGTTGGTCCAGACTGAAGCACACGCACATCCGCGTCGCTAACCTGCTCCGCGGCCATGGCTGCAGAATCTACACCTATGCGGGCTGGAGTCGCCACGGCGCGCGAGAGGCAGTCCGCCACTACATTAAGTTTACCCGCCACATGCTGGATATCGGTAGTAAACTCCGATATCGCGGCCAGCTGTCTCTGCTGCCGGCCCGACCAAGGTTCTGAAATCTTGGCCATCGCGAAAGTCAGCGGCTTGTGGTCAATGAACGCGGTGAAACGGCATCCTTCCAGCCAGAACTGGAAGTGGCGAATGGCCAAGTGGAGAGCTAACAACTCCCTGTCGAATGCACTGTATTTTTGTTCGCTATCGCACAGGGTCTTGCTGAAAAAGGCGAGCGGTTGCCAGGCTCCGGCTACATAGTAGTGAGAGCCATGCGGGCCGTTGGGACTGGATGTGCCAACAACGCAGTGTTTGCCAGGGCTGTTTTGACTTCAGAGAATGCGTGCTCGCGCTCCGGAGACCATTCAACTTTATTTGTGGGTTTTTGTATTTTTAGTGCAGCATGCAATGGTTGCATGAGCTGCGCTGCGCGGGGGAGGAAACGGTTATAAAAATTCACCATTCCCAAAAACTCCTGTAACGCTTTGACCGTTTGTGGTTGGGGACAATTTGTTACTGCGCGCACTTTGTCAGGCAGAGGAACCGCTCCTTCTGGGGAGACGCGATACCCCAAAAAATCAATCTGCGTCACCCCGAACTGACACTTCGCTGGGTTCATTATTAACCCGTGCTCTGCCAACCTCCGGAAAACTGCCTTGAGGTGGTTTTCGTGTTCGTCTTCGGATGCGCTGGCTACCAATATGTCGTCCAGGTAGATGAACACGAAAGGGAGATCGCACAAAACTGCGTCCATCATGTGTTGGAACGTCTGCGCAGCACCTTTAAGCCCAAACGGCATGCGCAAAAACTCGAAAAGCCCGAAAGGAGTTATTACCACTGTTTTGGGTATGTCCTCAGCGCGCACTGGGACCTGGTGGTAACCACGTACCAAGTCTATTTTAGAAAAAACGCACGTCCCCACCAAATGAACTGAAAAATCTTGGATGTGCGGGATTGGGTAGCGGTCGTGCGCTGTGGCGTTGTTCAACCTGCGGAAATCACCGCAAGGTCGCCACGAGCCATCAGCTTTCGGGACCACGTGAAGCGGTGAAGCCCATGGGCTCTTTGAACGCCTGGTGATGTCCAACCTTTCCAGGTTGGCAAACTCCTCGCGCGCTATGGTCAGTTTAGCTGAATCCAAGCGCCGAGCTTTTGCAAAAACGGGCGGTCCGGTGGTAGTAATAAAATGTTCCACCCCGTGTTTAGCCACGGTCGCCGAAAATGTTGGGACCGTGAGTGCTGGGAACTGAGTGAGGAGTGTGTGGAACTTACCACCTGCAGCTGTGACGTTGGCTTGTGCTGTTGGTGGGGCCACTCGAGCTGTACAGGGAATAGAATAAAAAGAGAGTGCATTAACCAGGCGTCTGTTAGCAAGATCGACCAACAAACCATGTGAGCACAAAAAATCAGCCCCTAACATGTTGAAATTGACTGCTGCTATTACGAAAGTCCACTCGAATGTACAGCCGTGTAAAGACAGAAGCAGAGTCCTCTCACCGAAGGTCTTAATCGCCGAGCTGTTCGCTGCTGACACCCCGGGACCACTGGAAGGCGCCAGCCGGTCAGCGTAGGAAGGTGTGATGAAACTCAACTGGGAGCCTGTGTCCACGAGGAAATGCCTCCCCGAGCGCGCATCCCTCAAGTAGAGCAGCTTGTTCTCCTCTCCGAGGGCCGCAGCTGCTACCGACCCCCGGTCTTGGCGTTTCCCGAGCGCTTGAAATGGCACGGTGGAATGCACTTGCGTGCCCTCTCTGCGAAGCGGCGATGGTAGAAGCAAAGGACGTCGTCTGCTCCGTGTCTCCTGGCCCCTGCTGCCACCGTCATTGGTGAGTCTGGCGCTGCAGCCTCTGGCCCCCTGCCATCTCCGGACGTTGCGCCTAGCTCCGCTGCTGCAGCCGTAGCTGCGCGCCGTTTATTACATCTCGGTACAAACATCATTACTGCTCTACTGCTCCATAAATTAGAATATTATAGAAAAGTGAATGCTTGTGGTATTTTAGTGTATCCACGATCTCCTTCTTTCGGTCATTACCCAAAGCTCGTGACCATAGGTGAGAGTAGGAATGTAGATTGACTGGTAAATCGACAGCTTTGCCTTAGAACTAAGCTCCCTCTTCACCACAACAGACCAGTACAACGTCTGCATCACTGCAGATGCTGCTCCAATCCGTCTGTCGATCTCTCGCTCCATTTTCCCCTCACTCGTGAACAAGACCCCAAGATACTTAAACTCCTCCACTTGGGGCAGGAGCCTGTCCCCAACCCGGAGAGGACAATCCACCTTTTTCCGGCTAAGGACCATGGACTCGGACTTGGAGGTGCTGATTCTCATCCCAGCCGCTTGACACTCAGCGGCAAACCGTCCCAGCAAGAGCTGTAGGTCATTGCTGTTTGAAGCCAACAGGACAACATCATCTGCAAACAACAGAGATGAGATCCTGTGGTCACCAAGCATGACACCCTCCATTCCCTGGCTGCGCCTAGAAATCCTGTCCATAAAAATTATGAACAGGATCGGTGACAAAGGGCAGCCCTGGCGGAGTCCAACTCTCACTGGGAATGACTCCGACCGAGTGTTGGCAATACGAACCAAACTCTCACAACGGTCGTACAGAGACTGAATAGCTCCTAACAACAAGCCCGATACCCCATACTCCCGAAGCACCCCCCACAAAAATCCACGAGGGACGTGGGCAAATGCCTTCTCCAAGTCCACAAAACACATGTAAACTGGTTGGGCAAACTCCCACGAACCCTCAAGAATTCTCAAGAGGGTAAAGAGCTGGTCCGATGTGCCACGGCCAGGACGAAAAACACATTGCTCCTCCTGAATCCGAGGTTCGACCAACGGCCGGACTCTCCTCTCCAGTACCTTGGCATAGACCTTCCCAGGGAGGCTGAGAAGTGTGATCCCTCTAAAGTTGGAGCACACCCTCCGGTCCACTTTTTTGAAGAGAGGAACCACCACCCCGGTTTGTCATGCCAAAGGCACTGCCCCCGACCTCCACGCAATGTTGCAGAGGCGTGTCAACCATGACAACCCAACAACATCCAGGGCCTTGAGGTACTCAGGGCGAATCTCGTCCACCCCCGGGGCCCGGCCACCAAGGAGATTTTTAACCACCTTGGCGACCTCAGCCCCTGTGATAGGCGAGTCATCCCCCTCGTCCCCAAACCCTGCTTCCTCTGTGGAAGGCATATCAGTGGGATTGAGGAGATCCTCGAAGTATTCCTTCCACCGCCCGACGATATCCCCAGTCGAAGTCAACAGTGTCCCATCCACACCATACACAGTGTGGACGGGGAGCTGCTTTCCCCTCCTGAGCCGCCGGACAGTTTGCCAGAATCTCTTTGAGGCCGACTAAAAGTCTTGTTCCATGGCCTCACCGGACTCCTCCCATACCCGGGTTTTTGCTTCAGCAACCACCTGAGCTGCACTCCGCTTGGCCTGCCGGTACACCTCAGCTGCTTCGGGAGTCCCACAAGCCAAACAAGCTTGATAGGACTCCTTCTTCAGCTTAATGGCCCCCCTCACCACTGGTGTCCACCACTTGGTTCGGGGGTTGCCACCACGAGATGCACCGACCACCTTGCGGCCGCAGCTCTGGGCCGCCGCTTCAACAACAGAGGTGGAGAACATGGCCCATACAGACTCCATGTCTCCAGACTCCCTCGGAATGCGGTTGAAGTTCTTCCGGAGGTGGGAGTTGAAGACCTCCAAGACAGGGGCCTCAGCCAGATGCTCCCAGCACACCCTCACTATATGGTTGGGTCTACCAGGTCTGAATGGCTTCCTCCCCTGCCATCGGATCCAACTCACCACCAGGTGGTGATCAGTTGACAGCTCTGCACCTCTCTTTACTCGGGTGTCCAAGACATACGGTCGCAGGTCTGATGATACGATAACAAAATCGATCATCAACCTGCGACCTAGGGTGTCCTGGTGCCAGGTGCACATATGGACACCCTTATGCTTGAACATGGTGTTCGTTATGGACAGACTGTGGTTAGCACAGAAGTCCAATAACTGAACACCACTCAGGTTCAGATCGTGCAGGCCGTTCCTCCCAATCACCCCCCTCCAGGTTTCACTGTCATTGCCCACATGCGCATTGAAGTCCCCCAGTAGGACAATGGAGTCTCCAGGAGGAGCACCCTCCAGCACCCCAGTCACAGACTCCAAAAAGGGTGGGTACTCTGAAACATCATTTGGTGCATAGGCACAAATGATGGTCAGGACCCGTTTCCCAACCCGAAGGCGCAGGGAAGCAACCCTTTCGTCCACTGGGGAAAACTCCAATATAGAGGCAGCAAGGTGGGGCGATACAAGAATACCCACCCCTGCTCGTCGCCTCTCGCCCGGGGCAACTCCAGAAAAGGCCAAGCTCCAGCCCCTCTCCAGGAGACTGGTTCCGGAACCGGAGCTGTGTGTTGAGGTGAGGCCGACTATATCTAGCCGGTATCTCTCAACCTCATACACCAGCTCAGGCTCCTTCCCCACCAGAGAGGTGACATTCCACATACCAAAAGCCAGTTTAGAAAGCTTGGGATCAGTCCGCCAAGGTCTCCGCCTTTGACCGCCACCTAATCCACATAGCACCGGACCCCCATGATCCCTCCTGTAGGTGGTGAGCCCACTGGAGGGCGGACCCATGTAACTCCTTCGGGCTGAGCCCGGCCGGGTCCCATGGGTGGAAACCCAGCCACCAGATGCTAGCCTTCGAGCCCCTCCCCCAGGCCTGGCTCCAAGGTGGGGCCCCGGTAACCCCATACCGGGCGGGGTACATTGAATCCTTGATATACAATTTATCATGAGAGTATGTTGTCCGGGGCAATTTGCCTCTGATAGGGTCTCCCAAGACAAACTGGTCCTGGGTGAAGGGCCAGACTAAGAACAAACAAAACCAACTGTTAAAAATAACATAATAGCTCAGGGCACTCAAGGAGTCCTCCAGGATTCTCAACAGTCTATAAGTCTAAAAGATAACACAATACACAAATACACAAACAAATCTGAGCCACAGCAGGTCAGAACCAAGCCCAAAGAACAACCCGGCTTGGTTCATGACACCATTCAAAATTTTACTCAAAAAATACTTATTTCAAAGTTTTAATGATCGAGAGTCCAATCCTTTTATGTGTTATTAATTTTTAATGATCTTTTGTTAATGTATTTGTTAGAAAAATTCTTCTAAACCTTCAGTCAAAAACCAGGCTGGATCAGAGTTTCAGCAAATTTACACTGGCCAGTGGAGAACAATATAAAAAATAGTCTCAGACCCTATTCGTGCACCATTCTGACTCAAACACACATCACTCAGTTCTTTAAGCCCTCCGTTATCTGAAAGGTGGAGGGGCAAATTGTCCATTATGATTGGTCCAGTACATCTGATCAAAACCTGGTATACAGGTTATCTTTTCTCAGGAACCATTGTGCTCACTCTGTACCAGTCACATGGGAGCCACACAGGCTGGACTAAAAACAAGATAATAACTAGTGCAGCTGCAACCTTGACACTTTTACACAGACTCTGAGACAAACTCTGAGACAAAGCAAATACAAATATAAGACAAATAGGAAATTTTTCTACCATTCTCTCCCTCTTTGATGTCATGCAAGGCATCAGAAAAGAGCAGTTTATGGCATCTAAAACCCCCTCTGGCAGCTATGCTAAGCTCCGATGCATTTGTGTGCAACAGATCCTAACTAGCTATCGACGGGGAAAGTCCGCCATTGGCCTTGCTGCCCCAGGCACCGGCTAAATGTTTTAGTCCTTTAGGAGGAGAAATGAAACAATAAACTGATAGATCAATAAAGAAAATCATTAATGGTAAAAACAGTGAAAGCAAAATGAGGATAAAAATGATAATAAAAGGATATAATAAGGGTATATGTGTGCTATAGTTATGTCATTGCAGCTTATATAAAAACCAACATAAAAGATAAAACAAAACAATATAAGACAAAACAGTAATCATAATAATAAAGTGTAATGATGTAATGTAAAAAGAGAAATAAGAGTAATATGAAAACAAAAATAAAAATGAAATAAAAGTAAAAGTAATAAAAGTAATGCTTCAAACTTCATAAATGTATTTACAAGTAGTACATTTCAACTTCACATCATGATCATGCAACTCCTTTCAGTTTTCTGCATGTCAGTCATACTTTTACTGTGTATTTGGGTCATGGAGAGACACCTTGAGCTCACGCTGTTTGTTCATTATCCCCACCATCCCTGGCAACTGCACCATGGTACATCACTAACATGAACAAGTCTCATCATCATACTACGAAGGCAGGGAATGACACAGGAAAAGGCCAAAAATAATACCACCAAAATCACTAACAGGTTCATGATGAGACTTCTCCATGAAGAAAGTAACCAACTTACAGCAGTCGATAGGAAGAGACTGTACAAACTGTGGCCGCCATTACGGAAAATGTCATTTTCGTGAATAACTACTCAACCACTAATCCTATCATTGTCAATCCAATTGCTAGTCATATGTTTTCATGGTCAAGGAATCTGAAAACGTACAAACAAACACTGTATGGGGGGAACTGTGGCGCTTGGTGGAGGTCTGCGCTGTCCAAGTGCTTTTCTAGTATATTTATGTGTATGTATGTATATCCACTACTCTTATTTATATCTTCCGTATCTTCTTAATTAGTGCTCTGAGTGTTGCTATCCCTGTGCTGTTGCAATCCTGGAATTTCCCCATTGTGGGACTAATAAAGCCTTATCTTATCTTATCTTATCTTATCTTATCTTATCTTAACCAGGTTTGTTCATCAGTAACGTTATCCTTGGCCGTGGCAGTGTCACGTTCTGAGCGTGGGGGACCCCACCGGGCTCAGGTTGTCTGCTTTTTTTCATATTTTGTACTGTGTTGTCATTTTGAGTTGTCAGTATGATTTATTTTCCCATTTACGTTTGTTATAGTTTGTTTTTTGTGTGTTTGAGGTTGCCAGTCCCCATTTCTGCCATATTGTTATGTTTGTATTCTGTTGTGTTTTCTCTCTCTTGGGGTTGACAGCTGTCAGTGGCTCTCTGGGATTTCGCCCTGCGTGGGCGTGGCCTTGTCAGCTGCCAGCTCCGATTGCCCCCTCCTCTCTCATCATTTCCAGCTGGTCTAAATTGTTTCTTTGTTTTCTCCTACCCGCTCTGGTTTACCACACCTGTTACCACTTGCTTTATTTTGTGTCTAGCCTTATTTAAGGGGTTGCGCACTTTTGTCCGGTGCAGCACCCTACTTTCTACTCTCTTCTTCAAGACGTAAGTTTCTTGCAATTCTCCTGTTCTCCTTTATGTACTCCCAATGTGTGCTCCTAGCTCTGTTTTCCAGGTTTAGCCAGCGATCCCCCTTACCTTAGCTGTTCGCTATTTTTTCATGCCTGCATTTTCTCCTTATTCACGAGTTTTGTAACTCTGTGTTATCCCTAATAAATCTGCAAACTCACAGCCAGCGCACGGTACATTTTATCCTGCCCTGAAGGGCAATTGTGACAGAAGGGTGCTGCCAGTGTGGGCACCAGCAGCTGTGAGTTTTGCCCTTTTTTTCCCCCCGTGTTTTTCTCAAAAAGCTGTGTTTTTCCGCTGGCATGGCAGCGTTTTCCGATTATAATTGGTGTGGGACTTTTAGTGTTGGACTCTTAACGTTGTACATAACATCTTATCTGAGGCTCATGTTTCCCGTACTCCTGAGGTGGCTCGGGAGTGCCGGGTTGGAACTGCACAGGTGCTGGAAACATGCCCCAGCCTGTGGAGCCATCCGGAGCTCACAGACCTTTTTCTCTCCATAACCAACCCATTGCCCATGCTCCATGGGCTGGGGGAAATCTCCTCCAAACCCCTGTCTGCGCCCACGAGGAAGCAGTCCCCGGAATGGAAGCCCCAAGCCTCTCGTCGCTGTCCAGCAGCAGCAGCCCCACCTTCTCCTCCCGAACTGTGGCCCGAACCATCGCCGGAGAAGCTGGAGGAATGCCAGTGGGTTTTGCCAGCAGAGGTGGATCTGCTTCTGGATTATAAACCATGGCTACTCCCTGAACTCGCAGCCCAAGCAGAGGGAGGATGTCCAGCTTCGCCCCTAAGGGTGCATACAGGGCTGGATCAGCCAGCACCTGCATCGGTGGCCCCGGCCCCCGCAGCCAATTGTGAGGAATCTTCTGGGCCATCTGCAGCAGCCACCATCACACCTAGAGAGCACAGGCAAGTATCTTTTCATTCTTTTACACTCTGAAAATGAATTGTCTTGCCTTGTTTCCGGTTGGGGGGGGGGCTCAGCAACAGTCACCCATTTTTGCTGAGCCTTCCCTGCCTGCTGCTGCAGCCACCTCCTCATCTTCACCTGCCTCTCCTGTTTCCTACCCTATTCTCCCTGTTTGTCTGCCAGTCCCGGGAGGGAGCCATCGGGCGAGGAGGGAAGTCAGTGGTTCCGGAAGACCCGGTGACAACCGTGCAGCCATACCCCGGAAGGGAAAAGCGTGCCCCCCGTGGGCAGAAATCTGAGCCGATGAGGAGTCCTCTGATTTCAGCATCGCGGGACCCGGTACCATTGGTAAGGCGAGTCCTGGGCCCCCCAGCATTAGCCTCCATGCCTGGAGGTCCACCAGCGCCCATTGCCTCATCCAGGGTCCCGCCAGCAGCAGCCGTCACACCTGGAGGGTCGCCAGCTTCCTCAGTCACCCTGCCTGCTGCCTGGGCCGCCGCAGCAGTCGCCGGTGTTCTGGATGGCGGGGGAGCTCGAGTCCAGGCAAGTGCTCTGTTCTGCCTTAATATTGTTGGATTCAGAGAATCCTTGTCTGGATCAGGGTGGGGAGAATCGGGTGCAGACGTCATCTGCTCCTGAGCTCTCCTCACCAGGCTCCAGTGCCACTGGTGATTCTTCCCCAGTGTTTGTTTTTTTTCCTTCTCCTGAGGTGGCTGCATCAGGGAAGGTAGCCCAGACGGTGGAGGCTGAGACATCTCAGCTGGAGTCGCAGGTGGAGCTCGATCTCAGGCAAGTTTCCTCATTTAGCCTAGCGAGATCTTGCCTGGCTCTTGTTTGGGGGAACCAAGTGCAGCCATCAGCTGCACCTAAGCTTCCCCTGCTGGGCTCCACTGCTGCCGCTGACTCTGATCCGGTGTGTGTCTGTTCTTCTTGTGACTCTTCTCCTGAGGTCTCTAGGGTCCTGCCTATCTGCCTGAGGCCACTGTGGGTGTGATGCCTTTGCCTGAGACCACTGTGGGTGCAACGCCTTTGTCTGAGGCCACTGTGGGTGCCATGCCCTCGTCTGAGGCCACTGTGAGTGCTTCACCCCAGCCCGAGACCTTTGTGTGAGATTCGCCAGAGCCCAGGGCCTCCGAGGGTGCAGCCCTGGCCCAGTCCAGGTCTTCCATGGGTGCTGCTTCCTTTTCTGCTGAGGTCATTGCAGGTTCTCCATCCCAGCCCAGGGCCTCCGAGGGTGCAGCCCTGGCCCAGTCCAGGTCCTCCATGGGTGCTGCTTCCTTTCCTGCTGAGGTCGTTGCAGGTGTTCCATCCCAGCCCGGGTTCACCGAGGGTGCAGCGTCTCTCCGGCCCAGAGCCACTGTGGGTGCAGCTCCGCTCCAGCCCGGAGCCACCAAGGGTGCAGCTCCGCTACAGCCTGGAGCCACCGTGGGTGCAGTTCCGCTCCAGCCCGGAGCCACCGAGGGTGCAGCTGTGCTCCAACCTGGAGCTACCGAGGGTGCAGCTCTGCTCCAGCCCGGAGCCACCAAGGATGCAGCTGCGCTCCAGCCCAGAGCCACCGAGGATGAAGCTGTGCTCCAGTCCGGAGCCACTGTGGGTGCTGCTGTGCTCCAGTCTGGAGCAACCACAGGTGCAACTTTGCTCCAGTCCGGAGCTACCGTGGGTGCAGGTCCGATCCAGCCCAGAGCCACCGTGGGTGCAGCTCCGCTCCAGCCCGGAGCCACCGTCGGTGAAACTTTGCTCCAGTCTGGAGCCACCGCTGGTGCAACCCTGCTCCAGTCCGGGAACTCCGAGGGTGTTGCTGGCCAGCCCATGGGCACCTTGGTCGCCTCTCCCTTGCCAGACGCCGTCGTGGTCCCCCCTCCTCTGCCTGACATCATTGTGGTGCCTCATCCTCTGGCCATCCCGGTTGGGCGGCCATCCCATAGACCACCATCTCTGTGGTGGTGGCTCAAGAACTCTGGCCAACCGCCTGACAGGCGTTGCCATTGGGTTGGGTGGTTCGCATCCTCCGGCAGACCACCCGACTCTTGCCACCTCACCGTCTGTCAGGCCTGGGACTTCAGCCGACCATTTGTACTGCTTTGTTCTTTTGTCTAGAGGTTTTTCTCTTGTTCCTTTTAATTTGGTTCAGTCAGTCCCTCCATGCCTGGGTCACTCTCCTCCCACCCGGGGTGGGGTTGTTTTCTTGTTGGGGTGGGATTTCTGTGTGTGTGTGTGGGTTCTTTTCTTTTGATGTTACCCTGGGGTGTCTCGTACCCACCCCTTGGGGGGGGGGGGACTGTATTGTTCTGAGCGCAGGGGGACCCCACTGGGCTCAGGTTGTCTGTTTTTTTTTTTTCATATTATGTACTGTGTTGTCATTTTGATTTGTCAGTGTGATTTATTTTCCCATTTACATTTGTTATAGTTTGTTTTTTGTGTTTTTGAGGTTGCCAGTCCACATTTCTGCAATATCGTTATGTTTGTATTCTGTTGTGTTCTCTCATTCTCGGGGTTGACAGCTGTCAGTGGCTCTCTGGGGTTTCGCCCTGCGTGGGTGTGGGCATGGCCTTGTCAGCTGTCAGCTTTGATTGCTCCCTCCTCTCTCATCATTTCCAGCTGTTCTGAATTGTTTCTTTGTTTTCGCCTACCCACTCAGGTTTACCACACCTGTCACCACTTGTTTTATTTTGTGTCTATCCTTAAGGGGCTGCACACTTTTTCCAGCACAGCACCCTACTTTCTACTCACTTCTTCAAGATGTAAGTTTCTTGTAATTCTCCTGTTCTTCTTTATGTACTCCCAATGTGTGCTCCTAGCTCTGTTTTTCAGGTTTAGCCGGCGATCCTCCTCGCCTTAGCTATTCGCTATTTTGCTTGCCTGCATTTTTCCTTATTCACAAGTTTTGTAACTCTGTGTTATCCCTAATAAATTTGCAAACTCACAGCCGGAGCATGGTGCCTTTTATCCTGCCCTGAAGGGCAATTGTGACAGGCAGCCTGTGAGGCAGTGAGGTTGTGTATGGCCAAGGCAATCACGTGACCATCTGCATCATTTCAGGGATAAAAGTACAACAATAATCTCCTACAATTACACACACGCCCCCTCAGGCAGCAGTTATTTGATCAAGAACCATTCTATTTTGAGACAACATAAGTCTAAGAGCCGTTAATTCCTCAGGTATACCAGAAAAAGCAGATAAAGAAAAATTCACAAATGAGTGTGGTCTATAACTAGTAGCTTGAATCCATAAGGTGTTTTTAGCCACTCCCACCCAGGGAAACAGTGCATGAAGTATCTTCTGCCCTGATGTTTCTAACTTAAATTCCTTCAGCACATCTGTGCCCCAGATGGCATCATGTGGTGCAAAGGAGACATCTCTCTTCACCCTGCCTACCTGTCTTGCCGACAATATGATGGTATGGTCAGTCACAACTACGGGGGCACACACCCCTCCCCAATTCAAGGGCAGGTGTGAGTAGGCACGATAGCCACACAGCCACCACCCCCCTGTCACCATATGCGTGCCATGCTTGTAAGAATCACAAATGGCAGCGCTACAGAGCTCCTGCAGGGTGACATTTACTTCCAGACCTCTTGACTGACAAAAAAAGATCTTCAGCACAACTTTTGTCCACTTCGTTGGCCCAGCAGGTAGCAGTACAGGGCCGAAACGCACTATGCACTGTTGCACACTTAGAAAGCAGTACGCTGCCCAGAGGGACATTTCCACACCCTTTTAGACAAAAGGAGAAATTCCCCGAGGAGATTAACCTTGCCTTCACCGAGTAAGGGGTGTAATCGTGTCTCCGGTCAGTGGAGTCATAAGCAATGTGACAGGTGTGATTCAAAGTAATGCTTGTTGTACTATTTCTGTACATAGCCTCTTGTAAGAAACAAACAGCTTCTGATAGTTCCATTAGTTTAGCAGTGACAGATATTTGACCAGCTGAGAGTGGGAGCAAAGAACACACATAGCAATTTGAATGATTAGCTGATTTGGCTGTGTAATTAGCATACTTTCACCACACATTGCCAGCATAAACATGGTCCTGATGATCTGGACCTTCTAGCCAGTCAGGGTGTGTGTGTAATATATCTAGCCCTACGAAGGATGGGTAATGATGTCCCTAAAAATAACCAAAATAAAAATGTTTCCACAAGGATGATGATGATGATGAAAAAACAGGTATATCATTCACATCTTTCAGCTGCCAACCTTCTTGCTCTGGCCTTTTTTTTCTGTCCATGATAAACAACAGGGGGAAAAAAAACAGTTAAACAGTCACTTGTTGAGGATCCTGCCCCCCCCTTTTTTTCTTTTCAGAATTTGCAATGGGGATTAAAATAGAAACAGTCTTGCTGAGGGAATGGGGATTACTTGGTTTCTTGCTGGGGGTTTTGTATGGGGTAAAGTTTGTAATGCATCAAAAGCACCCAGGAGTCACGCCCTTCGACTTTCACAGCTGTCGGTGTCGCCAGGATGACTTTGTGTGGTCCTTGCCAGGGAGCATCGGGACAGTTTTTTTTCTTTTTAATGACTTTGATAAGGACCAGATCCCCCGGCCTGGCCAAGATGGGTGCTTCCCCATGGTCCCTCCTTAGAAGAGCAGCATGAACCATATCTCTGTCAGTCAACATTTTTTGCATGTAATCAGCTAAACCTTCCTCATCACCTGAATTAAATGGACTTAAGGCTGGAAGTAGGTAAGGCTTACCATCCATTATTCTTCCTATTTCTGTCACTATTTTCCTAAGCCTTCTTTAACAGTCCTAATTGTGTGTTACACTAATTTTGCAGATTGTGGATGGTAAGCTGAGTGGTTTTCCAAGTTAATGTTGAGTGTTGTACCTAAGTGTGATATAATCTAATTTACAAAATGTGTTCCATTATCTGAGAAAATCTTCTCAGTTATTCCAAATCTTGGTATTATTTCAGTTAAGAGTTTCTTTGCAACCGTAGCAGCATTTGAATTAGTGCAAGGGAAGGCTTCTGTCCATTTAATAAATATATTAATAATCACCAAACAATATTTCTTCCCTTCATGTTTATTTAGTTCAATGGAATCCATGCAAAAATTTTGAAAAGGATAAGTTGATGCAGGGAAGGTGTCTTTTTCAGGCCTTAAGTTCCCTTAATCATTATTTTCTTCTTACAAAATTGAGTAGCAAATTATTTTTACTTATCATACATTATTAATTATTTTACTAATCATACCCCCCTCTGATACATGGGAAACCCCATGCAGAAGAGTGGAGGCCTGCTGAAACAGTTTGTGCATCATGTGATAATTTTTTTTTTGTCAGTGTTAAAAGAAGTGATGCTGTGGTGTGGTTGCTTATATGACCTTGTGCCACTTGGCTGAAGGAGCACTGACGTCATGTGCCCCTCTCTATAAACAGCCACTTGTACAAATGGCTTTTTGCAATTGGGGAGTGCCAGGCCATCAGTGCTGACCAAAAGTTTTTTTTTTTTTTTAAATTTTAACTAATTTCTCAGGTGTCCACTCAATTCTGTCCACCTGAGCCATGGGTGTTTTGTAGATGACATCAGATAAAGTTTCACTTCAAATGAATAATTTGCAATCCAAGAGCAACAACAATTTAAAGTACCCAAAAATATCTCTTTTTGTGATAAATTTTGGTACTGACAAAATAGCTTGTTTGTGAGCTGGGTCATCATGTCTGCCTTCTGCAGACAAAATGTGGCCTAAATACACACGGACAAAATTATTGGTACCCCTCTGTTAAGGAAAGAAAAAGCCACAATGATCACAGAAATAACTTGAATCTGACAAAAGTGGTAATAAATAAAAATTCTATGAAAATTAACCAATGAAAATCAGGCGATGCTTTTGAATTATGGTTCAACAGAATTTTTTTAAAAAACAAACTCATGAAACAGGCCTGGACAAAAATGATGGTACCCTTAACTTAATATTTTGTTGCACAACCTTTTCAGGCAATCACTGCAATCAAACAATTTCTGTAACTGTCAATGAGACTTCTGCACTTCTCAGCAGGTATTTTGGCCCACTCCTCATGAGCAAACTGCTCCAGTTGTCTCAGGTTTGAAGGGTGCCTTCTCCAGACGGTATGTTTCAGCTCCTTCCACAGATGTTCAATAGGATTTAGATCAGAGCTCATAGAAGGCCACTTTAGAAGAGTCCATTGTTTCACTCTTAGCCATTCTTGGGTGTTTTTAGCTGTGTGTTTTGGGTCATTATCCTGTGGCAAGACCCATGACCTGCGACTGAGACCAAGCTGTCTGACACTGGGCAGCACATTTCTCTCTAGAATACTTTGATCACCACTCAACTAAGCCACCACTCACCGAAGTGGTGGCTCAGTTGGTAGAGCATCCGCCCCACACCCGGGAGGCAGGGGTTCAAATCCCGGCCGGGTCATGCCAAAGACCATATAAAAGCGGAACTTCCTGCCGTCCAGCATGGTGCTCAGCAATTATGGAATGGAGGAGGGAAATCTGTGGCAGCGGCCCTTCTGATTCTACATATGGGGTGTGTGTGATTGACACTGTAGATAGGATAAAGCACAATTTTGTTCTGCTGTACATGATTGGTTGTATGGTTGAATGACAATAAAGGGTGATTTAATTTGATAGTCTTGAGATTTCATTGTACTCTGCACAGATTCAAGACATCCTGTGCCAGATGCAGCAAAGCAGCCCCAGAACTTAACAGAACCTCCTCCATGTTTCACAGTAGGGACAGTGTTCTTTTCTTGGTATACTTCATTTTTGTGTCTGTGAACATAGAGCTGATGTGCCTTGCCAAAAAGTTCCAGTTTTGTCTCGTCTGTCCATAGGACATTCTCCCAGAAGCTTTGTGGCCTGTCAACGTGCAGTTTGGCAAATTGAAGTCTGGCTTTTTTATGATTTGTTTTCAACAGTGGTGTCCTCCTTGGTCATCTCCCATGAAGTCCACTTTGGCTCAAACAATGACGGATGATGAGATCTGACACTGATGTACCTTGACCTTGGAGTTCACCATGAATGTGTTCAGAGGTTGTTCTGGGCTCTTTTGTTACCATTCGTATTATCCATCTCGCTGCTAACCTCAAGGACATCAACGACACCAGGAAGACTGCCATCATCAATAATGAGCTGAAGAGACTGGGAGTGGATATCGCCACTCTCCAGGAAACACGGTTGGCTGACGCAGGCACACTGAGAGAGAAGGACTACACGTTCTACTGGCAGGGAAAGGGCAGTGACGAACACAGGGAACACGGAGTGGGCTTCGCAGTGAAGAACACCTTGCTGAAGATGGTGGAACCGGGCAGCACTGGCTCTGCACGACTCCTCACCCTCCGCCTGAACACCACTCAAGGCCCAGTCACCCTCATCAGTGTGTATGCCCCAACACTGACAGCCACACCAGAGGCAAAAGACGAGTTCTACAAGAATCTCACAACAACTGCCAGGACCATCCCCAACTCTGAACAACTCATTCTCCTTGGAGACTTCAGTGCCAGAGTGGGTGCTGACCACGACTCATGGCCCTCCTGTCTTGGACCTTTTGGTGTGGGCAGAATGAACGACAATGGACAGCGGCTGCTCGAGTTCTGCACATATCACGATCTGTGCATCACAAACTCGTTCTTCAAGACCAAGCCCCAACACAAGGTTTCCTGGCAACATCCACGCTCAAAGCACTGGCACCAGCTGGACTTGATCCTGACCAGGCGCACCTCACTGAAGAATGTGCTAATCACCCGTTCGTTCCAGAGTGCAGATTGTGACACAGACCATTCATTGGTGTGTTGCAAGGTCAAGCTGCAGCTGAAGAAATTCCATCGTGATAGACAGCCTGGAAAGGCACGGATTGACACCAGCAAGATGGCTCAACCAGAACTTGTTGAGCAGTTTGCCTCCACCTTTGAGAAGGAACTTGGTGTACCACAAGAAGGAGAATCTGCAAAGCAGAAGTGGGAAGAGCTGCGAAACACCATCCACCGCACAGCCTTGGCTACCTTTGGGAGGAAGACCTCAAAGTCACAGGACTGGTTTGATGCCAAGTTGACCGAGATGACCCCGTCATTGAAGCCAAGTGCTCAGCACTTGCTGAGTACAAGAAGCACCCAAACGAGAAGAATCTCCAGATTCTCAGGGCTGCAAGAAGCAAAGTTCAGCAGACTGCTCGGCGCTGTACCAACGAGTACTGGACTCAGCTCAGCCAAGACATTCAAACCACTGCCATAACAGGGAACATCTGTGGTATGTACGATGGCATCAAGAAAGCACTTGGTCCGGCTCAGAGCAAGACAGCCCCCCTCAAATCCTCCACTGGGGTGATGATCACAGAAAAGAACAAGCAGATGGAGAGATGGGTGGAACACTACTCCGACCTCTACTCCAGAGAGAGCACCGTGACACCGTCAGCCCTTGATGCCATCGACTACCTGCCATCCATGGACGAACTTGACGCCGAGCCAACCATCGATGAACTCAGCAAGGCCATTGATAACTTGGCCGCTGGCAAGGCACCCGGCAACGACGGCATACGCCCTGACCTGATCAAGCACTGCAAGACCGCCCTACTGCTGCCATTGCATGACGTCCTCTGCCAGTGTTGGAAGGAAGGTGCCGTACCACAGGACATGAGGGACGCCAAGATCATCACCCTCTACAAAAACAAAGGGGAGAGAAGCGACTGCAACAACTACAGGGGCATCTCCCTCCTCAGCGTTGTTGGCAAAGTCTATGCACGAGTTGCTCTCGTTCGTCTACAGAAGCTTGCCGAACGTGTCTACCCCGAGTCTCAGTGTGGCTTCCGCGCTGAGCGATCGACGGTAGACATGATATTCTCCATCCGCCAACTCCAGGAGAAATGCAGAGAACAGAACATGCCCCTGTATGTCGCCTTCATCGACCTCACCAAAGCATTCGATCTGGTCAGCAGAGAGGGCCTTTTCAAGATCCTGCCAAAGATAGGATGCCCACCAAAGTTGCAAAGCCTCATCGAATCGTTTCACACCAACATGCAGGGGATAGTACAGCATGATGGCAACGTCTCAGAGCCATTCAACATACGCAGCGGAGTGAAACAGGGCTGTGTACTTGCGCCAACCCTCTTTGGGATTTTCTTTGCTATGCTCCTGAGGCATGCCTTCAGCACAGCAACAGAGGGAATCTACCTGCACACAAGATCTGACGGCAGGCTTTTCAACCTTGCCCGCCTGAAAGCCAGAACCAAAGTACGCGGGGCTCTAATCAGAGACATGCTGTTCGCAGACGACGCTGCAGTCGCAACCCACACATAGCAGGAGCTTCAGACCCTGATGGACCGCTTCTCCCAGGCATGCAAGGACTTCGGGCTTACCATCAGCCTGAAGAAGACTAATGTCTTGGCGCAAGGCACGGAAGCACCACCAACCATCACCATCGACGACTACAAGCTGGAGGTCATGAATCAGTTCACGTACCTGGGGTCCACGATCAGCAACAACCTCTCCCTTGATACAGAGATCAACAAGAGGATTGGAAAATCAGCCTTCACACTCGCTCGCCTCACCACACGAGTGTGGGAGAATCCCAAACTCTCTGTCAAG
Organism: Pholidichthys leucotaenia; assembly: GCA_020510985.1. Classification (NCBI taxonomy): domain Eukaryota; kingdom Metazoa; phylum Chordata; class Actinopteri; order Cichliformes; family Pholidichthyidae; genus Pholidichthys; species Pholidichthys leucotaenia. The sequence goes on from CM035837.1 coordinate 95,606,591, forward strand.
ATGAAGATGGCAGTGTATAACGCCTGCATCATCAGCACACTGCTCTATGGGAGTGAGACGTGGACAACATACGCCCAGCAGGAAAAGAGACTGAACTCCTTCCACTTGCGCTGCATTCGCCACATCCTGGACATATCCTGGCAGGACAAAGTGCCCAACACAGAAGTTCTGTCCCGCGCCGGCCTTCCCTCCATGTTCACGCTACTCAGGCAGCGCAGGCTCCTCTGGCTAGGCCACGTTCACCGTATGGAGGATGGCAGAATCCCCAAAGACGTCCTCTACGGAGAACTGGCAACTGGCAGGAGAGACGTTGGCCGCCCATTGCTGCGCTTTAGAGACGTCTGCAAGAGAGACATGAGGGCCCTGGAGATCAACACAGAGCGCTGGGAGGACCTTGCAACGGACCGCTCCAAATGGAGAGGCACCCTGACCAGACAGCTCAAGGCGGGTGAAGAGAGACTGACTGCTGCAGCAGATGAAAAAAGGACCCGCAGGAAGAACCGCCACAGACCCAGCAGCACGGAGACCACCCACAAGTGTGACCTGTGTGACAGGGACTGCCATTTGCGCATCGGCTTGTTCAGCCACAGGGGGTGCTGTTCCAGCAGAGTAGATGTTTAGGATTCTCTTCCATGGTCATCATAGACCGACAGAGGCCGACGATGTATCCATCTCCTCCTGTGGCTACGTCCAGGGAGATTGGCTACAGTCCTGTGGATCTTAAATTTCTGAATAATATGTGCAAATGTAGTCACAGGAACATCAAACTGCTTGGAGATGGTCTTATAGCCTTTACTTTTAACATGCTTGTCTATAATTTTCTTTCTAATCTCCTGAGACAACTCTCTCCTTTGCTTCCTCTGGTCCATGTTTAGTGTGGTACACTCCATGTCACCAAACAGCACAGTGACTACTTGTCACCCTTTAAATAGGCCAACTGACTGATTACAAGTTTGTAGACACCTGTGATGTTAATTAGAGGACACATCTTGGTTGAACATGTCCCTATGGTCACATTATTTTCAATCTTTTCTGGGGGTGCCATCATTTTTATCCAAGCCTGTTTCATGAGTTTGTTTTATAAAGTAATTCTGTTGAACCACAATTCAAAAGCATTGTCTGATTTTCACTGGTTAATTTTCGTAGAATTTTTATTTATTACCACTTTTGTCAGATTCAAGTTATTTCTGTGACCATTGTGGGTTTTTCTTTCATTAACAGAGGGGTACCAACAATTTTGTTCACGGCTGTATTTAACTTCTTTTTTCCACAACTGTAATTTTTCCTTGCTGACTTTGTGACCTTGTTCTGCTAAAAATTTCAGTAAGGCAATGGTGTCTTGTTTGCATGTTTCTTCATCAGGTGATGTCAGTAAAATGTCACCAACGTAAAGGACTGGCTCCCATTAGGAGGAATAAACTGTGCCAAATTTGCTGATATTGCCCATAAAAAAAAATGGTTGGTGAATCACAGTAGCCCTGTGGTAGCCTGGTGAATGTGTACGTCTTGTTTTCAAATGTGAATGCAAACCAAAACTGATGATCTGGATGTATTGGTATGCTGAAAAAGCATTGCTGATGTCTATTACTGTGAAATATTTCATTTGTGGTTGTAGGTCGTTCAACAAAGTATGTGGGTGTGGGACTGAAACAGCCCTTGGGATAACTGCTATGTTTACCACCTGAAAGTCTTAGACCATTCGTCATCCAGAGGATGGTCCAGCCTTCCTCACAGGAAACAAAGGTGTGTTACATGGAGAATTTGGGCATGGAATAATTACACCTGCTGCTTTCAGGTCCTCTATGACCGGTTTAACGCCTTCTTGGGCTTCAGGACTTAGAGGATGCTGTCTTTGGTAAGGCCTATAATAAGATTTAGCATTTATTTTAACCAATTCTGCATTTTTTATTAAGCCTACATCTGCCTTTCCTGTTGACCACAGAGAATTTGTAATTTGTGAGAGTGCGTGTTCCTCTCCTTGTGTTAATGTAAAAAGTGATTACATGGGTGAGTTGGGAACATCAGTGTGAACTTCTTTCTGCACTGTGGTCACCAAGTTCAAAGGCAGTAAGTAGGTGTCCAGTTTTGAGGAATATTGAACTCTTGGATCAGGAGTTTGTTTCCAAGATTAACCACATTCCTCAGTGGAATGTTTTTCCATAATTTGGATCTGGGCCACTCAAATGTCTGTTAACAATATTGGCCTGCATTACATGTACTTCTGTCACATGTGGAAAATGTGATGCTCTCATACCGTTCTCCGTTGGGAAACTTTATTGGAATGTCCTGAATCTGCAATGTCACTTCAGGTAAACACTGCATTGTTAACATCAAGTCAAAGTTGATGTCTGTTATGTCATTGTTAGCGTCAACAGTTGTACTTAGCTTCGGTGTAGTCAGTCAGGTTGTCGGCACATGGGGTCCTCCTCCCCCTCTCATTGCCTCTGCCAATGGCCCTTTTGTCCACATTGATGACAAACATCACGTTCCCCTCGCTACAGCCAGCTCGTGCCACGCCTCCCTCGGTCCCCCCTCCACCACTGGGATCCAGTTCCGATGCCACTGTGAAAAATAGAATTGGGGGGAAGCTCCCCCCCCCCCCACCCCACTCCCTTGTGTCACATGGTCTGGGCGCCGATGCCATCCACACTCAGACCATATTCCTCCTCAGCCCGGCTCTTACTTTGACAGCATCTCAGCGGGTCTCCAGCTGTCAAGCTCTATGGGACGGCTGGAGGCCAATTACCTCTCATCAGCTGAGGTGCTGTCAACTTCTATAAAAGGGAGCAGTCCTGATTATTCAGTGCTGTGACCTCGCTCTATTATCCACGCTCTTCTCCGGCGTGGGTAAGGCTGGAACCCCTACGTCCGGCACCAGCCATCCTCTCATCCATCATTATTCGTAAGTGTACGTCTGTATTCTTTGTGTTTTGCTCTATGAGGCTATTTTCCTTTGTTCCTTTCATTATTGTTAATAAACAACGCAAACTCACCGGTCAGCCCTTGGCTCTTATTTATGGCTCGCAAGAGCCATACTTAACAGTAGGTCACAGCCAGTGAGTTGCCGGCTGCCGTGGGTTTGCTTAATTGGACTTTGTTCTTCCCTGTCTGGGTGTCAACTCTGGGAGCATGCCGTCTCCCAGGAGCTGCGTTCGGCGCCTGGGTAATGAGTTAGCGACCGCCCTGGAGTATGTCGATGGGATGCTCCTTATCGCCACCTTCTACGACAATCCCAACGACATACGCTGGCACCTAGACTACGCTGAGGTTCTCCTGGACAATCTTCCTTGCTACGCCGACCACCCTGAAGTCTGCGCGAGGAGAAATGACATCACCTCACAACGTGAGATACTCCGTGGGTTGGAGGGAAATCCCGGCAGGAAGCCAAATAGGAGGAGTCATCACCCCTTGCTTCGGGATCCCGCTCCTGCCTCCGTTCCGGCCCAGGAGTTCGCACCATACAGAGGTCTTTCCCCGTCGGGCATGACGTCACTTGGGAATCCCCCGGAGGAGCTGCAGCTGACAACTATCAAGATCCGAGACCGAGTGGCTGCTGCTCGCTCCTCGGTTCATCCATCTGTCATCATTAAGCATGTGACGGCAGCAGTTAGACTGGTGGAGAGGAATCTAGAGTTGCGTGAGTTCCCTGAGTTTGCCGACCTGCTCGCCTCTGTCTCTGCACAGGAACGGCGATTCCTGGATCTCACCTTCGCCTCGTCCCCTGCAAGAAACCGTCGTCACACTGGCTGTCAACCTCAGCATGAATCCCGTCCGGATCCAGTTCCGGGTGGCCGCAAGGGCTCAATTCCCCACACAGCTGTCACTCCTGTGCCTCGTCAGAGGGGAAACCCCGCAGCCTCGTCTCCCAAGCCATCTTCTTCTGCTGTTACGTCAGCGTTCCGTGCCCAGCTCATCTCGGCTGTCGCCCCCTCCTCCTCGACGCATTCTCTGGCCGCTGTGTGTGCTCAGAGTCCTGGCCCGGCGAGCTCCGTCCCGGAACCATCTCGAGCGGCTCCCCGTCGTCCTCCTAGGGGGCCCTCTGTCACCGTCCGGTGGAAAAAGGGAGGAGCAATGTCCACCACAGCAGGAACCACTCAGCCTCCAGGAGACAGGCAAGTCCAAGTTCATTCACTCTCTCATTATTGTGATTTGCTCTGTCAGACTCCTGGAGGTGGGGTTCGGGGTTTGCAGCTCCCCGAGCTCCCACCACCTGCTGTGGCTTTAATTATTAATCCCGCATCCTCTGTGTCTCCCTCCGCTGAGCGGTCTTCGACGCCAGGCCAACGTCGCTGGATGAGGAGGGGGTCTGCAGTTCAGAAGAGCCTGGTTCCGGTTCCGCAGCTACGCCGTGGGCGGAGGAGGAGACCGGACTGCAGTGTGGAACCTGCGCCGACGAGGAAGTGTCCCCGGGTCTCCACGGAGGAGCGGTCCAGTCCAGCGGGTCAAGGTTCTTCTGCCACCATGCCGTGTGGGCCATCGGCGTGGGCATCGGTGCCGGAGGACTCTCAAGCTACGCACACCATCATGCCAGCTGCGGTGCCCGACGCAGTTGAGTGGGAGCCTGATGACGACCTCCTGCCATCTGAGCCCGGATCTTCGCAGTCCTGGACGGCGTTAAAACCCGAGATCAGGCAAGTGCTCTGTTTTGTCTTTCTCCTTTATATCCTAGAGCATTTTAGCCTGTCTCTTGGGGAGACGAGCTCGGTGCAGCAGCCTGCTGCGTCCGAGCTTATCTCACCGGGTTCTGGCGCTGCCGGTGATCCTGATCCCAGTTCTTCTCTCTCTCCTGAGCCTTCTCCCAGGGTCGCCAGCGAGGAGCTGCTTTCGCCCGCTGTGCCAGAGGTTCCAGGTTCGGGGTTGGAGGTCGGTTCTGGTGCGGTGCCGACCCAATCGGGGTCCGACGCGGGTGCTACCGAGACTCAATTGGGTACCGTCGCAGGAGCAGCCGCGACCCAATCGGGGTCCGACGAGGGTGCAGCACCAGTGGCATCCAGGTTCGGTGAGGGAGCTGCAGATCCCCTGCCATCGGACACTAGACCGGCTCATCATCATCTTCATCCCCCTCTTCACCTTCGTCATCATCGTCACCCTCATTGTCCCCCCAAGCTTTCTCCACCAGGGCCCGTATGGACCTCTCACTGTCGGCCCGGCTTGCCTCACTATTTCTCTCCACGGGGAAGCCGTTGCCTCTCTCTCCCCTGCGGGCCTGGTGGCTGAGCAATGCGGGTCGGCCGCCAGAGGGACTGCCGTACCCATTCGGCTCTTTGGTTCGGCCACCCGGCCCATTGGACTCTCTGTTTGGCGGTCTGGTCTGGCCGCCCGAAGTATTGTTTTTCCTGGCCTGGGATTCGGGTAGGCCGCCTGAACGTTTCCCGTCACCCCTATTGGCGGTTTGGACGCTGGGTGCGGGGGGACCCCCCGAACTGAATTTCAGCTGTTATTGCTGTGCCTAGTCCTTTGTGGTTTTGTGAGTGTACAGGTATATAATTTCTTATAGTCGTATCACGGTTAGCGTGCCTTTTTTTCCCTCCCCCTCCTGTTTGAGGGATGCCCTGTATCTGGTGGATTTCGCCTTAGGAGCCTCTGCTCTCCTTTTAAGGTCTCCTGGGTTGTTTTTCTTTGGGTCTTGTCAACTTGTTATGGCATTTTATGGGGTATTGTGGTTCTCTTTTTTCCCCCTTCTCCCATACTCTGTAATTGCCTCGTTTGTCCCCTGCCTATGTAGTGGTGTTTTTTCCCCTCCGTCCGCATATTGTTAGCCTGTTATGGAGTATTGTGTGTTTTTCCTGTACTCTGTAAATTGCTTCATTTGTTCCCTGCCAATGTTGTGTTTTTCTTTTTCTCTGGCTGCATATTATTACCATTTTATAGAGTATTGTGCCTTTTTTTCCCTCATACTCTGTAATTGCTTCATTTGTTCCCTGCTAACGTTGGGTTTTTTTTTCTCTCCTTTTCCCAATTCACGCCCTCCTGGCCTATGCCCCATCCGCCCACCCTAGGTGTGTGTGGGGGGGGCGGGGGGCTTGGGTGTTACTAGCCGTTCGGAGCCCGGCTTTGAGGGGAGGGTTTCTGTCACATGGTCTGGGCGCCGATGCCATCCACGCTCAGACCATATTCCTCCTCAGCCCGGCTCTTACTTTGACAGCGTCTCAGCGGGTCTCCAGCTGTCAAGCTCTATGGGACGGCTGGAGGCCAATTACCTCTCATCAGCTGAGGCGCTGTCAACTACTATAAAAGGGAGCAGTCCTGATTATTCAGTGCTGTGACCTCGCTCTATTATCCATGCTCTTCTCCGGCGTGGGTAAGGCTGGAACCCCTACGTCCGGCGCCAGCCCTCCTCTCATCCATCGTTATTCGTAAGTGTACGTCTGTATTGTTTGTGTTTTGCCCTACGAGGCTATTTTCCTTTGTTCCTTTCATTATTGTTAATAAACAACGCAAACTCACCGGTCAGCCCTTGGCTCTTATTTATGGCTCGCAAGAGCCATACGTAACACCTTGTGTCAACAATCACACAAACAGGAGTTGATTTTTCTTTCACTTTTCATAAGTTAACACATTGCCAAATGCACAGGTGCGGTATGTGACCAAATGTTAGCAGATGTAATCAGCTAGGTGTGGGTGCATGTTTTGCAAAAAGACACTTTTTAAATGCTGCCAATAAGGTTCTACACCTGAATCATTAGCAGCCTTAGTTAAATCAGAATGCCCATCACACCTCTTGTAACCTGGTTGTATAAGCTTCAACACTTTCATTGTTATCTTGTTTGTGATTCGGATCGTCCCATTGAAGCTGTATTTAAAGTTCAATCATCGAGTATTATTCAGTGACATTTTCCATAATCTTCAGTTTTATTCATCATATTGATGATGAGTGTGCAGTGGATATGTGTGCACATCTACTTAACTCTTGGGCGCCATGGTGTGGCTACTCTAGCGGAGGCAAGATGACTACAGCCGCAGCTTCCCCAGCCTGGAGTTCTGTGAGATCGGGGTATGGGCTGAGCAGCGGGGGAGCACAGAGGAGGAGGAGCAGAAACACAGCCCCCCTGCCCCCATGCCAGACTAATCATGCAGCATAGAAGAGATAAAACACATATTAGTCAAATCTTTTTCTTCTTTTTACCATGGTCAATGTCATGTATGTGCGCCCCAGCGCACAGGTGAAAAGGATTTGAGCCCAAAATGCAGGCGAACGTGTTTATTAACAGAAAAACAACAAAGTGTCCATGTAAACTGTCCAAAATGAGCAAAGATACAGATGACCCGCTACAAACTCCGTTGGCTGAGAAGGAGGAATGAGCCCCACACGCTCCCAGGCGGAACTGGGCAGAGGAGAGAAAGGGCAAATAATAATGAGGAGGAAGAATTACATGAGGGTATCGGAGCGCAGCTGGCTCTGGAAAAACAACACTGCCCAATGTCCAAAAAATAGGAAAACCAACTAGGAGTGAGCCTGATCATCAAACGTTGACTAATGCTGCCACACTGAGTGCTCACACTGTCACCCAAAAATACCCCATGTACTTAATGAGTGACAAATGGATGCAGGTGTGCGGCGGCAGCAGGTGCATGAGTGCGTGTCAGCAAATGTGAGTAAGAATGAATGTGTGTGTGTGAGTGGGTGAGAGTGTACAGGGGAGTGGACAAATGATAATGGCGGTCAGCTGGTCGATGCCGACAGAGAGGAGGAGGCATGGCTGTCGACTGGCAGGGAGCCCAGGACCCGGAGGCTCCTAAATCCTGTCAGCTGAGAGTTAAGAAAACAATGATCAGGGAAAATACAACCACAAATCATGGATGGGGTTGGAGACGTCAAACCCAGCCCATGACAGAGCCCCCCCCCCACAAGGGATGGATGCCAGACACCCATCATACCATGAAAAGAAAAGAAAACATAAAGGAAAACCTGCCCCCCCCACCCAGAGAACTATCACAACTAACCAGGGCAGGAGGCGGAGGGAAACAGGTCAGGAGGGAATAACATGCAAAATTAATACTACAGTACAACACAAGAAACACAAGAAAACAATATCACCCGAACTTTAAACCAAAAGCTAAGACCCCCCCTCCTCCCCAAAACCCTAGAGTCTCAAGGGTCAGGGGGCCGACCAGAGTTCCAGGCTCAGCAGGCGGCCCGCAGAACAGTGTCAGGTGGCCAACCTGGGCGAGTGGGCCACCCGACACAGGAACCCAGTCCTCTGGGCGGCTGGCCCACATAGTTGAGCCACCAGGACCAGAGGGATAGACGAAGCAGTGGCCTACCTACCGGAGAGCTAAGAGGTGGGTGGCTGGACAGGGGAAGGGGGGCCCCTACAATTTCTGGTAGCGGATGAAGATGGACCATGACAGTGCCCAGCAGAAGAGGAAGGAACACCCAGAAGGCCTCGGGAAGGGGAGAAGAGGCCTTGGTGTCCCCAAGCTGGCCGGCAACCCCGGTGGTCCTGGCTCGACACTTGGCTGCACCCTTGGTGGTCCCAACTTGGGACTGGAACTCAGCTGCACACGCAGTGGGCCCAAGCTGGGCCATGGCTGCATCCATGGTGGTTCCGGCCTGGGACCTCATTGTACTCGCAGTGGACACCGGCTGGGCCTGTATTGCACCCACGGAGGACCCCGACTGGGCCATGGTTGCTCCAATGGTGGAACCCGGCTGGGCCCCTGCTGCACCCACGGTGGGACCCGGCTGGGCCACTGCTGACCCCAAAGCTGCCTTAACTGTGGGCCATGCCAACCCTCATGAGCATCCGAGCCAGGAGGCGATCAATCATGGGCACCCTCAGCTGGGAGTGAGGACCCATGATGACCTCCTGAGCAGGGATGGCAGCAGCCATGATGACCTCCAGTGGCGAGCCTGGATCCTCGGACTCATCCGGTGACGTTGGACTCTCTCTGGAGATCTTGGAAGAGGACTCAGACAGAGAACAAGAGGGGTCAGGGTTGCCAGCAGCGGCGAAGCCCGGTGAGGCAAGCTCAGGTGCGGCGTGCGGCTGCAGCTGGCTCTTCTCACCTAGAGCTAGGCAAAAATGCTCTAACATGGAAAGGAGAAAAACAAAGGAGAGCACTTGCCTTAGCTTGAGCTCCAACGCCGTCCAGGATCCAACGATCTGGGCAATGTTCTCCCAGGCTCAGCCTCCTGGAGGTTCAGCTTGGCCTCCTGGAGGTTCAGCACCAGCCCTGACTCTGCTGCAGCGGCCTTCACAGCAGGCATGATGGAATTAGCAGTCTTATTTGCCCCAGCTGTCATGCTCCATGCAGAGAATTCCTCCGGCATGACGGTTGGGGTCTGGCTCACCGTTGCTGTAGGGGAGGGATCCGCCCGGACCTCTGACTCCTCCTGGTTCCGGCGGTCCAGCTCTAGTGCTGGTGTACTCTAGGGAAAAACAGGAGAGAGCATGGAGAGGGCTGGTGAGCAGCTCAAAGCAGCAGCAGGTGGGGAGAACTCAGGGCACTTCTTTTCCTGAGTCTCCCTACCGGAAATCAGGCAAAACATTTCATCATTAATAGAAGTGGAATGAAATAACACTTGCCTGTTCTCCTGGATTTGGATGTTGCCTGCTGCTGTAGTGTGTGGAGAGTCGTCCATCTCCCTGGCTCTGGAGAGCTTGGGCCCCACTGTGGGAGGTGTAGGAACTGCCCCTGGCGTCATGGAGACAAGAACTTCCGGAGGTGACATGGAGAGCATCTAGGCAGTGGGAGGAGCCATCAAGGAGACAGATTGTGTGGCAGCTGGGAGGATACACTGGCTGATGGGACAGCTGGCGATAAAGAAACTGGAGTAGTGAGCTGCTGTGGGATGGATCTCACTGGATGACGAATGGGCTGCTGGTGAGGAGGAGTTGGTGTCTCTCCGGTGATCCGGGGCTGAACGATTGTTCCGCCGCAAGGCTAAGCGTGCACTTGCCGGAATTGGTGTTCTGCCTGCTGGAGATGGAGATAACAATGATGGAGCGGGAGAAGGGGAGGACGGCTGTTGGGGAATGCACCTTCTCTTCGGCGCAGGGGGACACGCTTCAAACCTCAGGTCGGGAAACACTTGCTGGAGCGCGTGGACCAAGGAAAACAGTTCCGCGTACTGAGGATAATTCCTGAGTCTGGGGTGCACCTTCAAGATTCCCATGGCCCCATGCATATACTCCCATACCTGGTTGGGACCCCGAGCTTTGACAGCCTCATTCGCATAGCTCTGCATGAAGTCCGCCTCCCATTCCTCCTTCAAACTGGGTCTACCCAGTGCCAACCCTCCCCTCCTTGGGCGAGGCCAACGACCCGGAGACATGGCCAGCTCCAAACAAGTAAGAAAAAACACACACAAAATATGGTGAAAAAACAACACACACTTCAACGCTGGGCTCTTAATGGTGGTGGCGTACTGTCATGTTCATGCGCATTAGCGCAGCGAACAGGGGGGAAAAGATACGAGCCCAAAATGCAGGTGAAGTGAACGTGTTTATTAACACAAAAGCAACAAAGTGTCCATGTAAACTGTCCAAAATGAGCAAAGATACAGATGATATATATATATATATATATATATATATATATATATGTATATATATGTATATATATGTATATATATGTATATACATACATACATACATACATACATACATACATACGTATGTATATATGTATATGTATATATACATATATACATATATATGTACACACACAAACACACACACACACACACACACACACACACACACACACACACACACACATATATATATATAAATTAGCTATAATTTCATTTGTTTGCTTGCCAAATAATTTAACCTATATCAATAATGGTTAATCCCCAATAACTTTTATTCTTCAGACATTTATTCTTCAGACATTCCTGAAGGACAAGCTGCTGTGCGCAGGGGTGGACCAGCACCTGTCATCATGGATCCTGGACTACCTCACTAACTGGCCACAGTTTGTGAGAACAAGGGATTGTGTGTCCGACACGATCATCGGTAGCACGGGGGCCCCCCAGGGAACGGTTTTGGCTCCCTTCCTGTTCACCCTTTATACTGCGGACTTCTCACACAACACAACACACTGCCATCTACAGAAGTTCTCTGACGACTCTGCAATCGTCGGCCTCATCTCCAATGGAGATGAAGCTGAGTACAGAGGACTTATCCAGGACTTTGTGGACTGGTGCCATCGGAACTGCCTCCAGATCAACGCGAGGAAAACTAAGGAGCTGGTGGTGGACTGCCACAGGCAAGGACAACCCCTCACAGCACCAGTAAACATCCAGGGAACAGACATTGAGATGGTGACATCCTACAAGTACCTGGGTGTTCATCTGAACAATAAACTAGACTGGTCACACAATACCGACGCACTCTACAAGAAGGGACAGCGCAGGCTGTTCCTATTGAGGAGGCTCAGGTCTTTTGGTGTACAAGTGGTGCTCTTGAAGACATTCTACGACACAGTAGTGGCATCAGCCATCACTTTTGGAGTGATCTGCTGGGGCAACGGCACTACAGCAGCCGATAGGAAGAGACTGAACAAACTAATCAAGAAAGCTAGCTCTGTCATGAGGCAATGCCTTGACCCAGTGGAGGAGATAGGAGAGAGAAGGATGGTGGCTAAACTGTCATCTCTGCTGGAGTCCGAGTCCCACCCTATGCAGGACATACTGGACGCACTGAGGAGCTCATTTAGCAGTAGACTACATCATCCTAGATGTGTGACCGAGAGGTTTTGCAAGTCCTTCCTACCTACGGCTGTCAGACTGTATAACCTAAGCAGGGCTGCTCGCAGAGATCGCAAAAAAAAACAAACCAAAAAACGTGATGACCTAATAGTATTGAATGCAAAAGACGCAACAGAGTTACACAAATGGTCCCCTCCAGCATACAACTAGGACAATATCAGTCGCTATGGAGGATGACAATATGTATGGGTACGTATTCATACCATGAAGGGTAACTAAATAGACGGTTATGCTGTTTAGTCCATCTAGCTACAATGCTCCGCACTGTGTGTGTGTGTGTGTATATATATATATATATATATATATATATATATATATATATATATATATATATATATATATATATATATATACACTACCGTTCAAAAGTTTGGGGTCACTTAGAAATTTCCTTATTTTTGAAAGAAAAGCACTGTTTTTTTCAATGAAGATAACTTTAAACTAATCAGAAAAACACTCTAATATCTAATATACATTCCTAATGTGGTAAATGACTATTCTAGCTGCAAATGTCTGGTTTTTGGTGCAATATCTACATAGGTGTATAGAGGCCCATTTCCAGCAACTATCACGCCAGTGTTCTAATGGTACAATGTGTTTGCTCATTGCATCAGAAGGCTAATGGATGATTAGAAAACAATTGTGCAATCATGTTAGCACAGCTGAAAACGGTTTAGCTGGTTAGAGAAGCTATAAAACTGACCTTCCTTTGAGCAGGTTGACTATCTGGAAAAATTATTTCAAATACAAATCATTATTTCTAACCTTGTCAATGTCTTGACTATATTTTCTATTCATTTTACAACTCATGGTGGTAAATAAGTGTGACTTTTCATGGAAAACACAAAATAATTGTCTGGGTGACCCCAAACTTTTGAAAGGTACTGTATATATATATATATATATATATATATGTGTGTGTGTGTGTGTGTGTGTGTGTGTGTGTGTACGTATGTGTATTCACTGCTTTTATTTTCTTATTTTCTAAATTACTGCTCTGAGTGTTGCTATCCCTGTGCTGTTGCAATCCTGGAATTTCCCCATTGTGGGACTAATAAAGGCTTATCTTATCTTATCTTATCTTATCTTAAGTGTCTTCTTTTATAACAGTGTATCTTGAACCAACCAAAATTTAATCAGTTTTGTCTCTAAATTAATAAGATTTGCCAAACTTCAATATATAGGGAAAGATAAAAAGAAAAGTAAAGAAAAAGAAATTGAACACACAAAAAATCAGCAAAATAAAATGATTTAAAAACAAAACATTAAGACTGTATTGACAATTAATGTAAAACTGAATAAAGCAATTATAAACCTATTATTAATTATTATTCATTAATAACTTAAGTATCATCACTGAAGGAATAAAAGGTACTTTTTACCATTAATTAGACTTTTTCCTTTTAAATTGATGACTCAATTAATGACTTTATAATTTGGAATTTATTTTATTAGTAATTTAGTGACTTTTCCTGGTAAATTAATAGCTTTTTCCCTCATAAAATAGCATTTTTTCTATATTAATAATTGACTTTTTAATCCATAAATTATTTTAACATAATTTAGTGAATAAATAAATGCAAATTTTTGCTTTGTGACTTTAAGTAAAAAAGGTTGTATAACTTCAAAAAAAGCAATAAAATTAGTGTCTCAATTTATGATATAGAGGAGAGATTAAATGAAAATTATTTTACTACAAGAAAAATTACAGCATTATATATATATATTTTTTTTAAAAATTAGAATTTTGGCACTTTAAAAATTAACTTTTAGATTTTACTTTTTTCCTGAATATTTGGAACTTTTTCACCTCAAAGTAGCAACTGTTTTGCACTAAATTAGTCACTTATTTCACCCAGATTTATCAATTAGCTAATTTTCCCTATGTGAATTAACAACTTTTCTCTCAAATTAGAAACTTTGTTCCTTGTAAATTCTTTTTTTCCTTCAGAAATTTGTTTTATTTCTTGTCATTTTTTTCTCAGTAAATTTGCAATTTTTTCACTGCAAATTAATGATTTTCCCTTGAATTAGCAACTTTTTTTTCTTTAAGTCACTAGAGAAACAAGAAAAGAAAAAAAAACCCAGTGGAATTACAAGAAAAATATTTAGAAAAATGACTATCAAATATCTTGTCACAATTTATAAGGAAAGATTAAAAGAAATTGCCAACAAATAAAGAAGCTGTTCCTAAAGTATATTCCAGATATTGCCCCCCCCCCCTTCTTTTTCCTACATCACCCCAAGGGGAGGTAGACAAACATAAACAATTCAGGACAAAACAAACAAACATCAAACAGAAAAGGTAGCAGGAGGTAGATTATCAGTGTCATCTGAAGTCATTCTAAATGTAATAATCAGGTCATCTAAGTCCAGTCTCTATGTCAATAGTCAGTTTGCTATCGGGTCCGACTATATTTCATTCAGATTGTCTTGAGGCCTTCTCCCACTGACAGTGTGTCATCAGAGATGCCTATATTTTAATGAAGCATGCTGATAGAAAGGAACCTTCGTCAATATTATCTTTACTTAAACATGGTGTCAAAACATCTTGTGAAACACTGAATATCACTTAGGATATGAATTCTAATAAAACTAAGGTTTCAGTGTCTCAGAAAGAAAAAAAGAAAAAAAAACATTATTATTGTATACAAGCATCATACTTCTTGTTATTGTGACATAATTTTATCTTAAAAATTTAAAACATAGTCATTTAATAATCATTTTCTTTTAAATTTTGGTATGTGATCACATAGTTCAGATTAATCTTTGCTTTACATACCAAATTATAATTTACTCATTTCAATTTATGGCCATGTAGTGAAAATACTGTAATTACTTATTAGACTTTATAGTTTCTATTTTGTTGATCAACATTTTATGAAATCAGTTAACCTGTTGCACTTCGGTGTACCGCGGGCGGGCACGTCTCTGCGTCCTAGGACGCACGAGGGCGTCCGAGTACGCACACTGTGCGTCCTAGGAGGCACAGAAAGCCAAAGGAGTGCTTTGATTGGTTTAGATGTGATTGATCTCTCATTCGACTAATAAGAGCCTTGAATTGGGTTTCTGAAACCTTGAAGAACCAATGACTGAAAACCTAGCAAGAAGGACCCGCCTACCAACGGCTGTGAATACAGCCAGCCAACTGAAGCACAGAAGTTCGAAAGCTGTTTTGTGTAAGGCTGGGTGACACACAGGCATTCGCCAGTCTTTTTTTCTAACTACTGTTCTTATTTGTTTTGAAAAATCGTTCGCCAAAACCGCAATCATGGAAGCGCAAAACCGCAATAATGGAATTATGGTTTGACCAGGTCGCGAGACCAGAACCACGAGTCCGTAACAAGCGGACCAGCTTCACGTTCGTCTGACAATGAGGAAGAGAAGTTCGCCAGCTATGTTGCTGTTGTGAACAGGTAAGTGTTATAAGCTAAATTATTCTTTATCCCTGAAAATTGTAATCAAAAATGACTTTTGACCGATCGGTAAATTACAGCTGTGCGTCGTAGACCGCGGCGCACCGTGACCGCGGCACAACGGGCGATGTCCATCCTCTGTAGCGGGGCGGGGGGGGGAACAACCCCCCCCCCCCACACACACACACACACAGCCCTGGTGTCACCTTTCATTAGAGCCCAAGATGAAGCTTCTATATTGAATCATTCAAAAGTTACAGACGTTTTTCCAAACTGTGCCATTTGGCACAATTTGGCACAGTTCAAAAATGCCTGGGTACAACCTGAGAACAAAGCTGTGTAATATATTCATTTTTTGTGGTATTGTTACAAAATTTTGACCTCAGCTGGATAACACTTGGTTCTACACTTCTGTTACATTTTTCAGCCCGGATCTGAAGCTGTGTGTTATTTGCAAGCATTTGTATCCAAAAAAACACCCAGGCGAAATTTATTTTCTTCAAGTTCACTATGTTTAGATGACTGTTACTCAGTGGCAGGATCACTTAGAGAGATTATGACTGTTTTGCCAAAAAATTCAAAGTGTTTTCTTTTAAATGAGACCAACCCCATGAAGATGCTGCAAAGGGCTGAAGAACAGCTTTTGATTTACTTTGGGCACATTATTTTTTTGGCGTTTTTAGGGAAATTGACCAGAGTGCAAGGGGTTAATTATACAGTTCACAGGACTGCCTCCTCTGGATGCCAATTTTTAAGCTTTTCTCCATAGTCCATGCTCAAGTTTGTCCTGTAATGAGAAAAACAGTCATTTTCCAAATTTATTTTGTAGTCACACTTGAAGGCAGAAATCTGAGAAGGGTATGAGTAAGATTCTTAGTTTTCAGGCAATGGAAGAGTTCTTCAGTTTATATTTTTTTGTCATTTTGACCTCAAAATATATTTATTCCATGCATGGTTTAGATAAAACTTTTAGTACTTGTCATTTTGGAAATTCAAATATAAGCATATACTTTTACATTTTTACACTTCCGAAGTACATTTAGATGTTCAAAGGTTAACCATTATCTCAAACTCGTTGGCTACCATTTTAAATAATGCTGCACATAACTTTTGATTAAAATTTATCAACACCGGTGGTTTAAACACTTTTCTCTCTGGTTTGCAGCTCGTTAAGCATTTGTTCACTCATTCACACATTCACTCATCAGTCTACTCCAGTTCTGGTCTGTAATCTGTCTGGTGCATAATCAATTAGACGTGAGGGCAATACCATTATCATTATTATTTTTTTGCACTAGTAAAGGTGTGATTACTTAAGAAATACTTATTACCATGTGCTAGTGCATTTGTATACTCATAACTGTAAACTATATGTCAAATGTGTATGTACTTTGTCTGACTATTGTCCTGCATGTAAAAATATATCATCTTGACAGGTAAAACAAACAAAAAAATGAAAAAACAAAAAAATTGTTGGTGTAGGTGCATTTTACCACAGTTTTTTTTTTTTTTAATATATCTGTTGGGCTAGTAAACCATGGCAAACAGTGTCCATTCATCCCTATTTTTGGCACCCAGAGAATGTCCATCTTATCGTTGTCTTTGTCCCTTCTTCGGCTCTTAGCTGTTATCTTTGGCACGTACACACAGAGCAGAGAATGTCCATGACTCACTTACAGAGGTGGGGTTATGTTACTCAGCAGTTCTTGGAGACGATTGCCAGAAACAAAGTACACAGAGGTACATGTTTGTCGCTCAGCAGTTCTTGGAGATGATTGCCACAAATGAAGCACACGGAGGTGGAGTCATGTTTGTCACTCAGCAGTTCTTGGAGACAAATGCCACTAACAAAGCAATCCTGGCCTGTTGTTGTCTTCAGCCACCCTCCAGTGACTTAGCAAGAGAGTCCTTAGCACTGTTGTTGTCTTCAGGAAGTGTACATGCTGTAGTGCTGTTGATGGATAGATTTGGTGATGACGTCGGTGATGATGCTGAGGTGAGGGAAGCAATGAGACAATAGAGATAGCACTGGTCTGCCACGGTTCAGTTCGCCCCTAAAAAAACAACAACAACAAAGGAGGAAAAGATTCCTGGGATGTATATTATGTTCATTTAGCATCCACATGGAAATTAAAACTAGTGTGGAAATGTGAAAATGATGAGGCAGAGTTTATCTCTTGGGTCAGGTTTATTCACATCTTCCAACATCAGCAAAGCAGAAAGAGGAGAATCACAGAAGCATTTGTCCCCCCAAACATCTAAGATGGAACAACAGAATAACAGTCTGCATGTCATGATAAAATCATTACACATCAGCCCACGTGTTGCTTGGGCCTCAGTCTCCTCCCATATCTGCTGTAAGCGGGCTTCACCACTTCTGCGGCGCCATCATGCTGCGGAGCTGCTGTCTGGGGGTGAAAACTGTTTGTCAGTCCCTGTGGGTGTTCTGGGGAATTTCCCCGAGGGGGTCTGCCGCGCCGAGGAGCCCTGGCCAACAGCACATCCTCGTCCGCCACGACAAAGGCGGGTTTGAGCATGTTTATGCCAATCTTTTCCTTCCTGCCCCCCAAATCTAGCAAAAAATGCTTGCCCCCTGTTTCCAGCACTCTAAATGGTCCATCATAAGGTGGTCAAAGCTGTGGGTGATGAGCATCATGTCTGACAAAAACAAACTCCGCGTTTTTCAAAGTCTTAGACACAAAAACGCGCGGAAAACTGTGGTGAACAGGGCCAGGCAGCATGCCCGATTCCGTGCCACGCTGCAACAACTGAGACGGGGAGCTATCTGGCGCATGATTATCTGGGAGAAACTCCCCGGGCAGCCGAAGTGGCTGCGCAAAAACTAGCTCAGCCGGGGAGGCTTCTAAGTCCTCTTTAGGTGCAGAACGCAACCCCAATAAAACCCACGGTAGCCTGTCTACCCAACTTGCATCCGTCAGCGACGCTCTGAGAGCCGCTTTCAATGACCTATGAAAACGTTCGCATAACCCATTAGCCTGCGGATTGTACGCAGTTGTGTGGTGGATCGTTACACCCAGGCTGCGAGCCATTGCTGACCAAAGTTCTGAAACAAATTGAGGACCTCTGTCGGACGTAATGTCTGACGGAACTCCAAAGCGCGCCACCCATGCTGTTAAAAACGCGTGCGCCAACTCCTCGGCTGTGGTTGATGCCACTGGAACCATTTCTGGCCAGCGCGTGGTGCGGTCCACCATTGTCAGAAGGTGTGTGCACCCCTGTGACGGCGGGAGGGGGCCTACGAGGTCCACATGAACATGATCGAACCTCTTAGCCGGGATGTGAAACGGCTCCAAGGGAGCTCTCGTGTGTCTGTGTACCTTGGCTCGTTGACACGCCATGCAGGCTGCTGCCCACTCCTTAACTTGTTTGCGCAGGCTCGACCATACAAATTTCTCTCCTACCATTTTGACCGACGCAAGCACTCCCGGGTGCGCCAAAGAATGAATTGAGTCAAAAACGCGGCGGCGCCACGCAGCCAGTACCACAGGACGCGGTCGCCCAGTGGAGACATCGCAGATTAGGGGGGGCATACCGTCTTGCAGCACCCTGTTCTCCAGCCTTAACCCTGTTGGTCCAGACTGGAGCGCGCGCACCTCCGCGTCGCTAGTCTGATCCGCGGCCATGGCTGCATAATCTATCCCTACGCGGACTGGGGCCACCACGGCGCACGAGAGGCAGTCTGCGACTACATTAAGTTTACCCGCCACATGCTGAATATTGGTAGTAAACTCTGAGATCGCGGCCAGCTGTCTCTGCTGCCGGCCTGACCACGGTTCTGAAACCTTGGCCATCGCGAATGTCAGCGGCTTGTGGTCAACAAACGCGGTGAAACGGCGTCCTTCCAGCCAGAACTGGAAGTGGCGAATGGCCAAGTGGAGAGCTAACAACTCCCTGTCGAACGCGCTGTATTTTCATTCACTATCGCGCAAAGTCCTGCTGAAAAAGGCGAGCGGCTGCCAAGCCCCGGCTACATGCTGCTCCACGACCGCCCCTATAGCCACATCTGACGTGTCAGTAGTGAGCGCTATGCGGGCCGTTGGGTCCAGATGTGCCAACAATGCAGCACTGACCAGGGCTGCCTTGACTTCCAAGAACGCTCGCTCTTGCTCCGGGGACCATTCAATCTTATTCGCGGGTTTTTGTTTTTTGAGCGCGGCATACAGTGGTTGCATGAGCTGCGCTGCGCGGGGAGGAAACGATTATAAAAATTCACCATCCCCAAAAACTCCTGTAACGCCCTGACCGTTTGTGGCTGGGGAAAATTTGCTACCGCGCGCACTTTGTCAGGCAGCGGAACCGCTCCTTCTGGAGAGATGCGATGCCCCAAAAAATCAATCTGCGCCACCCCGAACTGACACTTCGCTGGGTTGATTATTAAACCGTGCTCTCCCAACCTCCGGAAAACTGCTGTGAGGTGGTTTTCGTGTTCGTCTTCGGACGCGCTGGCTACTAAGATGTCGTCCAGGTAGACGAATACGAAAGGGAGATCGCGCAACACCGCGTCCATCATGCATTGGAACGTTTGCGCAGCGTCTTTAAGCCCAAATGGTATGTGCAAAAACTCGAATAGACCAAACGGAGTTATTACCGCTGTTTTGGGTATGTCCTCAGCGCGCACTGGGACTTGGTGGTAACCGCGGATCAAGTCTATCTTAGAAAAAACGCGCGCCCCCGCCAAATGAACAGAAAAATCTTGGACATGCGGGATTGGGTAGCAGTCGTGTGCTGTGGCGTTGTTCAACCTGCGGAAATCTCCGCAAGGTCGCCACGAGCCGTCAGCTTTCAGGACCATGTGAAGCGGAGAAGCCCATGGGCTGTTCGAACGCCTGATGATGCCCAACCTTTCCAGGTTGGCGAACTCCTCGCGCGCTATCGTCAGTTTAGCTGCATCCAAGCGCCGAGCTTTTGCAAAAATGGGCGGTCCGGTGGTAGTAATAAAATGTTCCACCCCGTGTTTAGCGACGGCTGCTGAAAATGTGGGGACCGTGAGTGCTGGGAACTGAGTGAGCAGTGTGTGGAACTTACCGCTTGCAGCTGTGACGTTGGCTTGTGCTGTTGGCGGGGCCACTCGGGCTGTACAGGGAATAGAATCAAAAGAAAATGCATTAACCAGGCGCCTGTTAGCGAGATCAACCAACAAACCATGTGAGCACAGAAAATCAGCCCCCAACATATTGAAATTCACTGCTGCTATGACAAAAGTCCACTCAAATGTACGGCCGTGTAGAGACAGAAGCAGAGTCCTCTCACCAAAGGTCTTAATCTCCGAGCCGTTCGTTGCTGCCACCCCGGGACCTCTGGAAACTGCCAGCCGGTCAGCGGAGGAAGGTGTGATGAAACTCAACTGGGAGCCTGTGTCCACGAGGAAATGCCTCCCCGAGCGTGCATCCTTCAAGTAGAGCAGCTTGTTCTCCTCCCCAAGGGTCGCAGCTGCTACCGACCCCCGGTCTTGGCGTTTCCCGAGCGCTTGAATTGGCACGGTGGTATACATTTGCGTGCCTTCTCTGCAAAGCGGCGATGGTAGAAACAGAGGGTGTCTCCTCCGCGATCCTTGGCCCCCGCCGCCGCCGTCGTCGGTGATTCTGCTACCGCCGTCTCTGGCTCCCTCCCCCGCCGAACTCTGTCGCTGCTGCGGTGGCCGCACGCTGTTTGCTGGCATTGAGAATCCGATGCGCCTCCTGGGCCAGCGCGCAGAAGTCCCGCTGGGCCAACAACGGCGAACTGGCCAGGGCCGCTCTCATGGCCGACGGTAGGGTCCTGAGGAAAATGTGGGTAAAGATGAAGTGGTCGTCGCCTGAGCCCCTCAACCTCAGCATGTTCTCCATCAGGTCAATGGGCGTGCCATCTCCCAAGTCGTTCAGGGCCAGGAGTCTCTCTGCTCTCTCCTCGACTGAGAGAGTGAAGTGCTGGATGAGTGCAGCCTTCAACGTGCCG
The DNA here is from genome assembly GCA_020510985.1 of Pholidichthys leucotaenia. Classification (NCBI taxonomy): domain Eukaryota; kingdom Metazoa; phylum Chordata; class Actinopteri; order Cichliformes; family Pholidichthyidae; genus Pholidichthys; species Pholidichthys leucotaenia. Next base: position 95,627,681 of record CM035837.1, read on the forward strand.
TATTTGTCGCTGGCCGGTGGCTGCTCCAATAGGCTCTCCACATGCCGAGCCGTGCGGTTATCGAGCTTTGCAATCACATGGTAGAACTTCGTGTCATCTACCATTATCCTCCGGAGGGCAAACTGTGCCTCGACTAAGTGGAACCAGGAGCGCGGGTTGTCCTGCCAAAAGTCCGGTAGCTGGACCGTAGCGGCATACGCTTGGCTGGGGGCTCCCGATGAGTCTGGCCCCGGGAAATTCTCTTCTTGTTGCATGCTACTTCTTAGGGTCACCAGTGTGGAAATGTGAAAATGACGAGGCAGAGTTTATCTCTTGAGTCAGGTTTATTCACATCTTCCAACATCAGCAAAGCAGAAAGAGGAGAATCACAGAAGCATTCGTCCTTTATATATCCAGGACTCTCACAGCTCACAGTCACATTGCATTTAATCACAAGTAACAATGCGTCTCCTCTTTAATTCTATAACATCCTCTTCACAGTCTTCGGCACACCAGGAAATCCCCCAAGGCCGTCTCTTGCATACCAAAGACTAAACTTTCACATCCTCCTGTTATCTCCAAGGAGACTCAGTTCTTTGCTCTACTCTGAGATGTGAGGCATAAAGTGATACATATGTGTCCCACACTAGGACTTAAATAAAATGCCAGTGTTTCTCTGTTTTGGGTGTCGGTCTGTGAGGTTACTGTAAAAAAAAAAAAAAATGTGTAGAATTATAAGATTATTAAGTACAATGAGAAGGGTAAATGAGGTCATAATATATACTATTATGTTGTCAAATGCTGCCCCCTTATTTTTCTTCAGAGTAAATTGCAGCTTGTGATGATGTTTTCTGGGCATTAGTGAGCATGTCATGTGATAGTTGTTCTGTTAATGCTAAAAGAAGAGATGCTGAGGCGTGATGTCCTGTGTGACCTTGTGCAAAAAAACAAACAAACAAACAAAAAAACCCCCAAACATATTGAGATGGCGCCCACAGCGGCCGCCATGGTGCTTCGCTGCCCTTTAATTTTTATAATTTGTCTGTTTTTGTTCACTGATTGTGCGTCTGCCGGTTCATACACCCGTGAAGAACTATTAAATATCAGGACTCTCACCCCCATGGACCTTCTTCCATTTTTTTTAGCTCCTGCCGCCGATCTGATCCATTGTTTGGCCAAAAAAGCAAGACGGCAGAAAAGAGGAAAGAGAGGGGGGATTCTCGCTCGGCTACGAAAGAGAGGCACACGAACAGCCTTGCCTGGCATATTTCTATCCAATGCCAATTCTCTCTTGAACAAGGTAGAAGAATTAAGACTGCTGATGCGTTTCAAAGACCTCGCTTCCTCGTCTGTCATCTGCTTCTCTGAGACCTGGCTTAATGAGAACATTCCAGATTGCGCAATCAGCCTCGAGGGATTTCAGCTGTATCGTGCTGATCGCGTCACAGAGCTCTCCGGTAAGTCTATTGGAGGAGGAGTGTGCTTCTATATTAACAACAGCTGGTGCTCTGATGTAACGGTGATTTCCAAACACTGTTCTCCCGCCCTGGAATTTCTTTTTATTAACTGCAAGCCATTTTATTCCCCGCGGGAGTTTGCCTCATTCATCCTCGTCGCTGTGTACGCCCCTCCCGACGCGGACACGCGCGAAGCTCAGCGCGTGCTCGCAGATCACATCCAACTTACGGAGCGGAACTTTCCAGACTCCCTGGTTATTGTGATGGGCGATTTTAACCAGAGCAATCTGAGTCACGAGCTCCCCCGCTACAAACAGTTTATTAAATGTCCAACCAGAGGAAATAACACGCTAGATCACTGTTATACTTCAGTAAAGGACGCTTATCGCGCTGTTCCCCGCGCTGCGCTGGGACTATCTGATCACGTGATGGTCCACCTCATCCCCACATACAGACAGAGACTGAAACTCACTAAACCTGTTGTGACCACCACAAAGAAATTGACCAGTGAAGCTGGAGAGAAACTGAACACATGCATGGAAATAACTGACTGGGGCATGTTTAAAAGAGCCACACATGATCTTAATGAGTACACAGACATTGTGAACTCATATATCAACTTCTGTGAGGAGGACATTCTCCCATCGCGCACCAGGGTGAGATATTCTAATGACAAGCCCTGGTTCACAGCTAAGCTCAGACGGATCAGGAAGGAGAAGGAAGCAGCGTTGAAAAGTGGAGACAGGGACTGCTACAGGGAGGTTAAATATCGGTTTAACAGAGAGCTGAGGAGAGCTAAATCTGTGTATTCTGAGAAACTCCAGCAGCAGTTCACTGCTAATGACTCGGCTTCTGTGTGGAGAGGACTGAGGCAAATCACCAACTATCGGCCTCAGGCTTCTAAAGGTCAGGATGACAAAGCCCTTTGTCAAAAACTGTCCCAACATTACGCCCGTTTTGACACCTCGTTAGCTGTGTCCAACTCACCTACTCCACCCAGCTCCACTGCCTCCCCAGCCCCTAATTCATCAAAAGCGGTCCCCCCCTCCTCCTCCTCCTCCTCCCCCCTCCCCTTGTCATCAGTGAGCAGGACGTGCACAGACAGTTCTCCAGACTGAACCCGCGCAAGGCCCCCGGGCCGGACGGTGTGTCTCCCTCCACCCTGAGACACTGTGCGAAAGAGCTGGCTCCTGTCTTCACAGACATTTTTAACACCTCCCTTAAGCAATGTCCTGTGCCGACCTGCCTCAAATCCTCCACCATCATCCCTGTCCCCAAGAAGCCACGGATTACTGGACTGAACGACTACAGACCTGTAGCACTCACCTCTGTAGTCATGAAGTCCTTTGAGCGCCTGGTCCTGTCTCACCTCAAGTCTATCACCACACCCCTCCTAGACCCGCTGCAGTTTGCCTACCGTGCTAACAGGTCTGTGGACGACGCAGTCAACCTGGCTCTCCACTCCATCCTGCAGCACCTGGACTCCCCGGGAACCTACGCCAGGATTCTGTTTGTGGACTTCAGCTCCGCATTCAACACCGTCCTCCCCGATCTGCTCCAGGACAAGCTGTCCCTGCTCAACGTGCCTGACTCCCTCTGCAGGTGGATCAACGACTTCCTGACGGACCGGAGACAGCATGTGCGGCTGGGGGAAGTCTGTCTCAGACTCTGTTAGCATCAGCATTGGATCACCCCAGGGCTGTGTACTTTCCCCCCTACTCTTCTCCCTTTATACCAACTCCTGCACCTCCTCCCACCAATCTGTTAAGCTGATTAAGTTTGCGGACGACACCACCCTCATCGGGCTCATCTCCAACGGCGACGAGTCCGCCTACAGGGAAGAGGTGGCCCAGCTGGTGTCCTGGTGCAGCCACAACAACCTGCAGCTGAATGCTCTGAAGACAGCGGAGATGATTGTGGACTTCAGGAAAGTCACAACCCCCCTGCCCCCCCTCACCATCACAGGCTCTCCCATCACCATTGCAGATTCCTTCCGCTTCTTGGGCACCACCATCACCCGAGACCTCAAATGGGAGCCGACCATCAGCTCCCTCATCAAAAAGGCCCAGCAGAGGATGTTCTTTCTGCGGCAGCTGAGGAAGCTCAAGCTACCCACCAAGATGTTAGTGCAGTTCTACACGGCCATCATCGAGTCCATCCTCACCTCCTCCATAACTGTGTGGTATGCAGGAGCCACTGCCAGGGACAGAATAAGGCTGCAGCGCTTCGTGCGCACTGCTGAGAAGGTGATAGGCTGCGAGCTCCCATCTCTCCAGGACCTGTACATCTCCAGGACCCGGAGGCGTGCTGGCCGGATCATAGCCGATCCTTCACATCCTGGTCACGTACTGTTTGCCCCCCTCCCCTCAGGTAGAAGGCTTCGGTCCATTCGGACTAAAACCTCCCGGCACATGAACAGCTTTTCCCCCTCTGCCATCAGACTGCTGAACATTAAATGACTTTTTGACTCTCGTGCACTATGTACAGCAGCTCAACCAGACTCATGCCATTCATCACTGTTTTTCTGTTGCATTATCGACTGCACTATGTGGTACTTCACATTATCTGCTACTTGCTAATTTTTTAAAACTGCCTTGACTAGTACTACTCATTATTACTAGTATTATTATTAGTATTATTATTATTATTACTTATTTTTCTACACTTATTGCACGCTTTTAGTCCTTTAGTTTTTTAGTTTATCCCTTTTTCTCATCATGTTTTTAATGTTGCAGCATGGCACCGAGACAAATTCCTAGTTTGTGTACTACATGAACAATGGCAATAAATCTGATTCTGATTCTGATTCTGACTGTGAGTGCTTTTCCCTGGCCTAATTTACAAGCCTCAATTTGAGCAATTAATTCAGCTGCTTGTGCAGAATAATGTGATGGGAGTTTCATGTTTGCTTTATGAACCATAATGGACCTAAAATAAAACAAAATAAAACAAAATAAAATAAAATAAAATAAAACATGTTTTCTGCTCAGATTCATAGAGTCATATGAATTTCTGTATCCTTGGACTTTAAATAAAGTCACAAGTTCAACAATAAAAGTGGAAATAAAATATAAAATGTGAGCCACAGAATTATTACAAAAAATTCAAAACCGGAAAAAAGGTCCGTCTAGAAGAGAAAAATAAAATCAAAGAGAGAAAACACATTCATTTAAAGAAAAAAATGCATCCATAGGGCCCTAGTTTTAGTTTTTTTTTTTTTTTTTTTTTTCAAATCCTTCTGACTTTGCTCTAATACTTGGTGTCATACAAGCATTTTAATACCCCACACCTCTAACTGATTCAAACCAGATACTGTTGGCAAAATAAATTTTCAACTATATAGTTAGCAAATAGGCTTTTGTTTTCACTTTTATACCTTCTTGTGTACAAGTTATCACACATTTTCATACAAACACATTCTCAGACAATGTCCTATGAAACTAATTTACTTTTCATGTACATAATGCCATAATTTATTTAGACGGAAGGAGCTCTCTTTTATTCATCATGCATTTTTATTTTCTGCTTTTTCTCATCTAACTTTTCTTTCAGATGATGTAATTGATGGAGACTAAATGATCCTCCATCTGGAAGACCCATTTAAGACCACAGGCACCAGCCAGACACTTTCATCACCATATTTTTGCCTCATATATTTTTACATATGGGAATTGCTGTAAGGGCTTAAACTCTAACTCTGAGATTTTTCCCATATCCCATCCCGTCACAAGCTTCAAATCAGCCCCAGCACAAGCAATCAAAAAAAAAAAAAAGGATCAATTTTCCTGCTCTGCCGGCAGGTAATTTTACTTAAAATAAGCAATAAAGTTCTGGCAATAGATAATGTTAGTTAAAAATAAAACAAAAACATCTCCCAACAAAGCAAGATTAAATTGTTTAACACAAGTAAAAACCTATCATAAAGCAAGCAAAATCCCACAGAAATTGCACAACAAAAGACATTACTGTTAAATTATCTTGCGATATCTAATACACGGGCTGCACGGTGGCGCAGTGGTTAGCACTGCGGCAGCACAGTTTACCCTTGGCTGGGGGATCGCGGGGATCATGAGATCGTGGTTTCGATCCCTGCCCCCGGCCAACAGTGATCTATGTGGAGTTTGCATGTTCTCCCCGTGTTACATGGGTTTACTCCGGGATTTCTCCGGTTTCCTCCCACATGCCAAAAACATGCAGGTTAGGGATATGGGGCGCTTGCGCACGCAGTGACCGGCAGCTGGTGGCTTGTCACCGGACTGCAAAACAAATCTACCTACGGATACAAAATAAGTACAGAAAAAAAAATAAAAAAACATTTCATCTTATCAAAATCCCCAGTTCAGTGTGACACACAAGTTAGTCCTCTCTCACATACATACACACACATACCATAGCAAGCTCAAATGAACACACATGTTAGTAAGCAATCCCAAAGCCATTTATTATAAGAAGATTTGGCAACCCAAGGTTCTCATCATCAATCATTTTCTGCCTCTCTGAAAACATTCATTTTTCTCTCTTTTTCTCACAAAATAAACACGTAAAACATTAAAAACACACACGAACAAGCACATGAACGACCGGACAAACAAACTGCAGTTATTTATTTGATGTATTTATTTTATTTTATTATAATTTGAGGTAATTTTATGGTGTATACAATATATTTTTAAGGATTACTTTACTTTGTTTTAGAACTGTTTTAGATTATGCCTTAAGGTACTTTGGTTCTTACTATCACATTAGAGTTTGTCCTTGTGATATTAGTGCTTTTTACCTTATTTTAAGGTTAACCCTTTCTTTACCGATGCTCACTTGTGATGTTGATAAGATCTCACACGGTATTTGCTCAATCAATGCTCACAGTGGTGTAATGAAGATCTTACACTGATTATTCGCACGTCTATCAGGTCCACTTATGCTGTGGAAATGCACATTCCCATTACGGACTCGAACCTGGACCGCCAAGCCTCTACCTCGTCTAAAACCCAAGTTAGACTTTGCGGTATCAAACACTTGATTTACAACTATTTACATGTATTCTCAAACCCACCAGGACTCGAACCAGGTGTCTGTTTACCAATTAGATTTACTCACTGTGATATGCCTGCAGGTTGCCTCCATCACTATCCAGCCACCAGCGCCTCAGGACCGTGCCTCCACTTCACAAAAACCAGGTTGTTGGTCCCAGTTGGGGGAGGGCTTCTCCACAGCTGTGCACAGCTGTCCTTGGTCCAAAAACGCTGGAAGCAGAAGAGGTATATGGAGTCCCTGTGGTTCGGGTACCAAGTATGTTAGAAAAATTCTTGAAGACCTTCAGTCAAAAACCAGGCTGGATCAAAGTTTCAGTAAATTTAATTGCACTGATAAGCGGAAGATAATACAGAGTACAGCTCTCACAGACTGCTGCAGTGCAATGGCTTAATTAATAGAGTGATTCTGGCTATATATATCCAAGGGGGCCATTGGGATGAGGTCACTTCTTGATAGTTCATTCATGACTCAATTGATAAAGTTTGCTGAGCTTCTTGCATGACTAAGATTGTATCTGCTGAATCCATGCAGAAAACACTAGTGATAAGCTGTACAGTCAGTGATAGAACTGAACATTCACAGTCACATCAGCATCCTTCAATCTGTTTTTTCCACTACTCAACAACTCCAAATATGGTAACAGGATTTCCTAGGTATACACATTAAGCTTTATAAAGAAAACATTCATATTCATATTCATAAAAAATCATATAACTCAGTGTAACATAGAATTTTTCCATCAATATCAAACACATGCTGGTTGTTTCAAATATTAGTGTGTAACTAAAGTCAAGCTTTGCCTTAAGACTGTTTAAGATAACAGTGAGCTAGCATAAAAAAACCTGAGTCACAAGTCTCTCTTTATTGATGGAAGAAGTAAATACATTTAATGACAATTGGTTTTCAGTTTTTTATACAATAATTCATAGTGTGAAAAATGTTTTTTGAATGATTAGAAAGTTGATGAATGTCTCTAAAAAAAACAAAGGATTGTTCCTGTAGTGAAAACAGATTAGGAAAAATGTTAACAAATTAATGTCTTTTCGGGATTGGATGGTGAATTTGGTAAATTCTTAAAATTTTATACCAAAAACACTTTCCTTCTCAAATCCATTTTTTATGTACATTTGAGGTTTTGGACTACATATGCCAGTAAGTATATGAGAATGAAGGTTGTTTAAAAAACAAAGAAAAGCAGACAGCCAAAACTCTCTCCAAATTTTGGTTTAAAGTTGTCATGAGTGGTTGGAAAAAAAAGTCTGCCTTTAAGTTATAAAAATTTTTTCAGATCACAGCAGATGATAAAAGGTTTGATTGAATAAAAATAATTTAACTGTTGGTAAATATCATGTATGAGTTTTGGGATGTTTTACAGAATTGTTTCACACAAGCAATCCTTACAACACTGTTGTGTGGTCATTTAAAAATATAAAATTCTTTTCATGGAAGAAATGTTAAATTTCCTAGTATACCACAAAATAAACTCTAATTGCCAAAAAATGGAAAATATAAATAGGAGAAATCCTAAATTTCCTAGTATCAGCAAAAAATAAACTCTAATTGTCACAAGCATACAGATAAAAGTTTTTTTTTGTCATTATTGGGTTGTTTGATTAAGGAAAAAAGGAGGGACGTGGGTGCGAAAACGTACGTTTGAAGGCTTACTTTTTGCACAGTTCAATCTATCCCAGTTTGCCCAAAAACCTCTGGATCGGCAATGCACTGTTTTTTCCTATGCCAGGTTGACCCCTGACTGGGGTTGGGGATTACCCCGCCTCTAGAACACTATTGGCTAGGCCGTGGGGTCTGTCTCCATTTTGATTTGTGCAAAATTTCTGGTTCGGCGGTCTTCTTTTAAAATCGGAGGGCGGGGTTAGTTGTGGGAGGCATTGTCGGGGCAAAATGGGTGGTTGGTTGGGCAGGGTTAGTTGTGGGAGGTGCTGTTGCCTACAGGGGTCTGGATGCAGCTCAGACAATCCTCTTTTTTCCCACTTAATCCTCGACCAGTCTGGAGCAAGAGCTGGAGGCAGGTGTCTCGCTAACCCGCACTCGTGGTGAGTTTTTTCTCTTTTTCATTGGTTAATTTTCTGATTTTATTTAATGATCCAATTTTTGCACGCAGCACGGTGTAGTTTCATTGGTCAACTGCAGGGGTACACCTCTAGGTAATTATTGGACAGCCCATCAAACCCTCCCTCGCTGCTCATAAGATAAGATAAGATAAGATAAACTTTATTGTCCCTCAAGGGGAAATTTGTCTTGGGCTTGTCACCCATGCTGCAACCACACAATACACACATACACAATGGATGTAGTACATAATGAATGAAATAAAACCCAATAAATAATACAAGTACATACATACATACATATATAACAGCAGTCATTAAGAACAGGAGTTATCAGTGTCCCGGACCTATTTATCTGAGTTTAAAAGTTTTACTGACGTCGGGATAAATGAGTTCTTGTATCTATTGAACCTGCACTTGGGGACTCTGTATCTCCTCCCTGAGGGCAGCCGCACATATTCATTGTTTAGTACATGGCTCATGTCACTGATTATTTTTTGGGCTTGTCTACAGGCTGCCTGGTCGTGTAAGATCTGCATGGGTAAATACTCTTTAACTCCAATAATTTTCCATGCTGTATGAATTAAACGCAACACTCTGTTCTTAAGTTTCACAGAGAGGTTGCCAAACCAAGCTGTAATGCTGTATCTAATACAGCTCTCCAACACAGCCTGGTAAAATATTAACATAATCCTTTTATCAACACCATGTATTCTTAATCTACGCAAGAAATGCAGCCGCTGTTGTAGTCTACTGCAGAGGTAATCAATATGTGTGCTCCAGGTTAATGAATTGTCAATAAATACTCCCAAATATTTATAGGAACTAGCCTGTGTTATAGTGTGGTTGTGGATGACCACAGGCCTGTGGTCACCAACTCCCCAAGGGTCAAACACCATCTCCTTTGTTTTATCAGTATTCAAAATGAGATGACTGTCATCACACCAATTGACAAACCTCTGAATTTCTATAAAATAGCTTGACAGATCATGAGTCTTATGAAGTAGTGATAAAATAGCAGTGTCATCAGAAAATTTAATAATTTGATTGCCTGGATAGACACTTCTGCACTCATCAGTGTACAAGGTGAACAAAAATGGTGAACTAACACAGCCTTGGGGAGCTCCTGTGCTGAGGGTTCTGGATTTAGATAAAGTTCCATTTACACTAACTTACTGTTTACGATAAGTTAAAAATGAGTGGTACCATTTAATAATGACAGGATGCACTTTAAAATCATTTAACCTCTTAATTAAAAGGTGTGGCTGCAGTGTGTTAAAAGCTGAACTAAAATCAACCAATAAAAGACGTGCATATGAGCATGTCTCCTCCAAATGTTTAACCACAGAATGAGTTAAGGTTAGAATGGCATCCTCTGTACTTCTATTATTTTTATAAGCAAACTGCAGCGGATCCAAAAGTCCTCCAAAATCAGTTTTCAGAATGTCAATGACAATCTTCTCGAGGCACTTCATTACCGGTGAGGTCAGTGCAACAGGACAATAGTCATTATTCTCTTTGCAGCTTGCTTTTTTTGGTACAGGAATTTTAATAGAGCTTTTCCAAATTACTGGGACAGAACATGTATCTAAAGACTTCTGGTAGATGGGACTCCAGGCTTCTGCTAGCTCCTCACTACATGACTTCAGTAAGCGCCCAGAGATCCTGTCAGGTCCAGATGCCTTCCTGGGGCACATACGTGAGAAAAATCTTTCCACAACATGCTGGTCAACTATAATTTTTTCGGAGCCTAATACTGATATAGCGTCCAGAGCAGCTTTTTGTTCATGAGAAAAATCTCTAGTCTCAAATCTGCAAAAGAAATTATTCAACTCGTTTGCCTTTTCTTCCTCATTCATTACATTAATACAGGTTTTGGATGGAGTCATCTTTGTCATAACTTTAACTGAGTCCCACAGTTTCCTAGAACTTTTTCCTAGGCATTCAGATTCAAATTTCTTCCTCGTCTCATCTCTAGCTGTTCTTAGTTTGTAATTAATTTCTTTCTGTATATTTTTCATACCTAACATGTCCCCATTCTTAAAAGCAATCTTTTTCTGTACTATGCACCGTTTTAATTCCTTGGAAATATAAGACTTATTATTGGGGTACATAGTGATTACTTTCTGAGGTAAAGCATTTTCTTTACAGAATTTTATGTACTCAGTTATGGTATCTGTGGCCTCCTCCAACTCCAAGTTATGGAAGAGTCCCCAGTTGGTACAAGAAAAACAACCTCTCAAAGTTTCTATGCCTTCATTGTCCCATATGAAGATTGTCTTTGTCTGTGGTTTGCTGCTTTTAAGCAAAGACTTGTAAGTAGGAATCAGATGAACAGCATTATGGTCTGAGGACCCCAGGGGGGCTTAACCCTTGCTATATAGGCATTTTTGACATTCCCATAGCATTTGTCCAGAATATTTTCCCCCCTTGTACTGCAGTTCACATATTGGCTGAAGCCAGGCAGTGCCGCATCCAGTTTGCAGTGATTAAAATCCCCTAAAATCAAACAAGGTGCTTCAGGTGTGCATTGGCTGAAGCCGGATAAAAAAAACCCTGTCATGGCGGCCGCTGGGCCGTCATCATCATCCTCAGCTGCGCACACACCGGCTGGTGATAATCAACGGGCTTTAAAAGCCAGGATCTCAGACTGCTCTGCACGGAGTCGTCTGTCGCCTTTGCCTTGCAACGCGTCGAGGATACGACCTCAAGCCAGAGCCAAAGCCAAGTCGTCAAGCCAAGCCACGTCACGTAAGATACCTCTTCACTCATCCTTTCCTAGCCTTCTCCCCTGTGCACAGGTGGACCTCCCTGGCGGCGGACTTACCTCCCCTGTTGATGGGACGCCATCTCCTCCACCTCGGAGTGCCTCCTCACCACCTCAGCATCGAGCACCACGCGCAGCACGCCGCACGGGCACACGGAGCCAGCAGGATTCTCTCTGTGGTGCCTGCAAGTAAGCAGCACAAGCTTCAGCTTCCCATTCATGTGAACAGTAATAATCCCCTGTGCTTGTGTGTTCCAGGGTTGCCAGGTCGCTGCAGGAATCGCTCAGCTCCAGTGACCAGACAGCCACGCACTCATTCACTCATTCACTCACCTAACACTCATTATCTTAACTAATAAATAATTGTCTACTATCTACTCGTGTCAGCGTCTGTCTCCTGGGTCCCTAATCATGTCAGTACGACTCCGTCAAGATGACCCAGCTGACAGTGCGCTGGCGCGCCGTTTAAACACTCTTAGCACCCGAGTAGACATGATTTCACACCAACATACAGTTATTTTGAACCAGCTAACTCAGGTTAACAGCCGGCTGGACCGTCTGGAAGGACGCCAGGCGTTCCCCCCGACTGCCGGGGCATCTCCAGCCCCCGTAGCCTCTCCTACTAGCCAAATTAACCAACCATCTTTACCTCGCCTCACTCCCGTGCCAACCCCCGCCCGCTTCAGCGGAAAACTCGGGGAAGCGCGAGGTTTTTTGCTCCAGTGTGAATCGGTGTTTCACCGCGTCCTGGGAGATTTTGCCACCGATCAAAGCAAAATTGGGTACATCTCCAATCTGCTGGGGGGAAGGGCATTAGACTGGGCTTATACAGTTATGGATAAACCTAATTATCCCTTTTTGACTTACCAGCAGTTCGTGGCAGAATTTATGGAGGTATTTGATCATACAGACCGGGGCGCGGTGCTAACCAAATGGCTGCTAAGCCTTCGGCAGGGCAGTAGATCTGCCGCCAATTACGCCATAGACTTCCGGGTATTAGCCGCTGAGATTGGGTGGGGGGAGCCAGCGCTTTGTGGTATCTTCCTCCGCAGTCTTAGCTCTGAGCTGAAAGATGAGCTAGCGGCACGGGATAAACCAGACAGGTTAGGGGAATTAATTTCTCTCACCATCAGTTTGGATAGTAGGCTAAGGGAGCGAGCGGCCGAACGGAGAACAGTTAGCCGTTCGAGTAAACCCCGCCCTCGCTCTGCTAGGTCACCTCTCCTCGCTCTGCCTTCGTCAGAGGAACTTCCGGAGCAGGAGGATATGGTTATCGGACAATCGGGAGTTTCAGTGGCTGAGAGACAGCACCGCAGGGATCTGGGCCCATGTTTTTATTGTGGCAGTGGGTCTCATGGGGTTGCTGAATGTCCGAACCGGTTAAAAAGAGGAGGTTCGTGGATCACAGTAGGGGGATTCATGGACGTGAAACAGAAAAAGCCCCTCACTAGTTGCCGTGTCCCCATTAGACTGCTTCACAAACATAAGGAACACACAACACATGCCTTAGTTGACTCTGGAGCTGAGCAAAACTTCATCTCCAGAGACCTGGCAACCCAGATGGGCCTCAGCTGTCAACCTCTGTGCCCACCTGTCAATCTCGTCACGTTGTCCAAGACGTCAGTGACCTCTGTTTCCCACCAGACGGTCCCCGTGTCAGTGATAGTCTCTGGGAACCACCGGGAGGAAATTCGTTTTTTGGTATTACCCATCTCCTCCTCCCCTGTAATCCTGGGGTACCCATGGCTTTGGCTCCACAACCCCACCTTTGATTGGCAAGCTGGGAGTATTACTGCTTGGAGTTCCTTTTGTTTGAGTGCCTGCCTCCAGTCTGCGGCGTGTGCTCCCTCGGTTTCGGTGCCTCCTCCTTCAACACCCCCCCGGACCTGTCCATGGTACCAGAAGTCTACCACGATCTGGGAGCAGTGTTCAGCAAGTCACGGGCGCTGTCCCTTCCCCCTCACCGTCCTTATGACTGTTCAATCAATCTCAGGGCAGGGGCCCCTCTCCCGGCAAGTCGTCTATACAGCCTGTCCGCCCCGGAGCGCAAGGCTATGAATACGTATATTAAGGAGTCCCTTAGTTCTGGGATTATTCGTCCTTCGTCCTCGGTGGTGGGTGCAGGTTTCTTCTTCGTGGGAAAGAAGGATGGCTCGCTGCGTCCCTGCATCGATTTCCGAGGGCTCAACGAGATCACTATCAAGGACAAATACACGCTGCCGCTGATGAACACGGCCTTTGATTCTCTCCAGGGGGCGTCCTGGTTTACAAAACTGGACCTGCGTAACGCTTACCACCTGGTGCACATCAGGGAGGGCGACGAATGGAAGACGGCTTTCCGGACCCCAAGCGGCCATTTCGAGTATCTGGTGATGCCGTTTGGGTTAACCAACGCTCCGGCCGTCTTCCAGCACCTGATAAACGACGTCCTCCGGGATTTCCTCAACTCCTTCGTGTTCGTCTACCTTGACGACATCCTCATCTTCTCACGCACGTTGGAGGAGCACCAGGTGCATGTGCGACGGGTCCTACAGCACCTCCTGGAGAACCAGCTGTTCGTCAAAGCTGAAAAATGTGAGTTCCACACTGATAAGACCTCTTTTCTTGGTTTTATTATCGCCCGCAATCAGGTGCTTCCCGACCCGGCCAAGGTCAAGGCGGTGGTGGATTGGCCCACGCCCTCGTCCAGGAAACAGCTACAGGGGTTCCTGGGTTTTGCCAATTTCTACCGCCGGTCCGTGCCGAATTTTGGGAACATCGCCCGTCCCTTGACCGCTCTCACATCCCCTAAGGTGCCTTTTCGTTGGAGTGAGGAGGCTGCCACAGCGTTCGGGAGATTAAAGGAGGAGTTTGCTTCGGCCCGTGTACTGACACAGGTGGACCCGGCGCTGCATTGCCTTGTGGAGGTGGATGCCTCGGATTCGGGAGTTGGGGCGGTTCTCTTCCAGCGTTCTCCGGTGGATGGCAGGATCCGGCCGTGTGCTTACTTCTCCCACCGCCTGACACCCGCAGAGAGGAATTACTGCATTGGGGACAGGGAGCTGCTGGCCGTGAAACTCGCCCTGGAGGAGTGGAGACACTGGCTGGAGGGGGCTGCCCAGCCATTCGTCGTCTGGACAGATCATCGGAACCTTGAGTACCTCCGGACGGCCAAGCTGTTGAATGCTCACCAGGCCCGCTAGTTTCTTTTCTTCGGCCGGTTTGATTTTACCATCACCTACTGGCTGGGGAGCAAGAATGGCAAGCCTGACGCCCTCTCGTGGCAGTTTGACGCACAGTCCACTGAAGAGCAGGAGGAGACCATCCTGCCGTCGTCTTGTGTGGTGGGTGCGCTGTCTTGGGAGATCTGGGACAAGGTCAGGAGAGCGCAGGAGACGGAGCCTGACCCGGGTGGGGGCCCCCCGTGCCGTCTGTTCTTCCCTCTTTCTGTCAGGAGCCAGGTAATTCAATGGGGTCACGCGTCCAAACTGGTGTGCCATCCGGGAGTTGGCCGCACCACCGATCTCCTCCAGAGAGCCTTTAGGTGGCCAGGATTGAGGAAGGACGTTAACAACTATGTCCGGGCCTGCGCCCAGTGCGCCACTAGGAAATCATCATCATCCCCCCCGGCGGGTCTTCTTCACCCTTTACCTGTCCCTTCTCGCCCCTGGTCCCACGTGGCCTTGGACTTTGTAACAGGCCTGCCCCCCTCTGGTCATTTTACGTCAGTCCTGATAATAGTGGACCGTTTTCCAAGGCAGCTCATTTTGTGCCTCTCCGGGGGCTGCCTTCGGCACGGGAGACAGCGGACCTTCTTGTACAGCATGTGGTCCATCTTCATGGAATCCCGGCTGACATCGTATCGGATCGAGGACCACAGTTTGTATCTCAGGTCTGGAAGGCATTCTCCACAGTGCTGGGGGCCAAGGCTAGTCTCTCTTCTGGGGACCACCCGCAGAGCAACGGTCAGTGCGAGCGGGCTAATCAGGAGCTGGAGGCTGCGCTTTGCTGTGTCATCGCTTCCTGCTCCTCTTCTTGGAGCACGTTTCTACCCTGGATCGAGTACGCTCATAACACCACGGTGTCCTCTGCTACGGGGATGTCCCCTTTCAAGGCGTCTCTGGGGTTTGATCTACCACTGTTCCCTGAGGAGGAGAAGGAGGTAGCGGTCCCTTCAGTGCAGGCTCACGCCAGGCGTTGTCGGCGAATCTGGTCCATCACCCGCAGAGCCCTCCTTCAGACTACGGAACGTAACATTCAGGTGGCCAAACGCCACAGGAGGTGGGTCAGAAGGTTTGGTTGTCCACTAGGAACATCAATGTGCCGGCCGAGAAGTGCAAGCTGACCAAGCACTTCATCGGTCCTTATGTGATTTCTCAAATTATCAACCCTGTGTCTGTGCGCCTTGCTCTCCCCTCTTCTATGCGCATCTGCCCTACCTTTCACATCTCCCAGGTCAAGCCATACATCGCCGACCCTCTGTGCCCACCCCCCGCGGCTCCTGCCCCCCCGAGGATGATCGATGGCCATCCGGCTTGGGGGGTGACTGCCATCTTGGATGTCCGCCGGCGGGGTCGGGGCCTTCAGTATTTGGTGGACTGGGAGGGGTTTGGTCCTGAGCATCGCTCCTGGATTCGCCCAGCGTTGATCCTCGACAAGCAGCTGATCCGCGATTTTCATCGGGCGCATCCAGGTAGGATTGGGCAGGTGCCTGGAGGCACCTCTAGAGGGGGGAGTACTGTCATGTCGGCCGCTGGGCCGTCATCATCATCCTCAGCTGTGCACACACCAGCTGGTGATAATCAACGGGCTTTAAAAGCCAGGAGTCGTCTGTCGCCTTTGCCTTGCAACGCGTCGAGGATACGACCTCAAGCCAGATACCACGTAAGATACCTCTTCACTCATCCTTTCCTAGCCTTCTCCCCTGTGCACAGGTGGACCTTCCTGGTGGCGGACTTACCTCCCCTGTTGATGGGACACCATCTCCTCCACCTCGGAGTGCCTCCTCACCACCTCAGCATCGAGCACCACGCGCACCACGCCGCACGGGCACACGGAGCCAGCAGGATTCTCTCTGTGGCGCCTGCAAGTAAGCAGCACAAGCTTCAGCTTCCCATTCATGTGAACAGTAATAATCCCCTGTGCTTGTGTGTTCCAGGGTTGCCAGGTCACTGCAGGAATCGCTCAGCTCCAGTGACCAGACAGCCATGCACTCATTCACTGATTCACTCACCTAACACTCATTATCTTAATTAATAAATAATTGCCTACTATCTACTTGTGTCAGCATCTGTCTCCTGGGTCCCTAATCATGTCAAACCCTCAAGTATCATCAATCAGTTTGAATGATTTATTTGAACATGTTGCATCAGTACAAGAATCACTTTTAATAGATAAATAAATAAAATGAAATTTGTTATGATAATACATAAAAAAATCATTATACATGTGGGAACGGAGGGGTGGGGTGAGCGAGTGGGAGTGGGGGGAGTGTGTGTGTGAATAGCAGGGACTGTAAAGCCCCTTCTTGTTCATGAGAAAAAGCGCTATTATGGCGCACATTTAGGGCGCATATATGGCATGCTTGTATGGTACGCATTTTCTCTCACATGTATTTAGTAGGCATGATGGTGCATACTCTGGAGACTTCAAACGTCCAAAAGGACCTGACCCAGCAGAGACCTCGGCAGGTGTGAAGTGGTTTCTGGAGAGACAGGAAGTCAGAGAGAATGTCCCAGCAGGAGCCCCCGAGGCGGAAGAGACAATAGAAATGCCAACGAGCCTCGGAGGCTATATGTTTACTGAAGGACTGTGGGTTCATATGTTTACTGAAGGACTGTGGGTTGAGGGTGTGATATTTGATGTTGGGGGTTTTGTGTCTCTGGGGGTATAAGAGCTGTGAGGAAAGATTGTCCTCTCTCTTTTGTTGAGATACTTGCTTGTTAGAGGATGAGACTGCAAATAAACCTTTCCTGAGAAATAAACTCAGTCTCTTTTGTGAAGGCATCCTCTACACTGGTGACCTACGACAAACCATGGCCGGTGACGGCGAGCTTTCCGCACCGGACTCTTCAGGAGCCAACCGGGTTAACGCAGCTACCACACTACAGCTGCCCGATTTCTGGCAACATAACCCGCGCTCCTGGTTTACCACTGTGGAGGCGCAGTTCCACCTTCGGGGAATCTCAGCGGATGCAACGAGGTTCTACCATGTCGTCGCGAAGCTGGACAGCCTCACAGTGCAGCGGGTGGAGAGCCTGACCAACCACTCGCCCCGAGACGACAAGTATGGCGCGCTGAAAGCCGCCCTCATTCGAGCCTTCACTCCCTCGCTGGGGGAGCGAGCAGAGAAGCTCCTGGCACTGACAGAAGGGGAAGCAGACAGGCCGGCAGATCTGATGGTGAAGATGGTGAGCCTGAGAGGCGAGGATGATGACAGCTTTATCTTCGCCCACCTCTTCCTCAGAACGCTCCCGCCAGCAGTGAGAGTCACCCTGGCCAGATCACAGCTACTCAACAACCGTGACTACCACGAACTGGGCCAGGAGGCGCAGCGGCTCGTCGACGCCCATAGATGGCACGCAGCCACGGCGGCAGCGGCAGAGCTGAATGCCCCCCCCGCGAGACGAGGGGAGACCAGAGGCTGCGGCACCGGATCCACTGACGGCAGCAGCGGCAGAGGCCAGGAGAAGCGGAGCTGACAACACCCTCTGTTCCTACCATTGACGCTTCGCCGAGAGAGCGCGCAGATGCATCCCATCGTGCCGGTACCAGCGCCAGGGAAACGCCAAGACTGGGAGCCGGTAGCAGCTGCGACTCTCGGCACGAAGAACAAGCTGCTTTTCGTGACAGACACGAATTCAGGGAAAGAGTTCCTGGTGGACACAGGCTCCCGGCTCAGTTTTGTCAAGCCTGCCTACGCGGACATGCTGTCGCCTGCCAGCGGACCCCTGGTGTTAGCGGCGAACGGCTCCACGATCAAAACCTATGGGGAGAAGACGCTTCTCCTGTCCATCCACGGGCGCACCTTCGAGTGGACCTTCGTTGTAGCTGCAGTTAACAACAACATGCTAGGTGCTGACTTTTTATGCTCAAACAGTTAGTTAGTTGATCTTGCTAATAGACGTATTGTAAACGCACTGTCTTTCTACTCTATCTCCTGCACAGCTCGGGTGGCCCTGACTTCTGCACATCCCAATGTCACAGCTGTGGGTGGTAAGTTTCATGCATTACTCAACCAGTTCCCAACACTCACGGTCCCAACATTTTCAGCGTCAGTTGCCAAACACGGGGTCAAGCATTTCATAACTACCTCTGGCCCCCCTGTTTTTGCAAAAGCTCGGCGCTTGGACCCAGCTAAACTGGCCATCGCGCGCGAGGAATTCGCCAACTTGGAAAAACTGGGCATTGTTAGACGCTCGAACAGCTCTTGGTCGTCACCCCTGCACATGGTGCCCAAGGCTGACGGCTCGTGGCGCCCTTGCGGTGATTTCCGCAGATTAAATAATGCTTCAGCACACGACCGCTACCCGATTCCGCACATCCAGGATTTTTCGGCACATTTGGCGGGGGCGCGCATCTTTTCCAAAATAGATTTGGTGCGCGGTTATCACCAAGTTCCAGTCCGCGCGCAAGACATACCCAAAACGGCAGTTATAACCCCTTTTGGGCTTTTCGACTTTTTGCGCATGCCTTTTGGCCTCAAAGGCGCCGCGCAGACATTCCAACGCATGATGGATGCAGTGCTGCACGGCCTCCCTTTTGTGTTCGCTTATTTGGATGATATTTTGGTAGCCAGTGCATCCGAAGCCGAGCACGAACGCCACCTCACAGCCGTTTTTCAGAGGCTGACAGAGCACGGGCTGATCATTAACCCAGCGAAATGCCAATTCGGGGCAGCGCAAATCGATTTTTTGGGACACCGCGTGTCTCCAGAGGGCGCGGTCCTGCTGCCGGATAAAGTGTGCGCGATAACAGATTTCCCCCAACCACAGACAGTTAAGGCACTGCAAGAATTTTTGGGGATGATCAATTTTTATAACCGTTTCCTCCCCAACGCGGCACGGCTCATGCACCCATTGTATGCGGCATTAAAGAAACAAAAACCTACAGCTAAGGTTGAGTGGTCCCCGGACCAGGAGCGCGCTTTCTCACAGGTCAAATCGGCCCTCGCGAACGCTGCGTTATTGGCACACCCGGTGCCAGCAGCTCGCATGGCACTAACCACGGACGCTTCCGACGTGGCAGTGGGAGCGGGTGTCGAGCAACTGGTAGCAGGGAGCTGGCAACCACTTGCGTTTTTCAGCAAAACATTGTGCGATAATGAGCGTAAATACAGCGCGTTTGATAGGGAGCTTTTAGCCCTGCATTTGGCCATCCGCCACTTCCAGTTCTGGTTGGAAGGGCGCCGTTTCACCGCGTTTGTAGACCATAAACCATTAACTTTTGCAATGGCTAAAATTTCAGAGCCTTGGTCGGGCCGACAACAGAGACAGCTGGCCGCAATTTCGGAGTTTACCACCGACATTCAACATGTGGCGGGTAAACACAATGTAGTAGCAGATTGTCTCTCGCGCGCAGTTGCACTGCCAGGCCCCCAGGGGGCAGACTCGGCAGCTGTAGACTCGGGCCAGGCTTGCGGTGCGGAAGCGCTCACAGCCCCGGTCTACGTTGGGTTAGATTATGCAGCCATGGCCGCCGAGCAGGTTAACGATGCGGACGTGCGCGTGCTCCAGTCTGGGCCAACAGGGCTAAGGCTGGAGCACAGGGTGCATCAAAGAGGTATGCCCCCCCCCTAATCTGCGATATCTCCACGGGGCGCCCCCGCCCCGTGGTCCCAGCTGCGTGGCGTCACCGTGTTTTTGACTTAATACATTCGCTGGCACACCCGGGTGTTCGCGCGTCGATCAAAATGGTGGGAGAGAAGTTTGTTTGGCCGGGGCTGCGTAAACAGGTCAAAGAATGGGCCGCAGCCTGCGCAGTGTGTCAAAGAGCAAAGGTACACAAGTACAAGCGGGCCCCTCTAGAACCTTTTCACATCCCAGCCAAACGCTTCGACCACGTGCATGTCGACTTGGTGGGACCCCTCCCGCTGTCACAGGGGTTCACACACCTTCTAACTATGGTGGACCGCACTATGCGCTGGCCAGAAGCGATTCCCCTGGCGTCAACCACAGCAGCAGACGTTGCGCGCACTTTTTTAACGGCTTGGTTCGCGCGCTTTGGAGTCCCGTCAGACATAACGTCTGACAGAGGACCCCAATTTGTTTCCGAGCTCTGGTCGTCCATGGCACTCAGCCTGGGAGTGAAAATTCATCGCACAACTGCGTATAACCCCCAGGCCAACGGTTTGTGCGAACGCTTTCACCGGTCATTGAAAGCAGCCCTCAGAGCGGCTCTCACGGACACAAATTGGGTTGATAAGCTTCCATGGGTTTTATTAGGGTTGCGTTCAGCACCTAAAGAAGATTTGCAGGCCTCCCCGGCCGAACTTGTCTTCACCCAACCTCTCCGGTTACCGGGAGACTTCCTTCCTGAGAACCCCGCACCAGATCGCCTCCCCGCTCAGCTGCTGCAGAGCGACGCGGGATCAAACACCCTCCCCAGTCCAGTTCATCACAGTTTCCCACGCGTTTTTGTGCCTAAAGCCTTAAAGAATGCAGAATTCGTCTTTGTTAGACACGACGCACAGAGGTTAGGTTTAAGACCACCTTATGATGGACCGTTCAGAGTGTTAGAAACCGGGGAAAAGCATTTTTTGCTATATTTGGGAGACAGGAGGGAATTAGTCTGCATTAACAGACTCAAACCTGCTTTTGTGTTAGCTGATGAACAGGTACAGTTGGCCAGGGCCCCCCGCCGCGGCAGGCCGCCGGGGAGACATTCTGCTAAGCTTTCACAACGATGTGCTAATGACTCTGATCCACAGATGCAAGAGACAGCCACAGGCAGAGCGAGACCAGCTCACAGCAGATATGGCAGGAAGTTGAAGCCCAGGCAGTTGGATGTGTGATCTGTTGTGCCAATTTTTTTCTCGTTCTGTGTGATATGTCATGATTCTATGCATCTGAGGTGTAACTTGTCCTTATTTAGACGTTTGGGGGGGGGTTATATGGCACACATTTAGGGTGCATATATGGCATGCTTGTATGGTACGCATTTTCTCTCACATGTATTTAGTAGGCATGACGGTGCATACTCTGGAGACTTCAAACGTCCAAAAGGACCTGACCCGGCAGAGACCTCGGTAGGTGTGAAGTGGTTTCTGGAGGTATAAGAGCTGTGAGGAAAGATTGTCCTCTCTCTTTTGTTGAGATACTTGCTTGTTAGAGGATGAGACTGCAAATAAACTGCAAATAAACCTTTCCTGAGAAATAAACTCAGTCTCTTTTGTGAAGGCATCCTCTACACTATCACCGTTTACCATTTTATTTTGTTAAAATTTATAGTTTATTGTTTAATGTTTAGTTCTGCGATTGTGCGTTATCCTTTTTTCTGTGCTGTGTTACTTCAGCCGTATGTAAATAAAACTCTGCTACTACAACATGTGCCATCCCCACCGTTTCCCGTATGTTAACATTCCATTCCCACACTCAGCCCTTAGGTCAAAGGTCGTCATGGATCAAAGGATAATTAGGGCTCAAAGGTCGTTCGCTGATCAAAGGATAATTACGGGTCATAAAGGCTGTCTCTGATCAAAGGATAATTACGGGTCATAAAGGTCATTGCTGATCAAAGGATAATTACGGGTCATAAAGGTTGTCGCTGATCAAAGGAAAATTATGGGTCATAAAGGTCATCGCTGATCAAAGACTAATTACAGATCAAAGGGGAGGTCAAGGTCAGGTCAAAGGGTGTGGGGTGGGGGTGGGGGAAGGGGCGGGGCTAAGGGGGTCATAAACCTGTCAAAAGCAGTTTGATGGAAGGTAGTAGATTAGTATCTTCTAATGGCTATGCACTACCCCCTCGGGAGAATATGTTAAACTGAGAACTGTCACTGGCACAACCACCAAAGGAGGAGACTGTGAGGTCCCCCACAGATGCACGACATTTGCTCAATCTGTGCTATCAGTGAGGGGCGCCAAGATCTGGAATTACATACCACCTGCAATCAGAGAACATACCACGCAAAACACTTTTGACTCATTGTAAAAATTGGCTTTTGAACAACCAAAACTGTACCCATAACTAGATTAGATTAGATTAGGTTCAACTTTATTGTCATTACACATGTATGAATACAAGGTAACGAAACACAGTTTAGCATCCAATCAGAAGTGCAAAGGACAGCAGTGCAGTATATACAGTAATTAACAGTATGTGCAATTTAAGCAAATATATGCAAATATATGCAGCAGTGCAGAAAGTTAAGAGTACTGTTATGTGCAAATAATGTACAATAAGTTAGATAACTAGTGGTTGATCTGTGGCAACCACCAGTTGCCACAGATGATGATGATGATGATGATGATGATGATGATGGTGATGATGATGATGATGATGACGATGATGATCATCGTCATCATCATAGCAGTCTGTTGGGGGCGACAATGACTGTTTCATTTAGGTCTGATCAGATTCCTCCACGCAGCTCTGTCCTTCGCCTTCTGCTGCCAGGAACTCCTGACCTTGTTAACCCGGGTGACATCTGAGCTGGTATGAGTTGATATATATATATATATATATACAGTGGGGCAAAAAACTATTTAGTCAGCCACCAATTGTGCAAGTTCCCCCACTTAAAAGATGAGAGAGGTCTCCAATTTTCATCATAGGTATACCTCAACTATGAGAGACAAAATGAGAAAAAAAAAATCCAGAAAATCACATTGAAGGATTTTTAATGAATTAATTGGTAAATTCCTCAGTAAAATAAGTATTTGGTCACCTACAAACAAGCAAGATTTCTGGCTCTCACAGATCTGTAACTTCTTCTTTAAGAGGCTCCTCTGTCCTCCACTCGTTACCTGTATTAATGGCACCTGTTTGAACTCGTTATCAGTATAAAAGACACCTGTCCACAACCTCAAACAGTCAGACTCCAAACTCCACTATGGCCAAGACCAAAGAGCTGTCAAAGGACGCCAGAAACAAAATTGTAGACCTGCACCAGGCTGGGAAGACTGAATCTGCAATAGGTAAGCAGCTTGGTGTGAAGAAATCAACTGTGGGAGCAATTATTAGAAAATGGAAGACATTCAAGACCACTGATAATCTCCCTCGATCTGGGGCTCCACGCAAGATCTCACCCCGTGGGGTCAAAATTATCACAAGAACGGTGAGCAAAAATCCCAGAACCACACGGGGGGACCTAGTGAATAACCTGCAGAGAGCTGGGACCAAAGTAACAAAGGCTACATCAGAAATACACTACGCCGCCAGGGACTCATATCCCGCAGTGCCAGACGTGTCCCCCTGCTTAAGCCAGTACATGTCCAGGCCTGTCTGAAGTTTGCTAGAGAGCATTTGGATGATCCAGAAGAGGATTGGGAGAATGTCATATGGTCAGATGGAACCAAAATAGAATTTTTTGGTAAAAACTCAACTTGTCGTGTTTGGAGGAGAAAGAACACCATACCTACTGTGAAGCATGGGGGTGGAAACATCATACTTTGGGGCTGTTTTTCTGCAAAGGGACCAGGACGACTGATCCGTGTAAAAGAAAGAATGAATGGGGCCATGTATCGTGAGATTTTGAGTGAAAACCTCCTTCCACCAGCAAGGGCATTGAAGATGTAACGTGGCTGGGTCTTTCAGCATGACAATGATCCCAAACACACCGCCCGGGCAACGAAGGAGTGGCTTCGTAAGAAGCATTTCAAGGTCCTGGAGTGGCCTAGCCAGTCTCCAGATCTCAACCCCATAGAAAATCTTTAGAGGGAGTTGAAAGTCTGTGTTCCCCAGCGACAGCCCCAAAACATCACTGCTCTAGAGGAGATCTGCATGGAGGAATGGGCCAAAATACCAGCAAAAGTGTGTGAAAACCTTGTGAAAACTTACAGAAAACATTTGACCTCTGTCATTGCCAACAAAGGGTATATAACAAAGTATTGAGATGAACTTTTGTTATTGACCAAATACTTATTTTACCGAGGAATTTACCAATTAATTCATTAAAAATCCTTCAATGTGATTTTCTGGATTTTTTTTTTCTTATCTTGTCTCTCATAGTTGAGGTATACCTATGATGAAAATTGGAGACCTCTCTCATCTTTTAAGTGGGAGAACTTGCACAATTGGTGGCTGACTAAATACTTTTTTACCCCACTGTATATATACATATGCATATGTTGTGGAGAAAGGAAACAGGTGAGTCAGCGAGCTGGACGACATATGAACCTTATTCCTTCTCCAACATCTTGTACAGTAAAAGAGATCCCGGGTCTCTGTGCATTCCTCATTTATATCTTTGATACCATGCATTGAGACCTGGAACTTCCGACCATAATACATCATTGTCTTGTTTTCTCTTTTTTCTCCTTTGAATTCTTGGATGGAATATGGGTGGGCAATATAAGCTGCGGCTTCAGCCATCACCCATTTCGGATAACTCACGTGGAATTGTATAGTAGAAGGAGTCTTTGTCTAATTTGACCTTGTTGTTATATTATACAGTTTCTTTTAACCTGTAATGTACTATCCGAAATAAATTCATTCAATTCAAAAAAAAAAAATTCATTGTTTAGACAAAGACCTGTGTGGCACATTAACATGACATAACGCCGGCGCCGCTCTCACACCCTTTACTCTTCCAGCGGCTACGGCAGTTCCTCCTCTTCCCGGGGGGCGCATAGTCCTTACTGTCCCATCTGATACCCCCCGGTGACACCTCCTCTTTTGGTCCATTGTTCCCCCCTTCCCCAGCTGCCTTCTCTGGGTGGAGAACCACCCTGCTGGCGAGGTGTACAGGAGGGTACATCAGTCTGTGGAGGGAAAAAGGGAGGGGGAGAAAAAACATTTGTTTCATGAGCGCCGGTCCCTCCCGAGGGATCACCAACTTGCAGAGCCACCAACGGTGGGCATCCACACCAGGGAGCTTGGGCCAACACTACTTGCTTGTCTGCCAACACAAAAGCGGGTTTCACCCTGTCAATGCAGACGGTCTCCCTACGTCCCCCCAAGTCTAACACAAAATGCTTTGGCCCAGGTTCCAACACCCTGAACGGTCCGTCGTATGGTGGGCGCAGTGGGGTCCAGTGCACATTGTGCCTGACAAAAACAAAACTGATGTTCTGCAAGCTTTTAGGAACGAATGTGTGGGGAAGACAATGGTGGGCCAGGCCCGGAACATTAAAAGCCGCCGTACTGTGCAAAAATTGAGCGGTCGGCTCAGTCCCGGGCATGGGGTTTTCTGGGAGAAACTCTCTGGGGATCCGCAGCGGCTGAGAAAAAACGAGTTCTGCCGGGGAGGCTGCCAAATCCTCCTTAGGTGCAGAGCGCAACCCTAAAAGAACCCAGGGCAGGTGGTCGACCCAATTTGCGTCCGTGAGTGAAGCTCTGAGCGCTGCTTTAAGCGACCTATGAAAACGCTTGCATAACCCGTCAACTTGGGGGTGTATGCAGTAGCACATTGAATTTTGAACCCCAGGCTCTGGGCCATCATGGACCAGAGTTCCGAGACGAATTGTGGACCCCTGTCGGAAGTGATGTCTGACGGGGATCCGAACCATGCAACCCAAGCTGACAAAAAAACACGAGTCACTTCTGCGGACATAGTAGAAGCCAGCGGGACCACTTCAGGTCAGTGTGTGGTGCAGTCCACGATTGTTAAAAGGTGCTTGAAACTTTGCAATGGCGAGAGGGGTCTCACCAAATCCACGTGGACATGGTCGAACCTCCTGGCTGGGATTTGGAATGGCTCGAGATGGGCTCTGGTGTGCTTGTGCACTTTGGCCTGCTGGCACGTGATGCAAGCTGCAGCCCACTCCTTCATGTCCTTGCGCAAGTGCGGCCAGACAAATTTCACCCCCACTAGCTTCACCGAAGCACGCACTCCCAGATGCAAAAGGGAGTGGACCGACTCAAAAACGTGACAGCGCCAAGAGTTCGGAACCACCGGGCACAGGCAGCCAGTGGAGACATCGCAGAGCAAGGGAGGGCACCCTTCTTGCACCACCCTGCTCTCCAGCCTTGACCCAGTAGGCGCAGACTTGAGCACGCAAATGCCTGCGTCCCCATCTGTTTCCATGTAGACTGGGGAGACTAATGTGTGCTACAGACAATCGGCCATGATGTTGAGCTTACCGGCAATGTGTTGAATGTCGGTCATAAACTCCGAGAACGCGGCCAAATGCCATTGCTGCTGGGCCAACCACAGTTCTGAGACCTTGGATGTCACGTACGTCAGCGGCTTATAGTCCACGAATGCGGTGAACTCGCACCCTTCTTGCCAAAACTGGAAATGGCGCATTGCCAGGTGTAGAGCCAACAACTCTCTGTCGAACAGGCTTCTTTTTTTTTTTAGCGTGGCATACAATGGCTGCATCAGCTGAGCTGCCCGGGGAAGGAAATGGTTATAAAAATTGACCATCCCCAAAAACTCCTGCAAGGCCCTCATGGTCTGTGGATGTGGAAAGTCTGACACGGCGCAAACCTTATCTAGTAGTGGAATCGCGCTCTCCGGCGAAATGCAGTGGCCCCAAAAAATCAATCACTGGCGCACCGAACTGACACTTCGCTAGGATCACTATAAGCCCGTGCGCTTCCAATCTCTGGAAAACTGTCTTGAGATGGATGATGTGCTCCTCCTCGGACACGCTAGCTACCAGAATGTCGTCTAAGTAGAAGAAAACAAAGGACAAGTCGCGAAGCAGTGTGTCCATCATCATCTGGAAAGTCTGCGCCATGCCTCTTAATCCAAACGGTATGCATAAAACCTGAAAAAGGCCGAAAGGAGTTATTACCGCTGTTTTCGGAACGTCTTCCACGTGCACTGGGACCTAATGGTATATGCGGACCAGATCCCCTTTTGAAAAAACACACGCCCTAGCCAGGCACACGGAAAAAATCCTGGATGTGTGGAATGGGATAACGATCGTGTTCCGTGGTGTTTTTCAAGCGCCAGAAATTGCCACACGGTCACCACAACCCATCGGCTTTAGACATCATGTGTAGCAGGGATGCCCACAGGCTGTTGGAGCGCCTGACGATGCCCAACTGCTCTAAGTTGGCAAACTCTTATCGCGTGCTGGCCAGTTTAGGTGTGTCCAAGCGCTGAGGTCGCACAAACACTGGTGGGCCCTTTGTCGTTATGAAGTGCTTGACCCCGTGTTTCGTTATTGTTGCCCAAAAAGTTGGGACCATGAGTGCTGGGAACTGTGTGAGCAAATGTTGGTACTTACCCCCTGGGGCTATAATGTTAGCCAGTGTTGTCGACCCAGCTCCCCAAGATGTACAGAGCAGTGAGGTAAAAGAGAGCATCAACTAATCTCCTACTAGCAACGTCGACAAACAACCCATAAGCACATAAAAAATCTGTGCCTAAAATGGGGGCGGAACATGCAGCTACCACAAAGTCTCACTGAAAGTTGCATCCGTGTAAGCATATCATCAGTGTCCACTCGTCAAATGTCCCAATGGTGGATCCGTTGGCGGCCGTGAGCTCGGGACCGCTGCCTCCTGCCACCCTATCTGCGTTGACCGGCAAAATGAGGCTCTTCTGGGAGCTGGAATCCACTAAAAACCGTCTCTCCGAACGTGTGTCCGCGACATAAAGCAGTCTGTTCCTGTCACTATCGGTTGCAGCTTCAACTGAATTCTGAAAGTGCCATCTTCCCGGCTTCTTGAATTGGCATAGTGACAAGCAGCATTGGGCATTCAAGCCGAAACGGCAATGATAAAGAGAGATTGCCCCATTCCTTCGTCTCCTGGTGTCCATCCCGGCTACCACCAGTGGCTCCTCAACCTCGCTGGAGTCCCTCATGGATGCCGGTGCCACTGCTTGCACGCTGAGAGTTCCAGTCACCAAAATGACGTGGTCCGCTTCCTGCGCCAAGGCGCGATAGTAAGATAAGATAAGATAAGATAAGCCTTTATTAGTCCCACAATGGGGAAATTCCAGGATTGCAACAGCACAGGGATAGCAACACTCAGAGCAATAATTAAGAAGATACGAAAAATATAAATAAGAGCAGTGGATATACATAAGTACACATAAATATATAAATATATATACAAAGTGCGGAGCATTGTAGCAAGATGGAATAAACAGCATAACCGCCTACTTAGTTATCCGACATAGTATGAATTTGTACCCATACATATTGTCACCCTCCGTAGCGACTGATATTGTCCTAGTTGTATACTGGAAGGGACCATTTGTGTAAGTCTGTTGCATCTTTTGCATTCAACACTACTAGGTCGTCACATTTTTTTGCTATCTCTGCCAGCAGCCCTGCTTAGGTCATACAGTCTGACAGCCGTAGGTAGGAAGGACCTGCAAAACCTCTCGGTTGCACACCTAGGATGATGTAGTCTACTGCTAAATGAGCTCCTCAGTGCGTTTAGTATGTCCTGCATAGGGTGGGGCTCAGACTCCAGCAGAGATGACAGTTTAGCCACCATCCTTCTCTCTCCTATCTCCTCCACTGGGTCAAGGCATTTCCCCAGGACAGAGCTAGCTTTCTTGATCAGTTTGTTTAGTCTCTTCCTATCGGCTGCCGTAATGCCGTTGCCCCAACAGACCACTCCAAAAGTGATGGCTGATGCCACCACTGTGTCGTAGAATGTCTTCAGCAGTGCCCCTTGTACACCAAAAGACCTGAGCCTCCTCAATAGGAACAGCCTGCGCTGTCCCTTCTTGTAGAGTGCGTCGGTATTGTGTGACCAGTCTAGTTTATTGTTCAGATAAACACCAAGGTACTTGTAGGATGTCACCATCTCAATGTCTGTTCCTTGGATGTTTACTGGTGCTGTGAGGGGTTGTCCTTGCCTGCGGCAGTCCGCCACCAGCTCCTTAGTTTTCCTCGCGTTGATCTGGAGGCAGTTCCGATGGCACCAGTCCACGAAGTCCTGGATAAGTCTTCTGTACTCAGCTTCATCTCCGTTGGAGATGAGGCCGATGATCGCAGAGTCGTCAAAGAACTTCTGTAGATGGCAGTGTGTTGTGTTGTGTGAGAAGTCCGCAGTATAAAGGGTGAACAGGAAGGGAGCCAAAACCGTTCCCTGTGGGGCCCCCGTGCTACCGATGATCGTGTCAGACACACAATCTCGGGTTCTCACAAACTGTGGCCGGTTAGGGAGGTAGTCCAGGATCCATGATGACAGGTGCTGGTCCACCCCTGCGCACAGCACCTTGTCCTTCAGGATCATTGGTTGAATGGTGTTGAAAGCACTGGAGAAGTCAAAGAACATGATCCTCACCGCATTCCCGGGCTTCTCCAGGTGGGACAGAGAACAGTGAAGGAGGAAGATCACTGCATCCTCCACCCCAGTGCCATACTGGTAGGCGAACTGGAGTGGATCCATCGCTGGTCCCACCAGGGGGCGGAGGTGAGCAAGGAGCAGTCTCTCCAGGGTCTTCATCATGTGAGACGTCAGGGCCACTGGTCTGTAGCTGTTCAGATCTTTGGGGTGGGAAGTCTTTGGTACAGGTACCACACAAGATGTTTTCCACAGCTGTGGTACCCTCCCCAGCTTCAGGCTCAGGTTGAAGATATGCTCCACATTCCCATACAGCTGGTCTGTGCAGGACTTGAGGAGCTTCGTGCTGATGCCGTCCGGTCCCACGGCCTTCCTCGCCTTGATCTTCCTCAGCTCCGTCCTCACCTGGGTCTTAGTGAGGGTCAGGTTGGGGGGCTGTGTGCTGGGAGTGGGGGGGTGTTGGTGGAGTGGGGTGTGGACAGCAGGTCTCGATGACTTTAGAGGCAGCAGTGGTTGTTGTGCAGTCGGGGGGGAGGGCGACTGGTCAAACCTATTAAAAAACAGGTTCAGATTGTTTGCCCACTCCCTGCCCCCGTGGCCTGGGGGGAGGTATTCTGGAACCCAGAGATGGTTTTAAGGTTTCTCCAGACCCCGCCGATGTCGCTCTATTGCAGCTTGTCCTCCATCTTCTTCCTGAAGCTGTCCTTGCCTTCTCTGATCTTCCTCCTCAGCTCCCTCTGAACGGACTTCAGCATCTCCCTGTTCCCCGACCTGAAGATCCTCTTCTTCTCTCTCAGAAGTGTTTTTATCTCAGAGTTGATCCAGGGTTTGTTGTTCGAGCAACACCGTATGGTCTTCGTGGGTATGGTGTTGTCCACACAGAAGCCGATGTAGTCCGTGATGGTGTGAGTGAGGCCATCGATGTCCTCACCATGTGGATCGCAGAGCTGCTCCCAGGCAGTGATTTCAAAACAGTCCTTTAGCGCATCCATTGCCTCCTCAGACCATAACTTCACCGTGCGCATGACCGGAGGTTGTTTGTGTACTAAGGGTTTGTACACCGGCAGAAGATGAACCAAGTGATGATCCGATCTCCCGAGTGGGGGGAGTGGTGATGAGGTGTACACCTCCTTAGTATTTGCATAGAATAAGTCCAGTGTTTTATTGTCTCTAGTGTGGCATGTGACATACTGGGTGAACGTGGGTAGAATGGGGGACAGTGAAATATGGTTGAAATCACCTGAGATGAGGAGAAGAGCATCTGGGTGTTCTGTCTGCAGCCTGCCAGTTATTGAGTGGATGACGTCACGCGCTGTCCCAGTGTTCGCCGTCGGATTTGCATAAATAACAATGCAGATCACGTGTGAGTATTCCCTCGGGAGATATGTAGGCCGCATGCTAACAGCTAGCAACTCAATGTCTTTGCTACAGTGCTGTTCCTTAACCGTGATATGTCCCGGTCTGCACCAGTTGTTATTGACATACTGTACATTATCACTCCTCCGCCCCTTGTCTTCCCACTGTCTAGTGTCTGGTCTGCCCATATTGCGTGGAAACCCTCCAGTCCAATGTTAGCATCTGTTGCTAGTTCTGTTAGCCACGTCTCAGTATATAGCATCAAACTACTCTCCCTGAAGACACTCTCGTAGCACGAGATAGCTGCTAGCTCATCAGTCTTACTGAGTAGAGATCGAACATTTCCCATAATAACGGATGGGAGGACGGGTCTGTACCTTATAATCCTCGCCCGTCGTCTTACTCCAGCTCAACACCCACGTTGTTTCCGTCTTATCTCTCCTGGTATATTCACCATAGCCATGGAGAGGGATGACTCTCCACCCACTGCAGCAGGCAACAACGAACACAGGGAAAACAGGCAAGTTCCGTTTCATTTAATTTTAATTTATGATGATATGCCTTGCCTGATTCCTGGCAATGAGGCTCAGGGTCTGCACACTGAGGGTCTGCACTCAGGGTCTGAGGCCTCACCACCTGCTGCAGTAATTAATTGCTCACCAGCCCTCTCCGTGTCCTCTTTCCCGGTTCCTGATTGTCCATCGGCCCGGGAACAGAATCGCTGGATGATGGAGGAGCCCGATGAGCCACCAGCGTTAGTCACTTCCACC
This sequence comes from Pholidichthys leucotaenia, assembly GCA_020510985.1. Lineage (NCBI taxonomy): Eukaryota > Metazoa > Chordata > Actinopteri > Cichliformes > Pholidichthyidae > Pholidichthys > Pholidichthys leucotaenia. Next base: position 95,659,452 of record CM035837.1, read on the forward strand.
CCAAGACTGCAACCACCATCATGCCTGCTGCGGAGGCCGCCTTCAGCAGAGTTTGAGGCTGAGCTGGACCTCCAAAAGACCGGGCCCAAGACATCGTCGTCATCTGAATCGACGGAGTCCTGGATGGCAGTGAAGCTCGAGCTCAGGCAAGTGCTCTCTCTTGTTTTTCTCTTATCAGTTTTGGAGAGGTCTTGCCTGACTCTTGGTGAGAAGAGCCGGGTGCAGCCGCCCGCTGCACCTGAGCTGACCCTGTTCCTCTGTCTGTTTCATCTGACCTTTCTCCCAGGGTCACTGGAGATGATCCAGCACAGCAAGAGGTCTCCTTGGGTCTGGGTTTGCCGCCAGAGGTCGCCACAGGCCCAATTTCCCCTGCTGTGGAGATCATCGCATGAGCTCTGTCCAAGTCCGGGACCTCCGTGGGTGCAGCTTTCCCTCTGCCCGAGGCCATCGTGGGGGTTCCTTCTTCACGGTCTAAGTCTCCGTTGGTGCTGCATCCCAGTCAGGGATCCTTGTGAGTGCTGCGCCCCAGCATAAGTCCAGCGTGGGTGCTGCGTTCCAGAATGGGCCCGCCATGGGCGCTACGTCCCAGCCCAGGGTCCACCATGGGTGCAGCACTGGCCCAGTCTGGGTCCACCGAGGGTGCGGCGTGGGCCCAGTCCGGGCCCACTGCGGGTGTGGCTATGCTCCAGCCTGGAGCCACCACGAGTGCTGCAAAGCTCTAGCCTGGAGCCACCGTGGGTGCTGCAGAGCTCCAGCTTGGAGCCGCTGCGGGTGCAGCTACGTCCCAGTCTGGGAACCCCATGGGTGAAACCAGTCCTCAGCCCAGGACCACCAAGGGCATTATGGTTTCCTCTCCACAGCCAGACGCCGTCGTGGGCCCTTTCCCACCACCAGACACCGTCGTGCCCCCACCCCCTTCAGCCCTTTATCCCCTCACTGGGCCTCTCCATGGGGGAGCCACCTCCTGGGTCACCCCTCCAGTCTTGGTGGCTGAAGAACTCGGACTGGCCACCCAACAGACTGAGCCGCTGGGTTGGGTGGCCCATGTTCTCCAGCAGGCCACTCGAATCATTCCACCTTGCTGTCTGTCTGGCCTGGGACTTCGGCCGGCCACCGAACAGCCGAGTTCTTTGGCCTAGGAGGCCCACGGGCCTTGCGTAGCATGGGTGCGGGCCCTGAGCGGGCTTCACATTTTTGCTCCCCCCAAAGCTGTTTTCCCCACCTCCCACCCTGGGTGTTTTTGGTTTTTTTTGCTGTACCTTTTTCTCATGTGTGTGTCTGTGTGTGTGTGTGTGGGGAGGGTTTCTTTTTGGTGTTACCTGGGGGTGTCTGGATTCCACCCTTTAAAGGCGGGGCTCTGTCATGAGTCTGGGCGCAGTGTTTCCACAGAGCCCAGACTCTTAATTTATTTTTGAGTATTGTATGTCTGTTATTATTATTTTGTCAGTTCATGTATATATTTTTTGTCTTTTTTGTCTTTTGTGTCCGCCTCTCTCCAGACACTCCCACTCGCTGTTCACAGTCTGCTCTCCTGCCATCTCAGCTGTGAGCAGTTAGGTAATTAGGTCAGCTGCCCCGCACCTGCCACTCATTTCCTTATATTTAAGCACTGTCTGCTCACTGTTTTGTTGCGGCAGCATTGATGCCTTGTTTGCATTGTTTGGACTTGAATGGACTTCATTCCTCCATATCGTTTCCTCATCTCCTCCAGAGATAATCCGGCTCTGGAGTGACTTTGTCTGTAAGTCCTCCTTGTTTGCATTTTTGTATAGTCTACACAGTTTTGGAACTTTTGTTCTCTTTTGTCAATAAATGTCACAACTACAGTTCAGCGCATAGGCCTGTCTTTCTGCCCCGGAGGGCCGTTTCTGACACATACAAAGAAATAAGGCAACTGTGTTCACAAAACAACTTATATTTAATAAAGTGGAATGACACAGGGAATTAGTATTGGACAAGAAGAAAAAGAGGTGCAAAAAGGCATAGAAAGCCAAGAAACCGGCTGAAATCCATCAGAATTTAGGAAGCCATCCCATCCCCCATCAGCCTGACTGATAGTGGGTGGGAATGAAACAAATAACTGGGTGCAAGGAGAGAGTCAGCCAGACATCTTGGAGCCAGGAGAGAGCTGATGAACTGAATCTGTTTTTTAATAGGTTCAACTCACAGTCTGTCACCCCCACAACACAGCCAGACCCCCACACACCCCTCCCCCCACCCTCCTGTGCAGCATCTCTCTCCATCTCTCCCCTCACCCCCCTCCTCCTCCTCAGGGGACACCAGGCCCCTCCCTCACATCACTGTGACTACAGACCAGGTTAAGACACAGCTGGAGAGACTCCGTCAGTGGAAGGCTGAGGGCCCTGATGGCATCTCTGACAGGATCCCGAGGACCTGTGCCAACCAGCTAGCTCTGGTACTGAAACACCTGTACAACCTGAGCCTGAGTCTGGAGAGAGTACCGATGCTGTGGAAGACATCCTGTCTGGTTCCTGTCCCCAAGAAGTCATCTCCATCGGACCTGAATGACTATCGACCAGTTGCTCTCACATCTCATGTGATGAAGGTCCTGGGAAACTGGTCTTAGCCCATCTGAGGCTGCAGGTGAAGACGTGGCTGGACCCTCTGCAGTTTGCATATCAGCCCCATTTAGGAGTTGAAGATGCTGTCATCGAACTGCTGCAACAAGCCCATCTGCACCTGGATGGCGGAGGAGACATTGTGAGAATCACATTTTTTGATTTCTTGAGTACCTTTAACACCATCCAGCCACTGCTGCTGGGTGAGAAGCTGCGAGTGGTGCGGGTCAAAAGCTCTATGATCTCCTGGATTACTGACTACTTGACAAGAAGGCCACAGTTTGTTCGGCTGAGCAGTGTCTTGTCTGACGTGGTGGTTAGTGATACAGGAGCTCCACAGGGGACTGCGCTCTCTCCTTTTCTCTTCACAATCAGTTCTTGCAATCAGTTCTTTTAAAGAGGACTTGCTGAAGCAAGACTGGACAGAAGTCTATGTATCAGATGTAAATGAAGCCTATGACACATTTATAAACATTGTAACCACTCTTTATGAAAAAAACTGCCCATTAGTTAAAAAAAAGCTTAAACACAAATTTACTGACAAACCATGGTTAACCAAAGGACTACAAAAGGCGTGTAAAAAGAAAAATTTATTATATAAAGCTTTCATAAAGAAAAGGACAAAAGAAGCAGAGCAGCGGTATAAAACATACAAAAATAAGTTAACATATATAATAAGATGTAGTAAAAGAGACTATTACAGTAAAGAACTGGAAAAAAACAAAGACAATATTAAAAATACATGGACAATAATCAACAGTATCCTTGGAAATAAAAGCAGAAATACCAGCTACCCAACTAACATTCCAAAAAATAATAAATCGACTCCGAATGTGAATATAGCTTCACCTGCAGATGAATTTAATAATTTTTTTGTTAACATTGGACCTAAACTGGCCCGAGAAATACCCACTACGGTGCCTACAGGTGATTCAATATGCAATAACACTGCTGTAAAAGACACCATCTTCATAAAGAACACAGACGAAAGAGAGGTCATTGAAATTGTTAAATCGTTCAAAAGTAAAACATCTACTGACTGCGATGGTATTGATATGCTACTAGTCAAAACTGTTATCGAATGCATAGTGAAACCACTGACGTATATCTGTAACCTGTCTCTCCAATCAGGTATATTTCCCAATGCAATGAAAATAGCTAAAGTAATTCCGATTTACAAGACAGGCGACAGAGGGGAACTCTCCAACTACAGACCAATTTCACTATTACCGCAATTTTCCAAGATACTTGAAAAAATATTCTATGAGAGAATTGACAACTTCATACTGAAGAATGATTTATTGTGTGAGCAGCAATATGGGTTCAGACACAAAAGGACAACAGCATATGCCTTAATGGAATTTACAGAAAAAATATCAACAGCCATTGAAAATAAAGAGTATTCAGTTGGAGTATTCCTGGATCTTAAAAAAGCATTTGATACAGTAGATCACAATCTATTATTAAAGAAACTACAAAATTGTGGTATTAGAGGGGTAGCACTGTCCTGGTTAAGAAGTTACTTAAAGAATAGATATCAGTTTGCATGTGTTAACAACAAAAACTCAGAGCTACTGAAGGTCACCTGTGGAATCCCACAGGGTTCAGTTTTGGGACCATTATTATTCAATATGTATATAAATGATATATGTAAAGTTTCAGAAAAAATGGACTTAATATTGTTTGCTGATGACACTAGCCTGCTATGCAGTGGAAACAATTTGGAACAACTTCTGGATACACTCGGAAAGGAATTAGGAAAGCTGAAACTGTGGTTTGATTCAAACAAATTAACGCTCAATTTAAGCAAGACAAAATTTATAGTCTTTAACAACCATCACAACTACCCAGTACCCAAACTCAGTGTAAATGGTGTAGAGATTGAAAGTGTATCCGAAACTAAATTCCTTGGAGTAATAATTGATAACAAACTGTGTTGGAAGCCACATATTAATTATATAAAAGGTAAAGTATCCAAATCAATTGCAATATTACACAGAGTGAAAAATTTGCTGAATCAACCCACACTATACACCTTGTATCATTCATTAATACTCCCATACATGACATATTGTAATGAAGTATGGGGAAATACATATAAAACAAACATATATCCACTCTTTATGCTTCAAAAGAGAGCTATTAGAATAATCAACAAAGCAGCTTACAGGGAACCAACAAACCCACTTTTTCTTAAACAAAAAACTCTCAAGTTGAAAGATCTGATCGACTTTAAAACCGCAATAATAATGTTCAAAGTGAAGAATCTATCACTGCCCGCAAATATCCAAAAGTTGTTCCAAACAAGGGAGAAACGATATCACTTCAGAGGAACATGTATATTTCAAAAGCCTACAGTGAGAACAACCACCAAGCAACACTGTATTTCAGTGCAAGGTGTCAGATTATGGAACGATTTTGGACCTGAATTAAAATCATGTACAAAGCTTGGACAATTTAAACAAAAACTAAAGGAAGAAATACTCCAAACATATTTACAAGACGACATGTAAACTCACATAAGGATTGACATTTCCAGCCTGTGTTGTGTTGTAGCTTAGTTTTTCTTTTTTTCTTTTTTCTCTGTGACACTATGTCTTAGATTTGTTTTTGAATAGTAACCGCTTAACTTAGACTAGCTCAGTTTTCTTTTCTCTCAGTCACATTTTGTCTTAGCCTTGTTTTAAATTGTAATCGCTCTTGTCTTGTTTTCTCTTTTTTCTCCTTTGAATTCTTGGATGGAATATGGGTGGGCAATATAAGCTGCGGCTTCAGCCATCACCCATTTCGGATAACTCACGTGGAATTGTATAGTAGAAGGAGTCTTTGTCTAATTTGACCTTGTTGTTATATTATACAGTTTCTTTTAACCTGTAATGTACTATCCGAAATAAATAAATTCATTCATTCATTCATTCACCTTATACACCACTGACTTTCAGTACAACACCGAGTCATGCCACCAGCAGAAATTCTCTGATGACTCAGCTGTTGTGGGGTGTATAAGAGGGGGAGAGGAGGGGGAGTACAGGGCACTGGTAGACAGATTTGTGGAGTGGACTTAGCAGAATCACCTGAGGCTGAATATCAGCAAGACCAGAGAGATGGTGATTGACTGCAGGAAGAAGAGGGTGCCTTCTCAGCCATTGCAGATTAGGGGGGAGGATGTGGGGGTGGTTGAGGACTACAAATATCTGGGTGCCAAGATCAGCAATGGGTTGGACTGGAGATCCAACACCGATGCTGCGCACAAGAAGGGGATGAGCAGACTCTACTTTCTGAGGAAGCTGAGATCCTTCAGTGTGTGCAGCAGGATGCTGGAGCCTTTCTACCAGACCACTGTCACCAGCGCTGTCTTCTTTGCTGTTGTCTGTTGGGGTAGCAGTATCAGGGCCAGCGACACCAACAGACTTGACAAGATCATCAAGAGGGGTGGCTCTGTAATTGGTCTCAGGCTGGAGACCTTTGAGACAGTGGTGGAGAAGAGGACACTAAATAAAACTGCGATCCATCATGGACAATCTTGATCACCCCCTCCACCACGCACTGGACAGAAAGCGGAGCACTTTCTCCAGTAGACTACTACAGCATTGCTGTCGAACGGTTAGGCACAGGAAATCTTTCCTGCCGCATGCCATTTCACTGTACAATAACTCACTGATGTTGTATTCTGGTCATAACTATGCTCCATACTGCACCTTATAGTCTAACTGGTACCTCACATTTCACTGTGCTCCTGATAGTCCTACATTGTGCAGCGGGTATGATTCATGTGTTTATACGGGTCAACATCTATTCAGCTATGATGTAAAGTGGTGTGAAAAAGTGTTTGCCCCTTCATGATTTCTCATTTTTTTGTATGTTTGTCACACTTAAATGTTTCAGATCATCAAACAAATTTAAATATTAGACAAAGATAACACATGTAAAAACAAAATGCAGTTTTTAATTGAAGGTGTTTATTATCAAGGGCAAAAAAAAAATCCAAACCTACATGGCCCTGTGTGAAAAAGTGATTGCCCCCCTCCCCCGTTAAAACATAAATTAACTGTGGTTTAACACATCTTTGAAAGCTGAGTTCAATTTTTATGCCATATCTAAAGCTTTGGGACTCCAGCAAACCACAGTGAGAGCCATTATCCACAAATGGCAAAAGCATGGAACAGTGGTGAACCTTTCCAGGAGTGGCGGACTGACCAAAATTACCCCAAGAGCGCAGTGACGACTCACCCAAGAGGTCACAAAAGACCTGACAACAACATCCAAAGAACTGCAGGCCTCACTTGCCTCAGTTAAGGTCAGTGTTCATGTCTCCACCATAAGAAAGAGACTGGCCAAAAATGGCCTGCATGGCAGAGTTCCAAGACGAAAACCACTGCTGAGCAAAAAGAACATAAAGGCTAATCTCACTTTTGCCAGAAAATGTCTTGATAATCTCCAAGACTTTTGGGAAAATACTCTATGGACTGACGAGACAAAAGTTGAACTTTTTGGAAGGTGTGTGTCCCATTACATCTGGCGCAAAAAGTAACACAGCATTTCAGAAAAGGAACATCATACCAATAGTAAAATGTGGTGGTGATAGTGCGATGGTCAAGAGCTGTTTTGCTGCTTCAGGACCTGGAAGACTTGCTGTTGTAAATGGAACCATGAATTCTGCTGTTTACCAAAAAATCCTGAAGGAGAATGTCCAGCCATCTGTTCGTGACCTCATGCTGAAGCGCACTTGGGTTCTGCAGCAGGACAATGATCCAAAACACACCAGCAAGTCCACCTCTGAATGGCTTAAGAAAAACAAAATGAAGACTTTGGAGTGGCCTAATCAAAGTCCTGACCTGAATCTGATTGAAATGCTGTGGCATGACCTTAAAAAGGTGGTTCATGCTCGAAAACCCTCCAGTGTGGCTGAATTACAACAATTCTGCAAAGATGAGTGGGCCAAAATTCATCCACAGTGCTGTAAAAGACTCATTGCCACTTATCACAAATGCTTGATTGCGGCTGTTGCTGCTAAGGGTGGCCCAACCAGTTATTAGATTTAGGGGGCAATCACTTTTTCACACAGGGCCATGTAGGTTTGAATGTTTTTTTTCCCTTAATCATGAACACCTTCATTTAAAAACTGCATTCTGTGTTTACTTGCGTTATCTTTGTCTAATATTTAAATTTGTTTGATGATCTGAAACATTTAAGTGTGACAAACATACAGATGTGGACAAAATTGTTGGTACCCCTCTGTTAATGAAAGAAAAACCCACAATAGTCACAGAAATAACTTGAATCTGACAAAAGTGGTAATAAATAAAAATTCTATGAAAATTAACCAATGAAAATCACACAATGCTTTTGAATTGTGGTTCAACAGAATTATTTAAAAAAAATAAACTCATGAAACAGGCCTGGACAAAAATGATGGTACCCCTAGAAAAGATTGAAAATAATGTGACCATAGGGACATGTTCAACCAAGATGTATTCTCTAATTAACATCACAGGTGTCTACAAACTTGTAATCAGTCAGTCGGCCTATTTAAAGGGTGACAAGTAGTCACTGTGCTGTTTGTTGACATGGTGTGTACCACACTAAACATGGACCAGAGGAAACAAAGGAGAGAGTTGTCTCAGGAGATTAGAAAGAAGATTATAGACAAGCATGTTAAAGGTAAAGGCTATAAGACCATCTCCAAGCAGTTTGATGTTCCTGTGACTACAGTTTTTTTTTTTTTTTTTTTTGTTACTTATTTGTACCCGTAGGTAGATTTGGTTTGCAGTCTGGTGACAAGCCACCGGCTGCTGGTCGCTGCGTGCGCGAGCGCTCTAAACCTACATGTTTTTGGTATGCGGGAGGAAACCGGAGAAATCCCGGAGTAAACCCACGCAACACGAGGAGAACATGCAAACTCCACACAGCTCACTGTTGGTCGGGGGCTGGGATCGAACCCACGATCTCATGATCCCCGCGATCCCCCGGCCGAGAGTAAAACTGTGCTGCCACAGTGCTAAACCACTGCCCCACCGTGCAGCCCGTGTGCAGTTGCACATATTATTCAGAAATTTAAGATCCACGGACTGTAGCCAACCTCCCTGGATGTGGCTGTAGGAGGAGACGGACAATATGAAGGGTAACAAAAGAGCCCAGAACAACCTCTAAACACATTCATGGTGAACTCCAAGGTCAAGGTACATTAGTGTCAGATCGCACCAACCGTCATTGTTTAAGCCAAAGTGGACTTCGTGGGAGATGACCAAGGAGGACATCACTGTTGAAAACAAATCATAAAAAAGCCAGACTGGAATTTGCCAAACTGCATGTTGACAAGCCACAAAGCTTCTGGGAGAATGTCCTATGGACAGACAAGACAAAACTGGAACCTTTTGGCAAGGCACATCAGCTCTATGTTCACAGACACAAAAATGAAGCATACCAAGAAAAGAACATTGTCCCTACTGTGAAACATGGAGGAGGTTTTGTTATGTTCTGGGACTGCTTTGCTGCATCTGGCACAGGGTGTCTTGAATCTGTGCAGGGTACAATGATATCTCAAGACTATCAGGGTATTCTAGAGAGAAATGTGCTGCCCAGTGTCAGACAGCTTGGTCTCAGTCGCAGGTCATGGGTCTTGCAACAGGATAATGATCCAAAACACACAGCTAAAAACACCCAAGAATGGCTAAAAGTGAAACATTGGACTATTCTAAAGTGGCCTTCTATGAGCCCTGATCTAAATCCTATCGAACATCTGTGGAAGGAGCTGAAACATGCCGTCTGGAGAAGGCACCCTTCAAACCTGAGACAACTGGAGCAGTTTGGTCATGAGTAGTGGGCCAAAATACCTGCTGAGAGGTGCAGAAGTCTCATTAAATTACATTAAATGTAATCAATTTATATATTTTCAAAAAATATCTTCTGAAACCACCATATAGGTTTTTTTTTTTCTATGTCCTGTTATACAACAGAGAAGGGTTGTGAAGCTGTGCTGTAATGGTGTGTGATTACCAGTTTGTGAGTCAGATTCAGGTGTTGCAGCTAGGGAGGCTTCAAACACCTCCCCCATCTCCAGGTTTTTAAACTTTATAGCTGTGAGACATCTTTACACGCAAGCCTGCTGTCAGTTAGGAGGCACATTGGCACACATTTTATCATTCATCCTATTGGAGACTGTAGGAGGGTCTGAGATTGAATCATCAGTCTTCAGACGTTGACAGATTTGAACTGGGCCTGGATATGAACGATTTCTCTTATAGGGGAAAAGCTGATAGCAGACATATTGTAGATACAATTGCTATCCCTGCAGATAGTATGAGCCACTGTTCCAATAAATAAATAAAAACCAGAGTTCTTAAACTGTGACGGCGATCACCTCATTATCCCTAATTTATGCAGAAGGAGTTTGAAGGATATCTGAGTGCAGGGTCTTCAGTCCAAATCCAGAACCCATCAGTGTATCATAGAGCCAGATTGTTGTCGTGACAGTTATTACCAGTGCATGATAATGGTGATGACTGGTATTGTCACTTGCCTGGAGTAATGCAATGTGGATTTTCCTGTAAGGTCACTACAGTGACGCAAAACCAGTGTCTCAAGAGCACAAACTTAATCATCTATTTAAAAAAAAAATACAGTATACCCTATGTGAACACTTTGCACTTTACTGTATTAATATGAACATCAGTGGTATCAAACCAAGCCTCGCCAAAGCATGATATAACACCACCTTCATGAAGGTTTTCAAGCTTTTCTTTTCCCCTTTTGTTATGTTTTACTTTCTATTCTGTCATGTCATGATTGCATGTCATCTGCAGCAAAAGGTCCTTCCAGTCCAACCCAGACTGGCATTTCAAAGAGATGCTTGCATCATCTCCCTAAAACAGGTTTCCAGCTGTACTCCCACATGTCAGATGATCAGATATTGGCTCTCCAATATGTTAAGATAACATGAACAACTACAGAAGAGCTCAATATTATGGTGAGCTTTATCATATTGAAACTACGCCATGTTGCTGAGAACTCCATTTAGCTCAAATAAGATTTTAGCATTTTTTTTGCACAAAACAAGAAATTAGGTCCCCTTTGTTTTCAGTGGTGCACAGTGCAGGGAGTACAGTAATGCAGTCAGTAAATTTCTTTGTATACACGGTGAGGAAAAATGAGTGATCATGATATGAATGATCATATATTTTGTCACTTATTGCATATGTGAACACACTTGTGTGATGTTTTGACGGCAACTTGATAAATAGAGCAGAAGATACCAAAATCATTTTTTGCAGTAGGTACATCAAACATGGTACATGTATTAAAAGTTCTCAGCTCAAATCCCAATGGTTAAAATTTACTTTCTTTGGTTATTTTTACACCCAATAACAGATTTCTCATGAAAAAAAGAAAACTACTGTATTTTAGTGGCACAAGGCAAACATAGCAAAACTTGCAACCAGCTGTGTAATATAAAATTAAGGAACAAGTAGCGCAAATTAAAAACAGGTTTCAGGTTTTTTTTTTATGAACTTTGAAACTGATTTTAAAAAATCCAATTTTAGATGTAGAATATCAGTAGAAGTAGTCCTATGTAGAGAGAAGTCAAATAAATGAAATGAGATGGCAGAGGTGCAGAGAGACTATCAATGCTGACAAACGTGGTAATAAATAAAAATTCTATGAAAAATAACCAATGAAAATCAGACAATGCTTTTGAATTGTGGTTCAACAGAATTATTTTAAAAAACAAACTCATGAAACAGGCCATCCCACGTTCATATCATCTCTGATATTAAAATTACCATTGTACAGTCTATTAGGTATTATCAGAGACAAGTCATACTCACTCAGTTATTTTTATTTTACTCAGGGACATGTTATAGTCACCCAGTGAATTTTCGTTCTTCTTGTTTCCTCTAGTTTTAACTTCTTTAACTGTCCTAGTTGCTTTTAATGTGTATTTAGTAGTACTTATTAGAATTAGTATTTAGTATTAAGGTGTGTTTATTACCTTTATTTGTATTAGTATTGATGTGTATTTATTACCTTGGCATTCATTGCGGACATCAGAGTAAGAATTTCATTGCTCAGAAAATGTTGCATTTCTTAATTGTGCACATGATAATAAAGCCTTTGAATCCTTGAATCCTTGAATCCTGTCAGGCCAATCACTGAGTTCTTCCCACTCATGTTGGTACTTTTGCAAACTTTTAGTGTTATGATCCGCTCTGCGTGCCTGCTGCCCTAATTATCGCCACAGCTGCACGCACACCTGATCATTTCATCAAGCTGCCTACTTAAGCAGCGCTGCCCTCTGGTCTGCACGGAGACGTCAACGCTCCAATGGTCTGGCAAGACCTCCTCGCCTATTCTCCTTGTCCTACTCTGGAGTTCCGTCTCCTCAGCTCCTTCCTGCTCGTCATCTCTCCTGGGAGTCTGAGCTCCCCACCAACAAGTAAGCCTCCATCATTCCTTCACTCCTCCGCTCTCCTCCTTCTCCCCTGTGCACAGGTGGAAGCCTCCTGGCGGTGGAACTCCTCCTCCTGGCAGCGGACCTGAGTGCAGCCCGCACTCCACCAGCACTCTGTATGTACCTGCACCGCTTCACCTCGTCAGCAGCGGTAGCCTAGGCACAGAACAACTGGGCCAGAGCCCTCGGGAGTTCTTCTGCGCTTCTGCACTCCAGCCAACTCGTAAGACTGAACATTCACTGATTCATTCCTCCAAACCACAGTCACTCATCCGCCTGTCTGTGCTCTCTCCTAGGGTTGCCAGTCTGAACAGTGCTCTGCTCACCCAGCTGCTTCACTCCTGCACCCACACACACATCCACACTCTCACCCTTTATAATAAAAGATAACTGTGTCTATTTTGAGTCCGCGTCTGTTTCTGGGTCAGCCAATCATGTCAGTACGCCTCCATCAGACTGGCCCAGCAGACGGTGCATTAGCACAAAAACTTAACATCATTGAGGCTCAGGTAGACCAGTTATCCCACCAGCAACAGGTCATACTCACTCAGCTCATGCAGATCAACACACGTCTGGATCGCCTCACAACTCCGCAGCCCTTTCCACCGGCTCCTGGGTAGGCGGCCGGACCAGCCAGCTCCTTCCCTTCTTTTTCCCCACAATCTCAGCTGACTGTAGTCCCCACATCCACACGCTTTAGCAGTAAGCTAGGGGAAACATGGGGGTTTCTGCTGCAGTGTGGCATAGTGTTTCAGCGGGTGCCAGGGGATTTCCCCACTAGTCACAGCCGCATTGGCTATGTCGTCAATCTGCTGGAGGGGCGGCCCTTAGCATGGGCTTATGCGGTAATGGCTCGGCCTGACTATGCTAACTTAACATATGACCAGTTTTTGAGTGAATTTAATGAGGTGTTCGACCACTCGGACTGAGATAGTGTGCTCACCACCCGGCTACTCAATCTTAAACAAGGGAATAAGTCGGTAGCCGATTATTCTGTAGACTTCCGGGTGGTGGCAGCAGAGGTGGGGTGTGAGGATGCCTCCCTCTGCAGTATTTTCACCTGCAGCCTTGGCCCTAGCCTGAGGGATGAGTTAGCCTGCACTGATAAGCCTAGTAAACTAAACAAGCTAATTTCCTTAGCTATTAGCATTGACAACCGACTGAGGGAGCAGGCCAATGAGCGTCGACCTTCCGGTCGCTCAGGCTCACAGTTCCGCCGCTCCCCACAGCCCCACCTGCTGGCCCTTCCCCATTCTGATCCCCTTGACACTGCTGAGCCTATGGTGATGGGCCAGTCCAAGCTGCCTGTGGCTGAGAAACAGCTCCGCTGGGAGCTAGGGCTGTGCTTATATTGCGCTAGTGAGGAACATGAGCTGGCATCCTGCCCCATTTGGCCAAAAAAGGGGGTCCGTGGGTCACAGTAGGGGGACTCACAGATTCACTCCAGGAAAATCCCCTTACCAAATGTCTGCTGCCTATCCCCTTCACACACAATCATCATGAAATCTCCATTCACGCACTCATCGACTCAGGGGCTGAGCAGAGCTTTATTTCTGAAGATCTGGCAACCCGGCTGGGGCTCTCCTGCCACCGGCTGTAGACTCCCTTAAAGCTTATCGCTCTGTCCAAGGCTCCGCTCGCCATAGTCACCAAGCAAACTGCCCCGGTTTCTGTTCTGATATCGGGCAATCACCGAGAGCAAATCAGGCTTTTTGTGCTTCCAGTTTCGGACTCACCGGTTACTTTGGGGTACCCTTGGCTTTGGCTGCACAACCCATCCATCGATTGGCGTTCGGGAAACATCATCTCGTGGGGTTCCTTCTGTCTAAGTGCCTGCCTTCAGTCTGCTGCTTGCTCTCCCTCCGTGCCCCCTGTGCCCCTGACGCACCCCACTTGACCTGTCCCGGGTTCCCTCTGAATACCATGACTTGGGTGCCGTCTTTAGTGAGACTCAAACGCTGTCACCCCCCCCCCCCCACCGCCCGTACGATTGTGCCATTAACCTCCTGCCGGGGGCTCCGTTACCATCCAGTTGGCTTTACAGCCTGTCGGCCCTGGAGTGGGAGGCGATGGAGAAATACATCAAAGAGTCCCTGAGCTCGGGCATTATTCGACCATCTTTCTTGGCGGTGGGGGCGGGGTTTTTCTTCGTGGGAAAAAAGGATGGCTCCTTGAGGCCCTGTATTGACTTTTAGGAACTGAACAACATCACCATTAAGGACAAATACACTCGTCCCCTAATCAACACTGCATTTGATTCCCTCCAGGGGGCCTCCGTGTTCACGAAATTAGATCTCCGCAATGTATACCACCTGGTGAGGATTAGAGAGGGGAATGAGTGGAAGACAGGTTTCCGTACCCCTAGTGGCCAATTCAAATACCTGGTGATGCCGTTTGATCTGACTAATGCTCCCGCTGTGTTCCAACGTTTGATCAAATCAAATCAAAATCAAATCAAATCAACCTTTATTGTCATATTGCTGTACATACAACTGTAGTGCAGGCAAGATGAAATTGCGTTTCTCTCAGCATCCATATAAGTAAAAGAACATGATTTAAGACACACTCACAAATACCCTCACCCCCACCCCTCCACCCTGCCACAGCCATTCACACTTCCCTGAGACATACTTGAAAACAAACCAGAACTATAATATACTGTACAAATAATATACATAATGTCCGTAGGTGCAGTAGTATGCATGAGAGATTCCGGATCAACTGTTCAGCATCCTAACAGCTTGTGGAAGGAAGCTGTTAATCAGTCTGGTGGTTCTGCCTCTGATGCTCCGGAATCGTTTGCCAGATGGCAGAAGTTCAAAGTGTTTATTCAGAGGGTGAGAACGGTCCTTGACAATGTTCAGTGCCCTGCTCCTACAATGGTTCTGAAAAAGTTCTTGGGCAGAGGGGAGGGAGACTCCAATTACCCTCTCAGCTCCCTTAACTATCCTCTGCAGGGGTTTTTTGTCTGACATACTGCAGCTGGAGTCGATAATCATCTCCTTCGTTTTGTCCACGTTGAGCACCAGATTGTTCTCCCTGCACCAGCCCTCCAGGTTTCTCACTTCTTCCCTGTACATTGATTCCTCATCCCTCTGAATAAGTCCCACCACCGTGGTGTTGTCTGCAAACTTTATAATCTGGTTCCCCTCTTGTCTGGATACACAGTCATGTGTTAGAAGTGTAAACAACAGTGGACTGAGTACGCAGCTTTGAAGGGATCCGGTGCTCAACGTGATAGAGTTGGAGATGTTATTTCCAACCCGGACAGACTGAGGTCTCTCAGTCAGGAAATCCAGGATCCAGAGACATGTGGCGGTGTTCAGACCAAGAAGAAGTAATTTCTCCATCAGTCTCTGGGGAATAATGGTGTTGAATGCTGAACTGAAATCAATGTACAGGAGTCTGGCGTAGGTGTCTTTCTGATCCAGGAGGGTGATGACAGAGCGCAGGGTGGTAACTATAGCATCCTCCGTGGAGCAGTTTGAACGATATGCAAACTGGAGCGGGTCATGTGACGCAGGGAGGCAGGGTGTGATGTGTGGTTTGACAAGCCGTTCAAAACACTTCATCACAATTGGTGTCAGTGCAACAGGACAATAGTCATTCAGACAGGACAGAGAATCAGAATCAGAATCAGATTTATTGCCATTGTTCATGTAGTACACAAACTAGGAATTTGTTTCGGTGCGATGCTGCAACATTAAACATGAAAAAATAAAAGATAGAAATAAAACTATACATGCAATAAAATGTAGAATATGAATGAGTAATACTAGTCAAAGCAATTTTAAATATATTAGCAAGTAGCAGATATTGTGGAGTACCACATAGTGCAGTCGGTAATGCAAAAAGAAAACAGTGAATTGACATGAGTCTGGTTGAGCTGCTGTACATAGTGCACGAGAGTCTAATAAGTCACTTAGTGTTCAGCAGTCTGATGGCAGAGGGGAAGAAGCTGTTCATGTGACGGGAGGTTTTAGTCTGAATGGACCGAAGTCTTCTACCTGAGAAGAGGGGGGCAAACAGTACGTGACCAGGGTGTGAAGGATCGGCTATGATCCGGCCTGCACGCCTCCAGGTCCTGGAGATGTACAGGTCCTGGAGGGATGGGAGCTTGCAGCCGATCACCTTCTCAGCAGTGCGCAAGATGCGCTGCAGCCTTAGTCTGTCCCTGGCAGTGGCTCCTGCGTACCACACGGTTATGGAGGTGGTGAGGATGGACTCGATGATGGCTGTGTAGAACTGCACCAACATCTTGGTGGGTAGCTTGAGCTTCCTCAGCTGCCGCAGGAAGAACATCCTCTGCTGGGCCTTTTTGATGAGGGAGCTGATGGTCGGCTCCCACTTGAGGTCCCGGGTGATGGTGGGGCCCAGGAAGTGGAAAGAATCTGCAGTGGTGATGGGAGAGCCTGTGAGGGTAAGGGGGGGCAGAGGGGTTGTGACTTTCCTGAAGTCCACGATCATCTCCACTGTCTTCAGAGCGTTCAGCTGCAGGTTGTTGTGGCTGCACCAGGACGCCAGCTGGGCCACCTCTCTCCTGTAGACGGACTCGTCGCCGTTGGAGATGAGCCCGATGAGGGTGGTGTCGTCCGCAAACTTGATCAGCTTGACAGACTGGTGGCTGGAGGTGCAGGAGTTGGTATACAGGGAGAAGAGTAAGGGGGAAAGTACACAGCCCTGGGGTGATCCGGTGCTGATGCTGACAGAGTCTGAGACAGTCTTTCCCAGCCGCACATGCTGCCTCCGGTCCGTCAGGAAGTCGGTGATCCACCTGCAGAGGGAGTCAGGCACGTTGAGCAGGGACAGCTTGTCCTGGAGCAGAGCGGGGCGGATGGTGTTGAATGCAGAGCTGAAGTCCACAAACAGGATCCTGGTGTAGGTTCCTGGGGAGTCCAGGTGCTGCAGGATGGAGTGGAGGGCCAGGTTGACTGCGTCGTCCACAGACCTGTTGGCTCGGTAGGCAAACTGCAGCGGGTCCAGGAGGGGAGTGGTGATGGTCTTGAGGTGGGGCAGGACCAGGCGCTCAAAGGACTTCATGACTACAGAGGTGAGCACTACAGGTCTGTAGTCGTTAAGTCCAGTGATCCGTGGCTTCTTGGGGACAGGGACAATGGTAGAGGTTTTGAGGCAGGTCGGCACGTGGCATGACTTCAGGGAGGTGTTAAAAATGTCTGTGAAGACAGGAGTTAGCTCTTCTGCACAGTGTCTCAGGGTGGAGGGAGAGACGCCGTCCGGGCCGGGGGCTTTGGCGGGTTCAGTCTGGAGAACTGTCTGTGCACGTCCTGCTCACTGATGATAAGGGCGGGGGGAGGAGGGGGGCCGCCTTTGATGAAGTGGGGACCGTGGAGGCAGTGGCGCTGGGGGGAGGGGGGGAGATGGACACAGCTGACGAGGTGTCAAAACGGGCATAGTGTTGGGACAGTCTTTGACAAAGGGCTTTGTCATCATGACCTTTAGAAGCCTGAGGCCAATAGTTGGTGATTTGCCTTAGTCCTCTCCACACAGAAGCAGAGTCGTTAGCAGTGAACTGCTGCTGGAGTCTCTCAGAGTACACAGACTTAGCTCTCCTCACTTCTCTGCTAAACCGATATTTGACCTCCCTGTAGCAGTCCCTGTCTCCACTTTTCAACGCTGCTTCCTTCTCCTTCCTGATCTGTCTGAGCTTAGCAGTGACCCAGGGCTTGTCATTGGAGTACCTCACCCTGGTGCGCGATGGAAGAATGCTCTCCTCACAAAGTGGATATATGAGTTCACAGTGTCCGTGTACTCATCCAGATCATGCGTGGCTCCTTTAAACATGCCCCAGTCAGTTATTTCCATGCCCGTGCTCAGCTTCTCCCCAGCTTCACTGGTCCATTTCCTCGTAGTGCTCACAACAGGTTTAGTGAGCTTCAGTCTCGGTCTGTATGTGGGAATCAAGTGGACCATCACATGATCAGATAGTCCGAGCGCAGCGCGGGGAACAGCACGATACGCATCCTTCACTGTAGTGTAACAGTGATCCAGCGTGTTCTTTCCTCTGGTGGGGCATTTAATAAACTGTTTGTAACGGGGGAGATCGTGGCTCAGGTTACTCTGGTTAAAGTCGCCAACCACAATAACCAGAGAGTCCGGGAAAGTCTGCTCTGTTTGTTGAATGTGATCCGCGAGCGCGCGCTGAGCCTCGCGCGCGTCCGCATCGGGCGGGACGTAAACAGCGGCGAGGATGAATGAAGCAAACTCACGCGGGGAATAAAAAGGCTTGCAGTTAATGAATAGATATTCCAGAGCGGGAGAACAGTGTTGGGAGATCACCGTTACATCAGAGCACCAGCTGCTGTTGATGTAAAAGCAGACTCCTCCTCCTGTGGTCTTACCGGAGAGCTCTGTGTCTCGATCAGCACGAAACAGCTGAAATCCCTCGAGGAGGAGCGTGCTGTCCGGAGTTGATTCCTTAAGCCAGGTCTCAGTAAAACAGAGAGCACACGAGGTGGAGAGGTCCTTGAATCACATCAGCAGTCTCAGTTCCTCTACCTTGTTAAAGAGAGAATTGACATTGGACAGAAATATGCCAGGCAAAGCCATGCGCGTGCCTCTCCTGCGAAGCCGCACGAGAGCGCCCGCTAGCCTTCCTCTCTTTCGCCGTCTCACTTTTTGGGCTAAAAAGTGAACCAGATCGGCGACAGGAGCCAAAAAAACTGGGAGTAGGTCCGTGGGAGTGAAAGTCCTGATATTTAGTAGCTCTTCACGGGTGTAAGAGCTGGCAAACACACAATTGACGAACAAAAACATATAAAGAAAAACGCAGCGAAGCACCATGGCGACCACTGTGGGCGCCATCTTGGATCAAGAACCACAACTGGTTTCTTTGCCACCGGTACTATGGTAGAGGTCTTAATGCATCTGGGCACTTTGGCCTCACTCAGGGAGATGTTATAAATGTCAGTCAGGACATCCGCCAACTCGCACGTGCAGTCTCGGAGTACACGTCCCGGGATGTTGTCCAGACCTGCAGCTTTACGTGGGTTGACCCTGGTTAGCGTCCTCCGTGTGTCTGCTGTGTTGATGGTGATATCTGGCCCAACCGATGGTGGAGATGGGCCAGCCCTCCCTCTGATTGTCGGGTTTGATGCTTCAAAACATGCAAAGAAGTTGTTGAGCCTGTCTGGAAGTGAAGCGTCCTCATCATTGACCCCCTGCCTAGACTTATAGCCCATCAGTGTCCGAACTCCCTGCCACATCTGCTTGGTGTTCCTAGTGTCACAGAGGTGTCCCTGGATTTTCTCCACATAGGCACGCTTCGCCGTCTTAATTCCCTTTGAGAGTGCAGACCTTGCTGAGCAGAGGGCGATCCTGTCCTTCGTTCTGAAGGCTGTATCTCTGGCTGTGAGCAGCGAGCGCACCTCTGCAGACATCCAGGGCTTATGGTTTCCCCGTACAGTGATGGTCTTCACTATAGTGACATCCTCTGTGTACTTCGCGATGTAGCTGGTGACCGTTTCAGCATACTCCTCCACATCTGTCTTGTCTTCCTGGGAGGCTGCTATTTTGAAGACCTCCCAGTCTGTGTGCAGAAAACAGTCTTTCAGCGCAGAAGTTGCACTCTCTGGCCAAATCCTGATTTGTTTCACTACTAGCCTGCTGCGCTTCAGTAAAGGTTTGTAGGCAGGCACCAGCATCACGGATATGTGGTCAGAAAGGCTGAGGTGGGGGCGGGGTGTTGCCTTATATGCATCTGTGTTTGTGTACACCAAGTCTAACATATTCGCTCCTCTGGTCTTAAAGTCTACACATTGTTTAAACTTGGGGAGCACAGTCTTTAAACTGGTGTGGTTAAAATCCCCCGCAACCACCACAAAACTGTCCGGGTGTGAATTTTGGATTTCACTAATAGCATCAAAACATCAACAATGTTTTGAGGGATTTCTTGGGCTCTTTTGTGTTTGTGTATTTGGATGACATTCTCATCTTTTCACAGTCCCTCGATGAGCATCGAGTACATGTCAGGCGGGTTCTGCAGCGTCTGTTGGAGAGAAAAATATTTGTCAAAGCTGAGAAGTGCGAGTTCCACACCCCATGCACTTCGTTCTTGGGATTCGTAATCTCTCACAACAAGATCATCGCCGATCCAGCCAAGGTCAAAGCGGTGGTAGAGTGGCTGGTTCCATCATCCCGGAAACAATTACAGCAGCTTCTCGGGTTTGCCAACTTCTACCGCCGCTTCATCAAAAACTACAGTATCATTGCTCTACCCCTCACTTGCCTCACCTCCACCAAGGTGCCCTTCCGGTGGACGGGGGAGGCGGAAGCAGCCTTTATGGAATTGAAGTCATTGTTCTCCTCTCCTCCCGTCTTGGGCCAGGTGGACCCCGCGCTGCAGTGTCTGGTGGAGGTGGACGCCTCAGACTCCGGAATGGGAGCAGTGCTATCTCAGCATTCTCCCGTGGATGACAAGATCTGCCCCTGCATGTTCTTCTCCCCCCGCCTCACCCCAGTGGAGAGGAACAACAACATCAGGGACAGGGAGCTCCTGGCGGTCAGATTGGCTTTGGAGGAGTGGCGCCACTGGCCCGAGGGGGCCTCCCAGCCGTTCGTCGTTTGGACCTACCATAAAAACCTGGAGTACCTCAGGACGGTCAAGCGACTTAATGCCCGGCAAGCCTGATGGTCTTTGTTCTTCAGCAGGTTTGACTTCACCATCACTTACCACCCGGGGTCCAAGAACATCAAGCCTGATGCCCTGTCCAGACAATTCTCTTTGGATGCGGCAGAGGTGCCATCACATCCCATGGTGCCTCCTTTGTGTATCGTGGGCACCCTCTCGTGGGGCATCAAGGACAAAGTCATAAGAGCGCAGGAGACCGAAGTCGACCCGGGTGGGGGGCCAGCGGGGAAGATTTATGTGCCCTCTGCCATCCGGGGCGAAGTCACCAATTGGGCCCACTCCTCCAAGCTCCTTTGCCACCTGGGTATGGCGTGTATGGTGGGTCTGCTGCAGAGCACCTTCTGGTGGCCATCTCTACGGAGGGACGTCGGGGAGTACGTCCGAGCCTGTCCCCAGTGCGCCACCTGTAAGACGTCCTCCTCTTCTCCAGTGGGTCTGCTCCATCCTCTTCCCATCCCCAGCAGACCTTGGTCCCATGTGGTGCTGGATTTCATCACCAGCCTTCCTCCATCTGCTGACAACACAGTCATCCTCACGATCATAGACAGATTCTCCAAGGCGGCTCACTTCATCCCCCTACAGGGTCTCCACACGGCCAAGGAGACTGTGGACCTGCTTGTTCTCCATGTGGTGCGGCTCCACGGCATCCCGATAGACATTGTGTCCGATCGTGGTCCCCAGTTTGTCTCGCAGGTTTGGCGAGCCTTCTGTAAGGCTATTGGGGCCACGGTAAGCCTTTCCTTGGGGTACCACCCCCAGAGTAGTGGCCAGTGTGAGCGTGCCAATCAGGAGTTGGAGGCAGTGCTACAGTGCGTCACCACCTCCAATCCAGCATCCTGGAGCTCCTACCTGCTGTGGGTCGAGTATGCGCACAACACCATGGTCTCCTCTGCCACAGGTCTGTCCCCGTTCGAGGTCTCCTTGGGATACTATCCCCCACTGTTTCCTGAGGAGAAGGAAGATATCGCGGTGCCCTTCGTGCAGGCCCATATGAAGCGCTGTCGCCAGCTGTGGAAGGCTACTCGGGCCACACTTCAGCGCCACAGCGGACCGAAACACAGCCATTGCCAACCCCCACAGGAGCCTGGCTCCACCCTACCCGGGGTCGGGCGGACAGGTATAGCTATCACGAATAGAAGAACATTAATCTCAAGGCTGAATCCAGGAAGTTGTCACAGCACTTTATTGGTCCTTTTTCCGTTACACACATTGTGGATCCTGTTGCTGTGCGCCTGGCTCTCCCCCCTCCCTCCGCATTTGTCCCACCTTCCACGTCTCACAGGTCAAGCCGTTCATCTCCAGCCCTCTGTGCCCCCTTCTCAACGTCACCCCTACTGGTATGATCGATGGTTGACCCCACGTAGAGAGTCAACTCCATCAGGATGCCTATCAGACGTTGGGGTTCGTGGCCTCCAGTACCTGGTGGACTGGGAGGGATACGGTCCAGAGTGGAAGTCCTGGGTGCATCCCTCCTTCGTGATGGATCCATAGCTCATCAGGGACTTCCACTGGACGCACCCGGGTAGATTGGATCAGCTGCCGTTAGGCGTCCCGTAGGCGGGTAGTACTGTTATGATCCGCTCTGCGTGCCTGCTGCCCTAATTATCTCCACAGCTGTGTGCACACCTGATCGTCTCATCTAGCAGCTACTTAAGCAGCGCTGCCCTCTGGTCTGCACGGAAACGTCAATGCTCCAATGGTCTGGCAAGACCTCCTCGCCTATTCTCCTCATCCTGCTCTGGAGTTCCGTCTCCTCAGCCCCTTCCTGCTCGTTGTCTCTCCTGGGAGTCTGAGCTCCCCACCGACAAGTAAGCCTCCATTATTCCTTCACTCCTCCGCTCTCCTCCTTCTCCCCTGTGCACAGGTGGAAGCCTCCTGGTGGTGGACCTCCTCCTCCTGGCGGCGGACCTGAGCACAGCCCGTACTCCACCAGCACTCTGTACACACCTGCATCGCTTCATCTCGTCAGCAGCGGCAACCTAGGCACGGAGCAACTGGGCCAGAGCCCTCGGGAGTTCTTCTGCGCTTCTGCCCTCCAGCCACCTCGTAAGACTGAACATTCACTGATTCATTCCTCCAAACCACAGTCACTCATCTGCCTGTCTGTGCTCTCTCTTATGGTTGCCAGTCTGAACAGTGCTCTGCTCACCCAGCTGCTTCACTCCTGCACCCACGCACACATCCACACTCTCACCCTTTATAATAAAAGATAATTGTGTCTTATTTAGAGTCCGCGTCTGCTTCTGGGTCAACCAATCATGTCATTTAGTTTGACTAATGCACGAGGTGGCCTATTGGGACACGGTGTAGCCCTAGATGTGTGGGTCTGTGAGAAACTGGCATGCTGCTGCGGCTGCTGCTGAGCCCACCCCGGCTATCTCTCAAGCTATGTGTCCACTGGTCCGGATATTTCGGAGAAGGAATCGGTCACTGGTACTGGTGAGGCGTGCGGGGAAAAGGGCGTGGGCATGGGGCCGGTAGACTTCTCAGATAGGGTGGAGTCAGAGCAATGTGGGAGGAAATACTGGAATAGTCATTATTCATAGTTATTGATCACGTGGCTTCCGCTGGGATCACCAGCCATTTTGGGGTATAATCACGTAGTAAAATGGAACAAAAAAAAAGTGAAACGTCCAAAAATTTATTATGAAACTCTGGATAATGACAGCCAGCGGTATGACGACAAACCTAGTTTTAATTGAGAAGCAGGCCCCCTATCTCTTCCAAGCAAAACTGGCAAAAAGACATGGAGAAGTGGGGCTAGGTATCACCTATTTCACCTGTATTCACCTGTATACTGGATGTCTATCGTTATCTCAGCATAAGGGGCAAAACAGCAATTAGGCTCATTTACAGCCCCTCTGTGCTATATGATAATTGTCTCTTGAAGGCATTCACAGATTCTGCGTCGATGACATCACTAAGCAAATTATTCCATCCATCCACAATCCTCTGTGAAAAAAAAAATACTTTCTACAGTCAAACCTTACTCTTTTCTTATAAATTTTTAGTCCATGACCCTCTGGTATTCCTCTCCGGATCAATCATACTGAAGAACGTTTCTCTGTCCAATTCCTCTTTTCCATTAACTACCTTATAAGTTTCTATCATATCACCACGGACTTGTCATTCTTCCATAGAGACATGTACAAAGCTAAATATATTTCTTGATCTTCATAACACTTATCAAGCATGTTTATCCACATCAGCCCGTAAATTATTCCCAGAGCCCCCAACTTAATTTTCCTGTTGTTTTCTCTGTTTTTTTTATATGATCTAATTTGATTTTAGCATTAGCTAAGGCTGGCTTCATTCAGCACACTCACTTGTCCCGTGCTTTCAGATGAAGTTAGACGTTTGTTGTCTTGGTGTCTAATTGTTATCCTTCATTGTTAGCAAAAAAGCAGTTGATTTGTAGACTCCCAGCTACTTGTAATAATCCTCAAAGCCACAGCCTAATTAGCCGGTGTTCTGACATTTTGACATCAGAACGCAAACCTTGGGTTACTACTCTATCATTTTCTTCAGCTGTTCTTCATAAGAATAAGACTTCCCAAGCAAGTGACACTCTTGAATGTTGAAGTCTGGATCTCAGCATCCTTCTCGAAAAGCCTTAACTCCAGCTAAGGTTAGCTTTAGCAGCTAGCTTGTTCCAGCACGGAGTACCCTGATTGTGGTTTCCTGCCAGCAGCCTCAAGAATGAAGTTGTGTTGTTTTTCTCCTCTTTGAGCCTTCTTTCATCGGAATAGAAACAGGAGGTGAGCAGGTGTGATCCAGGTGTGGTCCGTACGGAGTCTAATCAGCCGAAATGATTAGAAGCATCTTGCGTAGCCAAATGGAAGGAGACATTTTCTGTCTCGCCTGTGTGGACACAGCTGATGGTACAGAACAGTCAAAGGTAAGAACTTGGCAAGGAGGGCTAAATAGTGATTTGGATCTTGATAATATCCTGTAGCTTGAAATGTGACACCTGCTTGGACAGATCCCGATATGTCCCAACGACGAACAAGTACGTTTGTTTAGCTCTGTGTGTGTGTGTGTGTGCACGTGTGGGTGGCAGCAGCTGAGCTGATCAGAACAGGGAGCTTATGAATCTGTAGAAAATGTCCATAGAGCATCACAAACTCTTCAACAATATTATTAGTCAATTATTTCTACAAACCTATTAAAAAAATGGTCAGAGCACCTGCAAGTTGGAATACAAGGAAGGTGCCAAGTCAGTTCTACTAATATTAAAGGAACTCCAATATATTGGCATGTTAGCTCTATATGCTTTATTTTGATGTTAGTAACATAACTATAATATAATTTTTGAAAATAATTCCCAGTTTAATATATTTTTAAAAAACTTTATTACGATGTAAATCGCCATTTTTGTTTACGTCGCAATGCATTCTGGGTAGTGACGTAGAATGGTTGCAGCAGTTTTTTCTGTCTTATACAAGCCAAGAAGTGAAGCTACGAACTACTGCCATTTGTCAGTGAAAATGCCACATTGCGCGGCTCTTGGATGTAATTTCCAATCAAAGGGAAATAAAGGGAGCGGGGTAAGCCTCCATAGCTTTCCTAAAGAGGGAAAGTTGAGGAAAAAGTGGGGCGGCAGCGGCTCAGGAGGTAGAGCAGGTCGTCTAATAACCCGATGGTTGGCGGTTTGAATCACGCTCTCCCCAGATATCCTGCCGTTGTGTCCCTGGGCAAGACACTTCACCCGCATTGCCTCCAGTGCCCATAACACTGGGTATGAATTTGTAAAAATTGTTTTAAATGCTCGGTGGTGGGCCGGAGAGGCTGTTTGGCCGCGGATTGGCAGCCACATTGCCGTCACTCTATGAGTGTTCTATGATCAAGCGCTATAGCGCACGCTTGATAAAAGCGATATATATATTTATCGCTCAAAGCGCCGCTGAGCATGCGCCTTGAGACACTCAAAGCGCACGCTTGAGTGTCTATGATCAAGCGCTATAGTGCACGATTGATAAAGCTGATCTATATATTTATCTTTAGCTTTGATAAAGCTGACATTATATTTTATCTTAAGCTTTATCAAGCGTTGCACTATAGCGCTTCATCATAGAGCACTCAAAGCGTGTGCTTGAGTGTCTCAGCGCACGCTCAAGCGCTATATCGCTCAAGCGTGCGCTTTGAGCGATATAAATATATATATATCAGCCTTATCAAGCGTGCGCTATAGCGCTTGATCATAGACACTCATAGAGTGACGGAAATGTGGCTGCCAATCCACGCCAATGGCCTCTCCGGCCACCACCGAGCATTTAAACATTTTTACACATTCATACACAGTGTTATGGGCACTGGAGGCAATGTGGGTGAAGTGTCTTGCCCAGGGACACAACAGCAGGATATCTGGGGAGAGGGGGATTCGAACCGCCAACCATCGGGTTATTAGACGACCTGCTCCACCTCCTGAGCCGCTGCCGCCCCACTTTTTTTCCTCAACTTTCCCTCTTTAGGAAAGCTATAGAGGCTTACCCCGCTCTCTTTATTTCCCTTTGATTGGAAATTACATCCAAAAAGCCGCGCAATGTGGCATTTTCACCTGACAATTGTCAGTAGTTCGTAGCTTCGCTTCTTGGCTTGTATAAGACAGAAAAAACGGCTGCAACCATTCATACGTCACTACCCCAGATGCATTGCAACGTAAACAAAAATGGCGATTTACATCGTAATAAAGTTTTTTAAAAATATATAAAAACTGGGAATTATTTTCAAAAAAATTATACTATAGTTATGTTACTAACATCAAAATAAAGCATATAGAGCTAACATGCCAATATAATCAGAGTTCCTTTTAATACCAGAAAGCCAAATTTTCCTCCGTTTCTCTGACAGTTCCTGATTTAACTCACCTTGGTTCAAATAGTGATGTTATGCTTGACACCGCCCACTCAACACTGACTCGAGCAATATAACGCAGAAGTGTTGTGAGCAGGGTGTTGAGCACTGGCTGCGTCTCAATTCAGGTGTTGCAGCCTCGTACACCATGGCCCTGGAGGCCAGAGCACTCAAAGGTCGGGTAGCCTGCATCTAAAGGCTGATATATGGCTGTTAAATGAGACGGTCTAGTCTTTGGAGGACGTATGTTTGCGTGGCTATGCACTACGCTGTTGCCTCACAACCATGACAGCGTTGGTTGAATTTTTTTTTCTGTTGACATTTTTGACAGCGAAAGAACTTTTTTAAATCTTTTTTTTATTATTGTATTTTCTTTACCTTTTACTTGAGAATCTTCACCAGACAGAAAGAGGACCATAACCAGATAAAATAAGACTTTAACTCATGTTAATGTCAGCAGGTAAAATTAAGGTAAACTAGAAAAGCACTCGGAAAGCGCAGACCTCCGCCAAGCGCCACATTTTCCCCCCATACAATGTTTGTGTGTACGTTTTCAGATTCCTTGACCATGAAAACATATGACTAGCAATTGGATTCACAATGATAGGATTAGTGGTTCAGTAGTAAAAGCATTACCTCCTTGGCGGAGGTAATAAACTGAAGCGTTGGTGTTGTGTCCATCTCCTTCATGTGCAAAGTCCCAGGCTGCGAGAGTTTTCATAGATCACTGAAAGCAGCACTTAGGGCTTCACTGACGGATGCAAATTGGGTAAACAGGTTGACGTGGGTTTTATTGGGTTTGCGCTCCGCGGAAAAAAAGAGGATTTGGAAGCTTCCCCGGCAGAGAGCTGGTTTTTGCGCAGCCCCTATGGCTGCCCGGGGAATTTCTGCCAAATAATCCGGCACCGGACAGCTGCCCGTCTCAGCTTTTGCAGTGTAGCGCAAACACAGGCACGCTGGCGGGCCCTGCCCACCACAGTTTTCCGCGTGCTTTTGTGCCTAAAACTTTGAAGAACGTGGAGTTTGTGTTCATCAGACACGACGACCAGCGCCCTCTATTGCCCCTGCACACATGTTGAAAATGGCTGTATCTCACAATGTTAAAGAATCCTTTAAAAAATTCCTGTATCCAGACGGTGATCCGGATCATCCCCAAACTTTAATCAGTTCTTCCTTGTACCATTTCCAACAAGGCCTGAAAGTTTCATCGAAATCCGTCCAAAACTTTTTGAGTTATCTTGCTAACCAACAGACAAACAAACAGACAGACAAACAGACAGACGCTGGCAAAAACATAACCTCCTCCTGGCCTTTGGCCTGGCGGAGGTAATTAAAACCACAAAAGAGATAAATTAATTGTTATTATTTTAAACATGTATATCGATTAGACTGAACTCTAAAATATATTCTTAATTGCATGACCAGTAGAAAATATAATAGTTTATTCTTATCATTTGTGACCATTATATAGCTAAATAATTGTATGTTCTGCCTTATATCAGCTCTGACATTTAGTTTTTAATGTTCTAAAGCAGACCACAGTCCTGTACTGTAGGAAGACGACCCTCAATGATTTTCAGCAGCAGTAGAACAGATTCCATCTTCAGCTTCATCACAGTTGTACTGGTGCATCTCAGTAAATTAGAAAATCATGATTTGTCATTTCATTTTAAAAACTATAATCATTATCATCAATATTAAATCAGGTTTAAAATGTTTCATTCTGTGTGTAATAAATATATGAATATATATGTATATATAATATATAATATATACATATAATATTATATAGACATATATGTCTCTTTTAGAATTAGCTTGCAAAAAAATCACCTTTTTCAAAAAACTACTTCATTGAAATGCAGTTTTTCAATTAACAGTAAACATGCAATATTTTTATTAAGCTTGTTTCAGTTTGCAAAGTAAACTGCCAAAAAATCACAATCAATAAAACAATTCTTCAAATCTCTTTTATTGTGGTTATTCATTCATTCATTCATTCATTCATCTTCTTCCACTTAATCCTTTTCGGGTCGCGGGGGGGCTGGAGCCTATCCCAGCATCTTTGGGCGAGAGGCAGGGTACACCCTGAACAGATCGCCAGTCCATCGTAGGGCCAACACAGAGAGACAGACAACCATTCACTCTCACAGTCATACCTAAGGACAGAATCCCCAGTTTTGATGCCAATTAACCTAACTTGCATGTTTTTGGCACGTGGGAGGAAACCGGAGAAATCCCGGAGTAAACCCACGCAGACACGGGGAGAACATGCAAACTCCACACAGATCACTGTTGGTCGGGGGCTGGGATCAAATCCAGGATTTGATTATTGGTGTTTTCACGTTCAAATTGCTGCAGAATTCAGGCAAAAAAAAACTTACTTTGAACTGTTTCTGACTTCGTTCTGCTTGTGCCTGAGTCGAGAAAAAAAAAGAAAAAAGAAGCCAGGCTGAGTCATGTGCTGAATGCTGGGATATGTTAAGGCCACAAGGATCCTCTTTATGTATCCTCAGTTTTCGGGGTTTAGAAGGCTGCATTTGTCGGCCGTATGTGAAGGAGCCCACGGAATGGGACAGCTTTGGACACAGCACAGTGACGTATTTGGCCTTGAAACGTGCACTTGGAGGATGCAGAACCTGAATTGAGACACATCCACTGTGTCAACATGCCCACAGTCACGTGACCGTAGCAAACGAGGCCTAGTTGTCACATCACGTGATTGGAGACCTGGCGGGAAATTTGAGAGTGCTGTGCGTTGCATACGTTAATAGTGAAGGATTTAAAAGGGGTCTGATTCACCACTCAAACTGAGGGTTTTTTGAGGGGAGGAGATTTGTTTTCATCATTGCGTTTGCTATTTGAATAGAAGTCAGGGACAGTATTACACAAGTTAGAATTAGGTTTAGGTTTAGTAACATTAAACAACACTTTGATTTTCTAAATATTACACATAGATGCATACACATACATTGACACATAACACACAACACAAACTTATTCACACAAACACAGTAGACATATGCAGTGCATCCGGAAAGTATTCACACCGCTTCACTTTTCCCACATTTTGTTATGTTACAGCCTTATTCCAAAAGGGATTAAATTCATTTTTTCTCTCAGAATTCTACACACAATACCACATAATGACAATGTGAAAAAAGTTTTTGTGTAGATTTTTGCAAATTTATTAAAAATTAAAACTAAATCACATGTACATAAGTATTCACAGCCTTTTGCTCAATACTTTGTTGATGCACCTTTGGCAGCAATTACAGCCTCAAATGTTTTTGAATATGATGCCACAAGCTTGGCACACCTATCTTTGGGCAGTTTGGCCCATTCCTCTTTGCAGCACCTCTCAAGCTCCATCAGGTTGGATGGGAAGCGTCGGTGCACAGCCATTTTCAGATCTCTCCAGAGATGCTCAATTGGATTCAAGTCTGGGCTCTAGATGGGCCACTCAAGGACATTCACAGAGTTGTCCTGAAGCCACTTCTTTGATATCTTAGCTGTGTGCTTAGGGTCGTTGTCCTGCCGAAAGAAGAACCATCACCCCAGTCTGAGGTCAAGAGCGCTGTGGAGCAGGTTTTCATCCAGGATGTCTCTGTACATTGCTGCATTCATCTTTCCCTCTATCCTGACTAGTCTCCCAGTTCCTGCCACTGAAAAACATCCCCACAGCATGATGCTGCCACCACCATTGGTATGGTTATGAGCGGTGCCTGGTGTCCTCCAAACATGACGCCAGAGTTCAATTTTTGTCTCATCAGACCAGAGAATTTTGTTTCTTATGGTCTGAGAGTCCTGAAGTGCCTGCTGACAATCTCCAGGTGGGCTGCCATGTGCCTTTTACTAAGGAGTGGCTTCCGTCTGGCCACTCTACCATACAGGCCTGATTGGTGGATTGCTGCAGAGATGGTTGTCTTTCTGGAAGGTTCTCTTCTCTCCACCGAGGAACACTGGAGCTCTGACAGAGTGACCATCAGGTTCTTGGTCACCTCCCTGACTAAGGCCCTTATTCCCTGATTGCTCAGTTTAGATGGCCGGCCAGCTCTAGGGAAAGTCCTGGTGGTTCCTAACTTCTTCCATTTACGGATGATGGAAGCCACTGTGCTCGTTGGGACCTTCAAAGCAGCAGAAACTTTCCTGTACCCTTTCCAAGATTTGTGCCTCAACATAATCCTATCTCAGAGGTCTACAGACAATTCCTTTGACTTCAAGCTTGATTTGAGCACTGACATGCACTGTCAACTGTGGGGCCTTATATAGACAGGTGTGTGCCTTTCCAAATCAAGTCCAGTCAACTGAATTTACCACAGGTGGACTCCAATTATGCTGTAGAAACATCTCAAGGATGATCAGTGGAAACAGGATGCACCTGAGCTCAATTTTGAGCGTCATGGCAAAGGCTGTGAATACTTATGTACATGTGATTTCTTAGTTTTTTATTTTTAATAAATTTGCAAAAATCTAAAAAAAAAATAATTCACATTGTCATTATGGGGTATTGTGTGTAGAATCTTGAGGGAAAAACAAATTTAATCCCTTTTGGAATAAGGCTGTAACATAACAAAATGTGGAAAAAGTGAAGCGCTGTGAATACTTTCTGGATGCACTGTAGGAGAGGCTTAGAGACAGATTAGACAGTTGTTTGTGTGGTTGAGAGAGTGTGTGTACTTTTTTCAGAGTGCAAGGTGTGTTTTTCTGAGTGCCTGTGTGTAAGTGTAGTGAGGTGAGGGAAATGGAGGCATAATCAGTGCCTAAAGGAGCACGCTCTTATGTGTGGCAGCACTTTGACATTGTCAGCCCGAAGAAGGTCAAGTGTCTTATCTGTGCTGTGGAGCTGATGTTCACCAATAACACGTCTTCAGTGCTGCAACACCTGTGCAGCAAACACCCAGAGACAACACCCAGTACAGATACTGCTGCTACTGCTGCCTGCAACCATGAAGACTGAGATGCCAATGCCATCAACATCACAGGTAGTGTGCCTTATTATTTCATATTATTAGTGTGTTTTCCAAACCTCTCTCTCAACATGTATTAAAATGTTATCAACTCCATCAGTCAGCAGCAGAGGAAGAACTTGGGCCTTCAGCAGAAGACAACTTCTGGGAGTTTTTGGATAGCGGAGTTGGTTTGTATTTTGTTTTACTTTAAGCATAATTTTCTAATTACAAAAGATTGCTAATTACATTTTTCTTTTTGTTTAGGTGAAACACAGCACTGTCAAAGTGCAACAGCAGATGCCACAATGGAACTTCAGCGATATTTGTCTGAGCCCTACCTCTCCAGAGAAGAAGACCCGCTGTCTTACTGGGCAACATGCCAAACCATACACCCCACTCTTTACAAGATGACAAAAAAGTATTTCCACATGCCAGCAACATCAGTGCCATGTGAGCGGGTCTTCTCCAAAGCTGGAGAGGTAATAAGCCACAAGAGAAGCAGACTGAAATCATGGACTGTGGAAATGCTTCGTTTTTTTGAATAAAAATCTTTTTCACTTCACTCCAACAGAAACATAATGTTTCATTATTTATGAAGAGCAGTAAATACTATAAAATGGTAGAGGAAAATATTTACAATATGACAGTGAAGTGCAGGTAGATTTGGGTCCCTCCCATTTCTCATTTTTACCCCTACCCCTATGAACTGGGACACCCCTTCATGGCTGCACATGGCCAAAGTGGCTGTAGAGTGTAGCTGTCTTACCGGCCACTGCTGAAATTCACAGCCATTGGCCGGTGTTAATGTCAAGCCCTGCGTACTATCTATCTATCTATCTATCTATCTATCTATCTATCTATCTATCTATCTATCTATCTATCTATCTATCTATCTATCTATATGGTAAATGGTAAATGACATTCACTTATATAGCGCTTTTATTCTCATCTCTTGATGACCAAAGCGCTTTACAGATCGTGCTATCCACCCATTCACACACACATTCACACACTGATGGCGGCATGCTACCTAACATGGCACTTCCAGACCCACCAGGAGCAATTAGTGATTATTGGACTTCTTAATGTGTATATATGAACAGGAGAAGAAAGATGGTGCTAACCATGCATGTGGATGTACATATTCCTGGATTAAATTGGCTGATTTATTGCACTTTCCAAAATGAAAATTATGACCTTAAAGACTGTGTTTCTTTATTATTGTAATATCACTTGTCTGCGACTGAAATTGTAGCTACTTACTACAGAGATCGCTGAGTGATTATGTCATCACTCAGCGATCTCTCAGCGACCTCCACCCCTGTATAAAGGGAGTACAATCAGTGCACTTTGATAAATCAATACATTTTTAGTGACATAACTTGAAATTTGTATAAAATAACACTGAAAAGGGACAACTTTGTCATATTTCTAAAGAGCGGACTTTATATGAGGATTCATTCACTGAAAATTGTCCTTCCAAAGAATTTTTCCATCTGTCTATCATTTGACAGATTACATGGAGGGTGATGTATCCATCCATCCATCTTCTTCCGCTTAATCCTTTTCGGGTCGCGGGGGAGCTGGAGCCTATCCCAGCATCTTTGGGCGAGAGGCAGGGTACACCCTGGACAGATTGTCAGTCCATCGCAGGGCCAACACAGAGAGACAGACAAACATTCACTCTCACAGTCATACCTAAGGACAATTTAGAATCCCCAGTTGATGTCAGTTAACCTAACTTGCATGTTTTTGGCATGTGGGAGGAAACCGGAGAAATCCTGGAGTAAACCCACGCAAACATGGGGGGAACATGCAAACTCCACACAGATCACTGTTGGTCAGGGGCTGGGATCAAACTCAGGCTCCCCCGGCCAAGGGTGAGTTGCTGTGCTGCCACAGTGCTAACCACTCCGCCACTGTGCTGCCCGGGGTGATCTAATTAAGGTCAATTAAAATGATAATAGATAACAGATTGACAGAATAGATAACAGATTGACAGAACTTTTACAAGCCTGTCTGAGAAAATGACATAACAAAAAGTGTAGTGCAACCTGTGATATAAAGTGTTGGCCTTTTTCAGGTTTTCAATTCAGATGCACTTCTAACAGTCAGTCACCAGGTGGCAGTCTTTCTTAGATGCTTCATAACACTGTGTCACTCATGAAGCAATTGTCTCAAAGTTGCTCATTTTTTCATGAGGCCTCAGTTTTAACATCATTAGGTTCAAAATAATTGCAGGTAATTGATAAAAAAAAAAAAAACTTTCTCCTTCCCACCAGTATTTGTACAAGCAATTATTCCACAGTGGTGCATTATATTTTCATAATGTTTGGCTTTAATGAAACAGAATCACCCCCTGCAGCTTCCTCCCAGTATGGCCGCCAATATACAGTAGCTCATGTGACGTCATCTTAAAACTATGATTTAACCATGAGTAGATTGATGTCTGTTTTTAATAGTGCTGGTATATTTGCACTACAAAAGGCAACTTTGTCATCACCGCCACCAGTTTTGGGTTCACCCAATCCTACCGACCCACACAATACATAGCAAACTTGACTGCCTGGTTCGTGAGCTTCGCCTGGATGAGCCCATGTTCCACTGCTCTCCACGCCTCGTTCTTTTGTATGTTGTTTCTATATGACAGCAAGGACTGGTCATATAGTATGGAGTTTGCCTGAAACAGCAGTTATTAATTTCTCCTTCATGTCTTCATAACAACAGGTAATGTACAGATCTGCTTCAACAACCCCCCCCCCCCACTTCCCGAGCAAAGTGTTTCTAACATCAAATCATGCAATAAATAGTAGGTTCAGTTAATGAATCTGTCATTATTTGACATCAAAACCAGCTGATTTAAAAGTTCAGGATGAGAGTGCTGCCTCTGGTGCCTGACTGTATGGAAAATATCATGACTGATCATAATAACTATGCAAATGAGCTGGAGGGGATTCTGCACACCACTGTCCGGTTTTCGCCGGTCCGGACCCAAATGCTTTCCATAGCGTTTTCAATACACAATGGATGGGAAGCAGAAAAACGACAGAACCAGTGGACATGTACCATCACCCAATTACTCTCAAGCAATGACTTCACGAGCGGTGCGTAAAACTAAACAAATCAACCAACAACTACTGAGTAGGAATGTGGATGAGATGATGCTGCATTAAAGGTACCTATAAATACAGGACAAACCACATCCTTTATTGATTCAATACAGGACACAATACCATATTTTACAGGATGGGTGGCAACCCTAGCAGAGGGCCAGGAGCAACACAAGCAGCTCATGGGAGCTCTACACTCGCAATGTGAGTTTGCATATTTTATAGCCTTACAGACAGATTGTCATGTACGCTGCGTTGTTGTGCAGCGCACAGTGAATTGATACGATCCCAATATGCAGGTGAAGTAAACGTGTTTACTAACAATGGGAAAAGTAGCACAAAATGTTCAATGAATAAGTCCAGCATGAGAAGTGAACAGATGAAACGGCTACTAACTCGGTTGGTTGGAGGATGAGCCCCACGTGCTCCCAGACGGGACTGGAGCGGAGAGGAAGGGCAATTAATCATAATAAGGAGGAAGACACGAATTTCTGCGGGGCTCTCTTGTTCCGCTGACTGGCGTACTCTCGCATAGTGGTGAAGATGGCCACACTTGCCGCAGCACTTCCCTCTTGCTGCACACTCTCTGGCCTTGTAGCAGTGCTTTGTGGACCCGCAGCCCATACACCTGGGCTTCCCCGGGGCAGACCTCATCCATACAGTGTTGGCACCCTCGGCGTCCTCCTCGACGCTCCCATCGCTGTCCGGGTCCACTACCTGTGTAGCCATGGGGGATCGTATCTCTTGCGGTGACAGATGCTCACTCCACTCCTGAGTCAGCTTATCTGTTGCCTCCAGCTGATGGGCCAACTCGATGGCCCCAGATAGTGTCAATTCACCAGGAAATATGAGCAGCTTAGACTGGACTGCAGCACAGTTGGTATGTTCCGCCAACTGGTCACAAACCATTTCTTCCTCCAACAGTCCGAATCGACACTCAGCGGCCAGCTGCCTCAAGTCCGACACGAACCACTGAATGGGTTTGCCTACCTGTTGGCGGCGCTGTCGGAACTTAATCCTTCAGACGATGACTTTGTCCGGTGCCCTGAAATGGCGCGCCATCAGCTCGACCACTTCTTCAAAGCTGTCTGCGTCACCAAGCATGCACAAAATCCTTCGTCCCTCCATTCCCAGGTTGTGCACAAGCAATGCACGCACCCTCAACTTCTACCATCCTTCCCAGGTCTAACGCCACCGTATACCTTCTAAAGCCGTTGTACCACCGAGGCCACGATACAGGCGGCTCACCTGGGAGCTCCAAAAATAGCCATATTTGGTGTCCCACATGCTTCCATGTCTTCGCTATTGCCTGCTTTTTTATTCTTTTATTCTCATCGCCAAATGTTATGTCTGAACTCGGAGCCAAGGAGGACACCAGCAGCAGAGCTGAACACAAGTTTATTACACAGGGTGCTGTGCACCCAACTACACCTGCAGATGCTGGCAGAGGAAAAAGTGGAAGAGGCTACCCCCCTTCCTGCAGCCCTCCTTATACCCATGGGGCTGGCAGGACTGGAAGGCGGAGCCACCACCCCGTGCCACACAAATAAGAACTCCATATAAATACAATATATGAACAAAAATGACTACATTTCAACTATAATTTGAACACCAGCTTCAGATAAAAACAGCACAAGGCCTCCTCCTAAATTGGACATTATAAAGAAGTCGGGATGCAGCAGGATGGCGCTCTTTTATTCAGGATACCTACAGTATGGCTGAGTGGAGTGGATAACTGGCTTAGCAATGTTAGCCTTGGCCTTGTATTTTGCAGCCATTAGATTACAAAGGATTTGATAACATGAAAAATTTATCCAGATCCATGAAAAGACACAGTAACTGGTGAGTTAAACTCTATCTTGAATGAATGAATGAATGAATTTTATTTATTTCGGATAGTACATTACAGGTTAAAAGAAACTGTATAATTTAACAACAAGGTCAAATTAGACAAAGACTCCTTCTACTATACAATTCCACGTGAGTTATCCGAAATGGGTGATGGCTGAAGCCGCAGCTTATATTGCCCACCCATATTCCATCCAAGAATTCAAAGGAGAAAAAAGAGAAAACAAGACAAGAGCGATTGCATCTTTCTCCTCTATGTGTCTATGCCTGCATGCTGTTTTATTTTCAACTCTTTATATGATTGTGAAGATATTTTTTATTCATACTCGGTTTGACTAAATAACAAACAGCACCAAACAGGACCAAACGGGACACCAAATGCCCAAATAATGATTGAAATCATTTTTATGGTACACCAAACGCCCCAAAACTCAATAAAATAACTTATTTTAATATTTAATGACAAATGGCCATTCTTGTCATAATGAATGAGACACACAACTCATCATCACCGTCATCATGTTTCCCTTTTCTGGGGAATATACCCTTAGGGTGCATCTGTTGCATCCATCAAGTGCTGAAAGTTTGTGCTGTCCATCATTACTTTCCTTAGCTATTGGGCATCCATCCCATACAGTCTCTCCCACCTCACCCAACTTGAGGAACTTTCATCAGACAATATCTGTTTCCTAATATTTCCATTAATCAACCTGCAGATATGTGCTAGGTAATTTAGTTGTTTGTCAGAAGAGGACTTAATCGATTTTGTCCCAGTAATTCAGTGCAGATCTGCGTTTGAGTTTAAATCTCCATTTATTGTTATCATCATCCACTATTTGTTCAGTCCTGTCAGCTCTGTCTTCTATAGCCTCCTTTCACCATCTTCCTCAGGAATCCGTTCTATATGACCTCAATCTTTTCAACTTCTTTCA
The DNA here is from genome assembly GCA_020510985.1 of Pholidichthys leucotaenia. Classification (NCBI taxonomy): domain Eukaryota; kingdom Metazoa; phylum Chordata; class Actinopteri; order Cichliformes; family Pholidichthyidae; genus Pholidichthys; species Pholidichthys leucotaenia. The sequence continues at coordinate 95,696,821 of CM035837.1, forward strand.
CACACTATTCAGGAGATGGGGCCTCACACATGCAGTGAGGAACTTCATTCTGGTACACAGGTGTATATGCTGATCCATAAACACATGTTTAAGTTTGTTTCATTTTTCGAATGTGGATCCAATTTTCAAGCCAAGGGTCTGCGTTTCCTTGCTGGAGTTCGTGATGGTGTAACCCAGATATCGGAAGCTTCTCATATTCTTTTAATTTGGTTGCTATCTATGCAAATGAGGCTTTCTTGGTTTTTGACATCTTCGTCAATATTAAAAACCATCATTTTCATTTTGGTGTATGACAGTTTTAGTCCAAGCATAGGTGTTGTTGTAGATCCGGAGGATGATTTGTAGTTCCTCAATAGACTCCGCGAAAATGGCTTGATCGTCGGCATATAAAAGCTCCATTATTCTATTCTCCCCTCTTGCTTGAGCGTTTCTCTGAAGTTCACTTGGTGACACCTTGCTTGGGATACAGTACTTGATTTTGAAACCTGTCTCTGCATAGAGCCGCTCCACTTCATGACGAGCAACCCTGACAACAAAGTCCAGAATCGGAGACTCCAGGGCACCTTGCCTGCATCCAACCACAGTATCAAACAGTCGGGTGGGACCTTTGATGTACAGTGGGGCAAAAAAGTATTTAGTCAGCCACCAATTGTGCAAGTTCTCCCACTTAAAAGATGAGAGAGGTCTCCAGTTTTCATCATAGGTATACCTCAACTATGAGAGACAAAATGAGAAAAAAAAATCCAGAAAATCACATTGAAGGATTTTTAATGAATTAATTGGTAAATTCCTCAGTAAAATAAGTATTTGATCACCTACAAACAAGCAAGATTTCTGGCTCTCACAGACTTGTAACTTCTTCTTTAAGAGGCTCCTCTGTCCTCCACTCGTTACCTGTATTAATGGCACCTGTTTGAACTCGTTATCAGTATAAAAGACACCTGTCCTGACTTCGGTCCATTCAGACTAAAACCTCCCGGCACATGAACAGCTTTTTTCCCTCTGCCATCAGACTGCTGAACATTAAGTGACTTATTGACTATTGTGCACTATATACAGCAGCTCATGTCGTTCATCACTGTTTTTCTGTTGCATTATTGACTGCACTGTGGTACCCCATATTATCTGCTACTTGCTAATTTATTTAAATCTTCCTTGACTAGTATTACTCATTATTATTATTATTATTATTATTACTTATTATTCTACACTTAATGCATGTTTTTAGTCTTTTAGTTTTTTTAGTTTATCTCTTTATCTCTTCATGTTTTTAATGTTGCAGCATGGCACCGAGACAAATTCCTAGTTTGTGTACTACATGAACAATGGCAATAAATCTGATTCTGATTCTGATTCTGATTCTGTCCACAACCTCAAACAGACAGACTCCAAACTCCACTATGGCCAAGACCAAAGAGCTGTCAAAGGACACCAGAAACAAAATTGTAGACCTGCACCAGGCTGGGAAGACTGAATCTGCAATAGGTAAGCAGCTTGGTGTGAAGAAATCAACTGTCGGAGCAATTATTAGAAAATGGAAGACATACAAGACCACTGATAATCTCCCTCGATCTGGGGCTCCATGCAAGATCTCACCCCGTGGGGTCAAAATGATCACGAGAACGGTGAGCAAAAATCCCAGAACCACATGGGGGGACCTAGTGAATGAACTGCAGAGAGCTGGGACCAAAGTAACAAAGGCTACATCAGTAACACACTACGCCGCCAGGCACTCAAATCCTGCAGTGCCAGACGTGTCCCCCTGCTTAAGCCAGTACATGTCCAGGCCCATCTGAAGTTTGCTAGAGAGCATTTGGATGATCCAGAAGAGGATTGGGAGAATGTCATATGGTCAGATGGAACCAAAATAGAACTTTTTGGTAAAAACTCAACTTGTCGTGTTTGGAGGAGAAAGAACACCATACCTACTGTGAAGCATGGGGGTGGAAACATCATACTTTGGGGCTGTTTTTCTGCAAAGGGACCAGGACGACTGATCCATGTAAAGGAAAGAATGAATGGGGCCATGTATCGTGAGATTTTGAGTGAAAACCTCCTTCCACCAGCAAGGGCATTGAAGATGAAACGTGGCTGGGTCTTTCAGCATGACAATGATCCCAAACACACCGCCCGGGCAACGAAGGAGTGGCTTCATAAGAAGCATTTCAAGGTCCTGGAGTGGCCTAGCCAGTCTCCAGATCTCAACCCCATAGAAAATCTTTGGAGGGAGTTGAAAGTCTGTGTTGCCTAGCAACAGCCCCAAAACATCACTGCTCTAGAGGAGATCTGCATGGAGGAATGGGCCAAAATACCAGCAACAGTGTGTGAAAACCTTGTGAAGACTTACAGAAAATGTTTGACCTCTGTCATTGCCAAAAAAAGGGTATATAACAAAGTATTGAGATGAACTTTTGTTATTGACCAAATACTTATTTTACCGAGGAATTTAACAATTAATTCCTTAAAAATCCTTCAATGTGATTTTCTGGATTTTTTTTTTTTCTTATTTTGTCTCTCATAGTTGAGGTATACCTATGGTGAAAATTGGAGACCTCTCTCATCTTTTAAGTGGGAGAACTTGCACAATTGGTGGCTGACTAAATACTTTTTTACCCCACTGTATGTCTTCATGTTAGTATATAACGCTTTAAGGACTGCTACTATCTGAGGACACTTCAGTCTAATCTCAAGACATTTCATCAGGGGTTTGCGAGGTATCCAACTGTATGCAGCCTGTAAGTCAAAGAAAGCAATGAATAGTGGAGTCCCAGATTTACTGGACTTCTCAAGCATGTGGCGTAATTTGATGATGGCATCATTAGTTGACCAATTGGCACGGAATCCAAACTGAGAGTGCAGTCCCAAATAATGCATTAAATCATACCTAGCAAGACCTAGTGACATCAAGTCAAGAAACAGGACACTTTTACAAATATTTGAGACCAATTGTAATGTGGTCCTTTAATTTAATTTAATTTAATTATTTTGGCGTTTTCGTGTCCCATTTGTTGTTTAGTCAAGGTTTGACTAAATCACTAACAGGACATTAACTATGTCATTCACTATGTTAGAAATTATAAATATGATCTTTTAGGACTTCTATTCATAATAATGTTGTATCCTGCACTTTGAGGAATGGGAATTGTTCATTCACCATTATAAATAATTATTTGTGGATGAGTAATTTACCATTCATCTTCTACTGCTTCTAGCAGTAGAAGATGGATGGATGGATGGATGGATGGATGGAGTAATTTACCTCCTCAGTGGGATCACCCATGAGCTACAATATTTACTGCTCCTGAACAGAGTCTGGTCCTGTTGTCATGCTTGTCTCCATGTCTGTAGCATACCCTGTTTTCTCCTAGAGTATGCATGTCTCTTATTACACCTGCCAAGGAGTTCATGTTATCGGGGCAGTTTGTATGTCTGTTAGCAGGATTATGCAAAAACTGCTTAAGTAATTTTGATGCAATGGTCACCAGAGGTGACCCTTGGCCTGAAGCCCAATTCATAGTGGCAAAAATGCACTGGTATGCAAGCAAGCCCAATAGACGCATTCGTGCGCAAACGCTACGCAGAGGGTGAGCACTGACCAAGCGTATGCAGGCCCCAAAAAGTGACTGCGCGTACAAGAACACAGTGGTTGCAGTGAACTGCACATACTGTCATGTTCTGGACAGGGTTAGAACCTGTCCATTCCTTATGTTCCCTTCTTGGACTCTTGGTTATTATTGTTAATATCATTATTGCCATTCATTATTATCATTTCTGTATGGACTCTTATTTTGACAGTCCTCTTTGTTTACTTCCTACTAGCATAATGCATCTTCTGTTTAGCCTCATTCTCTTACATTGTTAATTTATCACAGCTGTTTCTTGTTTTAGTGATTATTTGCTATTTATTCTGCCGCATGTAGTCCTTCTTTAAGGTATCCTAAGTTGTGTTTCCACGCCTCATTCTCTCCACACCACTGCCTTGGCATCACCCGTTCTTGTAAGTTGCCTGTCATTCACGGCATCTGTATTTTCCAGCTGTCAAGCTGCACGTTTATTCTGTAATAAATACCGCAAACTGCTCTCTGGCGTTTGGGTCTGTCATTATGCCCTGTAGGGGCATACCATGACAGTAGAGCGCCTCCAGTTCAGGACCCAATGGACATGAAGTTTGTGCAACTGGGTTTGAGTCATGACCAGTTGTGGGCTGTTACTTCCGTGGGGGACTTAATTGAGGTGGCCTGTACCTTCCCTACTCCCAAGGAGGCTCTCAAGTTTTTGTACGCCACAGCTATTATTATCAAGGACGTTCCGTGCCTGTGGAACTTCCCGGAGCATGGGGGAATCCTCATCTCAGTCTCCAACCTGCAGTGGTCCCTCAGCAGCCTTGTGAAAAGACCTCCCGCCACTCCGTTCCCAGTGCCGACAAGCAAACGTCTCCAGGTTCCACCGCCTGCTTCAACCCGCTGCACTCCAGCTCCGGCTCCATGGCGTCCTGCCACTCCGGCTGCTCACCGTAGAATCCCCACAGCTGCTCAGAGGGACTTCCCTGGATTCCCAGCAGCAGCATCAGTGGCAACAGGACAGAGGAACAAGCAAATACTCAATCATTTTTTAACATCAGTTAATGACAAGTCTTGCCTTGTTCCCAGTGAGGGACATCAGCGGCAGCCACCACCTGCTGCTGAGCCCTCACCACCTGTCTCTGTTGCCACTCCAGTTTGTCTGCCTCATCTAACCTTCACCTCCTCTCTTCCACTGAGCTCCATGCCTGTAGCAGCATCTCCTCCTCTCTGGAGAGCTCCAGCAACTGATTCCCTACAGACCTCCTCTTCACCTGTTGCTTCGCTCCTGGCCTCCTCACCTGCTGCCTTGCTCCCGGCCTCCTGACCATCTGTTTCACCCCTGGCATCCTCTCACCTGCTGCCTCTCTCCAGACCTCCTCCTTGCTGCATTGCCTGTGGCTTCTCTCAAGGTCTTCACCCCTACAGCTACTCTCGAGGCTGTCGCTCCAGTGGCTCACCCAGAGGCAATCGCTTCAGCAGCTCACCCAGAGGCCATCGTTTCAGCGGCTCACCCAGAGGCCGTTGCTCCAGCGGCTCACCCAGAGACAGTCGCTTCTTCAGCTCATCCAGAGGCTGCCACCACAGCAGCCATGGACCAGGAGCTAAGGCAAGTCCTTTTCTTTGTATTTATAACATCTATTTTAGAAAGGACTTGGCTTGCTTCTGGTGGGGGGCCCAACTGCAGGTTCCACCTGTCTCTGGGTCCTTCCCGCCAGTCTCTGCTGATAGTTTTAATGTCACCTCACTCTCTCCCTGACTTTCTCCCTCATCCGAGGTGGCTGCTACAAGGGAGATGGATTTCCAGGCATCTGGGCTGGACACTTTCCAACCTCAACTGTCTCATCCTGAGGTCAGCATGCCCCAGACATCTCATTGTAAGGTCAGCGCAACCCACCTGTCTCCTCCTGAGCTCAACCCACCGCAGCTGCCCTGTCTTGAACTCAGAGTTTCCCTGCTATCAACACCTCAGCAGTTGTTACCCAAACTCTGTGCCCCGCAGCTGTTGTGCCACAAGTATCAGGATCCAGCTTTGCATCCACCCGTCCGGTGGCCTTGGGACTCTGGCAGGCCACCCGACGTGCCATTCCCTTCCATCTGGTGGTCCTGGGGCTCTGGACGGCTACCAGATGAACTGCCCCCCCCACACACACACACACACCGGGTGGTCCATGAACTGGAGTTGACCACCCGACCAACTCTTCTCCCTGCTATCCATCCTCAGACTGTGTGACTGGAAGGGGGGGTGGGTTCTGGCCCACCTGTCCTAGGGTCCCCACCACCCGCCCTGGGCAGGGGGTCTATCTCTAGAGTCATCTGGTACTATCATGATCTGGACAGGGTTAGACTCTGTCCACGCATTATGTTCCCTTCTTGGACTCTTGGTTATTATTGTTAGTATCATTATTGTCATTCATTATTATTGTTTCTGTATGGACTCTTATTTTGACAGTACTGTTTACTTCCTGTTAGCGTATTCGCGTAATGCATCTTCCATTTAGCCTAATTCTCTTATGTTAATTTATCACAGCTGCTTCTTGTTTAGTAATTATTAGTTTGGTATTTATTCTGCCGCCTCTAGTCCTTCCTTGCGGCATCCTCAGTTGTGTTTCCGCGCCTCGTTCTCCTCATGCCACTGCCTTGGTGTCACCCGTTGTAAGTTGCCTGCCGTTCGCAGCATCTGTATTTTCCAGCCCTTGGACTTCATGTTTATTCTGCAATAAATACTGCAAACTTCTGTCTGGCATTTGGGTCCGTCATTGTGCCCCATAGGGGCCTACCATGACATATATGCCAGGAAACTCCTGCCATCCCGGACGGGGAAGTATTGATTGATGAGGGTAAACAGATGTGCATGTGCTTCGCTATTAAAACATGTTTTTCACGTAACCTCGGAATGAACGTTGTGCATTCTTCTACTGTGGAGTGGCTCATTTGTCAGTTTTTCACCCAGAACACGAAAACAGTAAATTATATTCCTACCTGTTTCATAGCTTTGGGTTTCTCCATAGCTTGTGACAGCAGCTGCTACAGGTATGGTTTGGGGCTGGGGAAAATTGTTTCAGTCACTTTATGGTAAATATATATGTAAGACATTTAATCTACAGATTACTGAAAGTTTAAAAAAAAAAACTCCACCACTGAGCTCTTCTTTTGTGGTTCGATTGCAACTGTTAAAACATTTGGTGGCTCTTGGCTGCCTCCGACAGTACGGGCATGTGAAATGCAGATTATTTTCACTACACATGTGCAAAATACGGCTGCTGAACGGTAGCTGCAGTGGCTCAAAAACAACTCTGAATATTGCCGTGTATGCAAATGTAGTCTACAGAACACAAACATTATCCCCTACAGGGACTCTGAACAGTCCTTAACAGTGAACCCAATCAATTTTGGGTTTTTCACCCCACTTATATCACGGACACACAGATCGTCCCAAATGTCTCCTGAGCCGGTGGACGGAGCCACTGTTTATAGCAGGATACGATACAACAGGGAAGAGCTGCTAGCATTTAACCGCCACCCGGTCCCACTGGAAAAACTCGACATACCGAGAGAATTGAGGCGAAAGCGTCGCGGCTGCCGGGCTGGAGTAAGGCGGAGGACAAAAAATATAAGGTACAGACCCTCCCTTTCATCTGTTGTCATGGGAAATGTACGGTCGATACTGGGAAAGTTAGATGAGCTAGCGGCTATCTCCCATTATGATAGCACTTACCGGGAGTGCTCTCTCCTTTTGTTTACTGAGACGTGGCTAACTGAACTAGCAGCAGATGCTAACATTGAGCTGGAGGGTTTTCACATGATACGAGCTGACCGAACACCAGAGAGTGGCAAAGCTAGGGGCGGTGGAGTGATAATGTATGTTAACAACAACTGGTGCAGACCGGGACATATCACTGTTAAACAACGACACTGCAGCAAAGACATTGAGTTGTTAGCTGTTAGCATGAGGCCTACATATCTCCCGAGAGAACACTCACACGTGATCTGCATTGTTGTTGATGCAAATCCGACGGCGAACGCTGGGACAGCGCGTGACGTCATCCATTCAGTAACCAGCAGGCTGCAGACAGAACACCCAGATGCTCTTCTCCTCATCTCAGGCGATTTCAACCACGTTTCACTGTCTCCCATTCTGCCCACTTTCACCCAGTATGTCACATGCCACACTAGAGACAATAAAACACTGGATTTGTTCTACGCAAACACTAAGGAGGCGTACACCTCATCACAACTCCCCCCACTTGGGAGATTGGATCACAACTTGGCTCATCTCCGACCGGTGTACAAACCCCTAGTGCACAGACAACCTCCGGCCATGCACACTGTGGAGTTATGGTCTGAGGAGACAATGGACACTCTAAAGGACTGTTTTGAAGCCACTGCCTGGAAGCAGCTCTGCGATCCACATGGTGAGGACATCGATGGCCTCATTCACACCTTCACGGGCTACCTCAGCTTCTGTGTGGACAAATCCGTTCCTACCAAGACCATACGGCATCACTCAAACAACAAACCCTGGATCAACCCTGAGATAAAAACACTTCTGAGAGAGAAGAAGAGGATCTTCAGGTCGGGGAACAGGGAGATGCTGAAGTCCGTACAGAGGGAGCTGAGGAGAAAGATCAGAGAAGGCAAGGACAGCTTCAGGAAGAAGATGGAGGACAAGCTGCAACAGAGCGACATCAGCGGGGTCTGGAGAAACCTCAAAACCATCTCGGGGCTCCAGAATACCTCCCCCCAGGCCACGGGGGGCAGGGAGTGGGCGAACAACCTGAATCTGTTTTTCAATAGATTTGACCAACCGCCCTCCCCCCTGTCTGCACAACAACCACTGCTGCCTCTAAGAAATCAAGTCCTGCTGCCCACTCCCCACTCCACCGACACCCCCCCCCCACTCCCAACACACAGCCCCCCATCCTGACCCTGACCAAGACCCAGGTGAGGACGGAGCTGAGGAAGATCAAGGCGAGGAAGGCGTCGGGACCGGACGGCATCAGCGCAAAGCTCCTCAAGTCCTGTGCAGACCAGCTGTGTGGGATTGTGACGTATATCTTCAACATTAGCCTGAAACTGGGGAGGGTACCACAGCTGTGGAAAACATCTTGTGTGGTACCTGTACCAAAAACTTCCCACCCCAAAGACCTGAACAGCTACAGACCGGTGGCCTTGACGTCCCACTTGATGAAGACCCTGGATAGACTGCTCCTTGCTCATCTCCGCCCCCTGGTGGAACCAGCGATGGATCCACTCCAGTTCGCCTACCAGCATGGCATTGGGGTGGAGGATGCGGTGATCTTCCTCCTTCACCGTTCTCTGTCCCACCTGGAGAAGCCCAGGAATATGGTGAGGATCATGTTCTTTGACTTCTCCAGTGCTTTCAACACCATCCAACCGATGATCCTGAAGGACAAGCTGCTGCGCGCAGGGGTGGACCAGCACCTGTCATCATGGATCCTGGACTACCTCACGAACCGGCCTCAGTTTGTGAGAACCCGGGACTGTGTTTCCGACACGATCATCAGTAGCACGGGGGCCCCCCAGGGAACGGTGCTGGCTCCCTTCCTGTTCACTCTTTATACTGCGGACTTCTCACACAACACAACACATTGCCATCTACAGAAGTTCTCTGATGACTCTGCGATCGTTGGTCTCATCTCCAACGGAGATGAAGCTGAGTACAGAGGGCTTATCCAGGACTTTGTGGACTGGTGCCATCGGAACTGCCTCCAAATCAACGCGAGGAAAACTAAGGAGCTGGTGGTGGACTGCCACAGGCATGGGCAGCCCCTCACAGCACCAGTAAATATACAGGGAACAGACATCGAGATGGTGACATCCTATAAGTACCTGGGTATTCATCTGAACAATAAACTAGACTGGTCACACAATACTGACGCACTCTACAAGAAGGGACAGCGCAGGCTGTTCCTGCTGAGGAGACTCAGGTCTTTTGGTGTACAAGGGGCGCTGCTGAAGTCATTCTATGACACGGTGGTGGCATCAGCCATCACTTTTGGAGTGGTCTGCTGGGGCAGTGGCATTACTGCAGCCGATAGGAAGAGACTGAACAAACTGATTAAGAAAGCTAGCTCTGTCCTGGGGCAGCGCCTTGATCCGATGGAGGAGATAGGAGAGAGAAGGACGGTGGCTAAACTGTCATCTCTGCTGGAGTCCGAGTTCCACCCTATGCAGGACATACTGGATGCACTGAGGAGCTCATTTAGCAGCAGACTACATCATCCCAGGTGCACAACCGAGAGGTTTCGTAGGTCCTTCCTACCAACGGCTGTCAGACTGTACAACCTAAGCAGGGCTGCTCGCAGAGATAGCAAAAAGACGTAACAAACTAATAGTTTTTTTTTTTTTTTTTTTTTGAATGCAAAAGATGCAATAGACTTACACAATGGTCCTCTCCGGCATACAACTAGGAACATACCGGTCGCTATGGAGGGTGAGAATATGTATGGGCACATAATCATACCATGTAGGATAACTAAATAGACGGTTATGCTGTTTCATCCCACCTAGCAACAATGCTCTGCACTGTGTGTGTTTATATATTTACATATTTATTCCATCTAGCTACAATGCTCTGCACTGGGTGTGTTTATATTTATATATCTATATATTTATTCCATCTAGCTACAATGCTCAGCACTGGGTGTGTTTATATTTATATATCTATATATTTATTCCATCTAGCTACAATGCTCCGCACTGTGTTTTTATATATCTACATATTATTCCATCTAGCTACATTGCTCCGCACTGTGTGTGTTTATATACTTGCATATTTATTCCACCTAGCTGCAATGCTCCGTACTGTGGGTGTTTATATATTTACATATTTATTCCATCTAGCTACAATGCTCTGCACTGTGTGTTCATATATTCATATATTTATTCCATCCAGCTACAGTGCTCTGCACTGTGTCTGTGTGTGTGTGTGTATATATATATTTTATAGTAATATATACATATGTATATTAGCTGCTCTTGCTTGTTTTTTTTTTGTTTTTTTTCCTTGCCTTCTGATTGTTGCTCTGAGTGTTGCTATCCCTGTGCTGTTGCAATCCTGGAATTTCCCCGTTGTGGGACTAATAAAGGCTTATCTTATCTTATCTTATCTTAAAACCAAATGAAGGATTTTGTTGAAAATTTCACCAGAGGTGGCCCTTAGGCAATAGATGAACCCACTAGATTTTGGAGGTGATCTAAGAGTGCATACCTCCACCAAGGGCCTAGCATTTTAGCAAGATTAAGCAAAAACTGTGATACTGACTGGACAATCAGCCTAAATGCAGAGTGCAACACCAAGAGAAACACACACAAAATACGTCTGACCGTTTATTAAATTTCAAAAGAGCAATCTTGAGGAAAAACCAGTCACTCGCCAGAGGAGCAGCAAACCTGCAGAGGGAGAAGCAAGGCTGATTAGAAAGAAGAATGGAGGAGGATTGGGAAATCCAAATAGTACCACTTAGGTGGAAGAGAGAGAGAGAGACCGGCTCAGAACCCAGCGAAGGAGATGGACCAGCAGGTCGGAACTGCTCTAAGGGGAAATGGTGAGCTGCGTCTGACCGGGTGGAGTGAAGGAACTGCAGTGGAGGAACAACAGGCTGGTAAAAGCATGGAAACCCCTGGAGACACACCGCTTCGTTGGCAGCAACCTGAGGATGGAGGAGAACAACGTGTCAGGTAAATTACTTAACACAGAGAGCTCACACGTGAGAACTATTCTACTCAAGGCAGTTTACCCAAATGAGCCAGCGCTGAATCACTGAAGAGTGCTTCCTTTTAAATGCTGGCTCAGCAGAATCAGCAGGTGCGTCAGATGAGGTGATTAGTAGAGCAGAGGAAACGGGATGGTGGGGGCGACCGCTCACCAGAACATGACAAAAACAACTGGATAGATTTTGATGATGTTTTCACCAGAGGTGGCCCTTGGACTATGGATAAACCCATTAGATTTTGCCCTATCTCACAATGTGGATGGATGGATGGATGGATAGACAGAGGTATAAACAGATGGACTAATGGATGGAGGAAAACACAAACAGATGGAAGGAGGGAGGGATGGACGGAGACTTGGTGGAGGTATGCACTCTCTTGTATATCACTGCAGACAGTCAAAACGTGATTGGCTCTGGTTTCAGGAAGCAGTTTATCCAAATTAAAGCAAAGCCAAACTTTTCTGGGCTGATTATGAACTTAGAAAGACCAAGACCAAGTCAAAACCAAGCCAGGCAGAAACCAAGTCGAGACCAAGACCACTGTGCATATACTGTAGGTCTTGGTCTTGACATCTTATCTTTGTCTTGTGAGTCTCTGGTCTTGACTACAACACCATAGCCAGACTGTAACTTTGCTGTTGGAAAAATCAGTTTTTCGTCTTAAATGTAATCTCTCACTTTCACTTGGAGATAGTTAATTTAGGGGTATACTGTAGCTACACCCCAACATTATTTTCCATGGTTTTGCCTCTAAGCAAAATGGTCCTGGTGGAATATGCATCAAAATACTTATCTTAAAAGTTTGAAGGGGTACTTTATAGTGACACATTAAAGGCTTGCTGTCTTTTCATCCATCCATCCATCCATCCATCCATCCATCCATCCATCCATCCATCTTCTTCCGCTTAATGCTTTTCGGGTCACGGGGGGGCTGGAGCCTATCCCAGCATCTTTGGGCGAGAGACAGGGTACATCCTGGACAGATCGCCAGTCCATCGCAGGGCCAACACAGAGAGACAGGCAACCATTCACTCTCACAGTCATACCTAAGGACAATTTAGAATCCCCAGTTTGATGCCAATTTACCTAACTTGCTGTATTTTCATGCTACAAAAAATGTAAGCTATATGCTGGGGACCAGGTTTGACCCCGATAAGCAAAATCAAGCGTAGAACATCTGTGTGCTTATTTTTTCAATCATCTTGCGTATTGTCATAAATTGCCCTGGCAGGGGCAGATTGAGGACACCAAATGCACGCTGTGAGTTTGCACATTTAATAAGAACAAAACACAAAGTACAAAAAATACATAAAAACACTACATTTAAAAGCAGGATAAACAGGAGGAACAGTGTGGGGATCACGTCCGAGGGAAAAACGAGAGGACAGCCTGGCCAGACCCAGGCTAAGGCGTACAGAAACGCCGCGAGGAAAAGCAAGAGAGAGCTGGACGGAGCTCATCCACTAGCCCTTAAGCTGTGTGATTTCATCTGCCCCTAGTGGCAGAGCACGGCGCTGTGCCTGTCAACTGATAATAGCGTGGCAAACACTCCCCAGCTGGACTGAGGATTTGTACTGATCATGCCAGTTCACAAGGTGGCAGGCACACGTTGGAAGACTCATGGATAACACGTAATACACCAAAGAGGAAGAAATCCTTGTTCTTCTTCTTCGTCTTTGAGATAACAAAACAAAATGAACGGCACCCATCGTTGTTCACATACGCGATCGCAGATGAATGAGCAAATTCAAAGGATTTGGTCACAAATTTGCCAACTATGATTCTAAAAAGAGATTATTTAGCTTATGAAGGTAGATGTTTACATGTTCTTATAACACAGGGAGCGCAAAGCTCGTTGATTTCACCTGCTGGCGCCCGGATCACCATGTGACTGTAGAGCAATCACCGGTTGCATCTCGTCGTATAAGAGAAATTGCCGCAGAATAAAAGCGAAATTAAGGTGGAATAATCAAAAAAAGTTTGTGGAAATAGGAGAGAAAGCTAAAATGACCGGAAGAGGACAAAATAGCTACCAGTATGCTGCAAAAGGACACCACCTTGCCAGCGGTAAGTGACAAATGTCTTTGTTTGTTTGTATGCAAGTTATATGCGTAAATTTACTCCTATCTGAAACTTTGGATCATATTCTACATCTTTCTAATTGACAGTAAGCCATTATCGCTTACCACTTTCAAGTTATAAATGGTAAATGGCATTCACTTATATAGCGCTTTTATTCTCATCTCTTGATGACCAAAGCGCTTTACAGATCCTGCTATCCATCCATTCACACGCACATTCACACACTGATGGTGGCATGCTACCGAACATGGCACTTCCAGACCCACCAGGAGCAATTGGGGTGAAGTGTCTTGCCCAGGGACACAACGGCAGGATATCTGGGGAGAGTGGGATTCGAACCGCCAACCATGTGGTTATTGGACAACCTGCTCTACCACCTGAGCCACTGCCGCCCCCTTATAGCCTTGGAAAGCTGTGACATCTGATCTGAATATTTTCTTTACAAAAATCTTTACCACTGTTGACCACTAAGGGTGATGTTGCAGTTTGGCCACATACACAGTTAGAGGGCTAGAGGAGGACTGACAGGGGATACCTGTCTGAAACATACAGTATGCTGCTGCAATGAGACTGCATTGCAGCGGGGCTTAAGGCCTTGAGTGTGACTGTCACCAAATTGCAACATAACCCCTAGTGGTCAACAGTGATAAAGATTTTTTTCCAAGAAACTAGTCAGAGCAGATGTCAGAACTTTCCAAGGCTATAACTTGAAAGTGGTAAGAGATAATGGCTTACTGTCAATTAGAAAGATCTAAAATATGATCCAAAGTTTCAGATAGGAATGATTTTATGCATCTAATTTGCATAATGCCATGGCAGCTATATTGAATTACATAACTCAGTCAAAAGCAGACTTTGGACATATTTACACAAAGAATGGTTTAGCCTTTTGACACAGTTTTTTGTACAGGGTTATGTTATCTTCAAAGTATACGAACAAGAAATCAGTACAATGTAAAAAAAAAAAAAAAACAACAAAGAAATTCATCACTTACTGGCGGCGAAGGGGACTCGCTCACTGCCGTGGTCGTTGCGTTTTCATCCATCGTGGTCGATATTTTGCGTTCTGTCGGTCATTTACGCACTCTACCACATCTACAAAGTCATGATTATCCCACATGAATTTTGCTTGTATCCCACGGCTATTTTCCGTGAGCGAAGCCGTCTAAGTGACGGTGCACGACGATGGATGGCGGCCATATTAGCTTTCTGAGCTAAAAGAAGGAAATACAGTGATCCCTCACTTATCGCGGTTAATGGGTTCCAGAACCGACCGCGAAAAGTGAAAAACCGCGAAGTAGCGTCACCCCTAATGACGTCATCCATAAATAATACGTATGTTCATTCTCTCACTCTCTCTCTCTCATATGATACGTGTGTGTGTGTGTACGTGTACATACATATGTAGATGTAAACAAAGTGTACATAAATATGTTTTTAGAACTCTTTTATTCTTATAACAAGATACGTAACTCAAGATGAAAATGATTTACTGCACAGGTTAATGAGAGCTTTACTGCTCCTCAGGTGACGCCTCATCGTGAGATGCTGGAGGCGCAGGACCATCGAGGGCAGCTTCCGATAGAGCTGAAGCTGCAGGAGGCGGCGTAGTGCCTCGACGGGAAGACTATTTCGCGCAAAATGGCACAAGAGAACAGCAAAAAGTTCCACGCGGCGAGACTAAGTAACACGAGCGATAAAAAGCAATGAATGCGGTCTTCCTTCCCTTCATGGGTGCTCGGCAGGGAGAGGAGGTGGGTGAAACGTCTCGGCCAATCAGCTTGCGGGGTGAAACGTCTCGGCCAATCAGCTTGCGAGATTTCCGAGCCGAGCCAACACGACAACAGCGAACAGAGAGTTGTGCGGCTCTCCGTGTTGACACCTGATGGTCTAATGTAGTCTCCCTGCCTTCTGCTAGCGCCCGCCCATTATTTCTCAATTTTGAATTTTTGATGAATATTTTTGAAAAATCCGCGATGCACTGAGGGCGCGAAAGGTGAAGCGCGAAGTAGCGAGGGATCACTGTACAGGAAAAGGAAATGAGTTCTTTTTCTTTGGTGTATTACATGTCAGCCATGATTCATCCAACGCGTGTCTGCCACCTTCTGAACTGACACGATCAGTACAAGTCATCAGTATAGCTGGGGTGTACATGGATGTCAGAATTAGTTGACAGGTGTAGCACCGCGGTCTGCCACTAGGGGCATGTGAAATCTCACACTCAAAGGGCTGAATAGAGACAGATGATTACACAAATCAATAACAGGTGCGGGTCACATGAGCAAGGAAGGTTGACCTAACTACCAACAGCTGTGACAACCCGCAAACTTGAGCTAAACAAGGAAATAACACGAGGCATTGTCAGAAACCAAAACACAGGAGAATAGTAAAAGAATGACTGACTAAAGATAAGGAATGACTACAAAATAAGAACCAAACCAAATAATAATAACAGGGAAAAATGGACCATGAAGGCAAGGACATAATGAATACAAAAACAAGAGATACAAATACTGAAACACTAATAACAAAATACAGAAAGAGAACAAAGAGTAACGGTGAGGGTAGGCTCATATCTAACAGGAAAATAATTACAATAAGAAACTAGATGGTAGTGGATGCATAATATAAATGACTAAGGTTATAGGGATAATAATACCAGGAACTCAATACATCGCCAGAAACAAAAGACAACTAATAAACATCATACATCCAAAACCATCTAAAAACACAAGAATGAAACCAGGATGAAGAAAATACAGAAAATAATCTGGACAACAGAAAGCATGAGCATCATGACATTGCCCCTTTTGCCCCCTCATTGCCCCTTTTGGGCCATCTTTGCTGGCTGTCTTTCCTCTCAAACAGCTGCCTGTATCCTGGCTGCACTAAAAATAATTGAAATAGGGATATACTGTTAAGCAGCCTTAACGAGCAGCTGGAAACTGCAGCATTATTGCCATCATCTGGAGCTTATCTGAGATTGCTGGAATTTGGGCCAGCAGTGGAGAGATGAGCATGATATGGTGATGACTCTTATCTAAATATGTCCCAGGTTACTTTTTTCTCCACCTTCTGATTATTGTGCATGAGTTTGTTGAGAATTAGGGTAATTTCCTAGGAGGAGAATTGATTTCTAAAATCAGATCTCCCGACTTTTGACCCTGACCTTGAGTACAACCTAGATGAAGACCCACCTGAGCTTCATTGTGAGGGAGTTTAGTGAGAATCAAGGGAACTGCTAGGAAGAGTAGCAATTTTTCTGAAATCACATACAGTAAGTGCCCAGATCTCCTCACCTTTGACCCTGATCTTGACCTTAAGTACAACCTGGATGCAGACCCACCAGAGGATCATTGTGAGTGACCACTGGGACAAATGCCTAGGAGGTGCAATAATTCCCGTGAAATGTGGATGGACAGAGAGTCAGGCTTTGCCGGAAGGAGCTAAAAAAATTTTTTCAAAATGGCTTTTTCCCCAGTAGATGTTTTTGACTGCTGGTCTAATAAATGCAATAATCTTCATTTGCAATTTTTGTTAATTGGCTGTACACAGGACATAAGCGCAGCAAAATATAAAATGGCTATAGATTTAAATGATATCAATGTATTATGTTCTGTACAGTGAAAATAAAAGCATTCAGTCAAATTCCAAAGCATGCTGTGTATTTTTTTTTCCTTCCCAGTTATTCACCAAAAGTTGCCTTAAACTTATGTCAAGTTCACTCTGTTATCAGTGATGAAATTTCTCCCTTAGTGCTTATGGTGTGAAGCATGAAGAGTATAATAAGTGGAGACAGTGTCAGATTCCCTGGAAATGATTGGGCATGTGGCTGCATGAAGCAGCTTCCAACCTGTGCCGGGAGGACAGACACCCAGAGGGTCAGACTGCGGCAGCTGGTATGTTTCTAAAAACAGGCAACCTTCCTGCCCTCCTTATCAACCCTTCCTCCTCCCCATTCTTCACAGCAGATGTTGATCTCCGTCTGTCTTCAGAAGGAAGCAATTATTGAGTCAGAGGATATAGATGCACCTCTTTTTAATAAAGCCACATCAAGTCATCCGATGACTGACAGCCTGAGTATGTGACTCATATGTCAGATGGAAACACAAAGTGAAAAGGTTCAACAACGACAGATGGAAAACTGAATAAAAGGACAAAAGAAAGACAGTGTCATGTCGTCAAGACAAAACCTGAGGCAGCAGACATCCAATGCCTTCACCTCCTTCATTTATCTCCACACATCTCCTCCGTCAGCTGACGCAGCGGTGGCCTGTGACGTCATTAGCTCCACTGCGGCCACATTACTGGAGAAGCACCCGGATGCATTCATGGCCATCACAGGTGATTTTAACCATGTCTCAGTGGGAAAAACTTTACCCAACTTTCACCAGTTTGTTGACTGTTCCACCAGAGAGAACAAAACACTGGATTTACTGTATGCCAATGTCAGAGATGCATATAGTGCCACAGCTCTGCCCCCCATTGGTAAATCAGATCACTGCATGGTCATGTTAACACCCAAGTACGTCCCCCTTTGTCATGGCGGCCGCTGGGCCGTCTTCATCCTCAGCTGCGCACACACCGGCTGTTGGTAATCAATGGGCTTTAAAAGCCAGGATCTCAGACTGCTCTGCACGGAGTCGTCTGTCGCCTTTGCCTCGCAACGCGTCTGGGATACGACCTCAAGCCAGAGTCAGAGCCAAGTTGCCACGCCAAGCCACGTCACGTAAGGTACCTCATCACTCATCCCTTCCTAGCATTCTCCCCTGTGCACAGGTGGACCTCCCTGGCGGCGGACCTACCTTCCCTGTCAACGGGACGACATCTCCTCCTCCTCGGAGCTCTTCCTCATCACCTCAGCGTCGAGCACCACGCGCACCACGTCGCACCGGGACACGGAGCCAGCAAGATTCTCTCTGCGGCGCCTGCAAGTAAGCAGCACAAGCTTCAGCTTCCTGTTCATGTGAACTGTAATAATCCCCTGTGCTTGTGTGTTCCAGGGTTGCCAGGTCGCAGCAGGAATCGCTCAGCTCCAGTGACCAGACAGCATCGCACTCACCCACCCATTCACACACACTACACTCATCATTTTAATTAATAAATAATTGTCTAACAATCTACTCATGTCAGCGTCTGTCTCCTGGGTCCCTAATCATGTCAGTACGACTCCGTCAAGATGACCCAGCTGACAGCGCACTGACGCGCCGTATTAATACTCTTAGCGCTCGAGTAGATTTGATTATTCGCCAGCAGACAGTTATTTTGAACTTGTTATCTCAGGTGAACAGCCGGCTGGATCGCCTGGAAGGATGCCAGGCGTTCCCCCCGACCGCCGGGGCTTCACCAGCCCCTGTAGCCTCACCAACTAGCCAAACATACCAGCCTTCATTACCTCGTCTCACTCCCGTGCCTACCCCTGCCCGCTTTAAACGAAAACTCTGGGAGGCACGAGGCTTTTTGCTCCAATGTGAATCAGTTTTTCACCGCGTCCCGGGAGATTTCGCCACCGATCACAGCAAAATTGGGTACATCTCCAATCTGCTTGGGGGAAGGGCATTAGATTGGGCCTACTCTATGATGACAAAACCCAACTTTTCCTTTTTGACTTACCAGCAGTTCGTGGCGGAATTTTCGGAGGTATTTGATCATACAGACCGGGGCATGGTGCTAACTGATCGGCTGCTTAGCCTTCGGCAGGGCAGTAGATCTGCCGCCGATTACGCCATAGACTTCCGGGTATTAGCTGCCGAGGTCGGGTGGGGGGAGCCAGAGCTTTGTGGTATTTTCCTCCGCAGCCTAAGTTCGGAGCTGAAGGATGAGTTAGCGGCATGGGATAAACCAGACAGGTTAGGGGAATTAATTTCTCTCACCATTAGTTTGGACAGTAGGCTAAGGGAGCGAGCGGCCGAATGAAGGACTGTTAGCCGTTCGAGTAAACCCCGCCCTCGCTCCACTGGGTCACCTCTCCTCGCTCTGCCCTCGTCAGAGGAACTTCCGGAGCAGGAGGATATGGTTATTGGACAATCGGGAGTTTCAGCGGCTGAGAGACAGCGCCGCAGGGATCTGGGCCTATGTTTTTATTGTGGCAATGGGTCTCACGGGATTGCCGAATGTCCAAATCGGTTAAAAGGGGGAGGTCCACGAATCACAGTAGGGGGATTCACGGACATTAAACAGAAAAAGCCCCTCACTAGTTGCCGTGTCCCCATTAGGCTACTTTACAAACATAAGGAACATACTACACATGCCCTAGTTGATTCTGGAGCTGAGCAGAACTTCATCTCCAGAGACCTGGCAACCCAGATGGGCCTCAGCTGTCAACCTCTTTGCCCACCTGTCAATCTCGTCACGTTATCCAAGACATCACTGACTTCTGTTTCCCACCAGATGGTCCCTGTGTCAGTGATAGTCTCTGGAAACCACTGGGAGGAGATTCGTTTTTTGGTGTTACCCATCTCCTCTTCACCTGTGATCCTGGGGTATCCATGGCTACGGCTCCACAACTCCACTTTTGATTGGCAAGCTGGGAGTATTATCGCATGGAGTTCTTTTTGTTTGAGTGCCTGCCTCCAGTCTGCAGCGTGTGCTCCCTCAGTATTGGTGCCCTCTCCTTCGACGCCACCCCCGGACCTGTCCATGGTACCAGAAGTCTACCACGATCTGGAAGCGGTGTTCAGCAAGTCACGGGCGCTGTCCCCCCCCCCCCCCCCCCACCGTCCTTATGACTGTGCGATCAATCTCAGGGCGGGGGCCCCTCTCCCGGCAAGTCGTCTATACAGCCTGTCTGCCCCGGAGCGCGAGGCTATGGACACTTATATTAAGGAGTCCCTTAGTTCTGGGATTATTCGTCCTTCGTCTTCGGCGGTGGGTGCAGGTTTCTTCTTCGTGGGAAAGAAGGAAGGTTCGCTGCATCCCTGCATCGACTTCCGAGGGCTCAACGAGATTACCATCAAGGACAAATACACGCTGCCGCTGATGAACACGGCCTTTGACTCCCTCCAGGGGGCGTCTTGGTTTACGAAGCTGGACCTGCATAACGCGTACCACCTGGTGCGCATCAGGGAGTGCGACAAGTGGAAGACGGCATTCCGGACCCCAAGCGGCCATTTCGAGTATCTGGTGATGCCGTTTGGGTTAACCAACGCTCCGGCCGTCTTCCAGCGTCTGATAAACGACGTCCTCCGGGATTTCATTAACTCCTTCGTGTTTGTCTACCTTGATGACATCCTCATCTTCTCACGCACGTTGGAGGAGCACCAGGTGCATGTGCGACGGGTCCTGCAGCGCCTCCTGGAGAACCAGCTGTTCGTCAAAGCAGAGAAATGTGAGTTCCACACTGACAAGACCTCTTTTCTTGGTTTTATTGTTGCCCGCAATCAGGTGCTTCCCGACCCGGCCAAGGTCAAGGCGGTGGTGGATTGGCCCACGCCCACATCCAGGAAACAGTTGCAGGGGTTCCTGGGTTTTGCCAATTTCTACCGCCGGTTCATGCCGAATTTTGGGAACATCGCCCGCCCCTTGACCGCTCTTACATCTCCTAAGGTGTCTTTTCATTGGGGTGAGGAGGCTGCCACAGCGTTCGAGAGATTAAAGGAGGAGTTCGCTTCGGCCCATGTCCTGACCCAGGTGGACCTGGCGCTGCAGTGCCTTGTGGAGGTGGATGCCTCGGATTCGGGAGTTGGGGCGGTTCTCTCCCAGCGTTCTCCGGTGGATGGTAGGATCCAGCCATGTGCTTACTTCTCCTACCGTCTGACACCCGCAGAGAGGAATTACTGTATTGGTGACAGGGAGCTGCTGGCCGTGAAACTCGCCCTGGTGGAATGGAGGCACTGGCTGGAGGGGGCTGCCCAGCCGTTCGTCGTCTGGACAGATCATAGAAACCTTGAGTATCTCTGGACGGCCAAGGGGTTGAACGCTCGCCAGGCCCGCTGGTCTCTTTTTTTCGGCCGGTTCGATTTTACTATCACCTACTGGCCGAGGTGAAAGAATGGCAAGCCTGACGCCCTCTCGAGGCAGTTTAACGCACAGTCCACCGAGGAGCAGGAGGAGACTATCCTGCCGTCATCTTGTGTGGTGGGTGCTCTGTCATGGGAGATCCGGGACATGGTCAGGAGAGTGCAGGAGATGGAGCCCGACCCGGGTGGGGGTCCCCCGGGCCGTTTGTTTGTCCCCCCTTCTGTCAGGAGCCAGGTTATTTAATGGGGTCACGCATCCAAGCTGGCGTGCCATCTGGGAGTTAGCCGCACCATCGATCTTCTCCAGAGGGCCTTTTGGTGGCAAGGATTGAGGAGGGATGTTAGCAACTATGTCCGGGCCTGCGCCCAGTGCGCCACCGGGAAATCATCATCTTCCCCCCTGGCGGGTCTTCTTCACCCTTTACCAGTCCCTTTTCGCCCCTGATCCCACGTGGCCTTGGACTTTGTAACGGGTCTGACCCCCTCTGGTCATTTTACGTCAGTCCTGACGATAGTGGACCGTTTCTCCAAGGCAGCTCATTTTGTGCCTCTCCGGGGGCTGCCTTTGGCGTGGGAGACGGCGGACCTTCTAGTGCAGCATGCGGTCCGTCTTTATGGTATCCCGGCTGACATTGTATCGGATCGAGGACCACAGTTTGTATCCCAGGTCTGGAAGGCATTCTGCACGGTGCTGGGGGCCACGGCTAGTCTCTCTTCTGGGTACCACCCGCAGAGCAACAGTCAGTGCGAGCGGACTAATCAGGAGCTGGAGGCTGCGCTTCGCTGTGTCATCTCTTCCTGCTCCTCTTCTTGGAGCACGTTTCTACCCTGGATCGAGTACGCACATAACACCACGGTGTCCTCTGCTATGGGGATGTCCCGTTTCAAGGTGTCTCTAGGGTTTGATCCACCACTGTTTGCGGAGGAGGAGAAGGAGGTGGTGGTCCCTTCGGTGCAGGCTCACACTAGGCGTTGTCGGTGAATCTGGTCCATCACCCGCAGAGCCCTCCTTAGAACTACGGAACGTAATATCCAGGTGACCAACCGCCACAGGAGGCCCGCCCCGGACTATAAAGTGGGTCAGAAGGTCTGGTTGTCCACTAAGAACATCAATGTGCCGGCCGAAAGCGCAAGCTGACCAAGCGCTTCATCGGTCCTCATGTGAGTTCTCATATTATCAACCCTGTGTCTGTGCGCCTTGCTCTCCCCTCTTCTATGCGCAGCTGCCCTACCTTTCATATCTCCCAGGTCAAGCCTTACATCGCCGATCCTCTGTGCCCACCTCCCGCGGCTCCTGCCCCCCCCGAGGATGATCGACGGCCACCCGGCTTGGGGGGTGGCTGCCATCTTGGATGTCCGCCGGCGGGGTCGGGGTCTTCAGTATTTGGTGGACTGGGAGGGGTTTGGTCCTGAGCATCGCTCCTGGATTCGCCCAGCATTGATCCTCGACAAGCAGCTGATCCGCGATTTTCATCGGGCGCATCCAGGTAGGATTGGGCAGGTGCCTGGAGGCACCTCCAGAGGGGCGAGTACTGTCATGGCAGCCGCTGGGCCATCATCATCCTCAGCTGTGCACACACCGGCTGTTGGTAATCAACGGGCTTTAAAAGCCAGGATTTCAGACTGCTCTGCACGGAGTCGTCTGTCGCCTTTGCCTCGCAACGCGTCTGGGATACGACCTCAAGTCAGAGTCAGAGCCAAGTCGCCACGCCAAGCCACGTCACGTAAGATACCTCATCACTCATCCCTTCCTAGCATTCTCCCCTGTGCGCAGGTGGACCTCCCTGGCGGCGGACCTACCTTCCCTGTCAACGGGACGACATCTCCTCCTCTTCGGAGCTCTTCTTCATCACCTCAGCGTCGAGCACCACGCACACCACGTCGCACCGGGACACGGAGCCAGCAAGATTCTCTCTGCGGCGCCTGCAAGTAAGCAGCACAAGCTTCAGCTTCCTGTTCATGTGAACTGTAATAATCCCCTGTGCTTGTGTGTTCCAGGGTTGCCAGGTCGCAGCAGGAATCGCTCAGCTCCAGTGACCAGACAGCATCGCACTCACTCACCCATTCACACACACTACACTCATCACTTTAATTAATAAATAATTGTCTAACAATCTACTCGTGTCAGCGTCTGTCTCCTGGGTCCCTAATCATGTCACCCTTGTGCAAAGGCAGCCTGCTTATACACAAACTGTGAGGAGGTGGACACAGGAGGCTGCTGATGCACTGCAGGACTGCTTCGAAACGACAGACTGGAGCGTACTCTGTGAACCACATGGGGTGGACATAGACAATATGACCAACTGCATCACAAAATACATTAGATTCTGTGAAGACATGACCATGCCAGCTCAGACTGTACACTGCTTCTCCAACAACAGACCATGGGTCACCAGTGACCTGAAAGCACTTCTGAACAAAAAGAAGAGAGCTTTTAGGGCTGGAGACAAGGAGAAGCTGAGGGGAGTGCAGCATGAGCTGAGAGAGATGCTGAGGGGGTGCAAGGACAATTATAGGAGGAAGTTGGAAGAGAAACTCAGGCAAAATAACACCAAAGATGTGTGGGAGGGAATGAGACAAATAACTGGGTACAAGGGGAGAGTCAGGCAGACATCTGGGAGCCAGGAGAGAGCTGAGGAACTGAATCTGTTTTTTAATAGGTTCAACTCACAGTCTGTCACCCGAGCAACACAACCAGACCCCCACACACCCCTCCCTACTCACGCTCCCGTGCAGAACCTCTCTCCATCTCCCTCCTCCTCCTCCTCAGGGGGCACCAGGACCCCCCCTCCCTTCACTGTGACTACAGATCAGGTGGAGAAACAGCTGAAGAGACTCCGTCAGCGGAAGGCTTTGGGCCCGGATGGCATCTCCGCTAGGATCCTGAGGACCTGTGCCAACCAACTAGCTCCAGTACTGAAACACCTGTACAACCTGAGCCTGAGTCTGGAGAGAGTACCGGTGCTGTGGAAGACATCCTGCCTGGTTCTTGTCCCCAAGAAGTCATCTCCATCGGGTCTGAATGACTATCGACCAGTTGCCTTCACATCTCATGTGATGAAGGTCCTGGAGAGACTGGTTTTAGCCCACCTGAGGCCACAGGTGGAGACGTGGCTGGACCCTCTGCAGTTTGCATATCAGCCCCATTTAGGAGTTGAAGATGCTGTCATCTACCTGCTGCAACGAGCCCATCAGCACCTGGATGGTGGAGGAGATACTGTGAAAATCACTTTTTTTGATTTCTCCAGTGCCTTTAACACCATCCAGCCACTGCTGCTGGGTGAGAAGCTGCGGGGGATGGGGGTTGACAGCTCTGTGATCTCCTGGATTACCGACTACCTGACAGGCAGACCACAGTTTGTCAGGCTGGGCAGTGTCTTGTCTGGAGTGGTGGCTAGTGATACGGGAGCGCCACAGGGGACTGTGCTCTCTCCTTTTCTTTTTACCTTATACACCACGGACTTTCAGTATAACACTGAGTCATGTCACCTGCAAAAATTCTCTGATGACTCAGCTGTTGTGGGGTGTATAAGAGGAGGAGAGGAGGGGGAGTACAGGGCACTGGTAGACAGATTTGTGGAGTGGACGGAACAGAATCACCTGAGGTTGAATGTCAGCAAGACCAGGGAGATGGTGATTGACTTCAGGAAGAGGAAGGCTCCTTCTCAGCCACTGCAGATTAGGGGGGAGGATGTGGGAGTGGTTGAAGACTACAAATATCTGGGTGTCAGGATCAGCAGCGGGTTGGACTGGAGATCCAACACCGATGCTGCGCACAAGAAGGGGATGAGCAGACTCTATTTCGTGAGAAAACTGAGATCCTTCAACGTGTGCAGCAGGATGCTGGAGCTTTTCTACCAGACTGTTGTCGCCAGCGCCATCTTCTTTGCTGCGGTCTGTTGGGGTAGCAGTATCAGGGCCAGAGATACCAACAGACTTGACAAGATTATCAAGAGGGCTGGCTCTGTAATTGGTCTCAGACCGGAGACCTTTGAGACAGTGGTGGAGAGGAGAACACTAAATAAACTGCGATCAATCATGAACAATCCTGATCAGAATCAGAATCAGAATCAGAATCAGGTTTATTGCCATTGTTCATGTAGTACACAAACTAGGAATTTGTCTCGGTACAATGCTGCAACATTAAACATGATAAGATAAGAGAAATAAACTATACATGTAATAAAGTGTAGGATAAGATTAAGTGATACTGGTCAACAGTTAAAATATATATTAGCCAGCAGCAGATACTGTGGAGAACTATATAGTGCAGTCGGTAATGCA